>OZ023237.1:21707334-22307334 GCA_964006365.1 Trididemnum miniatum | reverse complement strand
AGGTCGTACATCTGCTTAATCAGAAGGAGCTATATTTAACTGCGGGGAAGACAATATGTGATTTACAGGCAGATTATGTATAGTATCAACAATTTATTATGATGGTCTCGCGCTTTCAGGTGTTACCTTTAAATCAGACGTCTTTCACATGAGTCTCTATTATGTTCCCTGTTTTATAAACATTACAGGTCGCATGTCTGTGTTTGAAGCATAAGCAAGTTCGCAAACAGTAACGCGTTTTCAAAGTCAGCTCCCACACAGACAATAGTGTTGATAGATTTTCTTTTGTGGAGTAGTCTAATGGCTTGTTGAATTTGAATAAAAAAATATTGTAATTGTGTTAAATCTAGTTTTGTGCAGTGTGCTATTTATTATTTGCAGCCACTTTTGTCAGCCATTTTGGTTATATACACCATTGCCTATCGCATTAGGCAATTTTGAAAAAAGTTAATTATTTTGCTGTTTTAAACGAATGTGTTGTCGTCTTTACCACCTTATTGACTAATTCGATCAAACTTCCAGTATAAAAATCTTTCGTTTCGGCAAAAAGTTGCCTTATATACTAAAATACGAATAATATTTAATCATCACAATCGGCCGGTTTGCTCTGTTGTTAAGACATCGTTATTGATGCACGAGGTCTAGGGTTCAAATCCCGGGTCGGTAAAAGCTGATACGATGTCGCCAACGGCTCGCCATCGCCGCGACGTTACTTCGGAGCTATGTTGCCCTGGCGCTAAGCCGTGTAGGTGGGCCATGCCTCTTGTTACACGCAGAATAACGAAGGTTTGGTTTGACGATTTACCTGCAAGATTTAAAAAACAGTCGATTTCACACGCTTCTTTGATTTCTTTAATTTCATTTGGCATCACTCGTAGCGGCATCTTATCTTTATCCATTGATTGAAATTCTGCATTCCAAACAACTCCTTCATCCGGATCAAGACCTGTTTGATAAGAACAAGTGCTTCTAATTAGCGTGAGAATCATTTCCTCATGCGGTGGCTGAGTGGTCTTGGTTTTAATTTAATACTGCTGAGCTTGCGGCGATGTCTTTTGTTTGACCGTTGCTGCTGTTATAAAAAGTTCAAGCGGTGTGACGTTGTGAACGTAAAGGTAACTTTTCCACTGCTTATATACTGTGGGTCACGAATCAAAACTGCGCCAAGCTAAACATGCAATCAAAACAAAATTGTAGATGCTTTTGGATGCCCCATTGTCTTTGAAATATCATTTTGTTGTGCATATGAATTTAACAAACGTAGATATTTAACGGTAATCAAAGTTGAGAAGCTGCCATCAAAAAGTTGATCTCCAAAGTAAGCTTTGCTGTTGACGATATCATAATTGGCTAATTGTAAGTCGGCTATGTGTTCGAATTTCAAACACAACTTACCCTTAATGTATAACAGTGCTTTATGGAATAATTTTGTAGCTTCTCTGTAATCTTTTCGTTGTAATTCTTCCTCTCCTTTGTTTTTTAACTCCATCGCTATTGTTACTTTTGCTTTCATATCCTAAAAAAGTTAACCAGAATTATGGGGCGCCGTTTGGAAAAAAACTATTCGTTTTGTGAACCATGTTTTTTGAGCTTATTTAGACCATAGTTTGTCCGATATGTATATTGGAAATATCCTACTTATATATCGGACAAAATGTACTCTAAGTCGGACCAAAATACACGCGCAAAATAAGTCGGACAAAATCGTTTTTTTTCAAACGACGCGTCACACGCCTTTTGGAAAAAAACGATTTTGTCCGACTTATTTTGCGCGTGTATTTTGGTCCGACTTAGAGTATATTTTGTCCGATATATAAGTAGGATATTTCCAATATACATATCGGACAAACTATGGTCTAAATAAGCTCAAAAAACATGGTTCACAAAACGAATAGTTTTTTTCCAAACGGCGCCCCATACAGAATCCAGTTATTGAATACCGACGATAACAAGCTTTAACTTGCAAAAATATTGCTGAATTGCTCACAGTTTGAAGACACCTTCACGGTTCAGCCACCACACCCCAAATTTTTAGGGTTTTGAAACCTGCTTTAGTGATGCGATAAGGTTAAGGACCTTGGTTTTTGCATCGTTTAATTAAGCGCCTGGATAAGCTACATCTTGCAAAGTGAATTACAATGAAAAAGTTAAGTTTTAGCTCCCTCTAAGATTGGTACTTCACTTACTTGAATGAAGTTAACTTTTGGTTTTCTCGATGATGCAGATGCTTTTGGATCATCATACGCTGCTTTATTTGTTATCACTGCTGTTTTACATCGAAATTCGCGTTTGACCACGTCAAAGAGTCCTACTTTTCCGTCTGCGTCATCTAAATCGCCTGACGTCACCAGCAAGTCATCATCATCATCTTCATCGTCTTTAAAGCGGCGATTTTTCTTTTCCCTGATTGGTTCAAAAATCGGAAGATTCGTTTCGGCAATTGGAACTGCCGGTGACGGCTGTTCATGTGGGTGCGACTCGGGGATCGACGTGAGGCTCTCAGGCCATTGCTGTGTCAACCTTGAACTCGTGCTCTGAGTTGGACTGACAGATCTTGCGTCAGCAGGGTCTAGCCTGTGGACTGTTAAATCCATTTTCAGCTTTATTTCTAAATTTTCTGATGTGTTTACTGCCTCTTTAATATGCTTTCGTACGTTTTTCTATCTTATCTTCTTCGAATCAACCTTCACGCACTTAAAAATCGATGTTACTAAGATCAAAACCTTTGACAAAATAATATTCACGATCAACGATGAATGAATGTTTGGTTTACATAGCACAACAACCTTATAATTATAGTGATTGAATTGAAATAGCACAATGTTGTTGGCCATACAGTATCTTATTTCAAGAGCGTTTGTCGTGAAAGCTCTCGCCTTTCTTTTGTAATTACTTTCGTTATGAAGTGCTTCAGATATAAGAGGTTCATGTAACATGCCCTTCAACAACTTTTAATTCAACTTCGCTTAAATCTTGAAGCACTTTTTGTAAATTTAAAGTATCAAGACGAAATAGAAACAATAGCAAGGTGAAACGAATTTTTTTCATTTAAAAATGTGCAAATAAACTTGAAAAATAGAAGTAGTAGTACCGGTAGTGAATTTTTATTTTTGGCCATTACAGTGGCGTACGCAGGATTTTTCAATGGGGAGTTTCAGTGACGTCACATCGTGATGACGTAAAGATACTACATTACAATTACAGTAGTTTAGACTTATTAAAGTGCATCGTATTGTAATGTTTCCAGCCTAAATTGCAGTTAACCATGATTAAGCTATATAATGCCTTAACTAAGGAAACGACAAAGATATTTCATTCACACTTTTGCCTAATGCTTTGCGTTTCAGTTAAGGAGAGAAATGGTTTCACAGAAACTCAAGCTGTCGGACCGTGGTTAAAAATTTTGTTGAAATCATTTTTGGGCCATAGGAAGGTTAATTGACTAAAGTAGGCTGGCTAGCTGTCGCAACGTCACAAACAGGGTGCACCCAAGGGGTAAAACAAGCAATTCCTTCTCTCCAAAAAAACTTTTCAAGAACCAACATTAATATGAACAACGCGTTTAGGCTAAACCTTGTTATAAGCAGTCAATATACGGCACACTCATTATGAAGGGGGCAGTTTCTCGCATGAAATTTGAAAAGTGAAGACATTGGAACATAAGAAAAAACTTCCTTCAGTACCAAAACGTTTTTAAACGAAAATAAATTACGCGCCAGAGGAATCCCTAATCATCCGATTAAAGTCACAAACAGCGTCGATATTATCTAAGCATTTTTCTGCCAAACCACAGCGTCGATCGATATCAGATGCTTTCAAACACATAATCGAGGTGTCAATGGAAAACGAAGAACTCTAGCTCCTGAGATAGTCAGCTTACGGTACGAAAAAACAATGTTGTCTCTCCCCTCGTTCCGCCCCTAGGTCTCTTCAAATCTTTCGTTGGTCTATGGCCGTCTTTGGCAGTATTTTTATCTTACTTTTGGCACTTACAGCAGTGTCGATTTAGTTTTTTATATTTTAATAAAATTTCTCAAAACACCGGGCGATTATGGCGTAGTGTTAAAAGATTTCGCTATCGATGCGGAAGGTTTGGGACTCAATTCCCAGGCCGGTCAAATCGGACACAGTGTAGCCAACGGCTTGCAACTGCTGCTACGTTTCTTTGAAGCTGCGTTGCCCAGGCGCTAAGACGCGGGGTCGGGCCCCGCCATTCGCTACCACGTTTCGATACAACTACGAATTTAATAAAACGAGTATAATCAAAATTTGATTTGATATAAAATTTAAAAAAAATTGCGTGCAGCCATAGTTACTGCAGATACACCGCATTTAACGAAACTCCTACTTCTTAATTGTTTCACAGCAACATTAATGACAAAAATGCATTTCAAGCAAAACACAACAGAAAGGTTGGACTACCGGGTAGGCTACCGGTATTGTAGCATTGCATCGTAATCAGTGCTCGAGTTATAAAAACACTTATGGGGGGATGGTACATCTTTTCACGCAAACGTAAGGAGGGATGATCATTGTACTTGTAAGGGAATGGTTTGCACTAAAATGTTTTGAGGGGTATGGTGTTGTTTGGGATGAAAACATGATAGCAATTTCGGCTAGCTCCGCATGAAGAAAAGTTATTTCGTTTTAAAAAAGAAAGGTTTTGTTTTTTCTGCAATTGTCAAAGGGGAAGGGGAGTGCTGACTCCCGACACCTGCAAACGTCACTGGGGCCCATCTCTAAGCGCTTGGGTAACACAGAAACGTCGCAGCGGTGGCGAGCCGATTTGACCATCCCAGGAATCGAACCCCAGACCTTCCGCAACCATAGCCTGTACGCTTAACAACTGAGCTAACGGCCGGTACCGGCCCAAAAAATCGAACCCCAAACCTCCCGCGCCGATGTGTTTAACCACTACTCCAACAAGTCGGTTTGGCTCAAATTTATGACATCGCAAACGGATTAAATTATCTGCCTGCGTTGCAACCATTCTCTTCCAAGAATGTCTACAGCGCTGAAACGTTGTCTTGTCCAGCCATAGCCGTTGAGAACAATGTCTTCATGACATTACGACACAGCTCCAGCTTTAGTGCCCATTGACCTTGTCCAGGCTTGCATTTTGAGCCAGCCATTGGTTCAAACGGTACACACCAAAAAAGTCTTGACTACCGGAATTATTGCATCACAATGAAAGTTTTTCGAGATTATACAGGCAATTTGTACAGCACGGAAAAACACAATTTCTGTATGAAAAAAGGCTAATCGGTCCAAAAGGAGCGGTTTTTAATTTTTTCCAATCGTCAATGGGGAGGGGGTTTGACCTCTGAACCCCCCCCCGTGCGTACGCTACTGGGCTATTAAATAATAAACATTGATACCACAAACCTCAGTGAGGCAAAAAATAAAACAGCGACAAAACGATACATGAATTTAACATGCACGAAACCTATGCTGACGGTCTTGTCGTAACTATCGGTAGTGTTTTCAACAGCAGCACAATATCAAAACCAATGTTGACGGTCTTGTCTTAATAGCCGGTCATGTCTCTATGTTTTTAGCATCGTCATCTTCGCTTAGTTTTGAATTGAATAAATTTTGCGACCTGATAAACCTAAATGTTTCTGGTTTGCAATAAGCACTTTGGTGCATTAGCGCAAATGGGCCTAATAATGGGACCAGGTAGAGCTTTCTACCAGACGAAACACTTAAAAATCTTATTGTTATCTTAGAAAAATCTTGGGTATTTGGTCCCGTTGCTTAATGATAGGCCTAGCGTACTTTTCTATTGCTTTCTTTCCTGACGGAAAGTCAGATCAAAAGCGCTTGACAAAATGAAAAATGTAGCAATGGAACGGTTTCGCGCAGGCGTTTTGATCAGTGCCCCCCCTTTAAATTTTCTGTTTCGCCAATCTAGGATTTCCTGAAAAATATCGACAATTTTAAACATTAGGGTCTTGGCTCAGGTTGTAGCTTGTAGTGCACCCTTGTGCAAATTAATCTGGGCAGTCGAAAAAAACGCACAATTTTAAGACATTTTGCTTTCATTTGAAATTTGAAGATAGCACAGTTTTCTTTATATGGATAATAATAATTGATATGTCCACCACTTGCTGTTAGGACTAGATCTACTCGTCTCGTTTTTTATGGACAGCGCCAACTTTTTGGTGATGCTTTTGATTTCATCTTCGTGAAAGCATATGTGTATTACGGACTGAATCAGCTTGTTTTTTAGTGCAGTCCTGCTTCCTCCAGCGATTTTTCATGATGGACCACTGGTTTTCTATAAGGTTGAGATCTGGAAAATTACCAGGCCATTCCAGCACTTCCATTTTCATTTTTTTGAAATAATTTGTAATAATCTTGGCCTTGTGGCATGAGGCAAAGTCTTGTTGAAAAATGGCTTGAGGATGAAGGTTTGGCAATTTTCTAAATACTCTTTTTTCTATTATTGGCAAATAAGTTCTGCTGTTCATCATCTCCTCAATAGGCACGAGAGCTACCGGGCTATTGCCAGAAAAGTATCCCCCAAAACATCTTTTTGTCTGGATCTCTGTAGGTGAACAGCGGACAAACTTGAGGTTGAAACCTTGCACAAAGAAATGGCTTTCATCCGAAAAAATAACTCGGCTCTAATCTTTTTCAAATCATTACTTTTTGGCCCAATTGTAGCGCTTTTTCTTCGTGGCTGTCAGCAGTTGCTTCTTTTCGGCCTTGTTCTTCCATCTTTTAACAATCACCGCCAAACGGTGAATGAGGAAACATGCCTACCGGTTGTGTCCAAATCCCTCTTCAAGTCCTCGCTTGTCTTCAGCGGTGGTCTTAAACAAAGGGGGGCCTGTGCGACAATTATAAGGGGGGCCTTTTGGAGTCCAAATTCTAAGTTTGCTGTAGTGTGTACTAAAGCACGTTATAATAGACAATTTATAGGAAGTTACTGGAGAAGAACCAATGAATCAAGCAAGCTCACAATGCATGTAATGCAGGGTTGGAAAAAGTCGATTGTAATCGATATTCGATGTCGATATTCTTTACGTTTTGTTCATCGAATGCATTGGAGTCTTTACTTTTTTGAATGAGTATCGAATATAGCCTTGTCTTTATTTTTTTTCAGCTTAAATCGATAATCGATTCTTTTCGTCCAAATTATTTTATCTCACTTTAGTAAATTTAAAATGCTTGTCGGTATGTCATTCCTTTTTTGCTGTGTGATGTCAAAACCCTGACTGAAAATGAAAAGAAAACAGAGTTGACAAAGTCGTTTCGCATCTACGGTCGCATCCGCATGCTATGTCCGGTGCTTGTCTTTAAGCTACATGACCGTGAGCAAATTTCAGGAAAGGCTTAGCGCATACGGCTAAATGCTCAATTGGTTAGGCTGCAGGTAGCTAGGCCTTGTATTGCTTTATGAAAGCAAAGTTAGCCGTTTAGTGGTAGTGTAGGTATATAGGTACCGGTAATTTTACTGCTTTATTGGTGGCTGACTGAACTAGTGATCAGCTGGTAGCCTGCTGTATGTAGGTTTTCTGAAAAACAATCATAAGCTTACCCAGTACCAGAAGTAACGTAGACGGAAACTCAAGGTTGATGTGAGTTGCTACTAGTCAGAGGTGGGCACCCGCTGCTTGAAAAGTAGCGGCGCTGCCGCTATTTGATGTAAAAAGAAGCGGCGCTACCGCTACTTGAATTTACAAAGTAGCGGCGCTTCCGCTGCCGCTACTGCATACAAAACAGCGGGCGCTGCCGCTACTTTAAAACTACTATTTGCAAAATTTTTTTTACACTAAAAAATTATGATTAGAAAGTTAATATCGTCAATCGCAGTCCATATTTTAATTAAAAACTGGCAATAAAAAAAAACGCACATTCACAAGAAATTAAAATCAAGCAGATGTTTTACAAGCTCCTTTCAGAAAAACGAGCATTTCAAAGTGTTTATCGGTTAAACCCGAGCGTTTAGGCTTTAACACGTCCTTGCCGATCGAAAAAAGTCTTTCAACGGCAGCGCTTGACGGCAAAGGCGTGTTGTATTTGATGAACAAGTCCTTAATAATTGAGTTTTTGAATTTAATTGGAGAAGGCTTTTCGCGAGGCGAAATAGTAGGTTCTTTTAAAAATTGATCAATAGCTTCCGATTGTGGTGATTGTTTTGCTTCACCTTTACGGCTTTTGAAGTCTTGAAAAAAATCATCTTCAACCAAATTGTCCGGATTATTCTCGGATTTGTCCGAAAGATTGTCATTATTAAAACTGGAGTTTTGAACCAAATGTTCCATTTTTCTTTTTATTTGATTTTTCATCGTATCAATACTTTCCTTTTCAAATCCGGCGTATTCCAGATAGGGTAACCATGCCAGTTTAAAACATGGATAAAAGGCAAAAGCCAGTTGATTTTCCATGCTATTCAGCGATTCCCCAAACCTCTTCTTAATGCCGTTTTCAGTCGCGGCTAGCAATGGCTTGCAAATATTGATGGTTGTTTGAACATGGTTTAATTTTTTCAAGCACATTGCTAGCGTTGGCAGCAACACTCCAAAATAGGCTCGCTCCTCGCCCTGCAGAATATCTAGGGCTTGGGCGACTGGTTTCATGATTGCTCCATACTCTTGCAAGAACTCCACATCAGCTAAAAACAACAAACATCGTTACAGCAATATCAACAGATGTATTTTCCCAGATTCAGGTGGCTAAATTTCCCAAGCCACGCAGCGGTGACGTACCAAAACGTAGTGCCGTTTGAAAATTCTAAAACTGTAGCTTATAGTAACAAAACATGTTTCGGGTACAATAGTGCACTCTTTCCTGCCTCTTTGGCTAGAAATTTAAAAATTACCCTGTATTTGTTGGTCCTTCAGTATTTGCCTATTGAGCATAAGTAAATAGGCTACAACGTGCGGGTGAAGGTGTCAAGTGACAGTATCACTAGTTAAACCAAACACAAATTAACCTCCGCTCTTTTTAGAATTAATAACCGTTTCCACTGATAATTAATCAAACGTGAATAGTTTGGGCTATTTATAAACCTTGCACTACTAACCATTAGTAAAAATAGGTAGACGAATAGACGTGCATATGCGGTTGAGGCCACTTCGCATTTCCCTATGCTGCAAAATTTGAAGTAGTTTGTTGATTGCACCAAACATTGAGTTCCATCTAGTAATCGTAGGGATTACCAACAGACATCCCAGTTCATCTTTGATGGTGTCCGCAACTTGAGAACTCCTAAAACATGAATTAATTAGTCCATGTTAGTGTGTGAGCTGTATTATATATATTTACACTTAAACGATCATTGGTAATATGGCGAAAGCTACGTTTTCAGTGGCTGATTTAATATTTCTTCACACTTCTGCTACTGTTCCGGGACCGAGGCCCAAGATTTGATAATCATGATCGCACATTGCTTGTTCACTCCCGGCGTTGTCGTGTAATCAGTTACTTGCTTCGCCTCAAGTTTTTCTTCTTGCTAGCTTCGATCTTATAAAAAATTAACTGCGAGGCCAGGCCGAAAACTGGTCCCTAAAACTTAAACTTGTATAGGTAGCATCTGCCAAGAGCAGATCTAATGAAAATATAGCGCAGTGATTACTTCATTGAGACAAAAGAAAAAGTAAAATAAACACAGAGCCTGGCCTTATTTTTATAAGCCTGACCTTATTTTATAAGCTTGTTGCAGTATGTTATGAATTTTATTCTGCGAACGCAGATTACCTGGATTGCTTGTTCCAAAGCTCTTGTGCTTTTGCAAAAACCGATCTGCAGGATTTTTTGTAACTTGCATTATAATTGCTTAATGCTTTGTCAGCATCCGTCGTTGCAATCAGATTCAAAGTATGAGCTGAGCATCTCATATGTGAAGGTAAAGCATAATCGGAATCCATGCTATTAGAAGCGTCTGAAAAAGGTTTAAAGCACATTATGAAGATTGAAAATTTTTAAATTTCATTATTTTCAAGACTGGATTTAGGCCTACTCGCCAAGTTAATATTTCGAAATGATCTAGTAAAACTCAGTTTATAAACAACCTTCTAAAAGAGAGGTCAGCAGAACAATTTGAACTTGCTCATCATCGCACACGGTTGAGTTGGAAGTAGAATCCTGTAGTGAATCACTAGAATTTCCATCATTATTTTCCTTCCCAAACGTTCTGTGAAATAAATAACGGTATAGTGCAACTTGCAGAAAATGAAAGTAGCTGTAATCGTGGGAAAAAACGAAAAAATGGGATTATTGGCTCTTCTGCCATTTTGTCTACTTCTTCTCGTTGTGTAATTTTGCAGTATAATTTACACCTCTAAGGACGCGTAAAGAAAATCAAAGCAATAAGAAAAGTAAGCCTATAAAATGAAAATTGTGGTCGGAACAAAACGAAATTGGAGCAATAGCAATTATTACAAAACGTGTGAAAACCTTTTCACCAAAATTCAAAGAGCGCCGCCAGTTCTTGGACAGAACTTGTTGATTGACGGCTCGTTTGAGTCGTTTTTATAGGGTGTACTGTAAATTTTAAAATTTGATTCATCTTCGCTGCACAAAAAAATACTTACGCAAATGCTTTAACGAAGTTGGATCCATTATCGGTTGTAGTCATAATAACCTTTTCTTCGATTTGAAAATCCCAATGTACGCCATTAATTTCTTTCGCAAGAACGTCGTATGTGTGCCGACCTTTCAATCGCCGGCAAGCCAAAACTGATTTTTTTCTCGCTAGAGTAGCTTCGTCGATCCAATGCACAGTCATTCCGAGATACGATCTGAAATTTAAATAAAGTGACCATTTCCGGTATCTGCAAAACCATAACATTTGCAGTGCAAGTTTGAAACTGGATAAGGTCGTGTACTACTATTTCTGCTTCATGGTTTCAAACAAGAAGCAGTTTGAAAATAGCTTTTATACCGCCCTAGATCTGTCCATGTTTGAAAGAAAAACGTAAACCTAGTGATCTGAAATAAATGCAACGTAGATGAGAAAACAATGAGCAGAATAATCAAACTAGTATAATATTGTTAAGCTAACGGTTTATTATGTGCCAAAAGGTTTACGTATTTTATCCGACTACTTGAAGTAGCCTACCGGTATCGCAAACGTGCTTGGAAACATGATAACCACTACGTTCCTTTCACAGCCATGTACCTGTGTCGGGATGTCCATGCATCAGCAGTTGTCGCCACGGAAACTGTTTTAGCCAATTCTGCCTTTAATTTCATTTTTTCTTCAGTGAACCTAAAAATGAAGTTACAGTGTTTCAATAAAGCATTAAACTGATTACTGAACGATAGCACGAGCCGACTAAAGGTCAGAACATCGCCATGGTTGACAAGATAATAAATCAAGTATGTTAAGTTGTATTTTTGTTTAGTTTATGTTTTTGCCTATTTTGCATAAACAAAAAAAAGAAACGAAAACATTAAACCAAGATTAATCAAGTAAATAATTTTAGTTTCACCTTTCTTCGATTCGTCTGTTAACGTTCGTCTTGACATAACGTGAGCTGACGGCGTGCAAGAAGAAATCAAACTTTGGAAACTTGGTGATCCGATCACTTGAAAAGGCAACATATTTTCCACAAAGAAGTTCACCAACTGCAAAAATCAATAAACTGAATTAATGCTGTGCAGCAGCTATTGCTTGGTTATACATTTTTTGGCCTAGTCTACGTCCTTCGGTAATATTGCGCCATGGCTGAATTTCGCTCTTATTTTTAAACCAAATAACTAAGTTTGAGGAATATTATGATTAAGAACTGAAAAAGTTCAACTTAATTGAAAGTGAGATTTCAAGTCTTGCTTCAAAAACCATTTAAAAACTTTACTTAAGTAAGACGTACCGGTAAAACTTTTAAAACAAAATCCAAATTATTTCACTTCGTATATGTGGACCTATAAACGACCGTATAACCCACCTTACTTTCAAATTTATTTTGACTAAATACAAATCTTCCCGAATGCACAAAAGAACTTTCCAAGGTTGATTGACGAGATTTTTTTGCGGGACCTTCCTTTTCCGAAATCCTTGTTCTTTTTTGCCGATTGCCTTTGACTCCAAGTTCAACGTCTTTCATGAAATTATCGTACTGAGTTTTAGAATGAATTTTCTTGACATGTTGTTTCAAATTGTAAAGAGATTTTTTATTTGCGTATAGCATTTTGAAGTTGGGTCGACAAAGTAGACATAAAAATTCCAAGTTTTTGCCTTTGCTTCTTAAAAATTTAAAATGAGTATGGAGATACGGCCACGGGTTTTCATCTGCAGGTCCATTTTCATTGCTGTCTGTACCGGTATCATGTATTTCTGATTGATTTGAATTATTTTTTTTGTTTTCATTGCCAGGGGAACTTTGATCAGTTGAGTTATTTTCATCTTCGGTAATAATGATTGCTGCTTCTTGGCGCCCTTCTTGCGTTTTTTCGGTTGAGTTATTTTCACCTTCGGTAATAATGAATCCTGCTTCTTGGCGCCCTTCCTGCGGTTTTTCAGATTGTTTTTGCTGACGTTCAATAAAAAATCGATGCACTATATTTAAATTAGTAACCCTCGTGACACAAAAGCTCTGGTCAGAGGTGTAGCTGGGGTAACAGGAGAGACTAAGAATCAATTTGCTTTTACTATTTTTTGCAGTCTTAAATAATTAAGGAGCCAAAATAAATCAAACTCAGAGTAATTCTCGCATCATAAAAATGAGGTACCGTTACTAAGAGTAAGAACATTCTCACCCTAATTAAAATAACTATCATTGGATACTCAAGCAAACGGTGGGAAACGTAAATGTAAAATTAATTTACGCGGACGCCCCACACGAAAGTTACACCTCGCCATGCGCCTCTAATAGTTGTAAATCACGTTCTTTACTAGGCCTAGCTGTTTCCTGTTTGTTATGCCATATTGCCATTACAGTCTTTACCACTTCTGGCATAAAATAAACAACCATTTTTCTATAACTACTTTCGTAGTTCTGAATTTTTTCTAAAATCCAGAGCTAAATTGAGTTTCGAATTTTTTGTGATTTTAATATATTTGATTTTTTCAGGTCACTTGGTGACCTACTATACATACTGAACAAAAATTCATAGTAATTACGCTTTGTCTGCTCACTGGCTATAGGCCTACCGTAGATTAGGCTATTCCACTCCAAAATTGTTTTTTGTGATACTGCAGGGACAGACTCCATACTGACTTTCCAGGCTTACACCGCAAAGATCAAAGATGGCTTACTGATTTTTTCTTCATTTGTCGAACAGACAATTTGGCCAATTTTTGCGTTTTTTTCACTGAACGAGTCGTATGCGGTGGTGTTAATTAGGGAAAACGACCCAAGATACTCGAAACAAAGAAGTGAGAAATCAAACCAGCGGGGGGCAAGTGAAATGTTCGAATTTTTGATGGCGAGATGCAGCTGTGTTTATGAAGCAGCGACTGTCAATCAGGATTACTGCACGTCTGGCGATGAGAACGATGAAACTTCGCATTGCGTTCTCACATGTATTTCATGCTAATAATTTCAAGCAGAGCGAGTCTAGATTGCGATTTTTTTGGAGTAGCGGCAGCGGCAAGTCAATTATCTTCGCAGAAGCGCTGCTGCGCTGGTCGCTACTCCACTCTAAAAGAAGCGGCGCTGCCGCTTTTCGCTGCTGACTGGAAAAAACAGCGGCGCTAGTAGCGGGCGCTATAAACAGCGCCGCTTGTGCCCACCTCTGCTACTAGTGCATAAAGCTCAGCAGTGAGACCGCTTGACTATTGAATTCACCAATAAAATTGCTTAACCAACTCCAGTTTTTGTTCGATCTGTCATCGTACCAGGAGGTCTGCGCTCTATAACTACTCGGTACTTAAAGTTGAGCAAAAAGTAATAGCCGAAGCTGGTCTTGCTGGCACGTTCGAAGTGTGGGAGGGTTGTTAAGGGGAGTCCTCCAAAAACGTTGTTAAAAGACATCATCTAAAATAAAGTCACACACACTCGGCGTGTACTGTTAATAATAGACACCTACAGTCAAGTGCTCAATGTATGGAAACAAGTTAGTCTAACAATTTGGGGAGCAAAATATTTTTGAAGCTTGTAGTTCTTGGGGACAGGTATGCGGTGTGCAAGGGTTATGGTATCACTACGAGCTTTGAGCCAGAATGTAGGGCTCATGACTTTTTCATTTGCAGCAAAGTTCAAAAATTGGTGTTAAAAATAATAAAGCTGCATGAAAGTGCAAAATAGCATATAACGTCATATTCTGTACACCTTCCTCGTTTGAATATATGTATTTTCTCGCCTGGTTTCTGCTTGTGTAAACACAAGCTTGTTTACCCCTCTAAAGATTTTAACGATCTCCACATAGCCTTAGAACTCCCCAGTCAATTTTTATAAGCACATCGATCAGATGATAGATACCCAAACGTATAGTTACTGATATTGATAAATGTTGAAGACAATCAAGACTGTGCGCAAAGCGCTAACCCAGTTCCAAACTAGAGCAACATTTAATGCGAAATTGTCAAATTGTACGTAAGTTACTCGTATGCAGAGATGGGCATGATCTTGATCTTCAAGATCACCATTTGCTGTAAATATTTCTATTAAGGACTGTAGGCACTGAGCTGATATATGCTAGCTAGGCCGTTTCATATTATCATGCATTAAATGGAATGGAAATTAAGGAGGCTACTACGCGCAGACTCTAATTTTTCGAGAAATATTTTCGTTAAAAAAATAATACAAAAAGTCCATGTGTCTGTGGTGTAGCTCAATGGAATAAGGAGTTCGTCTTTGAGTGCAAAGATCTTTAGGTCGAAACACGTAAAGGCTGTTTTAACTCCATCTGTTGATCTCAGAAACACCGGTAACGTAGCGTATATACTAGTTTATGCGTTGCAGCATAGTAAAATTGTGGAAATGGATGAAAAAATGTTTTAGAACTTCAATCATTTTTTCTGATGACCTCAAAATGTCGTAATGTGCTACTAATCATAGTTGTTTGTCAGGGACAAGTTATAGACAAAGAATAAAATAATCAGTACCGGTAACAAATTTAATCTTTCGTTAAAAAACTACTAAAAACCTAAAACTCTCAATTCTCATAATGTGCTTTTTGCTGCTTCAAACGTTGAATCAAGCCATCTAGTTGCATTTGTTATTGTTAACCTGTAAACCAATTTCTATTTAGTACGATGCATAATAAGTGATCGTGATCTCAAGATCGCGAGTTTTGGTGATTTTGATCTTGATCTTTAAGATCAGCAAAACTCGTGCTCTTGCCCATCTCTGCTCGTATAGTAGAAACATGTTTCACACAGCATGCAAGGCTTGCAAGCCCGGTAAACTACTGGGACCATAAGCAATGATTAAAAAGAACATGGCCCAGAAGAGCAGTGCACTCATAGGGCATGGGGCGAAGACCCAAAAATTTTATCACTTAGCGTACCAAATTGCATTTAAATTAAAAGAAAACACTATCCAGGGCCATCATGTTCGATTCTGATCAAAGGCCAAAATGGAAGAGTCACTGCTGTGGTTTAAATGTTTAACCATTATTCGTTTGCTTAAAATGTTTTATCAGCATCATTGCTTTTGTCATTTCAATTATTTGGCGCTAATGTTCGCATTAATATATTCATTCCGTTAACCTGCGCCAGCAAAACTATCGTATTTCTCTTTTGATCTTAACTATGGACAAAAGCAAATTGCAAAGCCAAGATGGAAGAGTTTCCACACTTAAAGTATTGATGGTAAGTGATTGCCGATGGTAGCCCCCTGGTTTTGGCGCATTATCACAATCATTAACATACTGTAGAATAAAACAAATATAAAGAAGCTTTGACCACCTAACTAAACTTAAAAAAATACGTCGTTTGACAGTTAAATAAATGAAGAAATAAACAAAGAATTATATGCATATCAGCATTGAAACTAGGGTTAGATTAAATTTGAATCCGCTCACGAGTTGCTGATGAATTTGAATTTCCTTTTTTCAAAGTCAATGAATGTGAATTATATTTTTTCAAAGTCAATGAATTTGAATTTCATTTTTTCAACGTCAATGAATTTGAATATTTTGATTAAACATTCGACGAACTTTGAGTTTTTCGGTTTAAACCGTACAAAGCAAATGCAGCAATTTGTAACTGGTTTATATCAGTTAATGTTGCAAACGTTCCTTAAAATTTTATCAAGCCAACAGAAAGTTTATGATGGCAAATATGACGCTGCAAGGCGCTTGGAAGTTGTTTTTGGGCCACAGTAACCTCCCTAGTGAACCTGCTAGAGAATGGACTTTACACTCAATCGCTCGGATTTCATATCTTTAAAGGTTTTTATAGCATTTTAGTTTGAAGTGCAGTTGCCGAAAATGAAATTTGTCTTTACGTCAGCAATTTTCGTTAATTGTTCTTCGTGTTTTCTAATAAAAGTTATGTTTTTTTGCATCTTGTACTGTCATTTTTGCAGTTAGCTACACTTTACTTTATTTTACGCATTTTCTGAGTGAAAATATTTTGAACAAGTTGCTACTCGCTAAACCTGCAGTAAGCTACTTAAAAATACTTCTTGTTTTAAACGCATAATTATCTGGCTGACCAAGTATGGAATCAGTAGAGGTGGCGACAGTGGTGAGTATACTGGTGACTGGTAAGTTGGATTGAATTTGAATCCGCTCACAAATTCTTCATGAATTTGAATTTCGTTTTTTCAAAGGCAATGAATTTGAATTTTGTTTTTTCAAAGTCAATAAATTTTAATTTCGTTTTTTCAAAGTCACTAAATTTTAATTTCGTTTTTTCAAAGTCACGAAATTTAAATTTGAATTTCGTTTTTTCAAAGTCGATGAACTTGAATTTCGTTTTTTTAAAGTCAATGAATTTGAATTTCGTTTATTTAAAGTCAATGAAAATTTGAATTTTAAAATTAGAAAAAAAAATGAATGGATCCAACCCTAATTGAAACATGTTCAGAAAATATGTACCGGTACTACACTGCCCCAAAACCAGCCCAAAAACCCGCAGCTTTAAACAAAAAGTAGCCCAAGAAACCGCAACCCACAAACACTAAAATTTTACCGCAACTTCGTATCGAAACCAGCCCAATTGGGCGGGAAAACCGCCCAACTGGCAACACTAGCCGCCAGCTACCTCTATAGTTTTTTTCAACATCGAAATGGACAACGACGTCAGACACAAAATTGGCCAATTGCAGCGAAGCGGGAAATATTAATATTTGCGCGGTAAATTATTACTTTCGTAAAAATGTAATCTGAAGTAAGTTGCAAAAAAGCATGGTCGCACTGCGAGCGCTGCGGGACATAAAGTTAAAATTTAGGCGAAAATTTCGATTATGCAAATGAGACATCGAAATTGGCGTGTTTGTGACATCATCATCGAAAAGGGCTTATTTACGCACGTTTCCGGGTGTGAACGTCTTTGCATAAATTGATTCAAAATTACATCTACCCCACCAAAACTTTGTGGATCCGCTTCTGTATACAACGTATGGTCAAATGTGATGTCATTCCCACCCCCATTGCAAAATCCTGGCTGCACTAGTGCCCCTGATAGCAGGCGATTTTGAATTTGTAGGCCTACGATAATTGTTTAATATTAAGGGGAATGATATTCCAAAGTTTTGCACCGTTATGCTGGAAACATTTTTGAGTTCGAGCAGTTAAAAAGCATGGTATCTGTAGATTTTTAGTAGAGGAATTGCTGGTGGCATGGGAATAAGAATCAGAGAAGTAAGCAAAGTAATTACAAAAGCGACTTGGTTTTAACAGCTCAGATGGCCGAGTGGTATAGAGCGTCTGTCTCTTGAGCTGTAGACTCGGGTTTGATTACGAGTCGGGTCAAACCAATGACTTTAAAATTGGTATTCACAGCTTCCCTGCTTGACGTTCAGCATTGAAGGGACAGTGTGGAGAACAAGCCGGCAAGTTTACTTGTTGTGCCGTTGGGAAAGGCACTTAACGGGATTCCCCCATCTTGGTGTGGTAGACAGATGGCCGGCAACTCCTAAGCGAGCTCGTATAGCGCATTGATCGCTTTCTCGTGATAGGAGGATAAATATGCAACCAAAAAAAAAAAAAAAAAAGACTAGGTAGTTTATTGTGCGTAAACTGGTTGGCCTACATCAATTTTTCTTCAACCTTTCATCTCTTTTAACTTTTGACCATTAGACTGCATGCAAGGAGAAATTTATTTAAAAAGATTCACGTAGAAACAGACATAAGTTATTATATTACGCCTCAAGCAGCATTCTTTGTATATACCGGTATGCTTTGTTTCTTGAAAATGTGTTTGTTCGTTTTGTTAAAATGTCACGTGATACATTTTCTATTACTATGTTGTTTCATTCGCTGTTATTTCTCTTGACAACGAAGAAGCTAGGTGGCAAAATTGCTGGTGCTGGTTCTTAGGTTAGAAAATTTAGAAGTGACAAGAACATTGTTTCAACTAATTAGACGGTATATATTAGCACTAATTAAAGAAGCTATCCAAATTTAGGCTAACGAGAGCCGAAAATGAAAGTTGCAGGTATAGCCTAAGATGATGGGAACTGGGTACCGAGTGCAATAGCCAATGCGATCTAGCATACAGTACCGTTACCTTTACTGCTGGAGTGTTGCACTGAGCTCTACTAGATTAGAGATTGTTATAATTACGCAATATTGGTTTGAAAATATTTGTAATACTGAAGATTAAACTTTCCCTCTTTTATGAATTAACTGCCATCAAAAAGAAATGTGTGGGCCTACTACTAGTATTTAATTGCAGGAAGTGTCTAGAGCACCAGCAAAACTTTTATAGCTGGGCTACTCAACTGTAGTCAGGATCAATTCAATTGGAAAAGTTCATTATTTGCAAAGGTCCAGAAAAAAACATTAGACTATGGCAGGTTTGATTACGGCAAAAAAAAAAACTATAGCAGCCAGTTTCCTGAGTGATTAAAAGCATTGCTATCGCTGCGGGCATACTTACCCTGTCCAATTTGGTAGGCCTGGAAATTAAACTCTGATCCTCCCGCCCCGATAGCAATGCCTTCAATCACTCTGGCAGCTGGCTGGTATGGTTACCCACAACTGGCTGGTTAGCTCAGTTGTCAAGCGCATGCTATCAGTGCGGGAGGTCGTGGGTTTAATTCCGGGTCCAGTCAAAGCACACATTGTTTAGGCCATTCTCAATTGGTGGCCTATTACAATTATCAATCACGAATGATTGTACGCTGTTTAGGGACGTACCAGTACATGACGAACAACACATACACAAAACCCTTCGCACTTCTGCTTTTGCCGAGCTCCTGGCGTGAAAGCTGCGAATACTATTTTTAAAGTCTTAGTGTGACCCGATCGGGAATAAAACCCCAGTCTACCAGCTACCAAGCGGATGCTCTTAACTGATACACTAAGAAGATTTGATTTATCTATCCTGTCTGCATGTGGTTCCAAAAGCTCAGGGGCTTGCGGCATCATAATTAATTTTTAATTCATAATCATTTGCTGATGTGATAATTAAAACAAGTAATTATGACATCAAAAATTAATTGTGATGGAAAAAGGTTGTGAGCTTTTGGAACCCTAAATGTGGCCAGTAACTTGCCACCGCTGCGATGCTTCTGCGAAGTTCAAAGGTGTGTTGCCTGATAAAGTCTTGTTTTCATTTGGAAACTGTTCGATATGCTAAAAATTTTATTGGGGTCCAGCTTCAGCATTCATAAGTTCCAGATTTGGATTGTGGGCCGCCACTTGAGTAGTGTAACAAACAAGGCAACAGTATATCTAACTCCAACGTTACGTTTAATGAAAATACAACCTTACTCGAACGGTACCTTATTCAAATAAAATCACGTTGATCACAACAATAACAAATAATGTAACAGATAACATTGAAACATCTTGCTATTACAGGAAGGGTTTGAGATCATAACTCACGGAGGTCTTATGGACCGTGTTAACTGTTCGGCCTTCAGTTTATGACTAAGAGGGCGTACTCATGAAATATCAGTTAAGGATTTGTAACCCACAATGCAGGCGGAAAGAAACAGTGAGAATTAAGCCAGAGTAAGCTAGTTATGACTGCAAAACAGAAATTGAGTGTCAGAAAATATATATGCTGTTATTGCAGTCACTACAGTAGCCATGTTTTAGAGAAACAACAGGCAGTCCAGTGCAGCAGGGTTTTGATTGTGGAAACCGGGCCAGTGCTCTAGACACTGCCTTAATTGTAATGTTTGGTACAGGTACCGGTACTTAGGTTAAGCTACCAGTAGGAAATCAGCACTCTCTAGTCACAGAGGAAGCCAATACTGTACACTTCCTACTGGCTCTTGGTATGCACAGTTAAATGCGATAGTTTTATGTGAAAATGAGCCTATCATTGGCTATGATGGAATGGTTTTGACATTGCCAGTACGAGGTTACAGGCTGGTCTCAACAATCTGTTATCAATTTGTTATCTATACAGTTTGTTATCAATTACTGAAAGAATGGTCTTACTATCACAGTATGATTATGCGATCATCTAATCTGTAAGCCTTAAGAACTAAATTTTGTGCCAAGATTTATAATTGTTTTTTAATATGTACGCCACTTACGGAATGTGAGATGTATTTTTGTATTTAGTTGCATATTTATCCTATCTGAAAAAAGTGCTATAATGAGTTTTGCGTAGGAGTTTGCCAGCCACCTGTCCACCACACCAACATGGGGTAATCCCATTAGGTGCTATTCCCAATGGCACAATAAGTAAACTTGCTGGCTTGTTCTCCATATTGTCCATTTTATGCTGAGCATCAACCATCATGCAGGGAAGCTGGAAATGTCATTGGTTTTAGTCGACTTGGAATCATACCCGAGTCTGCTGCTTAAAGGGGAGGTTCGGTGCCAACAAACAAAAACTTATATGAAAGAATTTTGTACACTGAATTCTTTTGTCAATATTGCCGAACTGAAAAAGCTTTTGTTAAAAGCCTATTAGGCTATTTAAAATATACCAATAGGTGGCGCTACACAAAAATGACGTCATTGGAGGGCAAGCTGAATTGTACTGAGTATTTCTATAGCTGCAGCACGCATAGGTTGGTTGTAGAACGTGTCTGAACAGCGTATTCTGGTCAAAGGAAACAAACACATTATGGTACATATGGAAGGTAAACAAAGGGAAGAAATTTTGTTTGAACCATTACATGTTCAGCAGCAATTTCTTTCTCAATGTCTTCGTGAATCTCCTTGGTGTAAACTGTAAAGTAACAAAATGGTTTTACTTGAGTAGATAGATTACCTAAGTAGTTTTCTTCGGTAACGAGTACTTTTTTGAGTAGTTTTTTTTGGCTATTTTTACGTTTACTTAAGTACTTTTAGTATAAAACTATAAAGTAACATTACTTTAATAGTTTTTATTTTAGATAAAGTAGACCTTAAGTTAAACCGGCCGTTAGCTCAGTTGCAAAGCGCACGCTATCGGTGCGGGAGGTCTGGGGTTTGATTCCCGGGCCGGTCAAATCGGCACAGTGTCGCCAACGACTCGCCACCGTTGCGACTCTTCTTCGGAGCTGTGTAGCCCAGGCGCTAAGCCGCGGAGATGGGCCCCGCAACTCGTTACACGCTTCGGCGTAATACGACGAGTATAATGAAGATTTGATTTTTTTGAGACCTTAAGTTTCTAGTCTTACTTGAAACCCCTCGTTGCACCTAAAATCTAATACACTATAATTTACAATGTATGGTTATTTCTCTGGTAATGTCTATTTCTCTTCTCTGCTAACACAGCACAGCACTTCTTACATTATGAACCAAATTATCGACCCCAATCGAAAATCACAGCTGCACTGCGCAGCTGCAGTCCTAACTAACACTACGAGCAAGCTATGCTAGAAAATCGAATCAACAAAGCACGCTTCACAAGCTACCAAACGGTATCTCGCAATCACGCGCGCAGACGCCAAAAGTACAGCGATTGCACCCGCGATCATCAATTGAATTGATAAATAGCAAATCTCGGGTTTGGTTCACAATACAATTACAATAACATAAATATGAAGGCCCAGCAGCGAAACTATCGTACCTGTATTTCTCTTTCAACCTTAATTAATTATGAAAAAAAGCAAACTCCAACGCTATAATTAAAGTGGTAACAGAAATAAGCAGGTTTCCGCTTGTAAGTTAAAACTTATTTATTCATAGGCTACGTTTATCCTTCTTTGTGATAGAGGAGCTATAACAAGCTCGCTTAGGTAGTTAGGAGTTTTGAATCACCTGTCTACCACTCCGAGATAAGGAAATCTCGCCGAGCGTGGTTCCGAATAACACAACAATTGAACTTGCTGGCTTGGCCTTCACGCTGTCACCTTTGATGCTAAGCGTCATGCAGAAAAGCCATGAATACCAACTTTTAAGTCATTGGTTTAATCCTACTCTGAACCGAATCCGGAATCTACCGTTCTAGAAGCAGACGTTCTATCGATTCGGCCATCTGAGCGGTAATAATTTCTTTTGGTTTACCATTTTGCACCTTTAGAGCTGCAAGTCATCATCGGTAAGTGTGCAGCTGACACTTTAATGACTACTTTTTTAATTTTGAGTGCTTTTTTTAGTCAATACTTTCTACTTTACTTCGAATATTTTGCCGTCAGTCAGGGCCGTTGAGAAAAAACCCGGGCCCCGGAGCAGAGATCCCCCCCCTCCCCGGTCAGACATGGAACCGGTCAAGATTTTCTCGACCCAATCGGTAAATTTTAAATTTCAAAATCTACGCCGGTTGACCGGTCTCTGACCGGCCCGGTCGACCGTTTTTTTACTAAAGGTTTATGTTCAGTCTTCAATAAACCTAATGACAAACTGTAGTTTGCGCTAACTTTGTCACTATAAATGTATTGAACACGTCAAATTTCATCTAAAAAAAAGAGTATTTTAATAAAAGTAAACAGAAAACAAACTTTTGTTTTCAGAAGGTGTGATTTGTTGACGCTCCTGCTGCGAAAATGTTTTTTACTATTTAAAAAACACATATCGGTATGTATATTTCGCTTGGTGTTTAGGTGTATTTTAGCTTCAAGAAAAAGGAATTTGCCCGGGATGACCGGCCAGTCGAAGAACCTCGCCCGACCGGTGCCGGTCGACCCAACCGGTTTTCATCTCTTCCCCAGTACCAAAATTTAATTCTTATTTTTTCGTTTGTCTCAAAAAAAGGTCTCATAGAGAAGACGTAATTTCTCCAACATTTCTTCGCGTGTGTCTCGCTCTAAAGAAAAAAGTTTTATAAGAGCGGGGCTCCTCAAAACCTGTGACAAGCCCCTCAAAACCTGTGACGAATTCCTCAAAACATGACGGGTCCCGGGTACTTTGTACTTCCCTGCCCCGCCTCTCACCAGTCCTGCCGTCAGTAACAATACTTTTACCTACGCACAATTTCAAAATACTTTTTACACCACTGGTGAATCTACATAAATACACACACGTAAGCAAAAGCATGACTTGATATTTATTAGATCACTAAACAGATTTGTATGAAAGTTGGGTAAGTAGTCTATTTCTTAGAAGTCTCCAAACAGAAGTAAAAAGGATCTTACTCCTACTTTCAATCTACCCATTGAAAACATATCTCTACCACACCACAAAAATTCAGCTCTTTACGTTGTTTGTTACCGATATCACAAATAACAATTTCAAACGTCGATTCTATGCTAACTGCCTACTGCACATTTCCCCTACAAAAAATACCATATAGCTTATACTCAGTGATGGGATTCAAAATTTTAAGAGCAGGTTCTCTTTTGTATCGTACTTACTAACAACAGGTTCCCTCATAAAGGTCTGATGTGTGTAAAAAAAAGCAAGAACGGGTTCGCTGATTATCCTGACATTCCAAGAACGGGTTCGCGCGAACCCCCTGAATCCCATCACTGCTTATACTTTTTGTAGCCCTATTGCTGCATCCAGGAGCCATGCAAAAACCAACCATTTATTTTTCTAAAACTCAGCCAGGGCAATGCAATCATCAACAAGTGGTAAAGCCCAGACAGCTGATTGAGAAAACTGAATCTGCTTGCCCTCCAATGACGTCACGAATGAAACCGGCCAATCAGAAGCCAGTATTTTTTTTACTTTGTTTTGCTAATAACTTCGTAACGAAATCGAATTTTAACATCCGATCAAAGCTATTGAGTAATTCAAGGCATAACAAAACCAATCCTAGCGTATTGTTTTGCACCGAACCCCACCTTTAAGAGGTTATGGGTTATTTTTTAAAATTAAATTTGTTAGTTTAAAACATTATCGATGATCAATTTCTTTCCACAAAAGCCATCTAAAAATATTATTGATTTGAAGTGTAACAGTAAGCATAGGTGCATGTGTTTACTTGTTATAATACTTTATAAATTTTGCTACTGCTTTAATAAACAGTTCTGTATAAATAGATGTCAAAAGAATTTTTTTTTTACTCTATTTGGCTTAAAAAATGTTTTTTGTTTTAGATCTTTTATACATATTGCTTTTTTAACTAATAAGCTTGAGATTAAAGATCACAAGAATTAATTATGGCAGAAACAAAAAAGGATGAATCGCATGACTACAGGCGATTACACAGCTATCCTCTGATTCGCCATACGGACATGCCTGAGGAAATGAGGGTTGAAGCCATGGAGTTGTGTGTTACGGCTTGTGAAAAATTTGCTTCCAATAATGAAAATGCAGCCAAGATGATAAAAGAAAGCATGGACAAGAAATTCGGTGCATCGTGGCATGCTGTTGTCGGGGAAGGCTTGGGTTTTGAAATTACCCACGAAACAAAAAACATTTTATATATGTTTTTTGGTGGAAATTTAGCAATTCTCGTATGGAAATGCTCATGAAACAGCACTGTTAACTACATCAGCACTTTCTATTTTTATATTAGCTCATTGCATAAATGTTATATTGAAGATTGATAAAATTGAGTGACTCTGATTTTATGCTATTTGTCTGGCAAAATAAGGTTTTATATCATCAAAAACGACCTCACAATAGCCGAAAAAGTAATTTTCAAATACCGATTTTCCCGAGTAAAAGTTTCTGAACATATTTCTTGTTTGGCGCGCCGAACGATTTCGTATT
Source organism: Trididemnum miniatum (assembly GCA_964006365.1). NCBI lineage: Eukaryota > Metazoa > Chordata > Ascidiacea > Aplousobranchia > Didemnidae > Trididemnum > Trididemnum miniatum. The sequence goes on along the minus strand of OZ023237.1, from coordinate 22,282,278 downwards.
GCTTTCTGTTGGATTTCACCAAATGGTTCGTTTACAGCAAAGTTGATGTACAGTTACACTGTACTGTGATTTGTGTACTGGGCAACTGTTTTTTAATTTGGATTCAAGATAAAAATGAATTTGCGTTTATAGCCTAGTGTTGTTGGCTGAGCTGGTTTATTTTGTACACTTTTGAATGAATCTGTCGGCTACTCAATGTGTTTTATGCCTTTTTTTTTTTGTGAGAATATGCGAAAATATTACATGCGTAATCTTTTTACAAGTTTTTTAACCTATTTTGTTGCGTGATGGTCACGGTTGGAAGCTCTAAACTTGTCGGTTAAGCTTACCATGCAAGATTTTCGTACTTCGAGTTCGCGAATTTAATGGAAAAGAAGAGGGGGAAATTTCAACCCTAATGCTATTGAGCTTCAATTTCACAATGTCAATCGTTGTAGTTGGCCTCTTAGCTGTAGCGCATGTAGCTATCTTTCAAACCCCTTGGCAGCTTAAGCGTTTGCCCCACGGTTTTTCGTAGGCAATGCTCAAAATTACTCGGCTAAAAGTTCCTCGGATTAAAATTTTAACTTCAGTCTTTTGAAACCGTGAAAAAATTGTATATGATATCGATTGTCTACTACCGTTACCGTTCGTATGCGGTGTTTGACTTACCATTAGATGGGAAGACGAAACTATTGAAATAAAATAAACCCCGTTTTAAAAATTTTTGTAATGGTCTCCATTCTTGGTTGTTAACCTAATTTTTACCTGCTGCAAATCTTTTTTGATACACTACAGCAAGGCTGCCCAACCCGCGGTCCGCTAGGTAGTTTTAAGTGGCCTGCGATGTAATAAGTTCGTAAGTAGACTTTTTAATATTTAATCGTATTTTTTATAGGCTCAAGTAAATTTGCGTCAAAACACACCAAAATTATCCTTGTTATTTCTGTATAACAAATGCTCGGACAATACGCCAAAATTTTCAGATTTGGTTTACATGCGTGCAAGGTGGCAAGATGCACGCAGTATTGCCACCATGTGCAAGTATAGCATCTTATCAATCATCATCACCTCGTGCATCGCATAAAATTTATCAAAATTAAGAGATTCTTACTTCAAAAAAGCTTAATTGTTTTTGTTCAAGTTATCGGATTCTGCTGGCAGTTACTGCCACCTGCTAGACTGCTAGTATTAGTGGACAGAGGAGGTAAAGGTTTTATTGCGGTACTGTACGAATAGTAGCAGAATTAATAAGTCGGTTAGCAAAAATGAGCGAACGTGTAAGCCAAAAACGTAAATACTGCGACGAAAACAGAGCAATGGACAATGTAGTTTTTGTTTATTAAAAGTAATGGGAAGCCTCTATGCCTGGTTTGTTAAGAAGCAATATCTGTCGTGAAGAAATATAACCTCAAACGCCTTTATAAAAGCCGGTATGAAGCAAAGGAACCTTTGACAATATCAGAGGGCAAGAAATTATTGTTTGAATTCTTACGCAAATGAAATCTTAATTGGTATATATGTGTGGTAAAAACGTTTGCGGCCCGCAATAAACTTCCTTATGCGAAAGTGGCCCGCAACACCAAAAAGGTTGGGCAGGCTTGTACTGTACAGTATAGCCTACCGGTATCAAAGTCTTAGTGAAGAAATATCACCAATTTTCGGAGCATAAAATATAATACCCGAAAATGATTGAATCGACTCTTCAATAAAGAACATAAATAAATAACTGAACTAACGAAACTACGCTGCCACACAATAACTAATAAAGCAGGTTACTCTTCACCGCTGAGCTCAACTTAGCACGCAGTGCGATAACAGAATATAACGGTAGGGCAGCGATAGTGATGTCATAAGTACGACACAAAGATGGTACAAACTCTAAGCATAATCCTACATCCCCACCAATTTGTTTTAACCGCTGAGCACGCAGTACGATAACAGAATATAACCATAGGGCAGCGATAGTGATGTCATAAGTACGACACAAAGATGGTACCAACTCTAGGCATAATCCTACACTTAGTCGTTTTTCTGCTAAAAAAATCGTATCTTAACGCGGGATGTGGGAAATTCGTTTCTCGCATTTTCCTCACAGAAGTTTTTGCTCATGATCCTGTTTGAGAGTGCTAAAATTTGAAGGTGTCTATCAGTGTTGTAGTTAAAACAAAGACCTTAAGGTCGAGGCCAAGGACAATTGGCGTCTTTCCGATTTCAGTATGAAATCCCAAAATGTTGTGGGTCATTTGGTCATGAAATAATGGTTCGCATACAATCAATTAATCACAACTTCTATTTCTGACCGCCAACATTAACCAATAAACGCATGAACATAAAATGGCACAGAAAAAGCAATATGCAACAAAAACGTTGAAACATGCTAGTTAAGAACAACTGTGCGTTGTTGCACGACCTAAATCAACAACAAATAAGCCTACGCAAAAAATGCAGCTAAATGTATGTGCAGCAGCCCTTTACCCTAAATTACAGAAAAATTTAATACTAACCGTTTCTAGCACATAACCCTTGCTGAGGGGGGCTTGCAGGTACTACACCTTGCCCAAGAGTGACCTGGAGGGAGTTGTGATAAGGTACCCCTCATTTGTCCGACCCATCAACGATGAGCTCATAACCGGATGCAGTTTGAGCTCATACCCAGGAGCGGTTGATTGAAGACGATTATTAGCGGACAAGCCTATAACCGCACACCCATCATGGGCGTAGCCAGGGGGGCAAAGAGTCCATGCCCCTCCCCTGAAGTTTGAACCAGGTTACAAAATATCTAAAAAATTTAAACATGAAAAATTTTGCGCCTCCCTAGCATTACATATAGTCGACTCGACTTCTAGCAAGTGTGTGTAAGGAGAGGGGTCGGCTCGGGCGTGTGTTTATTATTAAACTGTCAAAGTTTGTTGTTGGATTTACATCTTATGAAATTAGCTAGATGCTTTACGAGCTGAACATCGCTGAAGTTTTTCTTCTATGTCACAGTCAGCGGCGCCCGCAGAAACAATATTGGGGGGGGGCAAAGGGTGACGTCGTTATCTATGACGTCACCAACCAAATTTTTGAATGTAATACAAATAAGCTTACTGATATAGCAACGAGTGAGTGGTTACGCTTATTTGGACACGTAATAAACTAATGTGCAGTTGTACACGTGCCGTTTGGCCAGGGATGAGCGAACTTTTCAGCGCAAGGGTTTTATTCAAAATTCATGCGGCCCCCAAACAGCAAATTTTAGTAAATCGAAAACTTATTATTGGTAAAAACTAGTGAAAACGTTCGACCAGTGGCGTAGTGAAACAATTAAAAAAAGGGGGGAGCTATAATTTCCCCTTTTTTTCAAGCGTATTTTTTTCGGCAGAACAAATTTGAAGCTGATTGAAAAAAAAAAGATGTAGAGGGGTCCGGAGGCATGCTCCCTCGAAAATTTTTCGAAAATATACATGCTATAATGACTATTTTAGTGCTTTTTTAGTTTTCAGGCAAATTTCGGTTCTTACTAAACACCGCAAAGGACTGAAACACCGCAAAGGACGACAAAGGACCTCAAATTGATGTACTAAACACCGCAAAGAACGACAAAGGACCTTAAATTGATCTACTAAACACTGCAAAGAACAACAAAGGAATTGGAATCATATCATAACAAAGAACGACAAAGGACTTTAAATTAGGGTTAGAGTTGGATTAGGGGTAGGGTTTTAGGGTCCTTTGTCGTACTTTGCGGTGTTTAGTTCATCAATTTGAGGTCCTTTGTCGTTCTTTGCGGTGTTTCAGTCCTTTGCGGTGTTAAGTAAAACCCGGCAAATTTTGTTCAAATTTTTTCGACCCTACAGTAATTCTGATTGCTTTACCAAATATCATGGATTTTGTTCAAACCTTTTCGATTATGCGTGCGTGAGGCAGCGATGGCGGAAGCATTTCTAAAGTGGGGGGGGGCCAAAACCAATGACCAGATTTTCTTCACCTACAACCAGGGCCGGTAGAGGCGTAGCGAAAAATTAAAAATGGGAGAGGCATAATTTCCCCATTTTTTCCGGCGTATTTTTTTCGGGAGAACTTATTTAAAGCTGATTAAGAAACTAGAAAACTTTTAGTGGGGTCCGGGGGCATGCTCCCCCGGAAAATTTTCGAAAATTTACATGCTGTAATGGCTATTTTAGTGCGTTTTGAATAATTTTCAGGCAAATTGCGTTCAAATGGTTTGACTTTAATTCTGAGTGCTTCGCCAAATATGATACATTTTGTTCGCACGTTTTTAATTATATGCGTGCTTAAGGCGTAAGGCTTACAGCTATCGAAGAGGTTTGAAATTGCAGAAAAATTGTATGCATCAAAAATATTTTTGAAAATGGTTGGTGGGAGGACGCATATTCCTCAACCGACCCCTGTGGATTCGCTTCTGGCTATAAGCTACAGAAACCATCAAAAGAATCTGGCATATTTCAGTCATTAGTATTGTTCTTGTGTACTAAAAGGCGGAGTCAAATGGGGGAGGGGAATGGTACATTGGCACCGCCTCTAAATACGCTCCAGAGGGCCGTATTTAGACAATGAGAGACCTTAGGCTATTTGATCACTCTGATTGGAAGCGCTAAAAAAGGTCTTCACGTCCTCAGATGTCCCTGTTTTCACTGAAAATATCGGTATAGTGAAGAGCAAAAAAAAAAAATAGGCAACACGTCCTCAGATGTTCTGTTTTCCGCTGAAAATATCGGTGAAGAGAAAAAAGGTCTTAATTGTTCGTGATGAGGCCCCCATTTTCTGCGAAACCCTAGGTTTCAGTCTGCTTAGCCTATACGCAAGGTTATCACCGGTCCACGCCAAAAACTAAGCACGCTGCTGTTGCAAGGACGAAATAGCAGGTTACCAAAACGTCCGCAGATTCCTATTTTTTCTGCTAGAAGATGGTGAAGACTAAAAAAAAGAAGGTCTTCACGTCCGCACATTCCTATTTTTACAGTGGTTCACCAACTTTTGAAGTGAACATCATGACATGATTAAGGAACGCTTTTGTTGTTTCCCATTCAAGCTTTGTGGCCCTTTGAAAACAGTCCCGTGCTGGCCCATGGTCCTCAAGTTTGGGAACGTCTGGATTGAGAAAATAAAACAAATTTCCAAATGCTAAAATTAACTTAGGAACAAAAAATAAACATATTTTTCTTTTATTTTTCGTTCATTTAAAGTAAAAAGCATTTGAACTAAGACATATTAAGCACGAGATTCAAACATAAGCACATTCACGTTTTGTAAGACATTGCCCTTGAAAATAAACACAAATCTTAGAAATAAGCACGAAATGGTAACCCTGCCTATACGTAAATCCGGCCCTATGCCTACAATCCATATTTAGCCTGTCCACATGTGACATGTCCAATTTATGTGGGCTTCAGACCCACGGTTCTTGCTTCTAGTTTCTGTTCCCCCCACCCACAAACAAAATTTTAAAAACATCTCCGGATATAAGCTCTTTTCTGGGTTTTAGTTAGTTAGTGAGTTGCATATTTATCCTCCTATCACGAGAAAGCGATCAATGCGTTATACGAGCTCGCTTAGGAGTTGCCAGCCATCTGTCTACCACACCAAGATGGGGGAATCCCGCTAAGTGCCTTTCCCAACGGCACAACAAGTAAACTTGCCGGCTTGTTCTCCACACTGTTTCTTTATTGCTGAGCGTCAAGCAGGGAAGCTGTGAATACCAATTTTAAAGTCGTTGGTTTGACCCGACTCGGAATCAAACCCGAGTCTACAGCTTAAGAGACAGACGCTCTATACCACTAGGGCATCTGAGCTGTTACCACTAGGCCATCTGAGCTGTTTTTAATTTTGATGGTTGGCCTATTAAGTTTCAAATACATTCATGCAGAAGCAATATTGTAAAATAAACGAGTAAATTAGGCCCCCCCTAGGATCCCCCCTGAAAAAAAGGGGGGGAACAGGGCCTCCCCGGCCCCCTTCCGGTTCCGCCAACTATGGCATGAGGCTTAGGCTATTGCTATCGAAGAGGTTCAAAATTATGGAAAAATTGTATACATCAAAAACATTTTTGAAAATACCTGATGGAAAGATATATACCCTTTATCCTACCCTCCTGAATCCGCCCCTGGCCATAAGGTAAAGAAATCATTAAAAGAGTCTGGTATATTTCAGTCACTCGGCACTGTTAATTTTGTTCTTTTTTACGAAAAGGCTTAGTCAGACATGAACATAAGAGATTGTCGTCTCTCCTATCGGTTTGGACGAAAACATTTACTACTTTGTAGTAAAAGTCACTTTTTTGTCACAACTCTTGAAGTCTATATATCCATCTCAATGGCGGTTGTTGCCAGCGATGAAAGACCCTCTTCTTCACTTCGATAGCTCCTGCAAGTTTTGATTTTTTTCAGTGTAAAAAATAAAGGATCTTTGTACAGACCCTGTCGAAGCGGATTATCTAAATCTGAAATATGTCTTGTTCAATACATTGCCTTCTATACCATACATTGCCTCTACCTGTGGCGTAACTAGGCCTTTTGGGGTGGGCAAATGTCCAGTGTCTTTCAAAATGCCAAGGGTCCTTTTCCAGGTGTTCAGGGGGGCGTATCCAGGGGGAGGCCGCGGCCCCTAACCCCCGCAGACAAATGCACAAAACAGGACCGTATTTAGAGGGGCATTGAGCCCTGCCCTCCTCCCCCCATTTTCAACAATATTTTTTTTATCATTTTTCAAAAAGATTTTTGATGTATAGACCTACAATTTTTCCACAATATCGAACCTCTTTAATAGCGATAAGCCTTACGCCTTAAGCACGCATTATGGGGCGACGTTTGTAAACGCAAGTTTGTGCAACGTTTTCCCGATTATTTACGTAAACAGTCAAAAAATAAATAATCAAAAATAAATATACAAATTCTTTTGTTTATTTATTAAAAAGTATCACATTTAATAAATTCTCACAAAAATGAATAAACATAAAATTTTGTGTATTTATTTTTGTGCATTTACTCACGCTTCTTCATTAAATAGCCATTTTGTTTTGTTCATTCAATATAAAGAACAAATTAGGGAGCGCCCAGGTTCCCAAGTTTGGTAGGCTTTTGATCAAGATAGACTCTTCTGCATCGATTCCGTGATAATGATACGTCACTTAAATCCTCGAAGCGAGAATATCTTGCCTTCCCACGATGCACAATTAGAGTTACAGTCAGTGCATGAAGCAACGCAATTTCGAAAGTAACGGGATATAAGACTTAAAGATTAGGAGAGGGTAGATGACAAGAAAGCATCGCAAAAAATAGCAATGCAGGGGATGCAGTAGCAATTTTTTGCGATGCTTTCTTGTCATCTACCCTCTCCTAATCTTTAAGTCTTATATCCCGTTACTTTCGAAATTGCGTTGCTTCATGCACTGACTGTAACTCTAATTGTGCATCGTGGGAAGGCAAGATATTCTCGCTTCGAGGATTTAAGTGACGTATCATTATCACGGAATCGATGCAGAAGAGTCTATCTTGATCAAAAGCCTACCAAACTTGGGAACCTGGGCACTCCCTAATTTGTTCTTTATAATTAAAACAAGGGTAACCGAAGTTAGCCTACCAAAGTGGTCATTGGGCAGTCCACACTCTGATCATTCAATATAGTTTATCCTCTATAAATATCCAAAAATAAACACTCAAAAATATATAGACAAAAATAAAGAGTCAAAAATAAACAATCAAAAATAAATAAACAAAATTTTTTGACTATTTATTTCATGTCAGTAAAATAAATTATGCTTGACGTTGATTAGATACAAAAATTGCTTAGTCATTCCTTATTGCGAGAACAGGAGAAATAGGCCTTGTCACGCTATCAAAAAAATCGCCTAGAAAATGGATTTTGTGATACCTAACGAAGAATGGATGAAACTTCGTAAATTTGAAGATTAAAAAATGCTGAATTTAAATCTCGTGTCTTTGGTGTCCATCAGGTGCCGTTACATCATAATGACGTCATAAAAGACAAAAATAGCTCTTTCAAAGATGCAGAAATTTCACACACTTAAAAGCCTCTAGATTTTTTTGTGGCTGATGCAAATGCGTCAGACCACTTTCAAAGTAATTTTTCGTCGACAGACTACATCTGTGCCAAACTGTGACGTCATAAGTTGATGACGTCATAATCCAAGTAAAAGATTTTGTAAAAACAATTATTTAGACGGGGTGTAGACACTGTTCCTTATAACTTAGGCTGTAGTATGTTTAACAAGTTAAAAATCGGTGTGAAAAATCCAAATAGGCCTATGCATATTACCACATCTGCAAAATTTCGACCAGTTTTATTCAGTGGCTTTTTTGCTATTGACCTACAATGATCACATATTCACTAATAGCTTAACCCGTAACCAGACCAGAAAATAAATAATCGTATCGAGTAATTGCTTTCAACTTCTTGTGTTAGTTATACAAACACTTTAAAATAGTTTGGAGATATCTTCAGTCAACAATTTGCTTTTATTCTAAATATTGACGTCATAAGTTGATGACGCCATAACCCACAAGTAAGATTTTTGCGAAAAACTTAGCTAGGCAGGGTGTATATGCAGTTTCTTATAACTTCATTTATATGTGAAAAGAACCAAATTAGAATCAGTAGTCTCCTATATTTAGTGGAATCTCCATTCTGGGATCTCCACTACCAGGGACTACTAATTACCCAAAGGGAATCGTACCTCGAACAAAATCCATAAAAACGGATGTTCATTATTGGGATCTCCTTTAGGGGATCTCCATTAGGAAGGTATGTTCATATGAGGTGATAACTCTTTGAGGCTTTGGGTGCCTTCATCAAAATATATAATTAACCAATCCATAACACGCAACGTAGAGGAAAATGGGAATCATCTAGATCCACGCATTGTTACTTGACTCAAAGAAACTGAAAAGCTGAGAAAATACCGAAACTCCATAACCATTCCTTCTATCAGGATCCAGCAAAGGGATACAATCTACGGAATAAGCAAAATGAAAATCCAAAGAAAATAATTCCGAAGAAACTGAAAGTCGGAGGGAAATTAGAATTAAGGTAGATCCCGTCAGGAATTACTCTCAACAAAACAGGATCCATCAGAGGATCTAAACCGTAAAATGCTCAAGGATTTCGTGGACAGAACCAGCTCTTATAAATAGCCGAATTTTCGGTAATAGGAAAAACCCTAAGACTCTAAGCAGGGGGTCAAAATATCAGCAGGAAAAATTCAAAAAATTCAACAAAAATTTAACAACCAACTAGGTCTAACCGCAGGCCCCACATGCCAATCCACTAATTTGCAGCTGCAGACGCGTTTCGACCTTTTTAGGTCTCATCAGTGCAGCATAGCAACCTCTCCCCCCAAACCTATCTTACACCTAACCAAACTCACTACACTTCAACTGAGTATGCAACCTCTGTCTGTATGCTAAACTTACTCTCCAGCAAAACAAGAGTAAAATGGCAAAATTTAAAAAATAACGGACAGGTAGGGATTATGATGTAACAAACTTTGTCAGAGAATCTCTTGAGAGATTCTTTGTCTGAGATTCTTTGTCTGTTTGTTACATCAAGAGTAAAATGCGTGATTTTTACTATTCATGCAAGCTTGCCATCTTTGCTCATAAAAACGCATCAGTCTATTTTTGCTCCACTACTTTCTCCAAATTTCTTAGTTGAAGGAGATAACCTCGAATAAAATTGCTGTCATTGGTATTTTGATGTTCAGTACATTACTACGCGTGATTTGGCACAACTTTTAGCTTTGCCATCGCTCACTTGAAGAACATCACGTGACGTCGTGACGTCATGGGGGTGCAAAATTGCTGCCGTCGGGGGATTATTCCCGGATAAAATTGCGGTCATGGATATTTCGATGTTCATTACACTAATACACGCGATTCTGCATAAGTATTAGCTTTGCCATCGTTCACGTAAAGAATATCTAATGACGTAGTGATGTCAAACGGGTGCAAAATCGCTGCTATCGGGGGGTTATCCCCGGGATAAAATTGCTGTCATGGGTATTTCGATGTTCAGTACATTAATAGGCCTACGCGTGATTTGGCACAACTTTTAGCCTTGCCATCGTTCACTCGAAGAATATCACGTGACATACGTTGTGACGTCATACGGGTACAAAATCGTTGCTGTCGGGGGTTTATCCCCGGATAAAATTGCTGTCATGGATGTTTCGATGTTCAGTACATTAATACGCGTGATTTGGCACTACTTTTAGCCTTGCCATCGTTCACTTGAATAAATGTCATTTTTGACCCCCATAAATTCTTTGCTATGGAGGGGTTATCCCCGGATAAAATTGCTATCATGGGTAGTTTGATATTCAGTACATTAATGCGCGTGATTTGGTACAACTTTGAGCCTTGCCATCGTTCACTTGAATAAATGTAATTTTTGGTCCCCCTAAAATGGGTAATTTAGGGGTGAAATCCCCGGATCCACCCCTGCAGCAATAAATATTTTGAAAGTACCCGTAAGTGTGCAAGTTTTGATGTGGTCAAACCTTTTGCCGTCGTTCACTTGAATAAACCCTTTGGGCACCCGGTCTAAATGTTGCATGTCAGGGGCGTCTTCACTCTTCAGAATCATTTTCAGGAAGGGGGCATCAATTTTTGTCACTTTTTTCAAGCGTATTTTTCCGGCAGAGTTAATTTTAAGCAATTTAACTGCCAAAAACGATTCTAGGGGGGTCCATGGGCATACTTCCTCGGAAATTTTTTGAAAATTTGCATACTGCAATGGCCATTTTAGTGCTTTTTGAACAATTTTTAAGGAAAGTTTGTCATATTTTTGGCCACTAACTTTGAGTGCTTCACCAATGATGCATTTTGTTCGCACAGTTTCGATTAGGTATGACGTCATTTGAGGCTCAATGGGGGGTTTGTAACCCCCAACTATTTATTGTTATGCTGAGACCCAGATCCCCTACTGCCCCAATGCCCTGAGGCCCATTGGTCCGAGAGCCCCATTTATGCATATAGGATATGCCTCAGTGCCCTAAGTTAACATCCTATTCCTATGGCCTATTTATTGCTTCAACTGTCCTGTCCTGAGGTCCTTTTGCCCGAAATTAGGCCTGAGGCACATTTACCTTGAGGGCCATTCACCCCAAATTTAACTCTTTATATGGGCTCCTTTACTCTAGTGCCCCAAACGTCCTAATATCGCCCAGTTCTGCCATACTATACCACAATGCCTTACTTACTATTCCATACTATGCCATACTATTCCATACTATGCCCTACTACTCCATCCTATTCCATACTATGCCATACTATTCCATACTATGCCGTACTATGCCATACTATTCCATAATTAGAGAAATCGAAGTTTACACACACCTATAATGTAAATTATCCGGCCGCAAGTGGTTAAATCAGTTTAGATTTTAAACAAAAAATCTGAAATGTGATAAAAAAATAAATGTCACTTGGCCAGTTGCGGGCCGTGAAAGACCGTTGCGCGGGCCGCACTGTGGGCAACCCTGGATTAGCAGACGCTCTTACTTTAGCTCGTTGTTTCGGAGTCGGAGTTTTATCATTTGGAAAAGTCGTACTGAATACGGAGTCTAAAATACCATCTCTACAATAGAGATGGCATGGGCCGTTAGGAGAAGAGACCCGCTAACGAGCCGTTAATCGGTCTCTTTTCTGGTCCGCTAACGGCCCTGTTCTATCTGTTGTATTTACTGGGCCGCTTACTAGCGGCTAACAATTTTTGAACTCCCTTCAAGTTAGATCAATGTGATTAAAAGTTCGTAAAAAGAATGGGCTTTGGGCAAGCTGGGCTTTATTTTTGGTATGAGTTGTTGGGTCGGTTATGGTTACTGGGCTAGAGGTTCCGAGCCGTGGGCGATACGGGCCTCAACAAAGTCAGCCCAAGCCATCTCTACTCTACGAAGTTCACCCAAAAAAATTACCCAGAGATCTTGTCTTTCCAAATCCGCTGTTGCGCCAGCCTTGCTAGGTCGAGGCTTTTTTGAATTAACGTGTGGTTCGGGGTTAGGCCCTACCAATAACTCACTAGCGCCCCTAGCAGTCCTTGTGCTCGTGATATATCCGCCTGTTATAAGATGGGGTTTAACTCAAACAAGCTCCGCTAGATCGTAGGTTACTCAGTAGTCATCTGGCATAGACAAAATGAAGTGCATAAAGCGATAATTAAGTGTAGATATAGTCTAGACTAGACAAAATTTAGTGCATAGATGAGCTTTGGTCAAGCAAAGTGTGGCAAAAAGACCTGGTGAAAGTTGTGGCAAAGGACTAGATTGACCAGTGTGCCTACTGACAGTTAACAGTAAACTAAAATATAATACAAGTTGCTTATGGTACCCAATGTTTCTAGGTACAATAATGTATTAAATGGTTATGAGTGTCCATTTAAAACTGTTGAAAGTCTAGGTCAACTTTATCTAGCCCATCATTGTAATAGTCTTGTCCATTTTGCCCCTGGAGCATTATTGGTAGTCTAATAATAGACATATACATGATTCGTCGACCCTAGGATACTTTCTTCTGAGTCATTTCTGTCAAAACTCAACAGCTATTGTAACTTAACTGCTTTACCATTAAACCCAGATCCAGTTGTCTTTATTTCTTACAAGCAATCAATGGAGTTAAATGTTTCAACCATTTCATGTGGTCATGCAACTGTAAGTTACTCATATGTACTGTATTTTGACAAATGACGTTTGTTTTTTCTGCTGGTGTGTCTGTTTTTCACTACAATGCAATGTATAATATGGTAACATTGAGTCAGTCATCTTTACCTTATGGATTACAAAAAGTGAAGTTTATTAAGGTCATCCAGCCTTGCCAAGTCAGCTTTCGACTGGCATGCTTCAACGCTTACTAATTTTGCTGCATGTGCCTTTTTCCGTTATTATGCCAATATTTGCTGTAAATTGTTAATGATTGTGCGTGTTGCGGAAATAAAACTTTGATTGATTACAGGTACCCGCATTACAGTACTCTCTGATGATAAAATAGAATTAGATTGTTTTGACTACAGTGATCCCAAAAATTTTTGTAGAAAACAGAACTAATGCCTGTATATACCAGTATATTAAAGTTTTTCTTGTCCCATGACACAGGGTATTCAGGTATTGGTTGTGCATTCTTTTGTTTTACTGTCAGAATTGTTATTCATCAGATGACTTTGTTTCTTGTGCATTAGGTTGGATATGAACATAAGGATTACATGGAGCAAAGTCCTCACAAAAATTTTCATCAAAATGTTCTTTCCTCAAACAGAATGTATGAAGATTCTGCAAGTGCCTCAGTGGATTCAAAATATATGTTTAACATTTCAAAACCCTTGAATGTTGGGAGGATGTCTGTAAAAAAACAACTTTTTGATAAGTCCATTCGATCTCCGATTCCTAAAATGCGTGCATGCTGTCAGGATAACATGAGTGTGCAGAACAATGATAAAATGTTTTGTAATTTTTGTGCTACAAGATGCAATGTTGGTTTTTCTTATGCAGGAGCTCGTTTTCATAAGCCTCCTAATCCAGATACTTTACCTAAACCTCCAGTTCATTGGGTTTGCCGTTCTTCCCCCACTGCCATAAATCATGTGTTAAACACTGCTCAAGTGGATACAATTGCGATTCACTTAAAAGGGTTGCTGAAAGTACAGGTGTAAAAAAGTGCACTTTGCTTCATTGTTCATTCATTGATTTTTGCAGGCATTTGCCAATTGAAAGTAAATTGACTGTGTTTTACTGTGCATGCCAAAAAATTGCTTGTTGACATATTTGTGCTTTTTATCTTTTTGTGAATCACTTGTAAAACTTGAAAGTAAAATCATTTTGATGATTAATTTTTTCAGTTAAATCAAAATGTGAAAAAATTAAAATTTTTGGTTGGTTTTGTAAGTTCATGTTCTTGACAAAAGTTTATTTGTTGTTGTGTTAGTCCTTATGAAAATGCATTCTTGTGAATGCATAAAGTAATTGCTTTGCATAATTGTTACAACTTTTTGCGCTCTTATGTGCGTTACTTAGTTTTGATGCAATGCGAAATTTTTGCTATCTTTTTTATGTGTATCATTAGCTTTATTAGATCATTGCTTTTATAGCTACGAAACATTTGAAAGCTACAAAAAGTGAAGTTTATTAAGGCTTTGTTATAAATTAGCCTGAATGCCTTGCGCAGAGTTCTTCTGGAACAGGTGATAAAAACCAAAATGAAGATCTGGATGATATATCAATGAAATGAGAGTTTTCCTGCATGTATGTGTGCATTTGCAATATTTTTTCTGCCATGAATTGCTGATTAATTCGAGTTGATTTTTATTAATATGCAACTTTGCAAGTTTCTTTAAACGTCTATGAGTGCTTAAGCTCGTTTATATGGTATTGATTAACTAGGTTTTCTTGTTCTTCCTTATAAAGGCGTACCAGTTTAGTGGCATCCATTTATTTTCGTGCCTTGCAGACTTTTGTTGGCAAAACAAGAGTTCATTGGTCGAAATTTTGTTGATTTTCTGGAAGATGAATTATATTTTGATAAAAATGGAACTTCAATTGCTAAGAAAAGAATGGAAATGCAACTTGTGCTTTTTGTTTAAAATAATAATTTTCACGATTTTTTTGTAACTACTAAAAATTTGTAGTGCCTAAACAATGTTGATTTCACTGAAAGTTGTAAGAAAGTGTTTTTTTTTCTGGAATGTAGGCCCACAAGTAGCATAACTAGTTTAAAAAATGCATTTATTTCTGTTGTGAATTGCCAAAAATGAAATAATGGTAGATTAAATGCTCATAACAAGCTTTGGTGAAAACCACTTTATTAAAAGCTATGCAATCAATACTTTAATATCGCATTTATGAATGTATTAAAGTTAGTGTCCCAGGCTGTATGACATGCGTTGTTTGCTTGTATTATCGTAAATCATATCTTTTTCTATTTGTTTCAAAGAACACAAAAATTGAAAGGTTTTGCAGTTTAAATCCACGAAACTTGTTACATCGAGGGTCGAGTGTATATGGAGTTTAGGCCTCCTTTTATAATCTTATTGTCTTTCTGTAAGACTGTTCGAAAAAAATTACATTACCATTTCTCGCGACCCAAATGCCAATGGCAATGAATCATTGAGAAGTTTGATGTGTAATGTCTAGATTTAACTCTGAAAACTGACAGGTGCTTGTGTAGTGATGTGCGTTAGCAAAATATACCGCAGACTATCTTTGTAACATTATTTTGCTTTTTTGGTTAGCAAATTGTAGTTGCTTGATTGATTGTGGTCATGCCATGCAAAAGAGAATGAGCAAACTGTTTGCTCTGCTCCACAGATATCAAGTTATCATTTTACTCTTGTAGAAAACAAGTCATTGCTATAGTAGGGATAAATCACTAACCAGTTCCTGCTTGCTCTGCTCTGTTTCCGCTGGATTTTCGCACCTTTAGGTGACCGATAGTTGAAAGTGTGAGACAGGCACCAGTAACAGAGACATGATCGGACTGTGAAGTTTTCCACTACCGGTAGGTACGATCTAATTCGACTGTGAAATAAAATCTAATCCAAAAAAACGAACTACGGTGAGGGTCCACAGATACATTCGCAAACGAAACTTCGGTTACCCGTATGAAAATAGCTTGGAAATACCTGGTATTGCAAGCGAGTTTCCATCCTCTGATGAAACAGATCAACATAAGATGTATCATATTTGCTTTGAAAAGGAAAAGAATGTGGGGATAAAGTGGTCTGACCAGATTAAATTATGACGAAAACGGGACGTTTTAAAAGAAAACGGGGAATTTTAGGAGAAAAAAAAACAACGCAGAAGTCAAGGAACCGTGATTAACCATCCCTTACCGTACGAAACGTCGAAAGTGGAAAAAGTTGAGCCAAGAGTAGAGATGTAAAAAAAAACGTTTTTTTTTTCGCTTGTTTTTTTCTCCGTTGCTTTTTTACGTTTTTTTTTTTTTGTTTTTGCAGTTGACAAAACCAAAAAAAGTTTGTTTTTAAAATAAAACAAGACAATCAGCGTCAAATCGCACGACTAACATGACAGAGTATCGCACATGTCATTGTACAGGGTGTCCATAAATTACTGCTACTATTTCAAAAATCGCCCCAGTCGTGCTTTTTAAGATATTTTCTAGTGGTTTGTTTTCTAGTAAAGGAAAATGCTTCAAGTTTACGTAGATGCTTTAGTACACTTCTACATGTGCACCATCAGTCGCACGTAGGATATCCAGTCGATATTCAGTTTCTAGCCATGTTCTTGCTAACAAATCCACAGTAACTGTATCAAGTGCTTCAATTATTCGTTGTTGCAAATCACCAACGTAACTGACTTTGGTTCGGTAAACGATATCCTTTACATAGCCCCTCAGGAAAAAATCCAATAGTGTGATATCAGGGAAACGTGGCGGCCATGGAATGGGACCATCATCTCCAATCTATCTTTCTGGAAATGTGTCATTCAAAAATTGACAAACTGCAAGATCCCAATGAGTGGGTGCACCATCCTGCTGGAAAATAACTAGTGGTTACTGTTCCAGGTGTGGTGACTCGTATTCTGTCAAAAGGTCGAGATAAATGTGAGCCGTCGTTGATTTCTCAGCGAAGAAAAACGGACCAATAATTTTATCATGCATGATTCCACACCATTCAATTAGTTTAGGGAAATCTCGTTCAAGCTCGTAGGTTTCATGCGGATTCTGCGAGCCCCATATTCTTGAGTTGTGTCTGTTTATTAATCCAGAAACGTGGAATGTTGACTCGTCACTGAAACAAACACGTTTCAAAAATCCTGGATCTGAATCTACTCTGTGTAGCATTGTTATTGCAAATTTTTTTCGTCGTGGCTTATCTTCTGGCTTAAGGGCTTGCGGTAACTGCACTTTACTGTATAGGCCTACGCATATAGTCGCAAATTTTTATGCAAAACTTTGTGAAGAGTGGAGCGTGGGATCTGCAATTGGGTAGAAGCCTGCGAATCAGTGGCGTACGCACGGGGGGGGGTTTCGGGGGTCAAACCCCCCCCCCCCCATTGACGATTGGAAAAATTAAAAACCGCTCCTTTTGGACCGATTTGCTTTTTTTCATACAGAGATTGTGTTTTTCTGTGCTGTATCAAATTGCCTATATAATCTCGAGAAACTTTCATTGTGATGCAATAATACCGGTTAGTCAAACTTTCCTGGTGTGTAGCGCTTGAACCAATGGCTGGCTCAAAATGCAAATCTGGACAAGGTCTACAGGCACTAAAGCTGGAGTCGTGTTGTGATGTCATAAATACATTGTTTTCAACGGCTATGGCTGGACAAGACAACGTTTCAGTGCTGAAGACATTCTTGGAAGAGAATGGTTGCAACGCAGGCAGATGTTCCGCTTGCGATGTTGTAATTTTGAGCCAAACCGACCAGTTGGAGTAGTGGTTAAACACATCGGCGCAGGCAGTTTTGGGTTCGATTTTTGGGCCGGTACCGGCCGTTAGCTCAGTTGTTAAGAGCACAGGTTACCGGTGCAAAAGGTCTGGGGTTCGATTCCCGGGATGGTCAAATTGCTACAGTGTCGCCAACTGCTCGCCACCGCTGCGACGTTTCTGCGTTACTCAAGCGCTGAGAGATGGGTCCCAGTGACGTTCGCAGGGGTCGGGAGTCAGCACTCCCCTTCCCCCTTGACAATTGCAGAAAAAATGAAACCTTTCTTTTTTAAAACGAACCGACTTTTCTTCATGCGGAGCTTGCCGAAATTGCTATCATGTTTTCATCCCAAACAACACCATACCCCACAAAACATTTTAGCGTAAACCATCCCCTTACAAGTACAATGATCATTCCTCCTTACGTTTGCGTGAAAAGATGTACCATCCCCCCATAAGTGTTTTTATAACTCGAGCACTGCTTACGATGCAAAGCTACAATACCGGTAGCCTACCCGGAAGTCCAACTTTTCTATTGTGTTTTGCTTGAAATGCATTTTTGTCATTGATGTTGCTGTGAAACAATTAAAAAGTAGGAGTTTCCTTAAATGCGGTGTATCTGCAGTAACTATGGCTGCGCACAATCATTTTTTTTAAATCAAATCAAATTTTGATTATACTCGTTTCATTAAATTCGTTGTTGTACCGAAACGTGGTAGCGAGTGGCAGGGCCCGATCTCGCGGCTTAGCGCGTGGACAACGCAGCTCCCAAGAGACGTCGCAGCGGTAGCGAGCCGTTGGCTACACTGTGTCCGATTTGACCGGCTTGGGAATTGAGTCCCATAACTTCAGCATCGATAGCGAAATCTTTTAACACTACGCTATAATCGCCCGGTTTTTTGAGAAATTTTATTAAAATATAAAAAAACTAAATTGATACTTCTCTAAGTGCCAAAAGTAAGATAAAAATACTGCCAAAGACGACCATAGACTAACGAAAGATTTGAAGAGGCCTAGGGGCGGAACGAGGGGGGAGACAACATTGTTTTTTCGTACCGTAAGCTGACTATCTCAGGAGCTAGTTCTTCGTTTTCCATAGACACCTCGATTATGTGTTAGAAAGCATCTGATATCGATCGACGCTGTGATTTGGCAGAAAAATGCTTAGATAATATCGACGCTGTTTGTGACTTTAATCGGATGATTAGGGGTTCCTAGCTCTCGCGCATAATATATTTTAGTTTAAAAACGTTTTGGTAGGGAAGGCAGTTTTTTCTTACGCTCCAATGTCTTCACTTTTCAAATTTCAAGCGAGAAACTACCCCCTTCATAATGAGTGTACCGTATATTGACTGTTTATGACAAGGTTTAGCCTTAGGCCTATATTGCTTGTTTTACCCCCTGGGTGCACCCTATTTGTGACGTTGCGACAGCTAGCCAGCCTACTTTAGTCAATTAACCTTCCTATGGCCCAAAAATGATTTCAACTAAACAACTAAAATGACCAAAAATGATTTCAACTTTTTTCAGAAAACTTTTAACCACGGCCTGACAGCTTGGGTTTCTGTGAAACCTTTTCTCTCCTTAAATGAAACGCAAAGAATCAAGCAAAAGTGTGAATGAAATAATCATGATTGTTTCCTTTGTTAGGGCATTATATAGCTTGATCATGGTTAGCTGCAATTTAGACTGGAAACAAACAGTCCAATGCTCTTTAATACCTCTGAACTATTGAAGGCCCCCATTGAAAAATCCTACGTACACCACTGAGTGCAAGGATAATATTCAGTGACGTAGCGAGAAATTTTCAAGGTGGTCATAATTTTCACATCTTTTTCAAGCGTGTTTTTTCGGCAGAACAAATTTGAAGCTGATTGACAAACAAGAAAAGATGTAGGATGTCCGGGGGTACGCTCTCCCGGATAATTTTTAAAAATTTACATGCTGTAATGGTTATTTTAGTGTTTTTTGAACAATTTTTAGGCAAATTTTGTTTCAATTTTTTGAGCCTAGTTCTTAATAGGCCTACGTGCTTCGACAAATACCCAATGTCCCCCCCTAAATACACTCCTGCCCCGAGTGGTCTTAATCCGCCCAGGCTTGCGTTGTTAGTAGATTTACGTTTTAGCAATAGTATCTTTGTTTGTTGGCTAATGGTAACTGAAAATATTTCGAGGGGGGGCAATTGACCCCTATACCCCCCTGGCTACGCCCCTGTTAACAACAATACAGTAACAAACAGGGACCGCCTTACCAATTTTTTCTCGTTTTTTTCGCAGCCCAAAAGTTATAGGGGCCTATTTTAAAAGTTTCTACTGCTAAAAGTCCGTCAATTATATTTTTCCGATGAAGCGATCTTTCGCAGCAAAATGGTAAGCACTAGAATAGACGAAGTTTGCTGGTCTGTAGAATAAGATTTGAAAAAAGGAACCAAAATTACGCTTGATTGACGGGTTCAAATCTATGCTGAGCATTGGGGGGATGATTGAGCAAATTTGACCAATTTTGGATATTGGGGGGATGATTGACCGGCCGTTAGCTCAGTTGCTAAGCGCACGCTATCGGTGCGGGAGGTCTGGGGTTCGATTCCCGGCCGGTCAAATCGACACAGTGTCGCCAACGACTCGCCACCGTTGCGACGTTTCTTCGGAGCTGTGTTGCCCAGGCGCTAAGCCGCGGAGATGGGCCCCGCAACTCGTTACACGCTTCGGCGTAATACGGCGAGTAAAATGAAGATTTGATTTGATTTGGGGGTATGATTTAGCAAAATTGATCAGTTTTCGATATTGGGGTGATGAAATAAACTCGTATGAGGAATTTTCCACTTCCATGAGATATATTGGGGGGTGCTGCTAGATTATTAGGGGGATACATTCCCACCTGGATTTGCACCCATGTTAATTAAATTTCCGAGAAGCATTGGCAAGTCACGTGACAAATCTTATCACACAGACCAGAAAACTTCGTCAATTTTTAGTGCCTTTCCAGCAAAATTACATTTTTTAAGACACGGACAAAGCGAATCCGTAAAAAAGACGGCCAACGAAAACCCGACGTTGCGCACTTCCATTCCATAGTGTCAAATAGCTACAATAACTTTGGGATTTAAATTCAACATCACCAGAAAGCATAAATTTTTCGCTATTTTTTAAGCCAGAGTGAAAAGTCAGGGTTTATTACTAATGATCAAGCAATATCTGAGCATTTCAATGAATTTTTTTGTTCCATTGGTGCTAACCTAGCTGACAAGTTTAACCAATCTGCACCAAATTCATTATCCCAATATCTTGAACAACGTGTCTCTCCATCAATTTATTTGGATGTCCCCAATCTTTCTGAAATCATTAACGCAATACAAGCACTTAGTCCGAACAAATCTATAGGACATGACAATATTCCACCTTACTATCTTCGTATTGCCTCATCCATCCTAGCCCCCTACCTTCAGATTTTTATCGATTTCTGTTTTACCAACGGCGTCTTTCCTGAAACATGCGCAATCTCTAAAATTGTACCAATATTCAAAAAAGGTGAACGTGAGAACCCTTCTAAATACCGCCCCATTTCTATTCTAACATGTTTCTCTAAGTTCCTTGAACAAATAATACATAAACATTTGATTAGCTTTTTTGATAAGCATGGCATTATTCAACACACTCAGTATGGCTTCCAACGCAATGTATCGACCAACCACGCTCTTGTAGATGTAGTTACTCAATCATTTGAAAACATTAATAATAACATGTATACTGGTTTAATCTTTCTTGACCTCACAAAAGCATTTGACACTGTCAATCACGAAGTACTCCTCCACAAATTAGACCACTATGATATCCGAGGCCAATCAAACAATCTTCTGCGTGCATTTTTAAAAAGAAAACAATGCGTCAGTATCAACGGCAGAAACTCCTCCCTACTAACCAACGACCATGGGGTCGCCCAGGGTTCTACTCTGGGGCCTCTTTTGTTCTTGATCTACATTAACGATTTGCCACATTCCGTTAACTGAATTCCCAGGTTATTCGCAGATGATACATGCTTAGTTTTCTCAGCTCCTACCCCAACCCAATTAAGTGCAATTATGAACAAAGACCTTGACAATATTTCAAAGTGGCTCTATTCAAACAAACTTACTGTAAACTCCTCCAAATCTAATGCTCTAATTATTCCTCCCAAACGTAATAAACCCCCACCCACGATTGATCTCTCATTGAACAACTCATCTATTCTCATAAGTAACAGTGCCAAGTGTTTGGGCGTGACTGTAGACAGCCTTCTAAAGTTTGACAAACATATCTCCTCCATTGAACATAAAATTTCTAGAGCAGTAGGTATTATCTCCAAACTGCGCCATTTCTTACCCACTAATGCACTTATATACTTAAACTCTCGGACTTAATCAAACTTGAAATAGGGAAATTTGTCCACGCGCACTTTAATAATAAATTACCGTTCACTCTATCCGGCTATTTTTCCTTAACCAGCGAGGTGTCTCAATAAAACACAAGATCTACTCTATCCCGAACCAACTGTTTATATATTCCTCTCTTCCGGACTAACCGATTGCAAAAATGCATAAGGTACCAAGGAGTGAAAATTTGGAATGATATACCCCTAGAAATCCACACCACCTCGCCTACTTTATTCAAAAAACGATACAAAAAACACTTGATTGAATTTTACGTTTAGAACGACCAATAACTTTATGATGTACTGTTAGATTCTTTTTAATTATTACTTTATCATCCAGCTGTGGTTGATCAAGAATCCATTCAAGATTTTTCAAATAACGACTATATAGGGTGGCAGCTGACTAGATAACCGGAAGGTCCACTCGCCGTCTCCCTGCGGTCTTATATTTTTTCTTTTGTCTTCGTATTTCTTATGTTTGTGTTTTGATGTTACCGCAAATAAATATGGATTGATTGATTGATTGATTTATTGTCTCTTTAACAAAAGTATTCTTTTCTTTAATTCTCACATATGTTCTCACGCTAAGAGCGAAAATAATAAAGAAACGGGACACCTGAGAAAAAGTCGGGACGCTTAGAATCAGGTGAAAACGGGACGTCATGGTGAAAACGTCAAGGTGAAGGACGTCAAGGGTAAAATCAGATGAAAACGTCAAAATCAGGTGAAAACGGTACGCTCGAAATCAGATGGAAACGGGTCCCGTTCAAAACGGGACGGGACGTTTGGTCACCCTAAAATAAAGCCACTGTAAAAACGTTTATGTTTTGCGGAACTGTTAGGCTAGTTCTGCTCCAAACCGCGGAGCTGTAGGAACGGGGAAGCTAAGCTGCGCCCTAACCAAGGCCGAATTTAGGGGGGATGAGGGGGTTGAACCCCCCCCGAAATATTTTTGTATAAGTTTGAACTAAGACAGTCTAAGCCTTGCAATCTTCGAAACATAGCATAGTACACACTACGCAGTGATAGAATGTAACATTTTGACCCGCAGGTCATTGATGCGGTATGCGTTTCTTCATCAATCATGAAGGCCAGCACTCCAGGCGCGGGGTGCTGTAGCATTTGGTACATCTGTCATATGGTTTAATCACGGCCGTATTTAGGGGAAGATATAGATATGGGGAATCAAACTCCCCAAAACATTTTTGTAAATTTGAACTAAAACACCACAAGTCCCTTAATCATCAAAAATGTAGTATGCAAGTACTGTAGTAGAACGTAACATTTTTGTCCTTCGAGTCATCGTTGCAATAGTGCGTTTCTTCATAATCATGTTTAGTGCTCTAGGCACGGGGTGCCGCAACATTTCGTACATTTGCCGTATAATTAATCCAGCTTAAACCGTATTGGACTATACATGACACGAACCCATAAAAAAGCTGATGGCTTTGTTTACTACTTGTACAAATTAAGGTAAAGCATGGAGACTGATTTAAAGATGAACTGCTATTTGTTTAATAATTGATAGCAATTATTAGTGTCGCTCGTCAGTGGCGTAAAAGGAGCAGGAGCTTGGCTTGTGCTAAAACTGTCGCCGTATGTGCACTATCGGTTTACTGCAAATTTTGCAATAACGTCATGTTTAACTAATACATAGCTTTGATCATGTGTCAGATGATATGCTTGCTTGAAAACGAAGTCACATTCTGCACAATTATGCTGAACAAAGCTTGATATTTACAATTGTTTTACAGTAATGGCCTAGTGCAAATAGAAATGTATTAAAGGTGCAAACGTTACAAATAATTTGCTTTTCTATTTTCTAAGGAAATTATCGTATTACATAAAATCAATGCTTGCTCACAGAACAGAATATGAGTTTACGTGAATGCAAATAAGAAAGTGATGTAATCCTCTCTTTGAACTGCACGCATTTGCATTTGCATTGTAGCCTACTCGAGAAGTTTTGGTCACAGAAAAATAGTTTTACAAGAAATATACGTAATTTTGGCGAAATTCGCGCCTCAACGTTTGTAAAATCGCAAAATTTTGGTTGCGGATCCGGGCTCAGATTTTGCTTGAATATACAGCCTTACAATAGGAAGTAACGACCATGCATTCAAGGGGAGCAGTCAGCGACATGACCTAGCGGTACCGCGCGCAGGTGACAGATCCTGCGCGACGGGTTTGATTCACGGCTGAAGCCGATCGCATTTGACGTATATAACAGGTGGCTGCTAATTTGAAGAGCGCAAGCTCACTTCGCAGTCTCCCTCAATTACTGTTGAATTTTCTGTTCAATAAAATTTGAAAATAACCTCAGTTATTTATTTATTTAATTAGACATCCCAAGGCTTTTAGGTAGGCCTACTAAAATATTTTTGTATTGTCTATTAAAGTACGGTACATCCTTTTTCAATAAAAAGTGTGCTTAAAAGAGTGTTTTTTATGTGAAAACCGTAAAAATCTGTTGGCGGCCGGGGCCTCCGCCCCCAGACCGCCGGTTTTACGCCACTTTGCCAATCTTTGGTACGCCATTTAACAGCGGTAGCAGTGACAAAGAACAAAAAACATTAACAAGCATTCTAATGTTTATGCCAGAAAGCCTTATTGTAGCGAACACAACTTCGTAAAAATTTGCTTTAAAAATTTTGCTATACCGGTAGTGAATATTCATCAACCCCCTCCCCCCCGAAATATTTTTCTAGATGCGGCCCTGGCCCTAACTATTTTATGCCAAAATGATGTTTGATAGTACAATGTAAAGCCAACAGAATGCTTTCAAAATATCCTTATAAACCGTTCTAGTAAAGCCCCTTGAAGCTCCCCTTTTTCATAGAGCGCCCTTGAAAACTTTCTTGTTTACTTTTTTTATTAGCTCAAGTGAAAAACAGTTTTTCTGCTAATTTTTTAGCTCCCTCTATAATGCAAGGATTAGTTACAATTTTACAAAAGGATGAAGCGTTCATTAATTGTACAGTGCATTTCAACATCGTTTTTGTTCTTGATTTTTTTAAATAAGATCTGAAAAGAGCATGACGGAAAACCATCGAGCTTTGTAAATGACGAGATTGCTTTAAAGTCTAAACAGCGCCACTTTATCAGTGTTGCCAGATTGGGCTACTTGTCGCCAATTGGCCTAATTTTGATCATGATTGGCGACTGAAATTTTTGGATTGGCGACTTGCGGCTTTTTAGGCTACCTGCGAGCAAGCTTTGGCGATTTTTTAAACAATTCGCTACTTATATTTTTTTAAAGAAAACAACGTTGAATGGTAAGAGAAATGTTTGATTTTGCAACACTGGGTGTGCGTAGGAGGTGTTCGTACCACTAATTTGTAATTACGTGACAATGGGGAGAAATAATTCGATGTCTTTTTACAAGATAATTGGGTGCTGCTGAGGTCACGTGAGGTTTTTGAGCCAATCATCCAACTCTTACCAACGCATTAGATGGGTCCTACCAAAACCTGCAGGAGCACAAGGACCGCCTTTGCAAGTGAGTTAGGAGCACAAGGACCGCTAGGGGCGCTAGTGAGTTATTACTAACCCTAACCCTTAACTCTAACCCTAACCGAACCCTAATTCTTAGTAATAACTCACTAGCGCCTCTAGCGGTTTTTGAACTCCAAACTCACTTGCAAAGGCGGTCCTTGTGCTCCTTGCGCTCCTGCAGGTTTTAGCAATACCGACAGGTACAGAGGTAAGAGGCAAAATTGCAAAAAGTATGCAAAGAGATAGTACGTTGGATTGAGCTGCACGGCTTACGCACAAATGCATTCAGCTTAGCATGAATTTTTGTTTTCATGACAAATAACAAGACTGAGAACATTTTAATGCTTTTTTGAAAAACTTGCTTCACGAAATATCTGCTTGACTTTACAAAAATGTTATATGGTTGCTAAAGTTATGCTGTTTTCTTGGATTTCGTGGTTATGAAGAGTGCGTCAAAAATTTGGGCTACTTTTAAGTGGAATTGGCTACTTTTTGGCTACTTGAAGTACAAATAATCTGGCAACCCTGCACTTTATGACAATCATTGCTAATGGCAACCTCAAGTGACTGCTGGGTACTGGGTAGCATTGGTTTGACGTTTGATTATGATGGCAAGAGTGGTTAATCGAAAGGATCAACTACTGTACCATGCTAAGCATAACGTGGCATTAGTATCTTGTGAAAGAAAGGACTCGTGAAGAGAGTCATCGAGTTACCTGTAGTTTCAATTGCAATATTAGCATGTACCGTAAGTATTATTGCAGAATAGTCAGATAGTGGTGAAATTGCACTGGTGCTGTTTCAATTTATATACCGGTATGTTAGCACTATACTGGTAGTCTAGTCTAACGTAGCTCATGCAAAGCTAGCCGGAGCTGAAGATTATAACCATTAAATTGTCATTGGTTTTTTGGTGGTATTAAGACTTCAATGTAACACGACAGTAGATAGTTAAGATAAGAGCTACCGGTACTTACGGAACTAGGTCTTGGCTACTGTCTATGTTGCACTAAACTAGTGCTGAGTGTGTGGACAGATTCTAAAATAATACCGTTTTAAACTAGTTTTTTCAACAGACATTCAGCATTGGGCTGATGAATTAATTGTATATAGCTGATATTGATTACGCTACCATACCGGTACCTAAAATGTCTGAGACTTTGTTAAACTTACGTGTTGCTCCTCCACTTCCTCGTAGGTATGAAGACACAAAGCCTGCTCTTAATCAAGCATTCACTCATGTTTCAATTTTAGGTAAGTTACTAATTTACTGTACCATAGATCGATCGGGTAAAGCATAGGTGTGGAATTTACAGGGTTATCAGGTTCCGGTTATCACTGTGCTGCTTTCAGACTACTCTAGATTATCTTAGGGTAGCCTACTGGTATGGCTCTGTAGGAAAAAAATACCTTTTTGAACAGCTTTTACTTAACATTAAAATTATCATATACTTGCTTGTTCAATCACGTTTTATGCTTTGCAATTTTTCATCAAGTTCACAAAAAATTAATTAAATATATGTTAGCAGGCTTGCATAAGACTGGTATCTGAAGCTTTTATCCAAGGTAAGCAGCATTGATGTTGGTCAGGTTCCTTTTAATCATAAATATTATTAAGGCTTTCTACATATGAAAATTATACCACTGATTTTGCATATGAAGTTGTTAAGAAGCTTTTTTGGTTAGGTATTGGAAGTGAGATTGCTGCTCAAAATGACGAAAAAAAGGAAAAAGAAAAGCAAGAATCTCTGCAGAAATGCGAAGAAGAAACTTGGCAGAAAGCAGAAACATATAAAAACAAATGTGTTGATGAAGCAGTTCAGGAAGCTAATATGAGAATGCTTAAAACGATGGACAAGCTTGAAGTTGAACACAATAAATTTCTTCAAAATGAAACATCCAGAGTTGAAGGTATTTCATCTAGTTTTTATGTTTAATAGTCAATTTTTCTTTTCTCTATCTTCCGCGAGAACATATTGATTAAAATTATATACCGGTATGTTGTTCAGTCGAGGTAGTACATATGTTTCCTCACTTTTAGTATTAAAAGTGATGTTATAAGTTTGGAAGCGTCTATTTCACCGGAAATTGCGGTTACCGAAGTTCGAAAATCGTGGTTTGCGGAACCGGAAACACCCCCTAGCGGTTCCTCTACAGTGAGAGTCGCACTACAGGAACCAAAAATGGCTACGCAACTACGATTTTTCAAACTTCGGTAACCGGAATTTTCGGTGAAATAGGCACTTCGTATAAGTTTTTAGAACATGAAACATCGAATGGACTAAATGAAAGCATGGCTCACTGCACAGATAAATCCCTAATCAAGTGGCCAGTTAGCTCAGTTGTTGAGCACACGCTATCAGTGTCGAAGGTCTGGGGTTCGATTCCCAGGCTGGTCAAATCGACAGGGTGTCACGTTTTTTCAGAAGTGTTGCCTAGGTGCTAAGTCGTAGAGATGGGCGCCATTTGTTACATGCTTGGCGTAATATGCAAGTATAATGAAATTTGTTTTTTTTTAGGTGATCAGTTCGTCATCTTAAATTTTGGATGTCTATTTTTGGCTTACTAAACGTATTTAAAGATTTTTGTTCCAGTTTTGAATTTGTTTCCTTTTTCAACCCTTTGTGGGAAAAAATAATCTTACGCTTCAGTTTCCCAATATTGACTTAAACATAAATTACTTCAGTTTAAATTAATTATTAGGTGAAATTTATCAAGTTTCCCTTAATAATTTTTTTCTGTACTGTGCAGAAGTTATGAATCACCGATGTTTGGAAAAAGTCAATGAAGAACGAGTAGCTGGTGAGAAAAAATTAAATGACGTAGTTGCAAAACTTTACACCAACTTTGGGATCGAAAAAGCAGAAGCGATAGAGGAAACTAGGAAAGAAGAAAAACAAATTTGTGACAACGAAAAAAATATGCTGCGAAGGTAAGCAGCCTAACTTCAAACCTTGCTAAAAACAATTTCTTGTTGGTTCTATATTCATATTAATCTAGTATATTCATACTAATTTTGGGATGTCCATTTCAAAATATCGAATCCTACGGAACCGGTTCCTATTTTGAACCGGTTCCGTTTTAGGATTCGGTTTAATTGTGGAGAAAAATTGTGCGCGATAAATCTTTTCAGACGTCGCTCATAAACGCAAGTGCGCTTTCGGCCTTGTTTGTATGTGTGATCATGCGGTGTTTGTCTGAGGCCGTAAAAATTTTGTGGAAGGCCATATATGCATCGCCTGTATATATATGTGTATATATATATATATATATATATATATATATATATATATATTGAAGCCGTATTTTTTCATCAAATCAAAATCAAATCTTCGTTATGCTCGCCATATTACGCCGAAACGTGTAACGAGTGGCGGCTTAGTTTGAATTTACAAAAATATTTTAGGGGATTTGACCCGCGCCTGGAGCGCTGGCCTTTATGATTTATTAAGAAAGGCATACCGGTACCGCAACAATGACCTGCATTTCAAAATATTACATTCTACTTCTGCGTACTATGCAATGTTTTCACATTTGTAGGGCTTGGACTGCCTTTATCAAATTTGTAAAAATATTTCGAGGGGGTTTGAACCCCCATCATCTCCCCCTAAATACGGCCTTGCTTCACGTCGTTACTGCGGTAAAAATGATAGCGATAGACATGTATTTTAAAATTTTTCCTTGTACTGGTAGGTAGCTCTACATCAAAAGAGCGGAGAGTTAAGTTATGCATATAATAGCTAGACATGTACACTGCATTCAACTCCTATGCTAATCAAAATAGTTCTGGAGGTGTAGCCAACAAAACGCCAACAAAACTGTGGCTTACTAAAAATTGTCTTCAGAGAATTTCAAACAGCTTTAGAAGAACAACGCAATGCCGATGCTGAACAGACGTTGCTAAAGTTGGAACAACTAAGAGATGCGAAAGAGGAAGAAAAAAATAAAGCCATTGAAGCCACAGTATTTGATGAAAGAAAACGTGCAAACGATCGCTTACAGGAGGTTTGTTTAAAATTTAGCCGTTCTTTGTTGAAGTCTACACTGCAGAACTGTACTGCCGTAGGACCGACCATTAAGGCAAAAGTGTTGGCATTGTTGCCTTGCGCTTAGGAACCAGTTTGATCAGCGCTAAGTATTACGCTCAGCATTTGTTTATGTAAAAATCGTCTAGATATAAGCCGAGTTCTAAGTTTTAAGCTGTTTTTTTAGGTGGTGCATCACTATGAAAATGTGATAGCGAATTTGCAAAAAGACCTGGAAACTGAACAAAAACGAAGAGTTGACACCGAACAAAACTTAAAAGACATGACGGCAGCGAAAGATGCTTGCATACAGAAAATGAGTGAAGTGAAACAAGCTTTTTTGGCGTTTGTTGAAAAGAGTAGACCAGATTTCTCTGAAGGTCAAGCTGATTTCTTGCTTCCTCAAATAATGTTCGACATAAATTAATCTACTGTTGCATTTTTTTGTCAATCCCTACTACACTGCGTAAATATTTATTAAATAGAGCTAACTGCATATAAACAAAACGTAAATATTTTGCAAATGTATGGGCGCTCTTGCTTAAAATGCTCAAGAACGAATAAAATCGACATGTGCTTAATGGTCGGAATACCACTAGATAATAGATGCTGAGGAAACTGCGTTTGTTGGCTTATCTGGTAATACTTAATTTCAGTGGTTGTAAAGAAATAGGCCCTGGGGAAGTAGCCTACCCACTAAGATTTTTCTGCAATTTATCCCCAAAAACTACTGCTTATTTTTGACATTGCTTCTAACCATATGTTAATTCAACCTCAAAATTGGGAAAATAAAGCCATTTATTTAAGTGGGTTCTGTATCTACACTGTGCTATGCGTTTTTAGTTCTGGTGTTTCAGTAAGACTAATCTTGCCAGTATTACAATATTAGTGAAGCCTTATATAGCGTATAGTTTCTGAATTGGTCTTACTATATGAAATTTGTTGATTACACTGTGCTGTGTGAATTTTAAGGTCGCTTTAGTGTTGATTGACACTTTGAGAGCTTTTGGTGTACTTCTTTGCGTCGACTCGAAATTGCTATCCTTTTTTTCCATCAGGCCTGGTATGTTGCAGAGAGTAGCGGATTTACTTTTATGAAAATCCTAATCCGATCCAAATCCAAATAGTTAAATCCAAAAACTACAATAAAATAAATCCAAATCCGTGTTACTTTATTATATGCTAATATTTCATGCACTGTGAAAAAACTGCCATTGAACTGGCGACTTAGCCGAAGTCGACTTAGGCAAATTCTACTGTAATAATACAATTAAATGCTAATCCAAATCCGCAAAAAAGAAAATTTTAAATCCAAATCCGTGAAAAACTCTTAAATCCGGCTTTTTTAATCCAAATCCAAGCTACTCTCTGGTATGTTGGCATATTGCTTTTCAAATTTTCAAGAACTTGTGCTTTGTGAGTTGTCATAAAAGTGATTTGTGAGTTGTCATAAAAGCATAAAAGTTTTGATAAAAACTTCAACGTCTTCATAATAAAGCAACAGTGACATCACGAGAACCTACATGAGGAAAATGTAAATGCTATTGCGGTTTTAGCAATCAAACTGGTGGTTACAGATCAGTAGTTTGAAATTACGTGATAGTTACAGTATCACGTTATGCTTGGAATAACCTCTCAATCATTTAGGCCATGTTAGTCTATTTGGTAGGATTATGATAGGCTAGAATACATGAAACAGCAGGCTCCGTCAAAAGTGTGGCCAGGTCCTTTTATCTAGTCGTTGAGCAAAAACTACGCAATTCGTAATTTCGGACTGAGGCTAGACGACCAAGACGAGGGATTTGCTCGGCACTTACGCAAAAAAGCATGCGTTGAAAAGCTTGACAGCAGATCTTTGGGACTGGGGATTGTTTCTACTTTAGGTTTTGTTTCCATTCTCTCCGTACTTGGCTTCTTATTTCGAGTTAGGGACAGGGCATAGTAATGGTAGTTGGAATAATCAAAAAAATTCTGCGCTACTATTTTGAAACATGCGTATCGGCATCGTCTACATATTAACATGTCAGTTACAATGAAATCTTAAGATCTGTTACTTTTTCTAAAAGCTTTGCTTTGGTTTTGTTGACTCATGTTTGCTATTGCCAGGAGTCTTCGAAACACATTACTTGCGTGGTTTTTGCAGGTTACGTGTCCGTAGAGCTATTTTGCATATTTTGTAAGTTGGGTCTTGGCTGAGCATACTTGCATGTCAGAAAAGGCCCATTGGCTAGTTACTGCATAATAGAATGGAGGGAAAACAATTTTTTGGGAAATCGAAAAAAGTGTAGTTCTCAAATCCTGGCAATTAGTCTAAAACTTCTTAAAAGTGTGTTTTTGAGGGACTTCCCTCATTTTCCAGCCGGCTACCCCCCAAAATGTTATTACGACTGATGACACAGGGATAATTTAGATATCTCGGCAACCGCTGGTCGGAGAGCAATGGTATATAGCTGAAAATCTGCGGAAATACCATGTTCCTATCTGTGCTAAGAAGAAAATTTTCTCTATTTTCAACACAAAAAAAGTTACAGCCTAAAAACAAAAATTATGACCATTTATGGTAAATTTTTTGGAAAATTCACCTACGAGTAATTGTGAGTAGGGATGTGCCGGATACCGGATATATATCCGGTATCCGGCGCTTTTTTAGGTATCCGGCCGGATAGTACTTCGCTATCCGGCCGGATATTTTCAAAGTTCAGGAAATTTGCGTGGAGTAGACTCGGTAAAAATAAAATTTACCTTTTCTATCTATGTGAAAAAATTTGGTGCAAGTTTGAAAACTTTAATTTTATTTGGACTCTCTACAAAAAGTAGAACCGAGTCCAAACCTTAAGACTGCGTTGGTAATTTCTTATATCAAGTGGATTTAAATTTAGTTTACAAATTTATTTTTTCGGCGCTGCTAGTTTTGTCATGAGGAAAGCCACTTCAATAGTGTAGCAGTAGGCAGTAATCAATGGGCATCAAACCGAGACGGTATAATTGCGATGATCACCACCGTTGTCTCCCGTGAAGACCATGCAAGTAATTTACGTTTAAAAGCCTGTCTTCTGTCCTATAACTTGCACGTTCGTTTTTTCTTCGAAATGAAAAAGACAAACAAACGCAATGTGCAGCCGACATAGGCTACGGGGGAGAGAATTTTTATAGAAACTTTGTTTTCTACGATCAAAAAACGACGTTTCAAGGTACCGGTAGCATTGTAATGGATGTGCTTCTGCTTTTAAATGTCATGCGGTTTGGCAACACTAAGTAAGTTGAAGTCTTTAATTCAACGTCCTTAGTTCATCAATTGATTGTTTGTGTTAAAAGTTTGACGTAATTTACCCATCATTGCAGATTTACCGCAGGATCAATTTTTTGCCGCAATTTTATGGTATTTATAAGCTATAAACCTTCCTTTTTTTAGTAGCTTTGATGATAGCGCAAAGCAGGTGAAAATTCAAATTCAAACTTGCCTTTTACCGACCGCTTAGCGTATTAGTTAAAAACATCGCTATCGGTGTGGGAGGCTCGCCACTGTTGCGACGTTTTTTTTTCGGAGTTCGAAATTGTGTTGCACAGGCGCAGAGATGGGCTCCGCCACTCGTTACATGCTTCGGCGTAATACCGCGAGTATAATGACGATTTGAACTTTTTTGAAGTTTGCTTTCGATGAGTATCACAAATTGCTCACTAGCGCAAAACCGCAAAAATCAACATAATGAGTAGTAATTGTTAACTCAATTGCTTTACTCATAAAATCACGCCGCTGACGCATGCCACACGCTTGATAGTTTTCCTCTCCCTTTATATATAGCAGGGATGGCGAACCTTTTTACGTGGTGGGTCAAATATACGGTCGTAGACCGAAAAAAAGTGGGTCACGGATGTAATAATATTGATGAGGGGCTTGAACTAGGAAAGCAAAAAAATAAAATAAAAAAGGTTTTCGCGCCTTCCGATGTTCCGAAATCTATGCGAAGAGCAATAAAAAAGATCTTCTCCTCATAAATTCCCAGCTTTCCGCAAATAGGCTATTGGGTATGAACAGCAAATAAATGGTCTTCAATGCCACAGCATAGGCAGATAAACTTTTCTTCCTTACGTAAATGTTCGTTACCGTTTTTTCCTACAGTTTTCGAAACTACAAGTGGGTCACTGAAATGTGCAAGTGGGTCACTTAGTGACCTGCGGGTCAGTGGTTCGCCATCCCTGATATATAGCATGAAAGCAAAATTTCGTGAAAACAATGCTGGGATTTTGCGCTGTTACATTTTGGAAGTGTTTTGGCTATCTTGCAATGTGCATGCAGTCAACTTTTAATGTGATAATGAAAACACCCCGGAGGCCGGACATATGTTGCTTCCTTCAGTATTAGACCTGAGGAAGCACTGCTCCTGCCGATTAGACGCTTGTGGTGGCTGACTGACTTGACGTCCGATTTTCGGCGCACTCTTCACCAAAATCCACACTTGTAACATGATTCTTCTTACTCGAAAATAAAGCCCAGCGTTGAAAACGTGTTGATACACAAACGTATAGTGTCGTGGATCGTAGTTGAATCAAAAGCGATCAATATGGTCTTTTTATCAACTGAGCTCCTGCTGCTCGACCGCGTTGCCGATTCGGCCAACTTAGAGTAATGAAGTCCATTCTTAATGACTCAACGCTTTTGAAAGTTTCCTGTGTGTCACATGACTTCATGCCAGAGATGTCCGGAGTCGCTTTTTTGAGACTCAGACTCCAATCTTGCTCCAAAATTACAGAATCCTACTCCAATCCTGCTCCGGTTTACGTCAAAAATCAAAACTCCAACTCCTGTTACTCGAAGAATTTTTGCATACTTTGCAATCACGATGTTATCCAAACTTTAGGCCTATGTTAAATTTTATGCAAGTGAGATTACTGGTGTTTAGAGACTGTGCGCGAACCGATGTCTCACAGCGAGCATAACTTTTGACAATGTTCAGTGCACTACCGGCCGTTAGCTCAGTTGCTAAGCGCACGCTATCGGTGCGGGAGGTCTGGGGTTCGATTCCCGGGCCGGTCAAATCGGCACAGTGTCGCCAGCGATTCGCCACCGTTGCGACGTTTCTTCGGAGCTGTGTCGCCCAGGCGCTAAGCCGCGGAGATGGGCCCCGCAACTCGTTACACACTTCGGCGTAATACGGCGAGTATAATGAAGATTTGATTTTGATGTTCAGTGCACGTTACAATAATAACTTAAAGAAATGGTTACTCCGGCTCCAACTCCCACTCCAGTTTTGACGTTAAACTTAACTCCGAGTCCAATCCGGCTCCGGAAAAATTTGCTTGACTCCGGCTCCTGAACATCTCTGCCTCATGCAATAGTTTCACGGCTCGCTAGTCGAGCAAAACGACAGCGTGGAGCCGTGGACAAAAAACATCCAAATATTAATTTTGGTTTAGTGCTACTATCCGGTATCCGGCCGGATAGTGACGCACCGGATATCCGGCTGGATACCGGATATCCGGTAAGTTAGATTTGCCGGATATCCGGTATCCGGCAAATTTGCTATCCGGCACATCCCTAATTGTAAGAAGTACGTAGTCGTTTAATTTTGACTGTGAAACTAATTCCTCTCATATAACTAACACTGTTTGTGATTTAATGCATCTATAAATGGACGGATGGTGACTTCCACTCTGAAATAGGATGAGTGGTAACAATTGCCTCAAATCAGTAAGGACATATACCGCAAGAGGAAGTCATTGAAATAGGCGTCCAGCAAATTTAGTTATTTTAGTGAATAAATTTTAATTTGATGCAAAATTGTTCAATTAAACACGAAAAAATTGTAACATAAAAGGCTGGGTGGTGTCAAGACTGACTTCACAACAATACAAGATGAAAGAAATGGCTGTTTTTGGCTGCCAATCTCATAAGGCATAGTTGTGACCAATTGGAGAAGTTTGGTGAGGTGGTACACCTATGTAAAATAGCTCAAGAGCAGAAACAACTGATTCGAGATCAATTTCGACCCATTCAGCTTATAGAAGAGGTCACACGATTTACTAAAACACTATACTTAACTGCTTTTTGGTGTCAAATGTTTTTGTAAGTTTGCGAGCTTAAATTTTTTTGTCGAATGACTCATCTCGCCTGTCAAATCTTGCAACTTGTGCAGACGCTTCCGCAACAAATTTGACGTGCTGCTCCACAGATTGGCTATGATATAAACGTAGTGTAATAGGCCTACATAAAGGTTTCTTCAGACACTCTTCTATTTCTGTATCTGAAAGGCTTACAAACGCTGGGGGCTTTTGCTGGTAAGAATTGATATTGGCTGATTCGTAGTATTATAAGCATTTGCTTCCTAGTTCAGCGTTGGTATTTTGAACAAGTGAATCAAACTGCTGTTCAGTGGCAGTCATCGTTGTTTGCACTTTCTTCAGTTATTTGTTTCCGATGTTTCGCCACTCCTATATTTCTTACATTTTCATTATCATTCCCTAACATCGCAATCAAAGCATATTCTTGGTGTGCAAAATAACCATTCCGTTGCACCACACTCAAAGTACCGTAATTTCTTGAACACGTTTGTTTGAAAAATTTCTGACCTCTGAAGTAAGTTGAAAAAGTTGTTGGATCCATGGGTTTTCTGATTATATGATGACGTTAATGGATAATGAAAATGTAGGAGTGGCTTAAGTGCTAGAACACCGGAAACAAGTAGCTGAAGAAAGTGCAAATAACGATGACTGCCCCCATACACTGAACATCAGTTGGATCCACTTGTTCGATCTACCGACGCTGAACTTGGAAGCAAATGCTCACTACGAATTAGCCAGCGTTGATTCTTACCAACAACCTCCAGCAATGGCTTAAGGCTGCAGGTTTGGCTGCTAAAAACAGTCATTTATTTCATCTCGTATTGTATTATGTTGTTGTGAAATCAGTCTTGACACCACCCAGCCTTTATGTGTTACAATTTTTTCGTGTTGAATTAAAAAACAACTTCGCATCAAATTAAAATCAATTCACAATTTGCGTAACGCCTTTTTTGGTGATTTTCTCTTGGTGGATATATGTCCTTACTGATTTGAGGCAATTGTTACCACTCATCCTATTTCAGAGTGGAAGTCACCATCCGTCCATTTATAGATGCATTAAATCACAAACAGTGTTAGTTATATGAGAGGAATTAGTTTCACAGTCAAAATTAAACAACTACGTACTTCTTACACAATTATTCAAAAATTTTCCAAAAAAATTACCAATATGGTCATAATTTTTGTTTCTCGGCAGTAACTTTTTTTGAGTTGAAAATTTTCTTCTTAGCATAGATAGGAACATGGTATTTCCGCAGAGCTATATACCATTGCTGTCCGATCAGTGGTTATAGAGATGTGTACATTACCCCTGCGTCATCAGTCACGATAACATTTTGGGGTAGCCGGCTGGAAAATGTGAGCAATCCCTCGAAACAAATTTCTAGCAAGTTTTAGATCATTTGCCAGAATTTGAAAACTACACTTTTTTCGATTGCCAAAAAAAAAATCGTTTTCACTCCATCCTACTGCTTAAGTGTTTTTCAGTTCGGCTTACCATACGTCCTCCTTTTGGAGCAGGTGTCCTTCTTTTTAACAAAAAATCATTTTCCTCCAAGGACGCTACGAAATGCCCTCCTTTTCGGCATTATGAACAGTGAAAACATGTCAAATCATTGTTAAACGAAAAGTCTTGGGAAGTTTTACTTTAAACCAGGCCTGCGGACGCGATGACCTTTTTTGCTTTTCACTTGATTTTGGGGGGGAAATTTGGCATCTGCGGACGTGATGACCTTTAAAGAACCTGTCCTTTTGAGCAGTGAAAATATGGTAACCCTACTTTCAGTATGTTGTGAAATAAGGATTATTAATATATCTGTCATTGCGAAAACCTTGCTCACAAGCAAGAATAGTATCTTAGGCCTATTAGTAAACATGAACAACATGTTCTTCCAAAGAAGCTACCACAAACAATATTTTTCTTGCATTATATGCTCAATAAGGTCCATGTCTAGCAACTTTAAAAATGCGATGAAGAAGGAATGCGAGCTGATTTGGAAAAACTAATTACATATTTAAATTAAACGCAAAAAACTGAACAAAGAACAGCTAAAACATTTAGACCTTTGAGAAAAAGATTTTAATGCAACACAGTGTTATCACCGGTAAACGCCTTTTTCATTCTGCACTTCTAGTTTTTTAAAAGATACTGGACTGGTTAATCATTATGCGGGGTGATAAACAGTGTGGTCTGCTTTTCGCAAGACGCATCGTGCGATCAAATCCCAAGACTATGGTAATGGTTTCACACTATTTTTTTTACAGAAGGTGTTGAAAGATACTAAGAATTCAAAATTGGCGTTACAATAAAAATCAGTGCACTGTGGCTACTATTCTTATAAACAAAACAAGCGTAGTGAAAAAGGACGTAAATAAAATATCACGGTAAGTCAATTACAGGCGTAAGATTGTAAATACATTAATGCCAGTCAAAAGCCCAACTTCCTTCGAGAAAAATTTATCGATTGAAAAATCGAACGTCGCTTCTGCGGCCATTTCGCATTTCCTTGCACGCATTTCAAATGACAGATTCACCGGCTGTTACTTGCATTACTCAACCACATTTGATATTGTTTTGCTTTTTGATGCTTTTAAAGGAGACGAAAAAAACTGTAAGCCTACGAGTGCATTTAAAATTTTACCGCATGTTTTGTGAGCACACCTGGCATATGATGAATGGAATTTCCCACATTGTTATAAAGTACACAAGCAATCAAATCGTTAACACATACAAGCAGATTTACAGAAAAATCTAAATACGACCCCGGTTGTAAGTAACTGAACGTAACTTGGCTAATAAGAAGATGAACTCGTTTTAGTACATTCAACGAATAAATCTAAACACTCTGACACGTTTTCATTTCACGATCAGCCAACTAAAAATGCTATCTTAACACTTAAAACAAATGCAGTAGCGCACAGTAACAAGTTACGAAATAAATGAACTTTTTAATAATGTTCCGATATACGCTCTAAATAGCTTTAAAAGCAACGTGAGTCATCGTAAGTAATCGAAAAATTGCTAAAAGCCCAAATGGGCCTTTGCACTGATAAAAACGAAACTACAAAAAATAATTCATTACCAATAAAAAGTGCGTTAGCAACCTAGAAGTAATGACCAACACGATTTCGGTTGGAATAAACGACACAGCACGCTTGAGCGTAACAAAATAAAAGAGCTTGTTTCAACGTTGAAAACAGGCAAAAACTTCAAGATTTTGGAAGTCGGTCGTGAAATCAGGATTGTATGCCATGCTGTAGTGTACTCGGTATATTCGCAAATGTCCCCATCGCTGAGGGAAAGCGCAACGCCAGTACGGTAGATTTTCTCCAAAAAAGCTCTTTTGCCATTATTACTGGGTAAAAGACATCGATTAATACTTCTTCGTTATCAAGAAAAGAATCTGCATCGAAAAAACACTAAGATTCTCGCAAGCCTCTTCGGATAATACTGGGGCCAAACGTTGGTTTACACAATAATATCAGCTTCACAATCAACAATGTTTAAGATCTAAAAACACCCAGCACACAATAATACCCGGAAAGCAGTGGAAATGCTAAATAAAACCGCTTCCAAGGGCGTGCCCAGGAATTTAAAAGGATGGGGGGGGGGGCGCAATAAGCCGTGCTAGTTAACTTTCTCCGAAAGACGAGCTTTTGTGCTTTCTTCAACTTCTGCCGGACTTAACCTTTCAAAACAAATAAACAACTGTGGTTTCCTTGCAATCGAACGTGTTAAACTTAACTCCAAAATATTGTTATAGATAATTTCTTTTAATGCCGGTCTGGATAGTTTTCTGTGGCTAATGTAATTTGGCGTTCCAACATAATATTGTTTATGACGTTGAAATTGGAGGATACGTTAAAACTACCATGGAGAATTTGAAGATATAATACTGTATATTATGTTGGAGAGGAAGTAAAGGAATGTAGGCCTACAGGGTGGTAGGCCGTATTCTGGAGAGGACGTACCGTTGCAATCGGTTAATTTTACGCAGGGGTGTAGTCCTAAAAAAGTAGTGTGGTGTCAAACTGCATAAAATATCCAAAAATAACTGTTCCTCATTTTCTAACTAGTCTTAACACCATTTCTTAGCTGCAAGCCAACTTTATATCACATACAAATTGCAGTAGGCCAAAAAAAGAACAGCGCAATAATATCATCAAAAACTTTCCCACATTTTGTCTTCGTTTGTTACATCATAGTCACACATCAAGCTAGAAAGCCATAAACTTGATTTAAATTTTCAGTTACCGTTACTAATGCAGACTGCAGAGCAAACAGAGTTAGATTACTCACATGAATAAAGTTTTTGCCGCGTATTGCGTTGAAACTTCACGACATACGAAAAACGAAATTGACCTCCCCCCCAGAATTAGCTTGGACATACTTTTAATACCGGAGTAATGCTGGCTGGACATTTAACAATTACGTATATCAGCTTTACTTTACATCACGAAAGTTTTGTGCTTTTGTCGGCGAGGGGGCGGCCCTAGCGGACCCCCTGACTTCGGCTTTTTGATGTATATACACAGGCTAATCGCACAGGAGTACTGCAACTAATTTCTGTTGATATGTGCAATGCAACGTTGAAGTCAATGCTGTCGAACGAAATGGTTATTGTGCAAAACTGACAGGAGAGTGAATTAGAAACAAAAAACATACTTTTTCTAGCAGCACCATTTCCTTGCACATTAAGTGTCTTTCAAATATATATATATATATATATATAGGCATTAGAAAGTAGTTTTTTATGCACTCTTTACTTAAGGGCCGGTGCCAAAAGGGAGCCAGGGAGCCTGGCCCCCCAATCGACATACTTGGCCCCCCTAATCAACAAGCTTACTCTTTTGAAGACAGCGGCTTTTGTGTTTAATTTTATATATGCCCCCCCTGATAAACGCTTGGCCCTCCTAAGACGACTGCTCTGCTTCACTTCAATATTACGACAATTTAATGCATTAATTATAATACTTATAAAATAATATGCAGTTTTCCAAGCTTATAACAACGTAGCCGACCGTTTGCAAACCACTTGCAGTTTTCGAATCTTTCACATTCTTTGTTACCCCATTTCTCCAAACAGAGCCGGTACCGGTACCTAGAACAGTAATAAGAAATAGAGATGAAACTTTTTGCTGATGGCAGAACCCCACCACCTGAGCTTTAGTCACTAGCCAAACGAAAAAATTCTTCAAGCACACTTTTTCAAGAAAAATGACTGCAATTGCTTAAAAACAGACAAAGCAACACGGTCAACTGTTACCGCGCGCAGTTTACAATTCCTACGTCACGGGATCGATTCGGCTAGAGCCGATCGAATGTGACATATACACGGGGTAGCTGCTGACTTGAAGAGCGCACGCTCACTTCGAAGTCTCTCTTAATCTGTTGAATTTTCTGTTCAATATTATTTTAAGATAACCTCAGTCATATTTCTAAGCTACAGCAAAACCCATAGAATCGCAACTGTGAAATCAAGAAGTAGACAAAAGTAAACGAAAGAATATCAAAAACTCCAAACTTCGATGGAGACAATGCAACCAATAAACAGTTAAACACGTTTCGTATCCTAATTATCTTAAAGTTGTTTATTTATTTCTCTTTTAACCTTTCAGAGCAGACTCGAGAACCTTAATTATAAGAGTAATTGCATAAAAAGTAGACCGTAATTACGCAAAAGAGTAATCACTGCATTTAAAAATGACGACATTCAATTCTAAAGTATTATCAGAAAACTTTAAGCAATGAGTAGCATATTCTACTCACTTTTCAAATGACGTAGTCGAATTGTACAAATCAAGACAGCAGTCTTTCACTCAAAATTCAGCAAGCTTTTTCCAAGGTGTGAAACCATGACAATTTTTTATCAAAGTTTAAATTTTGTTACCGTAACAAACAAAAGCTGCAGGTGCAAATAATTTCAAATGAATGACAGATGCACTGCCATTTGCAACTACTACTGTATTTAATCAAAGTACTACGTAAGAAACACACAATTGCACGTAGAAGCAACGCGAGGCGTAAAACGTTTCTATACACTGAATATGCAACGAAATATAATGCTTTGCTCCCATTTAAATTGCAAAGGTTTGAAGAACATTTTTACAGTAACATATACTTAAACAACAATACAATACAAGCGCAAAGTTCAATAAAATGGCATTGGATTACCCATACAGCAATATTTGCTTGTTAATTCCAAATTGGATAAATATGCGGGAATTACAGCAAAAGTCGATCCTCACTTTTTGAATATTTTACTCTTACTGTATTAAGTAAAATCAAACCATTTTTTCAGACATTAAAAAAGAGAAACAAGATGCATAACCAACAGAGATATAAGCAAGCGTAAAATTTAACCCCAACAGTGCACCCCAAAACACAAAATAACAAGCATTTTTTTAAATAAATGTTATGTTGAAGTACTCAACAAACAACTGCATATTGCACGAATAGATGCTTGTAGCCCAACCACAGTACTTAAATCGTCAAAATTTAAAAATATTAAGCTGGAATTACTTCGTGCCAAACAATATTGGGTTAATGCATGCAAAAAATTTGTTCGCTATATATACCAAAGCTAAACATGGCAAGATCAGAAATTATGTCTTTATTGTTTAAATCCATAAGATTTAATCTGCAGTAGCAACAAATTTTAGATCATGTGCTTGTACGTGCGAACTCCGGTAACCTACGAAAATCATGTGCTCCATTGCTGACATTGCATAGCATTGATTCCACTTAAAGTACCAAATGTAGGAAGCTGAATTAACTCTTATTTCCAAAGGTTTAAGTTGAGTGGCTTAAAAAAAAAATGTGATTGCTCGAAAACACAAAATCTCCAGTTAATCCAAACTACTTAAATAAAAATACAATCAAATGTACTAGATGATCTTAAACAATATGTGCAAAGTAATTACAGCTCAGTAATAAAGCACACACATGTCACCTAACAATCATCTAACACCACTAATGATAAAAGTAAGCTGATTCATAATAAGAATTGCAAATATCATACACAAAGTTTAAAACGAAATATTACAATTAAGAAAGGAAAAATTGTTTGTAAGGAATAAGGATAATCCAGTGGCAAATTTATCTATATATATATTACTTTTTCAAAAATAACCTGAATGTTGACAACATACAGATTAACAAAAATCATTCTTTCCACTCGTTTCAGTCAAAAAATTAACAATACATCCTATACATAAGTTTTCGATTAAATTTAGCCAAAAAAGATATACATCCACACGATCAAACACTGGGCTATTATTACAGAAATAATGAGCAAAAGCTTATAAATACTGCATTACAACAGGTGCAAGTTGGATGTAAAACCAATAAAAAGACATTTGAATGAAAAACTGTAAATTAATAACAAAATTTTTCTCCTAATTACCAACCCACAATAATTCAATAACAAAAACAAATGCAACAAAATATCAAATGCAGACACAAGAGTATGTCACTTTAACAACTTTGTAAAAGAATCTTTTAATTTACGCATACATAATACAAAACATTATCTCATATCAGCAAATCTTTTCACACAAACAGTAACATAACAAATAAATAGATCTAACCACATTGTACCAAAGTTTTTAACTTATCGACACACTATGAGAAAAACTATAGCAATATACAAGCTACTACCACAATTTTTCAAACTTTTTGTGCACATTTACATAATTTGTACCGTACCGATATTAGCTGCACTAACAAATACTGCTTAGCCAATGCCAAAGAAACTTACTGCCAAATTTAAGCCAAAAATACAAGTTTAATATGATGACATATGCCAGATATCGATATAAAAAAGACTTTGTTAGAAATTAACTGCCATTTTTTGGTGGTACATTCGTATTCTGCTGCTGAAAATTTTTCAAATGATGATGCAAGCTTGACATAGCAAATAAAGCAGGGGTAGAGCTACTGAATAAGTACGGACAATTGACGGCAACCCAATACCTATTACGGTACCTTGAAGCATCACAAATCAGCAACTCCTAAACAAGAAGCAGCATATCACAAAATTGTGCAGCATGAAGTGTCTGGTTCAGCCGAGTCATTAGATTTTACCAGGTTAATCCCATTAAGCTCATTTGCAATCTCTTCATCTTCACTTAAATCTTCATCATATGTTGTGCGCATGCACTGCAAACTTTT
Organism: Trididemnum miniatum; assembly: GCA_964006365.1. Classification (NCBI taxonomy): domain Eukaryota; kingdom Metazoa; phylum Chordata; class Ascidiacea; order Aplousobranchia; family Didemnidae; genus Trididemnum; species Trididemnum miniatum. The sequence continues at coordinate 22,238,744 of OZ023237.1, read as the reverse complement.
AATCTCTTCGTCATGGACTTTCACAATTTTTTTGGCTATTGCAACAAATAATTCAGTGACATTAGAATCAGTGTATGCACTGCATTCAAAAAATGACATTCCATAGTCACTGGCTAATGCCACACCATCTTCATATGTCACCACACGACTATCTTCTCTGTCACTTTTATTTCCCACTAAAATAGTTTGCACTTGCTCATCACCATATTCTGAAGCATCACTAGCCCATTTACGAATATTGAGAAAAGAATTTTCATCAGTAATATCATATGCGAGTATCATCCCTTGAGCTTTTCTGTAATATTGCCTAGTTATAGTTCGATATCGTTCTTGTCCAGCTGTATCCCAAATTTGAATCCGAACTTTCAAGTTGCCAACAGACACAGTCTTCATTTTAAAATCAATGCCTATCGTATAGACATGGCTATGTCGGAACTCTTCATCACAAAAACGTTGCAGTAAACAAGTTTTTCCAACACCAGTGTCACCAAGTATCATGACTCGAAAAAGAACATCATAATCTTTATCCATATCAGAACTTTGTATGGTACTGGTAAGTAATATAAACAAGATGGCAATAAAGTGTATTTAAATATTGCTAGACTATACTCAGTTTGTTAACTTAGTCACTAAGCATTGCCAACTGTTTTACACTGCTAATTAAAATAAAACGTCCAACAAAGTGTTCCCTCTAGAGTGAGAAACTTGAGAAAAATGCAAAATTTTTGGGCAAATTATACTGATTTTGAACCAGAAATTAATATTATGAAATGCTAAACTGAAAAACTTGAAACAAAAAACTTGAATATTTTAATGCAAGACTGTAGCTTGTATCTTGGAAAAGCAAATTTAATGCAAAAAATTTGTAATAGGGGTTCTTAAAATAGTGAAATCTTTGGGCAAAAATTTCAATGAATTTATCATTTGGGCAAATTCGCACTAGTCAAAATCCTAGAGGGAACACTGGTCCAACATAAAAATAAAGAAAGTGTTTAGAGCACCAGCAACCTTTCATAGAATCAAACAAGCAGTCTGCTGCAGCTAGGTAAAATCGGTCCCACATGACAGCGATGTCTTAATAGAAACCAGCAGTCCGAAGCAGCAGCATTTTGATTATGGAAACTGGGTCGTGCTCAAGACACTGCCTAAGATTAATGCAGCATCTATTTTGCCAATAACTACATCCTGATAGTCAATGTATGTGCTGTAGGCTATCAATAATCAGATAATGGTTCACTAAAATAAATTTTAAAAAATAGCCTATACTAAACTACGACAGTTTTCAGATTTTATTTATACTTCTCATAAAATTGAATTTTAGCCCCTGGACAATGAGATAACAGAATAACAAAGTTTAAAGCTTCTACCTAATCTAGATAGCACTGCACAAATATGCATGGCAGACTAGGCCTGTCACCAGATCACTAACCAAACCAGTCTAGTAGTGGGTACATACCGTACCGTACAACAACAATAAAAATGTAGACTTGGGGCAGCTAAGCTTCCAGTATCAACTAGACCAGTAGGCATTGTCTATTAACTTAAACAGTTAAACTGTAAATATAAACTTGATTAGGCCAGTGCATACCGGTATACCGGTACTTCACAAAAAATCAATATCAAATTTTCATTGTATCCTGTATCTGTGATAGTCATTTACGCCAAAAAGTGTGACAAGTGGTGGGACCCACCTCAGCAGCATAGCACCTGGGCAACGCAGCTCCAAAAGAAACATCGCAGCAGTGGTCTGGTGGTGTGCCTTACGTGACACTGTGTCTGATTTGACCAATCCAGGATGCAAACCCCAGACCTCCCCCACTGATCAGCTGATAGTATAGCTTAAACTGCGCTTTGCTATTTTTATATTTCGACAATTATGTACTGCACTAGACTAGACTATGGACTAGCTTGCAACTCGACCTTGAACTCGAAAAGATATATTTTTTCTGAACTTAAACTTGAATAAAACTGTTCAACTTTATTGGAAAGATATTTAAATTGTTGAAAAGAAATAAAAGATCTCTACACTCATTTTTCCAACTGCACCGTTTCGCTTACCGGTATTTTCGCGTAAGTGCGCCAGTCACTAAGAACTTGAACTTGCTGATAGCCAAATCAAAAATTTAAATTGCAATACAAAAAACATTGCAGGCCTACTTGAAGCTTCTAAACAGAAAACTAGTCCCATATACCTTGAACAAATCTCAAAATCTAAATTTTAAAATCTACTCTCGAAAACGCCAATTTTCACCTGTCTCAAAACTTTTCATCCGCGTGTCGTAAAACTCGTAACTTTCTAGTTTCTTGCGAACCGCTCAACGCAGAAGGCTCATTTTTGCATTAATGTTTTTAGCTAATCTATACTGACTTTTAGTGGACAAAAAAGAAGAAACGGATTTCCACAAAAAGAAATTAAGAGAGATGGCAAACTTCCGAAAAATTTTCGACGCATAAGAAGAAAAGCTTGCATCGTCAGCGAATTCTTTGTTCAAAGCGGTAGCGATTTACATGTGAGGTGACATGACCAGCAAAGTATTAGACCAGGGAAATATGTACTAACGTGTTTAGGTTTGCTTAGTCTGATGATTTAAACAACAGTAGCCTAAGTCTATGCCAACGAAAATGACGTTAGATTAGCGAATAGGCATAAATGGGCAATACCATGGTACTTTTTTAGTACCGGTACGGTCGGTACTTTGGGAAAAAAGTACCGGTACCGCAATGCCGGTACTTTTATTTCTCAATTTTTAGGCGGTACTGGGTACTTTTGCAAAATCTTTTATAATAGAAAAAGGAGAAGTTTGCACAGCTACATCTTCGGCAGCATTTGTTTGAATGATTTGTTTTTGAAATACAATACTGCCATCCCGTCAAGCGCGGCAATAGAAAGATTCTTTTTCACAGGAAAAGATATTTTGAAGCCAAAGAGGAGTGGTCTTTTAGAGTAAGACGACCTTTCCCAAATGGTCTTGTTTTTGAGAGACAATTCAGAGTAAAAGTTTTTCAATAGTTTCGTTTCGTTGGTTCTTTTTTGCGTCGCCGTTTGTTGATAAGGTTGTTTCTGTAAGAGAAAGTCTCAAGACCTGGGTAGATTTTTTACCAGGCAGCATACAACATGGCTTAAGTAATATTAAACAGAGTTGCGCAATAGGCGGCCCTAGTGAAATCGATGCGCCTTTGCGCCTTCCGAAATATTTTTCTTCTTGTTCGATACGATTCCGGGATGTTTAATTCAAAGTCCGTATAACTTCGTATTTCTTTATCTCTGCAGGCTTAGGGTTTGATTGGTTGATTTTTGCGTATTTCCATGCAACTTAAAACCTAAGGTTAATTATGAGAACAAGGAAGACAAAAAATTTAAAGTAGTTTTAAGACGTCTTTTTTGCAGATTTCAAAATTCATTTTTTCGGATTTGACTCGTAATTTCGCAAATAGGCTATGCTTTTTCTAGACATTTGATTTTCTTTGATGTGATTTCTTCTTCATTTTTATCCTCCTGTCACGAGAAAGCGACGGAGGCGCTATGCGTAGGACGAATCCAGACTCGCTTACGAGGTGCCCGTGTTTCCGAATTTTCCGCTTGAATTTTGCTTACGCTAATTCTGACTTCTTCAATTTGCTGCTTGTTAGATTCCACCAATCAAAGATAATTGTTGTGAAGTATGTTGTCCAAGGACGCAACAACGAGGCTTGGGTGGGAGTTGAACAGTGCCGAAACTAGCGCCCCCCGAACCCCCCAATCGGGGGGGGGGGCCTCGCACAAAAAGGGGGCCCCGTAAATAGTCAGTACGTAGTACTATTTACTCAACGTATGATAAAGGTGCCTTAAATGGGCCTATTCTAAGATTCAATATATTTTTTGTCTTAACTCACGCGATGTGGGGCCCCCATACCATATTTATACTTTTGACCATAGGGGGCCACTGCAAATTTTTCAAAAAATAGCAGTCGCAAAACTAGCAAACAAACGTTTAGTAGCATACCAAGGGCCCCTCATCCTCAAGTGAAAGGCGCAAAAATAAGCCTTAAAAACGTTTTTTCTTCGCATAGGTAGCGAAATGTTAGAGTAGGGTTTGCTTGCAGCGTTATTTTAGTGGGTTTGGAAGGGACCTAGTTAAACAGACTACTAAACCTAGTTAAAACTGAGGAATTTTGAAGGCTCAAAACGCACAAAAAGCCTCCAAAATAAGGTCAAATTCCGCAAAATTTTCTGGGGGGCATGTCCCCAGACCCCCCTAGCTTGGCATCGCCCCTTCGGGGCTCGCTCTTTTGCATCACCATCCAAGAAAAAATATTTTAGGGGGCCCCGAAAGATGATTTTGGGGGGGGGCCCGCATTGCCTAGTTTCGGCCCTGGAGTTGAACCGTCAATCTTGCGAACATGACCGTCGTAAAAACGACCCTCCAAACCACTCGGCCACGCTGCCGACATATATATTCCATCGACTTACAACTCTCTGCAATAATATTTCTTGAGTGAATCTCCTTAAAAAGATGCAAAACTATAAAATAATTGTGAACTTTTTCTTGTGAATCCGATGGTATTCGATCGATGTAGACCTCATTATTAGCGAGCGGAAATCAATTTCGTTTTTTAAAGGCCGACATAAAACATTACTGGCCTGAGGCCTACCTTAACAAAAATAGCTTACAATATTTTGTATTAGGCCCTACATTTTCTCGTGTCAACTCGGCGAGTATTTATGATGTTTCAAACTAATCGTACGTAGCTGCGTGATTATGACGGTCTATTGCAGCAGCTCTTCCCATCTTACTTTGTAGCTTATTCGCCATCTGTCAGTTCCGTTATGAGATTTATTCCCAACTCCTAACGCGCATATGCATTTTTGCTCCAACCAACTTAATCGCTTGCTATATCTTACTTCATAAGATACTAAACTCACGAAGCAAAACGTGTCTTTGCACTTACGCAACCCCATCTTACAAAATGTCTACGTACGGCGTACGCCCCTCTTAAAACTTGTTTCCGAGTAAGGGGTTGATGAAAGTCTTCAACTTCCAAAAGGAAGCGGTAGAACAAAAATGTTTGAGAATCCCTGCTCTACACCCAGGGTCTCCAGTTTCGCGATGATGAGTTTTCATTTTGTCCTCGTCCGTGGTCGCACGAAGAATTGTCTATTATTATGATCATATGAATCTAACTCACAACTTTGAGTGCTTTCTGATAATCACAGACACGAAAATTAAGCGCCATGAAAAAGTTAGAACGATTTATCCTACGTGAAAATCCGGAGTGCAACAAATTTTAAAAAATAGCGAAGTCTATACCTTAAAATATTATTGACCCTCGACTTCTCGAGCACTTTTACATTATCAAATCTGGTGCTTCTGAAAAAAAAAAAATTGGGTAGGCCCACCCCTTCTTTACACACTTCGATGTTAAAAATTCTGTTTCTATTATATTGACTTCACCAAAAAGGTTTAATCGATCGACGTCATTATGATTTATGACGAACTCCTTCCATTGAAAACTCCAGCGTTGGCCACTTCTGGTTATGGGGTCCCTATTCGTTCGAAATTCTTAAACAACCTTTTTGTCGCATTCTGCGCAAAAAGTGGCCTCCAATAAAAATAGTTATGGCTTTATGCGTGGCGGCCCATTTCTATGGACGAGGAAAATTGTTGCATTTTTTCCGATTTTGTTGCGCTAACCACTGGCACTAACTATAGCTTGTTTTGTACCGTTTTTTGATGGTAGTTGCATAGTTTGCAATTCGTGAATTGTGCCGTACCAAGTACTAGCGGTAACACTACACTGTTGAGTAATTTAGTATTTAGCGGCAGCGTGGCGCAGTGGTTTGGAACTGTTGAGTAATTTAGTATTTATCGGCAGCGTGGCGCAGTGGTTTGGAGCGTCGTTTTTACGACGGCCATGATCGCAAGGTTAATGGTTCAACTCCCAACCCAGCCTCCTTGTTGCGTCCTTGGATAAGATGCTTTACGATGATTATCTCTGCTTGGTGGAATCTGGCAAGCAGCAAATTAAAAAAGTCGGAAGAAAATTCAACCGGAAAACTTGGAAAAGGCAACTCCTAAGCGAGTCTGGATTCGTCCTACGCATAGCGCCTGCGTCGCTTTCTCGTGATAGGAGGATAAAGATGAAGAAATCAATCAATCAATCAATTTATCTAGCTAATAGCTATAGGGATAATCATTATGAAACTGTCAGTGGCGCGGGAACGTTTTTTAGACAGGGGGGGCTCAAAATAGTAAGATCGTGTCAACGTCTGGGGGGCGAAGCCCCCCAGACCCCCCTTTTTTCGAACGCACGTTTTTAAGAGCAGGACACTCAGCAGACCTATTTTGATAGACATCAATTGCATGCCGCTCAAGTGACCGGAATTTTTTCAGGATAATCTTTCATCATGGAAAACAAGATTGCTTACTACCATTAGGCTTTTCTAACCATGCTCGAATTACTACTCATGTATTTGTAAAATGCAAATACCTCAATCACAAAACCAAAAAGTAGGCAAACAAAATTTGCCCGATCTAACTTTTGCTTTGCTGATCAGAGTTACATGCAACAAACAATGCCCCATTGAGGTTTAAAAATAACAAAAAACACACAATCAAAATAAAGCACTGAACCATTTTTTAACATAATGAGATGTGTAGATATAGGTATTTAGGTAGGCGTACTAGCTCAATTTTAGTAACAATCATCGGCAGTGCTCGAGTTGTGAAAACACTTATGGGGTGGTAGGCTACAACTTTTCATGCAGACCTAAAAAGAAATGGTTATTATAGTTGTAAGGGAACGGTTTACGCTAAAATGTTTTATGGGGGATGGTGTTGTTTTCAGGGGGGATGGCATCCCCCTCAAATCGAGTAGCCTACTGATCATCGGTGCCAGTTTAGTAGTGATTTAGCCGCTTCATTGGGTTGGTAGAAAAAATTCAAAACCATTAAAAAACTCAACCAGAAGAGAACTTGCACCAGCTCATATAAGCTTAATTAGGGGTGCCCAACCAGTCGATCGCGATGTACCGGTCGATCTTTGGATGCTTGGCTGTCGATCGCGGGTCAATTTGGCATGTACACAAATCAGGTTGGCCACCAACATTTCCAGTTCATGTAACGCGTCCGGGCCGTGAAGACCTTTTTTTTAGCTTTTCACAAAAATTTTGGTGGAATTCGGAACATCTGAAGGATTGAGGACCGTTTTTTTGCTCTTCACCGCATTTTCGTTTACGATTTACGTAATTCCCATGATCAGTAGCGACTTTCATTCGAGCATTCAGAGTAGTTTGGCGTAAAGTGTTTGGCAGCTACAAGAATTGACAGCCATTATACTTTTACTGGGCCATCGTCCATGACTGCTGTAAAGGTTTGCAAACGCTGATATAAAACACGGTTAAAAATGAACTTCAAGCATTGAAAATTTTACCAAATTTTACGTTGACCAAGTGAATAATAACTGACTGATTTTTAAAAGAATAGTGATTCTTCGTTGGTTAAAAGCACTTTAAAAAATATTTGCTTCATTACGTATGTACGTTGCGAGCATTAATCACGTCGCACTCAGTGCATAATTTTTTTAATTGTCAGGGGGGGCTCAAATGGTTCAGGGGGGGCTAAAAAAAGTTCAGGGGGGCTTGAGCCCCCCCTGGCACCCCACTTCCCGCGCCTATGGAAACTGTACAGTTTTACTTATAAATCAACAAAAGGTAGGGCAGTACTTTCTTTCTGGAACTTTTTTCAAAAGTATCGACAAAAGTACCGCGGTACTACCGGCGGTACTTTTGATTTTCAAGTACCGAGTACCGGTACCACCGGTACTTTTGATTTTCAAGTACCGAGTACCGGTACCGCCGGTACTTTAAAAAAGTACCGTGCCCACCTCTGCTGCATAGGCAGAACCAACGTTCATAAGCAGGGCCGGCGGAACCGCCCCCGAACCCCCTGGCCGGGGGGGGCAGACCTGGTCAGTCTTTTTTATTTGGAAATGATTTTAATACGTGTTACGATGCAACATTAATTTGTTTGTGTGCGTGTGTGTAGAAAGGTGCTGACGATGGGGTAAGAGGAAGTGTTAATGAATGTTGAACTCCAATTGTGCCGCTCTTGTTTGAAATATAGGCATAATCGCTTGTATGTAGGCCTATTAAGCGATTTTTTTGATCTGCTGAATGAACGAAGGCATAATTTCTTCTTTCAAAGTACACATTTTATGAAATATACTGTAAGTTATCGCAGCAATAATAACTTTCTATTTCATGCGCCTTGCTTCGAATGAGATCGCACATGGTAGGTGTTTAGAGGCTTGTAGGTTTTACAGAATATTTACCATGGTTTTTACACAAAAGCATTAGGGGTGTGCGACTACGCTAGCAAAGAGGATCAAAATCGGTTCGTCAAACGGATCGCTAAAAGTTCAAATTTATGGCAGATTTCAAACTCTAAGTAAGGCCTACTTTAACTTCAATTGTTTTTTTAAGTAGACTACCGGTTATTGCCAAATGGATTGATGATTTTCGTGGATACTTTTCTCGTGCTTTTTCCCATGTGAAGCCAGCACACTGTGCTAGGTAATTTGTTATTAATTCTAATTTATTATTGTGACGCTTAATAACGCACAAAAAACAGCCAGTAGTTCAAGTGTTAAAACGATTTTGGGTAAAACATTTGCCGGTACGCTTAGTCCGGGAAACGCTTGCTCTGTGAAACCAGAGATCGTGTTCTTAAGAATTAGAATTTAATAAAAAGGAGCATTTTTCACGAACCAGTAATACGCAGGAATTCCGCTCAGGAGCGTATTTAGGGGGTGGGATGGGCATTGTACCATGCCCTTTTGACTCTGCCTTTTAGTAAAAAAGAACAAAATTAATGGTGCCAAGTGACTACATAATGCCAGACTCTTTTGATGGTTTCTGTAGATTATGGCCAGGAGCGGACCCAGGAGGTTAGGATGAAAAGTATGCATCTTCCCACCTGCCATTTTCAAAAATGTTTTTGATGTATACAATTTTTCCATGATTTCGAATCTCTTCGTTAGCAGTAAGCCTTACGTTTTCGGCACGCATATTCGCATAATCAAAAATGCGCGAACAAAAATGCATCATACTTGGCGAAGCATTCAGAGTTAGGGTCGAAAAATTTAAACAAAATTTGCCTAAAAATATTTAAAAAGCATTGAAATAACCATTACAGCATGTAAATTTTCCCGGGGGAACATGCATCCGGATCCTCCTAGAGCCTTGTTTGTTTTTCAATCAGCTTCAAATCAGATCTGATCTGTTGAAAAAAAAATGCGTTTGAAGAAATGTAGAAATTACGCCCTTCCCCCCCTTTTAAAATTTCTCGCTTCGCCACTGATTCCATACCGTTCTTATTTCAAAGATTTGTCCTTATTTTGAGAGTCTACATCTAACTCTTGGAAAATATTATGGTCCTTTTTTTTAAGAAATGTTCGTATTTTCGGCTCGCGTCCTTATTTTGTCTTATTTGGACTTCATCGACCCAGCTTTGTGTTATTCGTCTTGCCTTATTATTTGTCTTACCGTCAAAGCTTTATTGTGACATCATAAAAACAACGCAATCTCATTTGGAACACTAAGAAGCAAGGTATAGATAGGCATGAAGAATTGTTAGCACTTCAAGCGGTCTAGCTTAAATTTCTAACTGGAACGTCGATGCAAAATCGAACGCAATCGTATTTTGCGTCAAAACATATTCGTCAGTTGAGAAATTTGCAAGGAAATTAATGTTGCGACTATAATGACAGTCTCGTCAGCCTTGCAAGGCTCGACAAGACTCATAAGCGTCAGGTTCGTTCATGAAAATCGCTCGAATAAGTCGAATATGCATGAAATGCGAAATCGGGTGAAAACCGCATTCTGTGCAAAAACCACCTATTCCTTCCATTTTGCTTGCGGATAAAGGGGGCCCTACGTGACGTTTTTTGGGTGGGCTCAGTTGGCCTACCGGTAGCGCCGGCACTGTTCATAAGGGTACTGTTGGAACCTAGTTTTAGTACGTAACCCTTGTGCAAATTAATTGCATAATGACCAAAAACAAGCACATTTTCACTAATTTTCATACAAGAACAATTTTTAACACGGTAAACCAACTTCAGTGCATGATATGACCACCACCGTTCTTCAGGACTTGTTGCACTCGATTTGGCATTGAATCCACTAACTTGTGGCACTTTTTTTTGATTTCGGGATCTCTAAACCATTTTCGGATTATCGCCTCTATGAACTTTGTTTTTGTAGTACAGTCTTCACTACGAAGACGGAGCTTGATGATTGACCACAAATTCCAATGGGCTTGAGGTCGGAGGAATTTTCTGACCAATCCAGTACTCTGATTTTCATTTCTTTCATGCATTTCGTTACTTTTTTTGATTTGTGACAAGGAAGAGAATCCTGCTGAAAAAATTTAGATTCATCCGGAAAAAAATGTGGGAAAGATCAGTTCCCACCTTTCTCTCCACAACCTTCAAGTATTTCTCAGCGACGAGCTGAGGAAAAATTTTCTTTAATCTGGAGTGGATATGAGTTTAGGCACAGTGTGTCGGAGATTGATCGAATTCAGACGAATGGCTAGGAGACCCCTGAAGAAGCAACTCTTAACAGCAATCGTGAAAAGAAAAAGACTTCTTTGAGCAAAAAATTACCGCAGCTGAACTGTTACTTATTGGAGAAAAGCTTTCTTCTGCGACGAAAGCCGTTTGTTAGTTCAGGGATACGCAGTCAACATGTTCGTTTATCTATTGGGGAGCAAAACCGTGAGAGTCACTTTGATCAACTTGCTAAACATCCCCCCAAAAAGATGTTTTGGGGTAGTTTTAGTTACTGCGGGGTCGGAACACTGGTGCCTATTGATGGAATGATGAATACTGGGAAATACTTGAAGGTTCTGAAGAAAAAGGTGGGAACTGACCTCTCAACCACTTTTGCGGATTCATCTGAAGTTTTTAGCAGGATTCTCCTCCTTGTCACAAATCAAAAAAAGTAACGAAATACATGAAAGAAATGAAAATCAGAGTACTGGATTGGTCAGAAAATTCCTCCGACCTCAAGCCCATTGGAATTCATGGTCAATCATCAAGCTCCGCCTTCGTAGTGAAGACTGTACTACAAAAACAAAGTTCATAGAGGCGATAATCCGAAAATGGTTTAGAGATCCCGAAATCAAACAAAAGTGCCACAAGTTAGTGGATTCAACGCCAAATCGAGTGCAACAAGTCCTGAAGAACGGTAGAAGTACAGTAGTAGATGCTCCATTTCTAACAGAAAATGGTGTGCAGGCGATGACGTCATGCGTCGCGATCAACCTACGCATCACGATGATCTATGAGCCTCCAAAAAAGCAAAATATTTTCGTTCTTTTAGAGATTACGTTCAGTAATTTGTGGTAATATGAAATATTTAGTTTAGTTGACAACGTACTAGCAAATTTAATTGCATTGACATAATTACTTGTTTACTAATTCACAAAATTTGATTTTATCGATGTTTAGTTATGTAAATCGCTTTTATCTTCAACGTTTTTAAGTTTGGAAATTGCAAGTTTGCATTCAAACCCAAACTATCCATTAATTTTCAACACGAATTCTTTTCACGTGTTAATTTTTTATTATTTTGTTTTATTTAAAAAAGTTTCTTATTATGAAATAAGTTATGTAAAGATTTAATTACTTCTAAAATTTTTGCTGCAGTATTGCAATTAGAAATTTAATAGTTTTTTAATTTTTATTTTATGATTTTTATTTTATATTAAAACTTAAAAGTTTTAATTGCAATACTGTAACAAAAATATTTCTTTTATCATAAAATATAAATTAAACAAAAAAACTATTAAATTTTTAATTGCAATACTGTAACAAAAATATTTCTTTCATCATAAAATAAAAATTAAAAAACTACTTCTGATGAAGTAGAAACAGTTATCAATGCGCTTAAGAATAATAAGGCTATTAGAATCATGGATGTAGAGACCAAATTTATAAAGTTAAGTAAAAATATTTTGTCGCCTGTATTAAGTGATTTATTTAACGTGTGCATTGCACAAGGCGTATTTCCTGACTGCTTGAAAATAGCGGAAGTGATTCCAATCTTTAAAAAAGGGGATCACAATTTAGCCACAAACTACCGTCCAATATCTATTTTATCTCAATTTGATAAAATCTTTGAAAAGTTGATCTACATCAGAATCTCCTCTTATCTTGAAAAGTACGATTTATTGAGTAAAAATCAATTAGGATTTCGTGAAAATTCTTCTACGAACTTTGCGATTGCCCACATCCATGATAACATTCTAAGAAATGTTGATTTAGGACTGCATACCTGTTGCATATTCTTAGATTTTTCAAAAGCGTTCGATACTGTTAATCACCAAATCTTGCTAGCTAAATTGCAAAAATACTTCGGGATTCGTGGTAAGCCACTTGATCTATTTAAAAGCTACTTAAGTAACCGATATCAATATGCTAAAATTCTACAGACCCAGTCTGAGCTAATGTCTGTTTCTTGCGGTGTCCCCCAAGGTTCTTGCTTAGGCCTACTCTTATTTCTGATGTATATTAACGACCTACCTTTAGCTACAAAATTTGAAAGGACCTTATATGCTGACGACACATATCTAGCTATGTCTGACAAAGATTTAGATTCATTAGAAATTCGCGCCAATAAAGAAATTTCAAAAATTGATCTATGGCTACGGAAAAACAAACTGTCTTTGAATTACTCTAAATCAAACTACATGATAGTCAATGGCAATCCAAAGAAAACTATTGATGATAACTTTAAGCTGATCATAAATAGTTCTGCGCTGATCAGAGCTTCGTCGGTTAAGTACCTCGGCTTGCACAATGATGAACATTTAAACTGGTCTGTTCATTTGAAACATCTCTCAAATCAATTGGCAAGATACTCCGGAATTTTTTACAGGCTTCGTGATTTTGTTAACGTGGAAACTCTGTGCATGCTATACTACAGCTTTATCTACAGCAGATTACAATATGGCATAATTGTATGGGGCACGGCTACCAAAAATTATCTAAGTGAAATCAGTGTCAGATTGAATTATATAATTCGGACTATTACCCGTAGCAACCGTTATACGTCAATGACTTCGCTGCATAAAAAACTTAAATTTTTAAAACTTCATGACGTATACAATTTTGAACTTGGCAAATTCATGTTTCAATTGTGTAAAGGAAATGTGCCGAAAATACGGTATTTCATGATTCGTTCATGAAGATTAATCAAATTCATCATCACAATACAAGATCCACTGAAAAAGCAATTTACTTTTTGCCGCGTATGAACAAAAGTTTTTCTCAAAAACTCTTTCGTTCAGAGGAACCAAACTCTGGAAAGAGATTGATAATGATATAAAAAGCACACACTGGGTTTCCTTTGAAAAGGCTTACAAACATTTTTTATTGCAATCGTATTGATGTTTATTGAATATGCTTTTTTTTGTATAATCTTCTTTAAATGTTTTGAATTTAGTTAATTGATTACTCACTGAAAATTTTATTATTGGCACCTAAAAATATTGGTAATCGTTTTTTTACTCTGTGATTTTCTTTTTCTGTGTGTGATGTACTTTCTGCGACTGTCAAGGAGCATCTTGATTCGAAAACCTTGCGGTTAGTCGATGCTTCCTGGCCATTTGTTCAATAGAATTTTTTCGTTTTTTTTTTATATTTTGTTATATTGTGTAGTGAATGAATGGCGAAATAAATCTCTCTCTCTCTCTTACCAAAAATCTGTTTTTCTGGTTTGGCTTTGCTTTCTGTCATATTTTGAAATAATTTTAGATCTACTGATCTAGTAGTCGCTAACAGGCGCTCTCAAGTTCTGCGGATTATATCAAACTCGCATTTCACACTATCGAACTCGCGTTTCACACTATTGAACTCGCGTTCCACTATCGAAGCAAATCGATGAGAATAATGTTAGATCTAGTAGTCGCCAACAGGCGCTCTCAAGTTGTGCGGATTGTAGGGATTGCATCAAACCCTCGTTCCACACTACCAAACTCGTGTCTCTTCTTAATACTGCTAAAACACAATTTTTGGCTTTTTTATTGCATATTAGTATTATGGTATATATACCGATTGTAATACATGTTTCACTATCATTACCATATTATGTTTTGCGGTGATCACCATTTTTTGAATAAGCAAAAGAAAAATTAAGTTTGGAAAAAAACACAAACCAAATCACAAAACGAGCTAGCGCTTTGAAGCCGTAAACCAAACACCTTCTCACTGCCCTACCAGCGACTTGATATCGCTAAATTGCTCTTCATATCAAGCTGAAAACGTAAATTACAGTCCCTTAAACGTTTTTAAAAATATTGTAGTGATCAAAGTCAACCCTGAAAAGAGGTTACCGGTATTGCTAAAACCTGCAGGTGCACAAGGACCGAGGAGCACAAGGATCACTAGAATCGCAAGGAACACAAGGATCACAAGGATCGCAAGGAACACAAGGATCACAAGGACCCAGAGGTGGGCATTTTTTAAAAAGTGGTTGAAGCGCAGCGCAACAAAGCGCAAAAGTTCTGTTAAGTCGTGAAACGCTACGCAACTAGCGCAATCTAATTTTTAAATTGACTGAAGCGCAACGCAACTTTCGCAATCAATTATTTTTTCGCATTAAAGCGCAACGCAACTTCCGCAATGAGGTTTATACAAAAGAAAAAGCGCAACTCAACTTTCGCAATGAAAAATTTAATAAAGCGCAACGAGTAGATGTATAAGCAATGCAATTTTTTCTTGAGTTATTTTTATAGGTGCTTTTAACAGCACGCAGTTGGCTGCAACGCGACAACGATTTTAATGCAAGTGACTGTAACAGGATTTTGCGTGGTCAATGAACAGGAAAATTAAATAAGAAGCGAAAAAAGATGCGTTGCTGATGATTGCTTTCTTCATCCTCTTATCACGAAAAAGCGACGGAGGCGCTGCTTAGGACGAATCCAGACTCGCTTAGGAGTTGTCTTTGTTTCCGAGTTTTCCGGTTGAATTTTGCTTCTGACTTATTTAATTTGCCGCTTGCCAGATTTCACCAAGCAGAGATAATCAACGTGAAGCATCTTATCCAAGGACGCAGCAACGAGACTAGGTTGGGAGTTGAACCTTCAACCTTGCGATCATGGTCGTCGTAAAAACGACGCTCCAAACCACTGCGCCACGTTGCAATGTCGCGTGCCGTTAAAAGCACCTCATCGCGGTAAATCATAATTTGCATATGCGGCGAAGTTCTCCACAACAACAAGTAAATACGATTTATTCAACACTCAATGATCTCTTTAAGCACTTGCAATTATTTTAAAAAGCAAAAGACTTTAGTGTACCACATTTCTGATGAGCTGAAAATTTCTGCTACAATAAATTGACCTATAGGCCTATTGTACGCATCAAGAAACAAACTGCTATTCTATTAAAAACAGTTACAAAAAACTGCTTACTCCAGCACATTGCGCTTTAGTTAATCCGACAAAGCGCAACGCAGTATTTCAACTTCCGACAGTGCGCAACGCAACAAAGCGCAAGCAACCAGATTCTTTTCAGTTCGCAGCGCAATACTGCGCACACTATTATAGGCTATATTTTTTCAGTTCGCAACGCAATAAAGCGCAAGAAGAATTTATTTTCCTTGAAGCGCAGCGCAACTTGCGCAATGGCTAAAAATAATTTGTTAAAGCGCTTTGCAACTTCCGCTCGTGCGGAAGTTGCGCAACTAGCGCTTTGCGCTTCAAACTGCGGAATGCCCACCTCTGCAAGGACCACAAGGATCACAAGGAACACTAGGATCGCAAGGAACACAAAGATCGCAAGGACCACAAGGATCACAAGGAACAAAAGGAGCACTAGGATCACAAGGATCACAAGGAGCGCAAGAATCACAAGGACCACTAGTGGCGCAAGTAGGAACGCATGGAGCACATTAGGGATAGGTTCGATGAGAGTTAGGTTCAATGGGGGTCAGGTTTAGTTGGGGTTAGGTTCGGTTAGGGTTTTGTTCGGATTAGTTTCCATTAAGGTTCGGTTCAGTTTGGGTTAGGTCGGTTAGATTTGAGTTCCTTGCGCTCCTTGTGTTCCTGCAGCTTTTAGTAATAGCTCAATTGCGCCACTAGTGATCCTTGTGTTGCTTGTGATCTTTGCGGTCCTTGTGATCCTTGTGCTCCTTGTGTTCCTTGTGTTCCTTGCGGTCCTTGTGGTCCTTGTGTTCCTTGTGGTCCTTGTGGTCCTTGTGGTCCTTGTGATCCTTGTGCTCCTTGTGTTCCTTGTGGTCCTTCTGATCCTTGTGGTCCTTGTGCTCCTGCAGGTTTTAGTAAGATCCGAAGTTACTTTGCTCAAACGTAGTTACTGTATGTGTGATCAAAGTCATCCAATGTGCGGGGTGACTTTGATCAGACATTAGATGGCGATATGACGTTAGCACGTGACGTCAGGTGAAAAAAGCGAAGTTGTTTTAAAAAGCGAATCAGTCAAATGTAACAGTCATTACTCAGTAAATTTTTGAAGGTGTACCGGTAGCTGTAAGAGGCGGATTGTGCGGAATGACTGAAGTTATATGGGTGATCAAAGTCACCCCGGTTGACGGTAAAGCACTTTCATTTTACTCAAAAAAACTTGAGCAATTTCAACTAATTTGGTTTTAAATCATTACAGCAATGTGCAAAAGTTGGAAAGTTTTGCCTAAAATTTTTCATTTTTCTCAAATTTTGCACCTTAGAGGGATAGGGTGTTACTAAATAATACATGTCCGCGATGTCCACGATGTCCGCGATGTCCACGATGTCCGCGATGTCCCAAATTGCGATGTCCGCGATGTCCACGATGTCCACGATGTCCGCGATGTCAACGATGTCCGCGATGTCAACGATGTCCGCGATGTCAACGATGTCCAAGATGTCAACGATGTCCGCGATGTCCCAAATTGCGATGTCAACGATGTCCCATGTTGCGATCGATCGCCATTTGGGACATCGCGGACATCACAATTTCGCAGATCGTTGACATTGCGGACATCGTTGACATCGCGGACATCGTTGACATCGCGGACATCGCAATTTGGGACATCGCGGGCATCGTGGACATCGCGGACATCGTTGACATCACGGACATCGCAATTTGGGACATCGCGGGCATCGTTGACATCGCGGACATCGCAATTTGGGACATCGCGGACATCGTTGACATCGCTGGCATCGTGGACATCGCGGACATCGTTGACATCGCAATTTGGGACATCGCGGACATCGTGGACATCGCGGACATCGTGGACATGTACTATTTAGTAAAACCGGAGGGATAGGGTATCCGCATATTTTATTTTCTGAGTTTTGACTCTGGGTTTATAGACTAGACTACGGTAGGTTCAGGGTTGTTGCATCATTGTTGGTAGTCTAGTTTAGTTTACAGCAGCAGAGTAAGTCTATGGTACGGTTGGGGGAGGCACGAGGTGTGAGTATAGGGTCGGTTGTCACTGGTCACTCTAAAAAGTTCAGAATTGCAATAATGATGTCCTAGCTTAGATCAAAAATTAGCTCTGGAAGTTTAACTTCTTATTCATATATTTACATGAAAACTCTGATAAGCTGTCAAAATTTTCCGATTAAAGCAGAAAACCTATAGACTGGTGCTGTGGTCAGGGTGGTGTGATGAGAAACCTGTTACAAAAAGACCAGCTGATAAAAATTTGGGCAACCCATAAACACAATGATTGTCTGATAATATAATACCTGCAACAGCATAATACTATTTAATCCCATCAAGTGATCAATTGCGTTGTTGATTTAACAAACCTTTTTGTACGATTAAACAAATTATGCATTTACTGTTATGTGAAGTACGAAGTGCAAGTGACTGGTGTGATTTTGTTCTGAATTACACGCTGCATTAGGCCTAGGTACTTTTGATCTCTAGTTGGTGGCATTTTTGATTTTGGCAATCAGCGAGTTTATTTGCGTGTCAAAATAGCCAATTTTTTTTTTCAGAAAGTCATACTTTGTTGCTTAAGTTTGTTGCATACTCCGCTTTTAATTGAATAGATTACCATTCAATTAAGTAGGTTATGCATTAAATCACTGTGCGATTAATCAAATTCTTTAACGTGTTACCATATCGGTATATGTTTAATACTGTAATAGTCTTATGGTACCGGTATTCTTTATTAATATCTCGTGATGTCTATGCTTGCTGGGTAGTGCCTCCTCGTGGCATCAAACCTGTAGGCAATGGTCTCGACTGGCCGGCTAAACTACCTCAGCAACCCTGCTGCCTTGCAGGGTATGCCTTTTTAGGCAAAGGCTAGGCCCCCTGTTTATAGCTGTGGTCGGCATCGGCAAGGGCATGCGGCCGTAAAATAAAAAACTCCAAAAAAAACTCATAAAAATGCAAAATAAAATTTTGGCCCCCAGTCCCTGGCAGCCCTTAAATTGGCAGGGGGTGCTCAGAATCTCTGGGTTGAAACTTCTTAAAGGAAAAGTTGCAAAACGTCTTAGAGTTAGATTTGGAAGCTGGAATGTTTGGAGTATTTCTGGCAGAGGAACATAGGTGTGCAAAGAATTGAGGAAGCGAAAGGTGGATGTATGTTGTTTGCAGGAAGTGAGATGGAGAGGTGAAAAGGCTCGCTTTACAGTGTTATCGATGTCAAGGGAAGGAGGTACAAGCTGTGGTGGTGCGGAAATGATGACAAAACTGCAGGCGTGGGTATATTGGTTAAAGAAGAATTCTGTGAGAACGTGGTAGAGGTCAGAAGAAGGTGTGACGGAGTTATGGCAATTGGATTAGTTTTTGGAGAAGAGATGGTGACTGGTGAGAGTGATATGTGCTTACGCACCACAAAGTCGAAAACCAGATGGGGTGTCAGTGGAGTATGGCGAACGCAAATGAAATGGGATTGGGAGATTTCAATGGCCATGCGGGAAAATGTGCAGAAGGATATGAAGGTATACATGGAGGGTATGGAATTGGGAAAATAAATGTTGAAGGAAATATATTATTTGATTTCTGCCTTCAAAAAGAGTTGTTTGTTGCAAATATGTGGTGCAAGAAGAGAGATGATAGGAAGGTAACTTACAGTTCAGTGGAAATGATAGAAATAGACTTTGTTCTGGTAGGAAAGGAAAAGAGAAAGTATCTATAAGATGTGAAAGTTATCCCTGAGGATTTGCAGCACAGGCTGGTGGTGATTGATGTGAAGGAACGCATGCTGAAGAATTCTGGGAAGAAGAGTAAAAGAGTGAGATGAAGGGTGTGGAAGCTGAAGGAAAAAGAGATCAAAGAGGAAATTGAACAAAGAGTAGTGGAATTAGTGGACACTGAAGCAGTGGATTTGTGGGAGTCCTACAAGAATGATGTTTTAAAGGCTTGTGATGAATTGTGCTTAAAGATGAAAGAGAGAATAGATCAGGGAAACACATGGTGGTGGAATGAGCAAGTAAAAGAAGCGATAGATTGGAAAAAGAAAGCATTTAATACGTGGTGCAAGAATTGCTCACCGGAAAATAATTATAGGAAAGCGGGAAACCAAACAAAGAAATTGGTTGCAAAAGCCATCAAGCAGGCAGCTGAGGTGGAGATGAAGGTGCTATGCGACAAACCCTGAACCAAACGAAGTTTTCAAGTTAGTGAAGAAGTTCATGAGAAAGGATGGAAAGGACATAAAATGGTGGAGGTTGCATGAAGGATCAAGATGGTAGATTTGTGGTTAGTGAGAAAGATAATGGAAAATTATGGAAGAATAATATGGTATAGAATAAGTTGAGTCACGTATGAGAAGGTGATTAAGGCTATGAATAGAATGAAATTGGGAAAAGCAGCTGGTTTCTCTGAAATAAATATGGATATGATAATGGCGAGTGGAAAGTTTGGTGTTGGAGTACTAAAGAAACTGTGTCAGAGAGTTTTGGATGGAAAAGGTATGCCAGAGGAATGAAAAACAAGTGTTGTTGTTCCAATCTTTAAAGGAAAGGGAGATGTGATGGATTGTGGAGCATGTGGAGAAGTAAAGCTGCTCGAGCATGCAATGAAGATAGTCGAGAGAGTGCTAGAGAAGAGAATTAGTGAAGGTACAGTAGATGACATGCGGTTTGGCTTTATACCTGGGAAGAGCACAACTGATGCTTTATTTTGAAAAGGATGCAAGAGGAGTTTCGTGGAAGAGAGAAAAAGCTGTACATGTGTTTTGTAGACTTGGAAAAAGTGTTTGATAGGGTTCCTAGAAAAGTGATGGAATGGGCACTAAGAAAGAAAAGCTTGCCAGAAGTGTTGGTGAAAGCAGTTATGAGTTTTTATGAGCGTTCAAGGATAAAAGTCAGAGTTGGATTGGGTTTATCGGAGGAATTTGGGGTAAGGGTTGGTGTGCATTAAGGTTCTGTGATATCACCATTGATATTTGCTGTTGTGGTTGACGCAGTGACAGAACAAGCAAGAAAAGGGCTATTGAATGAAATTTTGTACGCGGATGATCTGGTGCTGATGAGCGAAAATTTGGAGGATTTAAGGGAGAAGGTTCAAAGGTGGAGAGGTGCATTGGAAAGCAAGGGAATGAAAGTAAATATTAGAAAGACTAAGATGATGGTGAGTGGTGCAGAAGGAGAAATTGTACGTAGCAAAGTAGATCCATGTGGAATATGTGGGAAAAGAGTTACGTCTAATGCGGTGTTGTGCACAGTGTGTAAGAAATGGATTCACGCTAACCCAAACGAAAAAAGTATCCTGCAGTTTTGCACAACAGTTTGTCTGCAGAAGATGTGAAGATATTGCGGACAGCAAGGAAGAACAAGTGGAGGTGTTGTGTGATGAGGTGGAGACTGAAGGGTTTTTGTTATCTTGGAGATAGGCTGAATGCTAGTGGTGGGTGTGAAAGTGCAGTGACTGCGAGAGTAAGGATCAGATAGATGAAATTTGGAGAATGCAGAGAGTTGTTACTTGGGAGAAGGTTTTCTTTGAAAATGAAAGGGATGATGTATCGTAGTTGCTTAAGATCGGCAATGATATATGGAAGTGAGACGTGGTGCTTGAGGGAAAATGAGATGACAATTTTAAGAAGAACCGAAAGAGCTATGGTGAGATCAATGTGTAGAGTAAAACTAGTGAATAGAAAGAATACTTAAGATCTCATGAAAATGTTGGGCTTGAATGAAACTTTAGACAAAATGACACAAGCAAATGGAGTGAGATGGTATGGACAAGTGGGTAGGAGGGATGAGGAGAGCATTTTGAAGAAGGCAATGATGCTTCAAGTGAATGGACGACGAAAGCAAGGACGGCCAAAGCAGACCTGGAAGAGACAAGTCGAAGAGAATTTGAAGAAGATTGGGTGGAGAGTAGGGGAGGCTACAGATCGTGTGAGATGGAGAGAGGGAGTGATAGCGATTGCTGAGGGAATAAGATGCATCCGGCCACCTTCAGACACGAGGAAAAACTGGATTAAAATTGGATGATGGATGATATGGTATTCTTTATTGTGTTGACGGTGTGGAAATAAAAGATACTGCTACTAAACAAATTCTTTTCAGTAAATAATTGATTGTGGTTTAGGATTTAAGATCTTTATCGAATAAAGCAAATTATCATATTGTTGTAGTCTGAATGTTTTTTGATAATTTTTTGCTTTTTAGCTGGTCTGACAACTACATGTAAAAGATTGATACCGGTAACTAACTGGTAAATATTCTGTTGTTCAAAGATATCTGTAGATAATCAGACTATGGCTGGTGAGGTGACAGTTGATGCTCTTCCATATTTTGATAAAGGTTATGAAGAAGGTGGTGTTCGTGATGCAGCCATTGCAATGGTGGAAGAAGAAACAAGACGTTATCGTCCTACTAGAAACTATCTAAGTTATTTACCTACTCCAAATGTAAGTGCCTTCGAAACAGAAATTATGAAAAACGAGTTTGAACGTTTGTCAGCTAGACAGCCAATGGAGCTTTTAAGCATGAGACGTTATGAGTTACCTACGCCACCAAGTGGTCAAAGAAATGACATTACTGCCTGGGAAGAATGTGTAAAAAATTCTCAAGCTCAACTGCAGCATCAAGAAGTTCGTATTGAAAATCTGGAACTCATGCAAGAGCACGGTTGTAATGCTTGGAAAGTCTACAATGATCAACTAGTAACAATGCTCCAAGATGCCCAGAAAAAACTGCAAGATATAAAAAAGAAAATACAAGAAGTTAACTGGGAACGCAAAACAAAACAAATGCAAGCTGGTGAAAAGTTGCGCGACTTAGAAGCAAACTGGGTGAATTTAGTCAGTAAAAATTATGAAATTGAAGAAGCTATTCTCAAGTTAAAGATGGATTTAGCTGTTAAAGGAAAAGATGTTGACTTTTTATAAGTAATGTTTTCATTCATGACATGCTTATTATTTCTTGGCCAGTTCTTGTTTGGGGTGACATGCTTATTATTTCTTGACCAGTTCTTGTTTGAGGTTAAGTTTAGAACAATTTGCTGGGTCACTTCACAATGCACATACTTGAAAAAGAACATTCAAAGCTTTAGTAATGCTTAGTATCCAAAATTGACTTTCAACAGCGGTTACTTTGTCAGTTTTTATTTGTTGTACTACCACGTTTGTTACCTTAGTTGTTTTTCAAATTCAATGATGCAAATTCAGAAAGGAATTTTCTTGCTACTTAAACTCAGAGCTTTTGCAGGCTTTCTGAATCGAATTAAAAATTTTTTCATGCTCATGTTGCTATAATGTCAATTGATAATATAGTTTTATCTCTATTGATATGTGTCTTTGCTTAGCTGATTATGTTTGTTGACTTTACGTGTCCAAAAAGTACTGCTACTTCTGGTATAAAAACCTCTCTGTGTTTGGTTGCTTGCCCAGTAACTTCGTCGAAGATGGCAATGGTAATGCAGAAAGCACTCGATATTGCTGGCCAAGAAGTTGGATTACTATAGGCCTGTTATTATTTGCAAGCTTTACAAGATCAAACATTTTAAGCAGTTGTGTTAAAAATGTTCATTATTTTTAAGCAAAATATTGTATATTACTACAAAAAATTAAATATATAGTCAAAGTACAACATTTGAGCAAAATTAGTTCAAATTTTTGATAATTTTGGTCAATTTCGCGCTCGTTTACATTTTTGAAGCAACAGCGGCTGGAAGATTGTTGACTAAGATCATTAAGCCCGTGTTACTCTAAAATCATCTTACACGTTTGGTTTAATTGTATGGCTAATTGGCTATGTTATGCGATCTGTTTTGTTTGTTTTTGGTTATACGTACGGAGGGGCATTTCAGAATACCGAATCCCAAACTATCCGGAGTAGTTTATGCAGTATGAACCGGGTAATTGGATTCGATTTCATTAAAAAGTCAATCATATATTTACAAAATTACTGTGATTGTTTGTCACGCGTGCATTAACAACGCGCCAATAACGGCAACGCAACACACAGAGCGTTTTTCATTTGTGTGTGCAATGCGCGATGCAGCGCATAGTCACGTACATCCAAATATCTTTGTATTCCAGCCACATGAACTCCACCTGAAAGGTTTACGATACCGGTTCATTTTAACAAAGTGTTGCTTTGAGGTTATTTTTTCAAATAAATTCTTTTCACTGCTATTGCAGGTGTTCTGCTAAATCTTTCGCAAAATAGGTTGATTTAAAAACAGAATAGGTATTCTGGATTCGGTTGAAACTATTCGGAATAATTCCGGAATAGTGTACTATTCTGAAAGGTCCATTTCCTACTTATACGTTCATAGCCGCACCGCGTATCAACTTGCAAAGCATTGAAGATTCGTTGGTTTTGCGATCACACTTCATAAAATAATGACTGTTATCGCTTCTGCATTTTAAGTAATGTCTGTGTTTCTCGTATTCAGTTGAAAAGTGTTCCTAAGAGTAAAGCACATAAGATAGAAACTGAGTGTTTTAGCTGACATTATATTGTATGTGCTGTTTTGCAACACCACGACTAATATTTCTTGTAAAATTTGACGATTAATTGCGAACATTTTAGGGTTTTGTTGTGACACTTCGTTAATGTAGGATCTAAAAGCAAGTAGACCAAGTTGCGAATAATGGCTTCCAAATTTGTAAGTATTACGGTGTGTTAAAAATTGCTCATCTCGTGTTTTTTCTTTCATGTCAGTTAAAAGTCTGTGTTATTGGCAAATCCATAACGCTCAAGCTCCCCCCACATTTTATTAGTTTTACGTATTGATGCTATGGTATTTCGAACTTTCTAGGCGCACAAACTACAAGATCAGCACTTTTCCTATTTTTAGCCCCATCCTAAAAAATTTCTGCATCCGCATTTGGTTATCATTGTAACTTTCTAATTTTTATCACAGAATTGCAGCAAAATGATAAAAGCAAGGTTATTCATTATTCAGTATGCTGCGATTCCTTCCACTGGTCATTGTCACAGGTCTTAACAAATTTTTTATTATAGACAACTGGACTAACTGGCTTGGCTGTTGAAGCTCATCCTCGAGAAAAATTGAAGGTGTTGTGTACGCAATTATTGGAAGCTTTGTCGGTCATGCCAAAGTCTGCCGCTTATAGAAAATATACGGAAAAGATTACGCAACAGCAGCTGGATCTTGTTAATAAGGTAAGACAACCATTTTTTTTGCGAGAGTAACCTCGCTTATTCGTGCGTGAAATTTTTTTGGAGTTTGCAAAAACTTGCTGTAGAACGCAACTGCATGCAAATCTATATCGCCGATTCTACTCTGCCTTGTCTAGCAAATCAAGGTATGAAGGGCTAAGCGCGCGGTGTTACTGCATGCGTGATTAAAGAGCAAGATTTAAAAGTCTTGGTAAAATCTCTGCCACTCTCCATTCTCCTAGTGCTGCAATTTTAGGTAACAGACGTTGAACAGTTGGAAATAGCATTGAATGGAGGACAAATTGAAGAAGTTATAGAAAAAACTAAGAAAGAAGTACAACTTGCTCGTCGTATGAACATTTGGAAACCTTGGGAACCGCTTGTATCACAACCTCCTGAGGGTCAATGGGAATGGCCGTGATCTAGATATTTTGTGTCTTTGCTTTAGCTCTGTTGATCTTGAATTTCTATTTAAATAAATGATATTATCACCGTATCAACCCTTGCGTTTTCAATCCAATTGTTTTATTGCGTGTCGGTGGTCCATCACGTACTAAGCACAAAGCGAGCTACAGACAGTGATGGGCACGATAAACCTTTCTGTACTAAAGCGATAACGATAATCGATAACTTCAAAAAAGCCCTGGGCAATACCGCTAAATCTGAATTTCTTAAAGCGATATCGATAAATTATCGCCGATAAATTTTTCCGATAAATGTTGCGGTAAATTTTCAATGTGTTTGACAAGAGTTTTTTTGTAAGTCGAATTGCAAAAATGTTTTTTCTAAATTTTTCAAGAAAAGAAAGCAGTTCACGGACTCTGCCGTGAAATTAAGCCAAACAAAGAAATAATT
Source organism: Trididemnum miniatum (assembly GCA_964006365.1). NCBI lineage: Eukaryota > Metazoa > Chordata > Ascidiacea > Aplousobranchia > Didemnidae > Trididemnum > Trididemnum miniatum. The sequence continues at coordinate 22,213,305 of OZ023237.1, read as the reverse complement.
TTTAAAAATTACAACTAGTCTTAATGGACACCGGGTGTTTTTTCCAGAGCGCCAAAAAACACTGCGTGCATAAAAAATCGTTTATCGCGATAATTTATCGGCGATAAAAAATATAACGAAAGCGATAACGGTAATCGATAAATCAAAATTATTTTGAGCAATAACCATAATTGATAAAAAGTTATCCCCGATAAATTATCGCGATAAATGCCCATCTCTGACTACAGACATCGTTCCGAGGGAAAAGGGGCTCCATTTCTTCCAAAGCATAATTTTTGCCCCACTGCAGTATTTTCAGCGCAACGTACAGGCTTCATAGTATCATCCCATGCTGCAGAACGCCCATCATCGACCTATGCTTATCCCGGATGCATATTTGGGAATGGTTCTGCAGAAAAAGACAGGGCTCGATCGAGATGACCAAAAGTAGAAAAATTGTAGGCCTACTCTAATCGGGCAACAACGACGTGGTGTAGTGGCCAATGTGAATGACTGCTACGCATAGGTTCTAGGTTTGATGCTGCTTTAAGTTTTGATTTCATTTCCAACGTAAGGCCTACTTGGGTTTTATGTGTAATTCTGGATGAGATAGAGTGGTGGCAATAGAATAAGCAAAATTTTTTTCTGTAGAACCATTCCAAAATATGCATCCCGCATTGACCTTATATTTTGGAGATCATGCTCCGACGATTGTTCATTCATTTTCTAGACCCGTTTATCCTGGGGGGGTCGCGGAGGCAGCAGCTCGAGTTGGAGCCTCCAAGCATCTCGATCCTCTTCAACAAAAAAATAGGTGCTCTGCTAAGACGAGACAAACTAAGATCTTCTACGTAATCTCGCCATGAAATTCTGGCCTCTCGACCAATCGGTGTTGAACAGAGCAGTTGTTTGGCTGTTCTCTCCTGGGACATTCGTGTCACATGTCCATACCAAGATTACCAACGCTGTTGCGATCTTTCTAGTCGGAAAAGTTGTTATGCTTCCAATAATAAAGACGCTCTAACCTTTTCTGAGAACATTGTTTTTCAGGAACTGTGCGGAGTAGTAGTGATGAATTTTTATTTGCGGCCGTGATCGATAACGCAAGTTACAGCGAGGCAAAATACAAGGAAACCGACAAAACGATGTAGGCCTACTTTACGACGTGCTTAATAATTAGGGGGGATAAAATTCATCAAAGTCCTATTTTTTTTTTTTGGTAACGCATAAACCAGATGTGGACACAATTTCGTTAATCGTTAATGACGAAGCTAACTTTTTCATTAACTATAGTTAATTCATTGAATTTCTTTTTGAAATTAACGGACTAAATAAACTTCCGTTAAATTTTTGTAGGCCTACATGCTTATTTCTCTTATTTTTGGTTAAGTTTGGCTTCCATAAACTAGCAAAATACGACCAATGAGGTCAAAAAAAGAGATAAACACAGCAAAACATATTGCCAGCGAGCAGAAAAATTGCTTAGCCTAAATGCTTACGCAAACATTGATATGAAGCAATTTTCAGCTGAAACAATTATCAGGTGCATAACTGTGTGAACGAAGCTAACGTTTTGCATTAACTTGCCCATCTATGGCAAAAACTTATGAAACCAATAATCGCGAAAAAACTACGTTAATACGAAGTGTATTTAAGGAGTTATAAAGTGATATTTTCTTTTTTAGGTCATAAAATATGACCATTGATTTTTGTTATGAAATACAAACCCCACTACCACCGTAAACATATTTCCTGTAGACTTTAAACTTGATAATTTTATGTTGAGAGGGGCAATGAGAATTTTCAAGTTTTCATCCGACTTTCATGAAGCATTTAAAGCGATTTTTTATTATTAGTTAAGCAAAAAATTATGCAATAACCATTGTGGAGATATAAGTAGACCGGATATTTCTTCGGCATTGTAGGCTTATGCCAAGTTGTTAACATACCAGCCTACATCAGCATCTGTAGAATGGTCATTTTGGATGTTAAAATCCATGATTCATGAAAGCCAAAATTTTATCCATGCACATTGCACACGTCTCATTCTATTGTAAAAATGTAAAATTGTATTCAAGAGTTGAATATCTTACTGTACTTGAATACTTGTTGTAATATGCACATTTGAATTTTTTTACTGATTTTCAAGTGAATTCTTGGTTCTTTTGAGTATGTTCTTGTTCAAAATAGGCCTACATGTTTAGACTTACATATGAAATGTTAGTTACGGAAAACACTATGAATTTGCTCTTCTAAAAACAAAGTCATATTTTTCGATTTTATTAAACTTAGGTCATAAAAATCGTCCTATTAATAATTCACACTAGGCCCTAGTGGTAAAAAATAGTTTTAAGGAATTAACATTTGCTTGCCTAAAAATTGCTCTGTTCTGGCTTGGAAAGCAATAAAAAAGAACAAGAAAAAGTTTCAGCTAACGTTTTAAAAAATCTTCATTACGCTCGCGTAAGCAACAAACGAGTGGCTCAGCCCATTCTCTGAAGTTATGTTTATTGAGGTAACAACGATGATCATGATTTCTTCATTTTTATCCTCCTATCACGAGAAAGCGACGTACGACAAATCCAGACTTGCTTATGAGTTGCCTTTGTTTCCCGGTTTTTCCGCTTGAATTTTGCTTCTGACTTCCTCAATTTGCTGCTTATTAAGATTCCACCAAGCAGAGAAAATTTTCGTGAAGTATCTTATCCAAAGACGCAGCAACGAGACTTCGGTGGGAGTTAAATCTTCAACTTTGCGATCATGGCTGTCGTAAAAACGACGTTCCCAACCACTCGGCCACAATAAAACAATAGTTCGTACCAGTAGCCGAAGGTCTACTGCACAATAAGACAAAATATGATAAAAGTCCGAGTACTTCCTTGGTATGTTCTACAAAACACTTTCTAAAGGGCTATGCACGTTGCACAATAATATGCAAGGTTAACTAATGCATTTCAAACAAAAACTACTTCCAAAACTCAACAGTTTTACGGTTCAAAAGCATTATTTTCAGTTCCTTCAGGTTGCTTTACATCCATTTCTACGTTATCATCAATGGGTTGCTGTTTCCGATTTACTGCTGGGCGAAGACAATCATAAGCAATTTTACGACGAAGGAGGTACAAAGGAAAATTTATAAAAAAATGCAGTAGTGGTATCAATACCAAAGCAGTTAAGAATGCATATAAAGCGGCGATACCAGGGTTTTCTTCCCAATTAAGGACCGGATAAACAGCATCTCTAAAACCAGATCCCCAAAGTATCACCGTAAAAATGACATATACCAAACCATAACTGGTAGGAAATATAAAATGCCAAAAGCGAAGCGGTGTTTTATTCACAAAAATGTCAATCAGAAGCAAAACATAATTTATGGCGTGCTCATGAATATTGAGAGGATGTCGCAATACACTTGTGTCGTTGATTAGAGGAGCTAGAATTGCCCAAAAAACTATGTCAGCAGCTAAAGCCACAGCAATAGCCGAAGTATATACAATCCACACGATTTTGTGAAACCATTTCAATTCTGAAACAAAACAAAATCAAATCTTATTACAGTGCTATTTGTAGCCTATGTTAAATTAAGGGGCTAGGCTATGGAAACTTCTAATCGTTTGTCGTGCAGTTTGAACCGCAGCAAAAAAGTGGGCCGCTCGCTGGTTATGAGGACTAAGTTAACCCAATGTCTTCGGATTTAAGATCGTAACCAAACAAATTAAACTTCCGACAGAAAGTTCGCTGTAGAACAGGCTACAAGAAGCATTTTAACCACGCTTATTCATGGAAAAAATTGCCTCAGCTTTTTTCAAGCTAGTATTTCCTTGAAGGAACATGCCCGTTGCCCACAATCTATTTTTCATCTTAGATTAAACATGGCGAACTGATGTTAGATGTAGGCTATTCTACTGCATGGGCGTATTAGCCTATCCTGCACTATTACTCTACTTCTTTTACCTTTCTACAATATGTTTATGTCTCTTTTTGCACTACTTTCTCTGAGTTGTAATCACCTGACAAGCTCATAATGAAAGCGAAACCAGACGCGGATTGCTGTTCTTATCTGCTGCACCATTATCATCAATGTTATTGTTTATTTTAGACTCGAAGTCCATACAAAAATAAGAGAAAAACATAACACACACTCTGTATAAACGTAAACAAAAATTAATAAATAGGCCGAAGCCGACCAACTAACACATTACACTGGAAGAAATCACACAGTCTCGTCTTCGATTTGCTTTTAAATTAATCGAACTAAGTCAGTTAGACTGTTCTTTACTTTTAGTCTTCCGCATCTTCTATCTGTTTCACTGTGTTGAATGAATAATTTTGCTGCGTGGTTTTCGACATGGTCTTCCCTGATAATTATCACTGATGAGGGACGAAATCCCGAAGCATTATGTCTCAGGTCTTACCTTGTACAATATACATGAGCATCTATGGCTAAAATCAAATTTTTCTTTTTTTACTCGTTCTACTGTATTTACCGATCAAAAAGTAGGCCTATCATAGTTAATAGGCATTGTATCTACATCTAAGATGCAATTTTACCTTCATGGCTATTTCCACTATTTCTACTTGCATATCCATAAGCAGTCAATATCAACGCCAGGAGAAAATACAAGCACCCCGTTACTTCACTCCAGTTGGTAAGAAATATCCAGTAAAGAGGTTGGGAGATTGACACAAGATCACCAATTATCCAACCCAAAGCATATCCAAATACAAGAACCCGATAAACGAGGAAGGCTATCCTGTTGTCACACCACTGAAAATACAGCGGTTTGATCATCCATTCCTTTAGTATTGGTGGACATTATCCTCCTGTCATGAGGAAGCGATCAAAAACGCTACAACGATTTTGCTTAGGCGTTGCTAGTAACCTGTCTGCCATTATAGAATTGGGGAATTCTACGGAGTGCCTTTTCCAACGGCAGAAGTAGGCTATCTCAACACCTTTCTTGCCGATTAGGTTCCCTACACTATCCCCCTAATGCTGAGCGACAACCAGGAAGCACTAAAAGTCGGCAGCGTGGTCGAGTGGTTCGGAGCGTCGTTTTTCCGACGGCCACGATCGCAAGGTTGGTGGATAACTCCCACCGAAGTCTTGTTGCTGCGTCTTTGGATAAGTTGCTTCACGACAATTTTCTCTGCTTGGTGGAATCTTAACAAGAAGCAAACTGAAGAAGTCAGAAGCAAAAATTCAAGCGCAAAACTCGGAAGCAAGGGCAAATCTTAAACGAGTCTGGATTCGTACTGTGCACAGCGCCTCCGTTGCTTTCTCGTGACCAGAGGATAAAAATGAAAAAATCAGAAATCAGTCAACATCTACTTTAAAGTCATTGATTTGACCAGAGTGTACAGTAGAAGCTGAAGCTATATCCAAGCAGCCAGTGGCGCTGCCAAGGGAGGAATGGCGCCAAGAGGGGAACTAGTCCCCCCCAATTCTACTCAGGCTCATTTTTGTAAATCGTGCAAATCCGTTAGTTTTTTTTTCTGGGGTACGGGAGGGAGCAAACGTGGAACCTCTCCTGGCCTCTTTCTTTTCCTGACTTTAAAACGCGACACAAATTTTAAGACGTGATTAGATAAAGTGTCTAGGGAACCAGAAGTATACAAGTTTACCACAAGATATAACCTTTTGACCGTTACGCTTCTCATATTTTGCCAGTGCCATTGTTTTTTTAAACATTTTCAAGATTTTTCAATTTTCGGTTTCATTCTTTACCGTGATACTGTAATGATACACTACATGTTTCACTAAATTTGGCCTATTTGCAGGGTAGACTGTTTCTTTGTAATAGCCTAGACTTTGGAGTATATTAGTACACTGTACTACAAAACCGGACTATTAGGCACGATAACCGAAGGCAAAGGCAATGCCAATTTCTGAACAATTCTGCTTGCTAGTATCCTATTTTTACTTCATAATAAGTCCCCATTTTGACGAAAAATCCTTCTGGACATGCGCGAGAATGCACTACATTAAATCTAAAATTTCAAAATTTTCTGGGGGAGGCTCCCTAGAATTTCTTGAAAGAGTCCAAATTTTTACAAATTTTTGTCGCTTGGTTTGTCCCCCCACTTATTTCTGGTTGGCGCCGCCCCTGCATGCAGCCAAACGCTCTACTTGCTGCTCACACGGCTACCAGAGCTGTACAAATAGCTGAAGGGACCACGACCACTACAACCTTCACAAAAGAAGTTGTACCTTTTAAGTACGCTGTTGACATTCATTCATTTATTTATTTTTGTTAGAAAATGGCAATTATATAATAATAACATAACAAGATAATTAAGGTACGCAGTAACAGTTAGCTCTTTCCTGTGAGAGGCAGCGAAAGACCATAGGGTCCTTGCATTACAAGGAAGGCAAGGCGCGGTCGCCAAGATTGCACCCTCTTACAGAGCCAAACTAACTGCGTATAGCACAAGTTCTTGTGAGCCTACAATAAAACCAAATAAAATTGCAAGATATCGTCTACCTGAGACTCGTAGAATCTTTCTTGCTTGCAGTTGCTGAAGCCAAAATTTTTTAAACGGAATTCTTCTCGCAGGCTTATTGTTTGATCAGGATCAGCCATGTGGCTGGATACGCAAACTTAGCTCAGCAAAAATCAAAAACTAAAAGCTGTTGAAAACGCTCAACGTTAGTTGTTACATAAAAAAGATGCAATATCGTAAATTTATATAAATTCCGCCCGAAAATCCGAAACTCTTTCAAAGACCGTACGCTTTTACACGTTTTTCTACAGCCTGGGGAGGCATACCGTTTAAAATTCTCTAGTCCAGGACTTCCCAAACTTTTTCGCTCGCGACCCCTTTTAATCTCCTAAAATTATTCGCGACCCTTCATGGTTAAAATGACAAACAGTGTGAAATATGCGTTTGTGATAATTATTGAAAGACGAAAACTAAAATCAAGTTACCGTTACTCAATTATTTTTTTTTTATTTTTGTAGCATATTTATCCACCTTTGACGAGAAAGCGGTCAATGCGCTGTACGAGCAGGCTTAGGAGTTGCCAGCAAGGGTGGAAACCTGGCTACTTGGCGTTAGGGTGTCAGTTTCAGTTTCGATGTGTTGAAACCCAGATGTCAGGTTTCAGTTTTGGTTTAGTTTCACGGCTGTCGAAAAATAGGTTCCAGTTTCGGTTTCAGTTTTGCTTACGCGCAGCTTCGGTTTCCGGGTTTCAGTTTCGGTTTAAGTTTCATCCAAGAAAGTTAGTTTACTGTGAATAAGTATTATTTAAATCCTCTACTTCTTGGCGTTTTTGTTTTATTACGATGATAAGTAGCAGCTCAGATGGCCGAGTGAGGAAGCAATTGTTTCAGAAGTTGTCAACTTGGGTATAATTTCGAGTTCGGTGAAATCAAAGACTCAAAAATTAGTATTCATAGCTTCTCTACTGGACGCTCAGCATTAAAGGAACTGTACTGGTAATGATGGTGACGACAATTTTTAAAACCCAAAACCTCAGAAAATTTTGAACAAGTTTTAGTTTCAGTTTCGGTTTTGACGTTTCAAGAAAAAACGGTTTTGGTTCAAGTTTAGGTTTTCAAAGGTTTGGCTAAGTAGGTGTCAGTTTCAGTTTGGGTGTCCAAAATTTTTTTTAAAACCGAGTTTTCAGGTTTAGGTTTGAGTTTCCACCCTTGGTTGCCAGCCATGTGTCTACTCTACCACACCAAGATAGGAGAATCCCGCTAAGTGTCTTTACCAACGGCACAACAAAACTTGCCGGCTTGCTCTCCACACTGTCCCTTTAATGCTGAGCGTCAGGCAGGGAAGTTGTGAATACCATGTGAAAGTCATTGGTTTGACTCGACTCAAAATCAATCTCAAGTTTACAGCTCCCGAGGAGGACGCTCTTACCGCCTGGTCATCTGAGCTGTTAATGCCTGCAATGCCTACTAGTTTACACTTAAGTAGCGTATTAGAAACACAAACAAAAAAGCAAACACATTTAAGTAATGTAATGGCCGACGGGTGTGATTGCTTTCTCCTACAAACCAAATCCAGTCGCTGCTCAATATTTGTTAATGCCGGTCCCAAGACGGTTTCAATGTAGCTTATGCAGGAACGATGTTTTGCCGTCAACGTTGAACATGCAGACCCGTACAGACACGTCGAAACAAACGGCCGGAGTGCGGTTACTGCCGAGTCCGATAATGATGGATATTCGACTTTAATGCTAGCCATTGATTAACCTCCACCCGTTGCTTAAAATAGTTTTTAGTTACCGGTGCTAGCCTCTTGCCTGCAGAGTTCTACGTATGGAGTCGCAAACCGAAGAGATGACTCAAAAAAGATGCATCCAGCTGTGTCACGTGATACCGAAGTGACGAAACAAAACAGTTTATACATAACTACAGCATTCATCCACTGCCTCACTATTTCGTACGAGCCTAGAGATAGACCAGAATCTACAGCTAAGTTAAGAATGATATTTGCGCAATTGCACCAGTTTTAAAAGTCTAAAAAGCACAACAGCATACTATGCAATTGCATAATATGCAATACTTTGCGTAAAAGTTGTGTACTCCCAGCGACCCCTGAAGTTTGTTGAGCGACCCCCAGTTTGGGAAGCCCTGCTCTAGACACTGTAGACAGCCAAAACTGCTGTCTGCGAAATAGAGATGGGCGAATAGTAATCGTTCGTTAAATAGTAAGGGTTAACAAGCAACAGATTCGTTTTGTCAAACTATAACGATTCCAAATATTGTATTCGTTTGTTATCTACAATACATAATCCTCGAAATGAACATACTGGTTTGAACCGGTTTATGTCGCATTTTTTCTTGCTTTTTATTTCATCGCGAAAGCAGCAGAACAAATTAAAGAAGTCAGAAGAAAACTTGATTTTTTTTAGAAGAAAACTCAACCGGAAAACTTGGCCTGCCTTCTCGGAACACCTAAGCGACTCCTAAGCGAGTCTGGATTCGTCCTACGCATAGCCCCTCCGCCGCTTTTTCGTAATAGGAGGATAAAGATAAAGAAATCAATAAAAAAAAAACAATTTCAGCGCCACCCAACTCTGACTTCATAAAATATTTTACAAATCCAGCCGAAACACTGAAAACAAGATTTTTAAACAATGTCAGCAGACTCATTATCGAACTCTACGAAATTAAACTTTCGTACCTTACCACTAAAACCTAACACTCTCTTGACCTATTTACTGATCTACTCAGCTTCAAAATACTCCCACCACAACCAAACCTTAACTTAGTAATACGCAAGCAATTATAGCTGGGTGAGCACTGAGCAGGCTGCTGCATTGCTCTACGTTTTGATTGAAATCTCTCGGAACACCAATTATGATGCAATAAATAAGTTTCAATGAGACAGGGCAAAATGAAATGCAAAATGATGCCAAAATTGCAAATTTGCGATCATTCAAGCTGTAGCGAAAAATCAAAAGTGAAGTTCGTATTGAGAGATTTGAATCAATAAATTTAAAGCACTCAATTAGTGAACTCGAACTCGATTGTTTTTTTTTCCAGTTCAACTTCGAGTTCGGCAAAAACGAATGAGTTCAAGCGAATTCGAGTTCACAGCCCTGGATGAAGCCCCTCATTTTCTCCGAGGCTCTAGGATTCAGCCTGCCTAGCCTATTGTTAATACCGGCGCTGGTTCAATATCATCTATGGACAAGCTGAGATACAGTACTAGTAAGGTAGCGAGAAATTTTAAAGTGAGTAGGACATGAACTGTAAAAACCATCAAAAATCTGGTTTGTTTAAGTCATTTAGCAACATTTGATATTTTTATTAAAAAACAAAGTAAAAGGGGGGCGCCCCCCTGAAATACGCTCCTGTTGAGATACAATTCATTTCACCAATGTCGACCACAGACGCTGTACAGTAGAACTTCACGACGAGTCATGAAGACATGTCACTTAATTAGAAACATCTAAATACACCTTACTAATACTGCTATAAGTGAACTTGCTGATTGTAGGTCGCCCTGCTGCTTTACATGCTGAAATTGCCCTGCATTTTTCTGTACTCTGCAAATATAATCGTTTTTCAACTTTGCGGCTATTGCTCTGCACAAGTGCTGTTATCAGTTAATGATGGCTTATTTTTTATTGTAAGAAACCTGAAAATAGCGCAAATTATTCGAAGTCGTGATAAAACACTTGCTCAATCAAGCTTTTTAACCACTTCAAGAAAGGTAATGCACAAAATATGACGTCCACTGAGTGTGCGTTTACAATTCATGATAAAAAGTTGTAGTGATATCACGAAACGGGAAATGACATAAAACGATGATGTGTGACGCTTAGCAAAAATTCAATGCTGCAATTATTTGCTGCACTGTAGTATAGTGTCTTCTAGTAAAATAGCTTTTTCAATGTTCTTGGAAATAAACAGTTTAGTTTTTGCGACTGCATGGCCATTACGTCGGCCTGAGGCTACGTAATTGCTGTGACGTTATGTTTCGGAATCTTTGATTACTGGTTATGGCCCATGGGCGTAACCAGGATTTTGGCCAGGGAGGGTCAAAATTCAAAATGTATGCGTTGCTTTATAGCTAACCGTACTCCTGTGTTTTAATAATAACTAAGTTAAAACTAACCATCGCTCAACGCTCGCTTTAAAGTTTGACGGCTTGACGCGACTCTATTGCTCAACTATAATCAAACTAAAACCATTGGTTCTTAACCTGGGCGCAACCGCCCCCTAGGGGGCGCTGTTGACTTTTAGAGGGGCGGAAATGCTCGGGGGGGGGGCGTTATATTTAGAAGGTGAATCGCTATTTACCTCACCGCAAATTTGCTTTAGTAGTACTGCTATATCAAGATCAATGTATACTCGTGCTCTATATAGGTCTAATGGTAACTGCATAAACCTAGCTAGTAGATCTAGTCTAGAATCTACATAGTTATGTCATACTGCGCATTGTCTGGTCTGATGCTTAAATAATTCGCTTTTAAAACGTAGTCTGTCGGCTAATCTGCAACATTAGCTAGTTTAGGGTTAGATACATTTTGTAGATTTGTACTATGTATATGAGATATAATCTGCAAACTGCAATTGTGTTCAGTTGTGAGTATAGTTTATTGGTTATTATTTAACGGTCGGACGAGCGCAGTCTTAATATGGACTCACAAGGACGTTGTTAAGATCATACCGTACGGAAAATAAGGTAACCGGAATCCCTAGTGCGCTTCGACAACGTACGGTTCCCTAATAAGGTGTGATCTTCACGAAGCCCCTGGATTGGTGATTAAACCGGTCTTTTAAACACTCATCATTTTTAACACTGTCCTTTCATTATAATGGGTGGAAGATTATGGACACCTCTGAAAAGGGGCGCTGGGGGAAAAATGGTTAAGAATCACGGAACTAAACTAAACGTAGAAATAAGTGAAAAACTTGAGAAAATAAGCAAAAACAGTAAACAGATTTTGAATAAGGAGAAAAAATACTTCAAGAATGTAGATCAATGTAATATAAACATTGATGGTAGTTTTAAACAAAAATCTTTTGCAAAGTAGTTCAATTAATTGTAGAGAGGGTGAGACAGACCTTATAGGTGTGGGAGCTGGGGGGCACCATATATTTTTAATTTGCTTATAGTTTGTTCACGTCATTTGGTATCAGTCATTACTGTCTATTTCAAATTTTGCATCTATTCTTATATAAGTTATTGTAAATTGCTTTGTTTTTATAGAGCACTGAAGATGCTTTTTTAGCGAAATATGCTCTTCAATATAAAGCAGATTTTGATATTTTACATGATGCTATTGTAAAACATTAAAAAACTAAATTATTGTTACGTAGTGTTATCACCTAATCAAGTGTACGGTAGGTTGTCTACCTACTAGTACGTAGCAGCGCCATTTTGTACTTCTAGTGGTCCATGCAGTTCAACTACTTTACTTATATACGACGTCCTGACTTGGAGTCCCGAACCCAATACCTTCAAGTAAAATCCGAAGTTTTTCAGACAATCAACATTTTCAGATATATTGTACAAATACAGCCTATAACATTATTATGGATATCAGGAACTTTTTTACGAAACAAACACGTACCGGTAACGCCAATCCTCCTGAGATCGAAGATGATGCACCACCAAGTAAACAGCGCAACTGTAGCAGTCACCCTGGTAATGCCTCCTCTTCCACGCCAAGCACTTCAAATGTCACCAATGCTTCTCCTTTATCATTCAGTGATTTTAGAAGCTGCTCACCGTCACAGACTCACAGTCCATCGTCCAGTGATGCAAGTGCAATAATTCATCTGAATCCAGCAACCAACAGCATGTCTGTTCAGGTTCGTCACGATTTACATATCGGGAATCACGTCAATAGCGTTCAATCCATAACTAGTGCACTGCGGCATGAACTTCTGACTAATGCATACTCGCCTCCAAGTGACTACGCTTTTCGACTAGATTCTAAAGGAAGCAGACGTTTTAAACATTCATGGTTACAAAAATATCAGTGGCTGGCGTATTCTCCTCTCCTAAGAGGACCCATGTGCAAAGTATGTGTTGTCTTTCCTCAGCCTGTTCATCGTGGTTATACTGGCGCGTTCATCAGTGCCTCCTGCATTAAGTATAATAATTTTCATAATTGTGCTCAAAAGCATGTAAGTAGTGCTTGGCACCGTCAATCTCAGGAGGATGCTACGAGGTTTCTCAACACTGTGCTACACCCTGAACGTCGCGTGGACAGTTTATTGGACAATGCTTTCAATGCCACGGTCTCCAGCAACCGTGCAAAATTAGAACCGATTTTGTCAAGTATTATTTTTTGTGGTACCCACGACATTGCCTTAAGAGGCAAAGACTCCAAGTCTGGTAATCTAAATGATTTATTGGATTTTAGAATTGAAGCTGGTGATGCAATTTTAAAAGAACATATGGAGAAAGCAAGTGGCAATGCTAAGTATACATCGCCTAAGATTCAAAATGAGCTAATTAATCTATGTGAAGAAACCGTAAGAAGTGAGATTGTTGCTTTGGCAAACAATTCCGTAGGCTTCTCAATATTAGCAGATGAGACTGCCGATATTGCAGGAACGGAGCAATTGGCGATTGGAGTGAGATTCTTCGACGAAAAAAATCTGCTTATTCGTGAGGAGTTTCTTGGTTTCACTCCTTTGAAGGAAATGGACGCAGAAACGATTGCGGAGACAATAATACATCAGTGCAATAAATATGGTCTAAATTTGAACAAGCTACGTGGTCAAGGTTATGATGGCTGCTCCACTATGGCTGGCAAAGAAAATGGAGTGCAGGTACGCATTAGAAGCGATTATCCGTTAGCAGTGTTTGTCCATTGCTCAGCCCATCGTCTCAATCTTGTGGTCAACGATCTGAATGCAGTTGTGGATGTCCGGAACACCATTGGAACAGTGAAAGCCATTAAAAAATTTTTCAGAGAGAGCCCGAAACGAAGACGCCTTGTACCGAACACGCCATTGCTATGTGAAACTAGGTGGAGCGCCAAATATAAAAGCATAAGGCTTTTTGCTAAAAATTTCACCGAAATCCACAAACAACTGAAACATTTAGCGCTGCACGATTCCAACGCAAATGGGCGGCAGAATGCGCACAATTTGCGGACCGCTTCTGAAACACCCGCATTTCTGGTAACTCTGCATATCATTGCCCAGTATTCGTCAATTTTGGAGCCCGTCACCCAAGCCCTTCAGTCAGTTCATGTGGATATGCTATGTGTCAAGCAACACGTCGACAAACTTTTATTGCTTTTTGGCAATCATCGAAAAAATGCAGAAAAATCTTTCGCCGAGGACATTTATGCACCATCGTTAACTATAGCCGAAGAAATTGGTGTCACCGTATCACTTCCACGGCAGTGTAACCGTCAAGTGCACCGAGCGAATATTGGTGGAACCATTGAAGAGTACTATCGCCGCTCCATTTACGTCCCTTACATGGACTACCTAATTCAATCTTTAAAAAGCCGCTTCTTAGAAACCAACACACCTGCATTTGCGTTATATAAGCTGCATCCAGCCCAGTTGGAAAAAGCTAACCGTTCAGAGTACAAAGCATTGGTCCAAACCATACAGCAATTCTTTAGCTTTGACAATTTTGAACAGGAGGCCATGTCGTGGTACGACATGCAGAAACAAGGACTACTTTCTCAGTCCAAAAATCTAGAAGAACTGGATTTTATAGACTTGGTGCGACATATATAACTTTATCCTGCCGTACGTCAAGCGTTTATAACCTTGATGACCCTGCCTGCCACTACTTGCACGGTAGAAAGATCATTTAGCACATTAAGAAGGGTCAAAACATGGCTAAGAATGACCATGTCTGATGACCGATTATCCGGGCTGTGCTTGATGAGTGTCCATAGAAGCCGAATAATTTCAGACAAAAAGTCATTCATGCAAAAGGTCATTGACAAATTTGGTAAAGACCCACGTAGACTTCACTTTCTGTTCCAGAACTGATTAATTATTAAATTCGTTTTTACTGCATTTTTCATGCAGTATATGTTATTCTTTGCTTAATATTATCGTTTTTCAGAATTGGCAAAGAGAGTCAGCTGACTCCCCTCCCACACCCATCCTGTCATACTACTCGTTTTTGAACGTTTCTTTGCATTTTAAAATTTGTGTTATTTTTCCAGGGGGGGTCAACTGACCCCCCTTGCCCCTACGTGGTTACGCCCATGTTATGGCCGCGTTTGGCGGCGAAGAATAGAAGTTCAAAATTAATTGAAATCTTTATTATACTTGCAATATTACGCGGAAGTGTTGAGCTTCAACACAGCTACTAGCTAGTGGCGGCGCCGATACCCGTGCCTTAGCGCCTGAGCCACACAGCTCCGACGTCGCATAGCTGTGACGCGCCGTCGGTGGCACTGTATCCGATTCGACAGGGACAGAAGTCGAACTTCAGCAGGGGCGGATCCAAGAGGGATGTACGGGATGCATCTCCCCAGCACCAGCCATTTTCAGCAATGTTTTTAATGAGTACGATTTTTCGGTAATTTTAAACCTCTTGGATAACAATCAGCCTTAAGCATTAAAAAGGTGCGAACAAAATGCATGATATCTGGTAAAGGACTCAGAATTAGGGGCAAAAAAATTAAACAAAAATACCTTAAAATTTGTTCAAAAAGCTTTAAAATGGCCATTAAAGGATGTAAATTTTTCTAAAATTATCCCGGGGAGCATATCCCGGGCCCCTCGAAAGCCATTTTTGTTTCTCAATTTGATGCCACAAACTCTGCCGGAAAAATATACGCTAAAAAATGGCAAAATTTGGTGTCCCCTGGGATAAACTCTTGAATACGCACCCTGACGAGAAACATTTTTTAGGGCTTACGTCCTTTTCTGGGTCTCATCGTGTAATCTCTTTGTATTTAGTTAACATTAAACTAGAGTCACCATATTTTTACTACGCAAAAGGAGGACAGGTTCTTTGACGGTTATCATGTTGGCAAATGTTCATTTTTCTGCCCAAAAGAAAGTGAAGACCGAAACAAAAAAGAAGGTCATCACGTCTGCACATGTCCATTTTTCTGCCCCGAAACAAGTGAAGACCGAAAAAAAAAGGTCATCACGTCCGCAGGCCGTAGTTTGCACTGAAACTTTCCAAAATTTTTCGTGGAAGAATGATTTTACATGTTTTCACTGTTCATAATGCCGAAAAGGAGGACGTTTGTTCATTTTCTGGCGTCCTCGGAGGACAATTTTTTTTTTGGTCAAAAAAGAGGACATGTCCTCCAAAAGGAGGACGTATGGTAGGCCTACATTAAACCCAAAGCCGGATTTACCGGTTGCTAGGCACGCCTGACAGGCTGAAGCCTGGGACCTTGGAAAAATATATTGCCTCGTCACGAACAACAAAGACCTTATTTCTTTGGAGATCGTCCATCAAGAAGTTTTTTTTTAATCGACATCAAAACCTTTACAGGGCCGTATCCAGGGGAGGGGCGCGGGGGCTGCGCCCCTCCCCCCCCGCAAACAAATGCACAAAACTTTCGTGGTGTAAAGGTGTCATACGTATAAATGACAATCTGAGGGCGTAATGACCTTTTTTTGCTCTTCACTTGACTTTGGGCAAAAAACGGACGGCTTCAAATTGCACCCCCCTCCACCGGTTCAAATTCCTGGGCACGCCCCTGTTTTAGATACGTAAAGATGAGTTTGATGATTGATCGCTGTAGGACCTCATTGATGAAAATAGCCTAGGGCAGTGGTTTCCAACTTGTTTTAAAGTCCGCACCCTTTCGACAAGGAAAAATCATTCTCGCATCCCTTGCACAAATTGAATTATAATAGGGTTACCAATACCATATTTTCACAAAAGGAGGACAAGTTCTTTGTAGGTCATCACGTCCGTAGATGTCCAAATTTCCGCCCAAGATCAAGTGAAGAGCAAAAAATAAAAGAGAAAAAAGGTAATCACGTCCATACACCGTAGTTTGCACTGAAACTTTACAGAATTTTTCATTGAAGAATGATTTGACATGTTTTCAATGTTCATAGGCCTAATGCTGAAAAGGGGGACGTAACTTACCTATGGTAAGCCTAAATTATAATCAACGACACTTTTCACCAGCGGTAAAATTGGCAAGGTGTCGCACCCCCAGAAGTTTCTTCTCGCACTCCCAGGGGATGTGAGCACCTTCAATTGGGAACCGCTGGCCTAGGGCTTCTTATTTCCCAAATCCGGCCTTGATTAGACTAATTCAAAAACTGCATCCCCTCATAAAAATTTTCTGGTTCCGCTCCTTAACTTCAGACCGATGTCTTATAACCATGGCTAAGGAGTTTCATAAAGGAGTAAAAGATTTTTTCGTGGTAGGCAAAATATATTAGGCCTAATTAGACTTAAAGCGTACGAGCGCCACGTGACTTCCCAACCGTGACAACTATATAAAACGGCGTACACGCATGGAATTCAGTCTTTTTTCTTTTCCTCATTATGCTCTTAGCGGCGTGCATTCTATTTGAACAAGATTGAAAAGCGAAAGCATTCGAAGAGTAGTGTGATTTGAATAAGGTACAACTTGAACGTAGCGACCATACAGTGACATCTGTAAACGTTAATGTTTTTCAAATAAAAATTTGCATGGGTTGTTTTTTCACCAAAATGTATCATTTCATGAAGTAGCCCATTAATTTTTTAAATTTTTGTTTTTTTGGACCATCCTACCGTACACTGATATATCTGCGTGTTGTTGATTCCATAAAGAACACGCAGCAGGGTCATGACGGGCACAGCAAGCGCCCGTCTGTTCTAAGAACTCAACCTGCACCTTGACAAGCCGTTGCAACTGGCTATTCTTTATTATAGTTTACTATAAAAAATAAACATAACATTGCGGTAAAATGTTCTGCTGCTAAGTAACAGAGGTGGGCACCCGCTATTACAAAAGTAGCGACGCTACCGCTACTGGCCCAAAATAGTAGCGACGCTATTGCTACTCTACTAGATTTGTAGCGCGCTACCGCTACTTAATAAAAAAAGTAGCGGCGCTACCGTACTCGCTACCGCTACTTCTGAACAAAAAACGTAACAGTAGGCTTTTCGGTTGACTGATTAATGTCGCAAGCCTGGAGTAGTAGGCTAATAGAAATGTGGCAGTTTCAACTGGCTCAATCACAAAGAGAGACATATAAGACGATAAATACAAGCAACTGCAGACCTATTGATTGTTAGCACTTCTCATTGGATTTTTTGTAAGTAATACGAAAAATGACAGTAGGGTGAAGTGGTGCAAGACGCCCACTCTGGGTAATACGCCCACGAGCTGTTTCTTAGCAACCACGTCATAATTGCTATGAATATACAGTGGAAAGAAAAGCCATCTTGTTACTGAACATTGGCAAGAAATTAGATAGCAGGACAACGTGTACTTTAAGTTATAAAAATCATAAAGTTTATTTTAGGTGGCAAAACTATAATATTTTAAAAATTTTAGAAATGGATCAGCAAAATAGTTTATTGGTTCTAGCAAAAAGAAATAGTGAGTTGTTTTACGTATTTCATATACTTAGAATTGCATATAGTTAGATCAGCTATCAACGTGAACAGTAGTCTGAGCTATTAGTTGCCAAAATCAATTCCAGCTTTTGGGGGAAGACGCTCACCTAGGTGCCGAGGGCAGAAAGCCCACACGAGCGTTTTACCCCGGGAAGCGCCGATTGCCCCATTGGTAAAATATAAAGACAATTTAACTTTTATCGTGCAAAAGAACAACTGACAAGGCAATGTTACAATTTTGTAAAGCCAATTATATTGAAGTTATTAGATACCATGCCTATTACCTAGTGAATTTTGCCTATTTTCTCTATAAGGACGAACTTCTCCAAAAAAAGCAACAGCAAAAAAGAGCAAAAGCTCAGCTCTAAAAAGAGCTTGAGACCCCTTGCTCCCCTGAATCATTTGATAGGTACGTTGCTACTAGTGCCAAAATTGGGCACATGAAGTTTACATTAAGAAGCCTCTTTGGTCTATTTGTCCCAACTGCGAATTCGATGTTATTTCTGAAATTTGACGAAGAGTAGAGCAATTGAATCGATTTTTGACATTTTCGTATGTTTCAATGCTGTTTATGGTGCATAATTTATGCCCATCTGCCATTCTCAAGCCTAAATGTTTTTCATTTTAGACTTTTTCATTTTGATTTGTTTTTATGTAAAACCAAAGACCTTTGTTCAATCACAATATTCACATTATTATGACATAAGCAAAACCTTTGTAGCGTCATAGAAGTTTATTGTGACACATATTATGAACAATCAAAAGTATGATTTGAATTTTAGCAGCTAATAGTCTCCTTGAAAACAACAGTCAAAACCCCCTCGTAATTTCATACTACTGCAGGTAGCATCTATTTTGTCATAAACGAAATTTTTATCAATCAAACCTTCTATTCGGAAACAGTTTTAAAAAAAGTGAAAAGATGTAAAAATGAGGTCTTAAAAACTGGAGTTTGCGATTTAAGCTTAATTATAATAAAAAGGTTGCTAAGCACAGCGTTGTTAAGACTAATCATGATAGTAGATGATCTGAGGGTTAGAAAAATTCAAGTTGAGTGGTACCTCAAATCAAATCTTCATTATACTTGCGGTATTACGCTGATGCGTGTAACGAGTGGCGGGGCCCATCTCCGCGGCTTAGCGCCTGGGCTACACAGCTCCGAAGAAACGTCGCAGCGGTGGCGAGCCGTTGGCAACACCGTGAATCTGGAAATCGAACCCCTGACCTCTCGCACAGATAGCGTGCGCTTAGTAACTGAGCTAACGGCCGTTTAGTGGTAATACTTAATACACTAAATCTTGTGCATGCTATTACATTTCTACATGCTGTTACATGCTATTATATAGTGGTAATACCTGATACACTTAATCAGGGGTGTGCAAACTTTTTTGAAAGCGGGCCAAATAGCCACAAGTACAATATTCTGCGGGCCGCACCATAATTTTCTTCATAGTAATTTCTTTCATAGCAGTAGCACGATGTTTGACAACAGAGCTTCAGCTGTCATCATCAGCAGTGTATGCAAAAATCGCAGTACAAAACCTACGCATTAAGAGTAAGCGGTAAGAGATCATGAAAGCTGAATCTACTGCTGATAATGAAAGTCGAATCTGTGTTGTCAAAACGTCCAACCATTATGAAGAAAATTTGGTAAACCACACTAAGTCCAAAAAGAAAGTTTTGAGAATTTGGCGCAGTGATAATAATAATAATCGGGCTCGGGCTTTTCGGATCGGGCCGGGCTCGGACTTTTCGGATCGGGCCGGGTTCGTACTTGGATTTTGAAAAATTGTCGGACTTCAATCGGGCCAGACGCCATAGTTAAATGTTAAGTACAAAAAAGTTAAGGATATTATTCAGTGTGTACTGCTTAAATCCGTTTTCTTGACTGTATAATCATTGCTGCCTTTAACTCGTGCAACTGTGAATTTTGTTAGATCTTTTTTTTTATATTACAAGATCTTCAAAATTTGCTCTGATATTTTTGATTTCGGGTTTAAATCGGGCTCAGATTGGTTGATAAATTAAGATTCGGGTTCGGACTTGAAAAATCAAGTTTGGGTCAGGCCCAACATCTTCGGCCCATCAACAACTATGTACTGCGCTTTGTTTGGTTTAAATGCGGAAAAAAAACTTGGAAAAACAGGCACTTTTGACTATGGTAGGCCATTTGTTTTTTGCTTGTGGCTTTTTCTTCCCAATGTTAGCGGGAAGGTGCATCATCGTTTTTTTTTGTGTCTATTGATAAAAAAGTCTAAAGTACAAAAAAACAAAAAAGTGGATTTATACTACCATGTTTTTGATTTGCATGACAGTATTGTGTTTCAAACGTTTTATTTGTGACATTAATAATATCACGCACTTTAAAAAACTTGCGAAACGTTCGCGGGCCGCAGTCTATTTATCAACCGCAGCCATTCGCGGGCCGCACAATTTTCGAATTTCGCTCGCGGACCGCAGTTTGCACACCCCCGCACTAAATCTTCTGCATGCTATTGAAAAGTTCGCATCAAAGAGAATTATGACGCTTGGCTACTCACAAACGAAAAACTGTGATGTCACAACCAAATGCTTTGTTTTGCGACAAAAGCAAATTGTGGTGTGACAATTACGTTTTCAAAAGTTAACCACGATAAAAAACTTAATATATCTTTTAAACCTGACGTGATAGACAAAAAATGGCTGCAGATTTGGAATCAGCGGAAAAAATTCTTTTCAACGAGTTGGTTGGCATTTTTGTTTAATTTTTGCTGTTGACCAGTGTTATTTTCAGATTGTGGAAAAATAAATGGTTTTGAGATGTATAAGTAAAACCTCACCGGATGGCGTTTTGGTGTTTTGGGGTGGGCGTATTACCCTACCCCATGGAGTCAGTGCTCGAGTTGATGGGGGATACCATCCCCCCGGAAAACAACACCATACCCCATAAAAAATTTTGGCGTAAACCATCCCCCTACCATCCTTCATTTACTTCTGTGTGAAAAGCTTTTTTTGCTCTTCACTTGAATTGCGCCGAAAATCGGACATCAGTGGAGGCGATGACCTTTTTTTTTTACTCTTTACTTGAATTTGCGCCGAAAATCGGTCATCAATGGAGGCGATGACTTTTTGTTTTCTCTTTACTTTGTTTTCGGCCGAAAATTATGACAATCCTAGCACCATTCCCCCATAAGTGTTTTCACAACTCGAGGGCTGCATGGGGTAAAACGCCCGATTTGAGATTTTTTCGAACCTTCGTAAATTAGCCAGAGCGCAATTTTTTTCAAAAATGACAGTTGGAATAGATAGCCCTGAACCCTGAGATTAACCAAAACAAAAATTAAATTAAAAAACCTTGTATTCTGGGAGAAAGAGCGAAAGTCGCTATCCCACCTTACCCTAGCTTGTACTCAAATCTACATTCGTTTAATGCAGAGAAAAAAGTCGGATCGGTTTCGAGCGTTTGTTTGAAAAGCATTTTGGAACTAATTTGCGCCGGTTATGGTTGAAAAGCATGTTGGAAAAAACAGTCCGACTCGTGAATTTTCGTTACTGCTTCTCCACACTCTAGCGCTACGGGAAGCCTATTCAAGTTATTTTGAACTGAGACGAAGCTGCTTAACGCAGTCGGGAGCTTAAAGGTGTGTTTACACAGAATACGCTGAAATTTTTCGTACGTACAGTGATGTAGCCTACGAAACAGTTGGAGGTTATGACGTAAAGCTACGTCACTTTGCGTGGCATTCTAGAATACAATCAGAAGGTGCTTCGCAAAACAACCGGTAGAAAGCAAAATTCTTTGAGTTCGAATTGTGTGGAAAACAAGGGCGTTGGAAGGTGGGGGTTGAAGCCCCCCCTACATTTTTTCAGCCCCCCAATAGAAATTTTAAGCCCCCCTTTCAAAAATTTATAACAACAGTCAGGGCCGGATTAAGCTAGTGCAGGGCCTGTAGCATAATTTTTGCGGGGCCCTAGTTTTTGGAGACCCGGCCGAAGGGCAATCAAACCTGAGTTTATTTTTAGTCTCATTGTTTTATACCAAAAGGGCTCCAATCGGAATTCACTGAAGATACGTGGATGGCTTAAATACGCTGTAAAACTCTTGTTTGTTTTTTTACAAAAACAATTTCTTCAAGACACGAAACTCAAATTTTGTGAAAATTTGAGAACAAAGGAGGAACTACGCAAGCATTGGCATAGCAAAACGCGATGTGCATTCAAAAATCAGTTTGCGGCCAGACTCGGTAATACTGTAGTTTTATCTTGAGGAAGCTTATGATTTAAAAACAACTCAGAAAAAGTGAGGCTAACAATCCGCAAAAATTTCAAAAGCTAATCCTAGCCGAAACATTTTTACAAAAGTGTAGTCTAATTTTTTTATAATTGGAATCATAATTTTGAAAAGTGCGGGGCCCTAAAAAGCGCGGGGCCCGTAGCAAATGCTACTTTTGCTAAGCGGTTAATCCGGCACTGACAACAGTACACCCTATGGCGCTTCAACAATGACTTATGGCGTCACTTATTATTAGTTTCTTTTCTTCCTTGATACCATCAAAACCAACGTACTAACTTTTGCAAGTTTGTGACAAAGGCGAACAAAATCGCAAAAATTGTTGGATTTCCTGGTGACTTCGTGTACAAGCTCTTAGAGCTTTAATATGATGTCACAAGGAAATCTTCTTGAATTTTAAAAGAAACTTATGGGCAAATAACAGCGAAACAACAAAATATCAAATTAGAATTAGCTATCTTACCCTAGGAGCAGTGGCGTAGCGAGAAATTTAAAAAAGGGGGACATAATTTCCACGTTTTTTCAAGCGTATTTTTTTTTGGGAAGAACAAATTTGAAGCTGATTGAAAAACAAAAAAAGCTCTACGGGGGTCCGGTAGCATGCTTCCCCGAAAAAAATTTTGAAAATTTACATGCTGTAATGGCTATTTTGTTGCTTTTTGAATAATTTTTAGGCAAATTTTGTTTAAACTTTTTGACCCTAATTCTGAGTGCTTCACCTAATATCATGCATTTTGTTCGCACATTTTTGATTATGCGTGCTTAAGGCGTATTGCTATTGAAGAAATTGGAAATTATGCAAAAATTGTAGGCCTATACTGTGCTACACATCAAAAACATTTTTTAAAAAATGGCTGGTGGGTGGATGCATACCCCTCAACCTACCTACCCGGTTCCGCTCCTGGAATAAGCTACGAAAACCATCAAAAGAGTCTGGCATATTTGTCACCATTAATCTTGCTCTTTTTTCTAAAAAGCAGAAGTAAAAGGGGGGATGACATGGCATAATGTCCCCCTAAATACGCTCCTGCCTATAGGAGCTTTAGACTAGGAGCTAGTGAAAGGATAATAAGTTATTTTAAAGGAGGTAAACACCTTTATAAACGTCGATCTGGCTCTTGTGTTTATGCTAGAGGAAAGTTTAACATCTCAGATGGCCGAGTGGTATGGAGCATCTGTCTCTTGAGCTGTAGACTCGGGTTTGATTCCGAGTCGGGTCAAACCAACGACTTTAACATTGGTATTCACAGCTTCCCTGCTTGACGTTCAGCATTAAAGGGACAGTGTGGAGAACAAGCCGGCAAGTTTACTGTTGTGCCGTTGGGAAAGGCACTTAGCGGGATTCCCCCATCTTGGTGTGGTAGACAGGTGGCTGGCAACTCCTAAGCGAGCTCGTATAGCGCATTGATCGCTTTCTCGTGATAGGAGAATAAATATGCTACTAAATAAATAAATAAATAAAAAATAAAGCTTGAATTCATCAAGCAGTCTCCAAATGACTTTTACTGAAGTAAAGTGCGTGATACGTATGATGTATGTTGCGATAACAATGAAGGGGGTCTGGGGGGCTTTGCCCCCAAGACGTTGGTATGATAACACAAATTTCAGCCCCCCTACTAGAAAGTACTTTCAACGCCTTTGGTGGAAGATGTTTTTGTCAATTGCTTACGTCAAAAATCTTATGAAATTTCGCACAACAGATCGGACTAAAATCGCATTTAGTGTGAACAGACCTTAAGTCGTTTTTCAAACTGATGTAGCAGTTCCTAACCTAATCTATGTCTGAGAAATTTAAAACCACGGCTTTCCTTAATTCATAAAATCCTACAGGCCAATTTAAGTAGCGGTATCGGCATATACACGTTTTACCACAGTAGAGACGCCACCGCTATGCCTTTTTAAAAGTAGCGACGCTACCGCTATACGTACTAATCTTTAAAAGAAGCGACGCTGCCGCAGCTGAAAAACTAGCGCGCTACCGTAGCGTGCTACTACCAGTCGATCCAAAAGTTTAGAGCCACCGGGGCAAAAAGCACATTTTTGCTTGTTTTTCTCAAATGCGTTTTTAATTCACTTTTTGCTTTCGTTAGCTTTTTTTCGTTTTTGCTCAATGTCGCATGACTCTTATTTTGGCCCCCAAAAGGGGTCTAACTAACCTAGTTCTTGTTTTAAAGTGATTTAATGAAGAGGTTAGAGGGAATTATAGCCATCATACAGAGAGGTATTATGGGTAAATAACATCCTTGAGTATTGCTCAGCGTTCAAAAATTGCTATACCTCTTTCACACTCATAGGCGTGGCCAGGGGGGGGGGCACGGTAGTCATGTCCCCCCAATCTATCCTGGACAAAAACAAGGATCTTGGCAGAGCAGACGCCAAGGGGGTCTGCTCTACCAATCGACATGCTTGGCTCCCCAATCTAAAAGAGCGGCTTTTGTGTTTAATGTTAAACTTTGCCCCCTCCTGATGAACGCTTGGCCCCCTTACGTCGACTGCTCTGCTGCCGACTCTGGATTTTGGTAATTAAAATAAATTATTGCCATTGCGTGTTGTTTTCTTGCTGGGATTTTAATAAGTGAGCTTACATCAGAGAAATACGCAACAACTTTGCTTTTTGCGTTGGCCAGAGTTATGACGGCGCAGTCGCAACGGCCAGCAAACAGTCAGGCGTTTCTTCAATTGTTTAAAACAAACCTCCGTTGGCGTATTATTTTCACTGTGCGATAATCCATCGCTGAAATTTGAGCGCTTTTGCAGCTGTAAAAGTTTCAGCAACACAAAATGCTGAAAATGTTGCATGAAAAGTGGTTAAAATGTAGACCAGTGCAAAGAAAACAGCGTGGTTGAAACCCTGCATCAAAGAAGATGTCTCTAGTCCAGGAGAAACAATCGTTATCTTGTCGGCCCGTGTGAAACCCGATTTGTAGAACGCCATATATCGATCCTGGTGAAGCACTCAAAATTAGGGGCAAAAACTTTCAATAAAGTTTGCCCGAAAACTGTTCAAAATGCACTAAAATGGCCTTTACAAACGTGAATTTTCAAAAAATTTCCGGGTAGCATGCCCACGGACCCTCAACTTGCTTCAAATTAATTCTGCCGCAAAAAACTACGCTCGAAAAAATGTCGAAATTTGGGGCCCTTTTCGTAAATAAACTTCTGATTACGCCTTAGACATGAAAAATTTTCAAAGGGCTTACAGTATTTACGATCTTTTCCGCGTCTAGACGTCTTTTGTTTTGGTATTCACAGTAGTAGGCCTAAACATTCAACCAAATTCAAAATTGCATCCCCCATCAAAATTTTCTAGATCCACTCCTGGCCTGAAGTAAGCACGCATATATTGAAAACGTGCGAACTAAATGCATCATGATTCATATTTGGTGAAGGACTCCGAATGAGGGGCACTACGTTTGATCAAAATTTGTTCAAAAGCACTAAAAAGGCCATTGCACTCTGTAAAATTTCAAAAAATTTCCGGTAGAGCATGCCCCGGACTTCCTAGTGCCGTTTTTTCCTCAATTTGCTTCAAATTCGCTCTGCCGGAAAAACATACACTTATAAAAGATAGGCTTCCCTATCACAGTTTGGTGCCCTAAGATAAGCAAATCATAAACATATGGAAGCAATTAAAAACTTTTGGTTCAACAAATTAAAAACCATAGGTTAGATCTTGGTGGCTGGTCGTGCGCCTTAATTGGAATTCCACCAAATCATCTTCTTGGTTTTCCAGCTACCAATTCCAACAATTCTATGTTGCATCAAACATTTCTTTAATCTGCATCAGTTTTGTTGCGTATTCAACTGACTAGAACAATATTTCAGCGAATTTGCTGATGAGAGTTGATTATTATTATTTTTTTAACCACTATCGGTACCGTATTTAAACGTCAAATTATAATTTGCTTACAACTAAACTCTCGTTTAAGTAAATTTCGGTAGATCGAAATACCAAAATCAACCAAAATCCACCAAAATCAACCAAAATCCACCAAAACCAACCAAAATCAAGTTGAAATTACGCTTTTTTTCAAAACTTTTACTTGCATAAGGTGCAAGAGGTAGATACGCACTCGCACAATCATTTTTAAAACTTTTAAACAATTATTTTGGTTGATTTTGGTGATTCGATCGAAATGAAAATACCAAAATCAAGTTAAATAGGCTCAATTTTACGACATTCGCAGGTCGGTTCCGCACCTACGCTCCGTTTTCGGGTGGTTTTGCGGTTCCGCACCATTAATTCCGCTCTTCCGCTCCGGGTAACAATTTTTTGGGGTACGTTTTTAGTTGTGTTATTGTACCAACTAAATTATCTCAAGTTTTTCAAAATTTAGTCCAGTAGGAAACTAGAACGAACTAAAAAGCGTTCTCTGAAGTGATGAAGAACTCAAATATAGGCTATCCGATGTTTTGAGGTTTTGAACCCGTATTTCGGTCTACGGCTCGTGATCTTGGCCTCATACGGTCATAGCGGGAGACCGAGCATAATTTGATTGACAGACAGACTAATGTTGTTTTTGCTGTTTGATAAAGTACGGTACATAAGCCGGCTTTGAAAAAACGCTGCAGCTGCGTATTCCGATTTTGAACGAGGTGCGAATAAACTGCGTGATTGTCTGTTTTGGGAAGTTTTCACGTCTGGCCATCAGTCGCTAAAACAAAAGCTGGGAGATGTGTGAAACCAAAAGCTAGCTTCGAGTTCGATCCCGCCGATTCGAGCACTGCAAACCTTCAAAAACATTACTTAATTTAATTTAAACAATGAAATTACGAAGCGAAATTTTCAAATTTTTTTAAACGAAATGTGAATTTAATTAATGCCTTACGTAAACTAAGCAAATTATGATAGTTTTGTCACTTCTATGGAGCGGAGTTAATTTAGAGGTTCCGCACACTTCATTCCGCTCCATTTTTGTCAGCCGGTTCCGCACTTCAAATTCCGCAACAAAATTGCGGTTCCGCTCGGAGCAGAGGTGCGGAAGTGCCCACCACACTCTACGATACGATACATAACTGCTGTACGTTACGGTTAGATGGCAAATATGCTACAAATTCACATTTGGTACGGTAGTCTACCGAAATAGGCAATTATTAGCAGCATCGTTCCGTACCCCACATGGTTGCACAGGCAGGAGGATAAATATAAAGATGCCGTCAATCAATCAATCAGTCACTTTATGAGCTACAAAAAATTACACTTTCTTTCGTTGGATGCTGGTAGTTTTGGCGTTTCGATATCTCTTCCTTTGGCCTGGCTTTTTGCCGCCATGTTTTGGTGCAAACGCTTTTCTTGTACCGTCCGTTGATGTTTCAACAGACGAACATATTGGTTTGGGATAGGACAAAAATCTTTGCAAATGCAGACTTTGTTGTTTCCGAGTTTTAGAAATCCAAGATTCCGGTGTCAGTTTGAATTGTCGAAATTCCGGTGCCAGTTCATAGCTTCCAAAGCCAACCAATGTTCTAGTTATTTTATTGTACTGGGAACGAACTAACTCTTGTAGCTTGAGGATCAGTTCGGGCAAAGAACATTTCTTCCACTTAACTTTCTGCTTTAACACATGGTTTAGAGACTCGGAGTTATTATTAGTCCAGTTAGCACTTATATGTTTGGAATTGATCGCCCTTGCCGAAAGGTAATTCGCCCGCAAAATATCCGAAACCTTTTTCATGTACGACTGCATATGACCTGGCACCAGTTTTTGCGCTTTCATCCGACGATACTGAAAGGACACATCATCCTTAGCATTTACCAAACCAGAATCCTCTCCAAAAAAAGCTTGAATTATTTGTTTCCTTCTGGAAGAAGTTATGGCAGCCTTTTCTTTAAAAATTCGAATTACATTATTTTTTAAATGTCTGACACAAGAAAGATGTTTGGACTGAGGAAAAGATTTACTCACTGCTAGTTTCATGGCTTTTTCGTCGTCTGAACCGAAGTGTGGTTGTTGCTGTGCGCCAATTATGCGCAGTTGCCCTGCCAAGTGGTTATAAAACGTAAAATATGACTCAAAATCAGAATTACCGTGCAAGTAAAATGGGCCGAAATATATCGGATTTTGTTTAGTGGACTGATGCTGAACAGACAAATTTTTGAAAGCTGTCACTGTTACGTGTAAGTCGCACAGGTTATATGTTTTGTCTGTACCCAACACTGTTGTCTCCACAGTTGGGTCACCGCAGCAAAATCGTTTTATATCGTATAGTTGCTCCTTGGTATATAAAATGATGCAGGGGACTTTGTTTCCTCTTCTAACGATAAGCTGAATGAATTGAGCACATGTGCTGTTTTGCATTTCTTCGACCATCTGCAGCTGATCGACGAAGTTGCCATTTTTCCGATTTTCTGGTTGTTTTCGTTGTCTCTGCCTATACGCAGCATCTATGACCTAAACAAACGAACGTTTAATTTAGCCACATCTAATGGGATTAAGCTTAACCAAATCACTATCGCCGACAATTTCTCCCGTGTCAATTATTTTTGTCTATAATAGTCACAGGCAGTGGCGTAGCTACAATGTGCGGGGCCCCCCCGCGAGCATAACTCAGGGGCCCCTCCCAGCATAGGCAACTAGCTCAGATCCAGAAAATTTGTAGGTGTGAACTGTGAAGTCGAAACTCTTGTCTATAATTTTTTTTGGCCTCTTGTGGTTCGTGCTTTGCGCAATTTCTTTATTGTATAGCAGCTAGGGGGTCTGGGGGGAACGCTAGCTATTAGTTCCCCCAGTGGGGTTCGTGGCGGAGCCCTGAAAGTTATAGCTTTTGGGGGTCCCTTTGCTTGTTCCCGTAGGGGCGGGGGGCAAATCTTGGATCTACCGGGGGGGGGGGCTCAGTTTCAAAGACTGTCGAAAATGGCCTCAGGGATGCCCAAATAAATTACAGAGTTGCCCAATTTTTGATGTTTTGTATATTAGGCCTATGCATTCCACTACTGCAGGAAAAGGCTACTAATAGTGCGTATTAATAGCGCATTTTCGGGGCAGAACACGTTATAAATCTTCAGAGCTAACCTGCTTCACATTCCTTGGCCCATCAATCAAGTCTTCACTGTCAAATATGTCGGTGGGATTTGTTACCAAACACTTTTCTTTGATTCTGTCCATAACTGCTGGTTTTAATCGAGTGTAACGCGTGTTATTTTGTTTTGAATTGCCATGGCGATTCGGTCCTGGAAAATTTCCTTTGTATTCATAACATGCTACGTGATGGTCATCACACTCGATCCACGATACACGTTTTTCGTAAGAACCTGCGGTGTGTTTAACATAGTAACGTCGCATTGTAAGTACATCAGAACTTAGAGGCTGATTCTTTAAAGGAATGTTTACAAATTGTTTTTTTTCGTTGTCGTTTCACAAAGTACTTTCCATCCTTCAAAACAAGCTTCTGTAGTTGATCATTGTCGGTCCGCTTTAAAAAATGTTCCCTGGTTGTCGTTGATCCCCGCGATTTCCAACTACCACAATCGTCCCAGAATTCACTTCGTCCCGTTTTCTTGCGGTTAGAAATATTTTTTTCGTTACATACGATAAAAAAGCAGTTTTCTTTTAAACCACGTGGAACTTCGTCGAGAACGTTAGCATCGTTAGTCAAGACCGAAACAAGTTCATGAATTTTTAAATATCTGAACCCGTTTTCTGCGCTCCCTGGTAGCTGGTTGGCTTGAACGGGAGGACTTTTATTTGAATTTTGTACCACGTCAATAGAGTTTTTGTCGCTTAGCCAACTGTCGCTGCTGTCGATGTCAATCAGGTGAGTATCATCTAAAGTCTGTGTAGAGTTTGGCGATCTTTCTTTACGTCTTCGTTTTTTAGGAATTAATGTTGGCAATTCGTCAGAGAAATCAAGTTTTTTTCGTCTCAGTTTTGTTGCTTTTTCTTTGCGATTATTACCGCCATCTAGCGCAGGCGAGTATTTAATTTTCTAAGTACCGGTAGCTTACATATTCCTGCGTAAGTAATTTGCGTTTCTGAATAAATTCAGCTTAGCATAATTTATCATCATATGTATCATAATAATAGCCTATTAAGCTATGACTCACTTGTGATACCATTTTCTGCAGGAGGAGCATTGTATGCAATTATCAATGCACTGTGAATCACATCTACCGCATGGAAAGTTCCTTTGAAGCTTTGACATTATTGCTCGAGTAGTGTTAATAAAATAGGCCAAAACTGTTCAAATCTTCTAATACTTAGGCTATAACTGCTGATTTTATACGAGAGTAAATCGAATTCTCTATAGAAGCAGATCAAAAGATGTAATCAGGTAGTTACCAGGTTACCGGTCTATAGGATCTTCATCCTATGTAAGCGTACTTCCCTATCCCTTGGGAGCAGTGGGAATTAAAAGTAAAAAAAATGCTGGCAGCACAAGCAGAGTTATAAGAAACAGTTCAGTACTAGTCCACAATCAAGGTTTCCATGTTTCATTTAACGACCACGTGCGTCACAAACAGAGTACGAACTGATTCAGGTCTTCTCAGTAAAACTACAAGTCGTAAAAGAGGAAAGACTGAAATTTTCGCGCTATTATATAGTCGCGATGACGTATAGGCGATTGTTGCGTAGCCACTAGGCCGTTAGTGGAACAGGCAAAGATCCGTTAGGAGCTTGTTTCGCTGCAGGTCGATTACTTTCTTTTTACATCACTCCGCGAGGCATAGCCGGATTAAGAGGGGGGCTATGGGGCTATAGCCCCGGGCACCGGAGCGTATCTGAAATTAGTAGCCTACTTTAAATTAGACTCAACTAGCGCCTGTGTATTTTCGAAACTAGACCCTGTGCAAACTCTCATCCAATTTCTGCTGAAAGGCACGACCGAAACTCAACAGATTGAAGCGAAAATAATTTAAGAGAACGCCGGAAGACAGGTAATGCGAAGTGAAGTTCAAAATCATCCCATATCCTTCACAATCTTTTATTCTTTATATTGTTCTTTTTTATTTATTTAGTTCAAGTATTCTTTATTAATTGTTTATTTTTTAAAAAAGGATTAATTTCTTCATTCTGATGATGCCTAGCTCTTCACAAATCTTTGGCTTCTTATTCAGCGAAAGGAATAGCAATATCGATACCGGTACCGGTGTGGCGGTAAAATATAATGGTCCAAAAAAGTAAAAATTCCAGAGAGGACCGTAGGCAGGAGCCATTATGAATTTCTGAAATGCAGTGGAGCTAAATAGGCCTATTTCTCGATCGTGTGCGGATCAGCTAACATTTCAAAACTGTCAAGTGTTTTTTTTTTTAATTCTTGCAATAACTCGAATGCAACAACAAGGCGAGAGCATGTGTTGCTATGTGGTACCAGCAGACCGTGAGAAGAATTCTTTCGATTCTGTCAATGCATAGCCTAATCGTTTCGGCTACTGGCATAATTGATTCTATTTGAATAAAACTGAGGATGCTTTTAACGAAATCTATATCTGCCTTTTTAATGTGTTCAGTTTTTAACCAATAGATTTTAGCCACCCAAGTGTTTTCCATTTGGTTTTGTTTCATTACATATTTCTTGCTCGAATCATTGGTTTGGCTGTTTCTATGAATTGGATTCTCGCGTTAATATTCCTATTATAGCCTATTGCTTCGGCTAACATAGTAAAATGGAAGACGAAAATTCGAGAAATCATAAATCGAAAAGGTTTACGTTTCTTCACTTCCTAATACAATTAACAGTGACCGGATAGCAAAGTTGTTTAGGAGAAAATCAGACTATGATTTTATGTCCAAACATTTAACCACCCGTAGGTATGCCATTACCAACGGTACCGTAGCCAGAAATATTTTATCAAAACAGCTTCGGCCGATTTCATAAAAGCAAAATTGTTTTGAAAGATTTTAATTGTTGGTTGTAATTTTGAAACTTACGACAAGAAAATCCTAGTGAACGAAAAATCCTATAGTTTAAACTGGAGGGTGGGTATAGCTCCTTTTTTACTCTCACTACAGGAGGTTCGTTTATAGTTTTTTAACCCACCCTCTAGTTTCAACTAGGATTTGTCATTCCCATTACTTCACGCCTAATTTTCTCGTCATATGACGCATTAATTTGTTGGTATCTTTACAAATTTTTCCCGCCTATCTTATGCTTTCCCGCGATACTTACCGTATTTATCGGATTAGTTTGAAGTGTTTGTTAATGTATCGCTTTTGTCGTTTCATTCTACTGCAGAATTTAATAGTTTATTTATCGCTTGATTTATAGATGCTATTGATGATGTCTAGTTTAGGCGTATAGCCGAAATCGATTTAAATTAATAAAATAGTTCGCTTGATAATATCGACTGATTCTTACATGTCAATTCACAAATTTAATTATTGTGATAGGCTATTAATGTGGAATCGTCGTATACACTTCGGATAGGCGGTTTGCAGTCGCGCCCGCAGAAAAAATATTGGGGGGAATATGACGTCATAAAACAACTTTAAAGATTTTAACAATGCATAGTTTTACTCAATCGTCAAATTTTTAAGGCCGTGATAATACTTGTCGGCAGCGTGGCGCAATTGGTTGGCGCGTCGTTTTCACGACGACGATACTTGACACGATCCGAGTTCGATTCCCACCGCAGCTACGTCGTTGCGTCCTTGGATAAGATTCTTCACGACGATTATCTCTGCTTGGCGGAACCTCAGCAAGCAGTAAATTGAACAAGCAAGAAACAAGTTTCAATCGGACAACTCGGAAACAACGGCAACTCCTAAGCGAGTCTGGATTCGTCCTATACGCAGAGCGCTTCTGTCGCTTTCTCATGACAGGAGGATAAAAATGAAGAAATCAATCATCAATCAATCAAGGATGACACTTTATACGGACTAAGCAACCGTATTTCACACAAAGCTTTCGCCAGCACACTATGGCGTAGCCAGGATTTTCGATTGGGGAGGGTGGGCAAAAGTTTTGAAATTTGGAGCTTTATATTATACTTTAGTGCAGCCACATCTTCTTTATGGTTTAACTGTTTGGGGCTCTACATCACCTAGAAGCTCACAAAAACAGTTGCAACTTCTTCAAAACAATGCTGTTAGAGCAATAGTGGGGTGTCGCAAATGTGATCACATATCCTTATCATATAAAAATTTAAACATATTGAAAGTTCATGATCTTTGCAAACTAGAAATAGCGAGTCTCATTTATTTGTATGAAAAATCTCGCCTTCCAACTACTTTTAATAATAAGTTTATTAAACCCTCTGAAGTTCATCAACATACAACGAGAAGTATTCAAGAGCTAAAATATTATATTCCCAGATTTCGTTTGACCAGATTTCAAAAATCTTTCACATATACCGGCGTAAAAATTTGGAATAACATTGAGAAAAAATTAAAACAACTTTCTTACTCCAAATTTCGAAATACTTATAAAGCGTTATTAAGTGATGCATATAATACATAAGCTCAGTAAAAGCTTTGGTACAGTCTGTTTGCCCTTTTTTTCTCTTTTTATTGTAATAAAAAAATAATAAACAAACGCAGAAGTTTTATAATAATCTTTTGTGAGCTGTTTGACTCGAAGACCCATTGGTCCCTTCACAGCTTCTGTTAGCTTTATTTCTCAAAATAGATTTGTGCTCGTTTACTTATTTATTTAATTTTACTTTGTTATTTTTCTTTTGTTATTGTTATGTTTTGATCTATGCCTTTGAAGTTAACAATAAATTGATCCTGTAAATCAAACGTACGGTATGTTTAAATACGCCTCCTTTTAAGCGTTTTTTATGTCACAGTGTTGGGACTTGTGCTGTTTCTACGAGTCCGAGTGCGAGTCCTCGAGTTACGAGTCCGAGACCGAGTCCAGTAAAATTGAAAGTTACGAGTCCCAGTCCTAAGGTCACGAGTCCGAGTCCGAGTCCTCAAAAACCGGACTCGAATCTTCCCAACTCTGGTTATACAGTCTGGGACATAAGTTTAAGGACACCTTCGTTTTTCACTAATAGCCTATAGTGATGCATTAAGCGACATAAATATTATAAAATCTTCACAATGACGCAAGGTAGAATCCCTGAGGGGCCTCATTAAGCGACACGAAAACATTACTCTTTGGCCAAAAAAGTGTGTGGGGGGGGCAAATGACGTCATTGCTTTTCCTTACTTAAAGTGTCTAGCGATGTTTAACAACGCGAAACTGTGCAATCCTTCAAAATACCAAAATCAACCGAAATAATTGTTTAAAAGTTTTAAAAATGATTGTGCGAGTGCGTATCTACCTCTTGCACCTTATGCAAGTAAAAAAAAAGCGTAATTTCAACTTGATTTTGGTTGATTTTGGTTGGTTTTGGTTGATTTTGATTGATTTTGGTATTTCGATCAACCCAGTAAATTTTGCTTTGCTACCCATTTTTTATTTTTGGTCACTACTACGTGGCGTATTTTTTTTTGAGTAGGCCTATAGCAAACAAAATTTAACCTAAGGTGCAGCGACCGTGCATTTTGTTAATAGTTGTGTTTATTTTTTAACTCCTGCACGTTTCAACACATAGGCTATCGTTTTGTCGCTGTTACCTGTTTTTCGGCCATTGTTTTTGTTCCGTGTTTTTGTTTGGTGTTTTTCTGGTCGTTAAATAAAATAAACTACTACTACGAGGCTACTACTATCACCTGTTGCAGAAGATCGAGGCGCTCACAATCGAGCTGCTTGCGGCGAATTCATAAAAATAAAGCATTTGCCGTCTCTAATTTTATTCACTATATTTCGTGTCTAATCATGCACAAATGGCAATTTTTATCTGGCTCAGTAAATTAAAGCCAATTTTATGTGCAAAGCTGTCCGCATTGAGTAGGTCTAGCTTGAAGGGGTGCTGTATGCAGTGGTGCCGATCCGGGGGGGGATGCATCCCCCCCAACATTTGGCGTCGGCCGTAGTGCTCATTAAAGTGTTATTACATCAGTAGTCTAATGCCGTCGAGTGCTGGTGAAGATTGGAGTTGGCAAGTGGCAGTCAGACATAACTTACAAAACTCGCAAATGTACTTCGAGCAGCATCCCCCCCAATGTTCAAAATTGACAAAAAATAGGTAAAATAAGCAAATCATCCCCCCCAATGCTCAACATGGATCGGCACCACTGGCTGTATGTGATCTGATTAATTGTCTTTTTGGATAAATTTTTATTAAAAGTTGTTGCTGAAACTACAACTGCTTGAAAATTGAAGGAAAGAAGATTTAGAAGTTTCCCGGCAATCCATTTGGTAATCCGTTTTTCCCAACAACCCTAAAAGGGTTTGGTAGGCTACTGCGCAGCAGCCAGTCTATTCAAAAGGCACATTCAAAAGAGTATAGGCTAGACCTACCGGCTAGCCTGCGCCCACTAGACTACTAAGTAGTAATCCCCGCTATAACACACATTACCCGCTACAACACACATGAGCATGTTCAACGTATAACGTTTTGTCGCTGTTTCCTTATTTTTAACCAAGCTGTTTTTTGTGTTGATGATGGCGTTGTTTTATGGTTAAAAATAAAAAAATCCTACTACTACTACTACTACCTAACCCCCATATGCTGCTCCAGCAAACACTCAGGGATTAGCGAATCTCAAAAGAACAGAATGGAGTTCCGGCAGACATTTTTATGGATTCGGCAACTTGTCTTGAGTGGTCTATGGAGACTCTATGCCAATTGCCTATGCGTTTGCAATTGGTTTGACTTAACACCAAAAACATGTCTGAGATTTCCACCAGTTGGCGCCAGAGCAAAGCTTAGTTGAAAGGTTTCCAATTTGAAATTTGAATATGCATTCAGTAGTCAGTACCGTACAAGCAACAGGGGTGAAATGACGTCACTAGCACAAATGTGCTACTAGCACATCGTCACTCGCACTCGCACATTTCGACTCGCACATAACCAATCACTCGCACATCACCGTACTCGCACTCGCACATTCCATGTTTGCTCGCACATTATGACCGCACCACTCGCACATTTCGACTCGCACATATTAACCAATCACTCGCACATCACCGTAGGCCTACTCGCACATTCCATGTTCACTCGCACATTATGACCGGACCACTCGCACATTTCGACTCGCACATCACCGCCCTCGCACATTATGGGGACCACTCGCACATCACCGTATTCGCACATTATGACCACACCACTCGCACATCACTGTACTCGCACATTATGACCGCACCACTCGCACATTTCGACTCGCACATTATGACCGGACCACTCGCACATAACCAATCACTCGCACATCACCGTACTCGCACATTCCATGTTCACTCGCACATTATGACCGGACCACTCGCACATTCCGGTGTTGTAAACCTGTTAAATAACCGGACTACAAGCTCGTGTGGCACCTAGCACTCGCACATGCGCAGATGACGTTAGACTAATACCGTAGCAATTGTGCCAGGTAGACTAGACAAGGTAATTTTTGCAGAATGAAGAAGCTGGGAGCTTAGTATGATTTAGGCTAGACTAGTTATTAGTTAGGTCAGAAAAATTGTTGTGGATAGCGTGTACTGGTAGGTGCTGGTTAGCTTGACACAGTGACAATGTTGAGAAAGTAGATTAGGCCAAATATCGGTACCATAGACTGGATGGGCAAGTTAATGCAAAATGTTAGCTTCGTTGACCACTACTTCGTTAACGCAGTTATGTACTTCCATTAACGTTAGTTCGTTAAATTCAGCTCCAATTAACAGAAGTTAATTAAATTTGTTACTGGTATAGGCCTATCGTTAATTTTGGCTTAAAAGGACATTTTTATTCAAAAGAAAGCTTAAAATTTTTATAATATCAATGTTTGCATAAGCATTTAGGCAATTTTTCTGCTCACAAGCGATATGTTTTATTGTTTTTGTCTTGCTTTTTTACTTCATTGGTCTTATTTTGCTGGTTCATCAATGTCAAACTTAACCAACAATAAGAGAAATAAGAGTTCACAAAAATTAAACGGAAGTTATCAAGTACTGACGGAAGTTAATTTAGTCCGTTAATTTCACACAGCACAGCTCGCCAATGCTACAACGTTTCTGCGTTGCCCTGGCATTATGGCATTTTCTAGCCTATATGATACGGTACAGCACAATGGTGCTAGCAGGCTAGGTCGCAAACCAAAGCACACTAACAACAGAACAAGTGAGGGTAAATATCAAAATATCAAAACAAATTAACTCGTGTAAATCTATGGTACCGGTACATATTTAACTGTTCAGAGTAGCAAAATATTAACAATGAGTGACGGAAACTGTGCAACAACTGAACAAGTAATACTGTAATGTTATAAGCATAGAGATGTGTCCCACCACTCGTTATGAGCATGCATAACACTGCGACTGGGCTATGCAGCTATAACAAAGATATGTTTTTTTTTAGTTGTGCAGTTGGTACATGTGTAAGTACACCCATTCAGAATTAGCTATCATTTACTGGTAATTATCTGGACTAATTTATCATCTCTAATTTTTCATGTCATCGTCCATCTTGGCAAAGCTCAGCTTTGGCTATGGACAGATGGATCAGATTTAGATCAATGCCTGGACTTGATTGGTGATTGTTCTGTGCAGAAAAGCTGTTCCTTATGTTGGACAAGATTTGGCACAGAAAATATTGATGAATTGGAGTTACATGAAGAAATTAAACAACACTTGCATTCTGTTCACCTTTTAAAATCAGTCTTTTATAAGGTCAATGATGAGAAAGGTACAGTACCGATAATCTATGATTTTATCATGAATTGTGAGATATTAATGCTAAATTTAACAGCAAGTGCCAGTACATCTATGTTTGCTTACAAAGTTACAAATGGATTTTGTATTCAGTATCTGGTCCTCTTTTCAACGTGTGCAGTGTGAGAGGCATTTCAATATATACATAAGCCGATGTGCAATCTTAAATTTACAGCAATTAATGTTTACTCCCTAGTCTCAAATATTGCTTTCGGGATGATCTGGAGTATCATAATTATGTCATTTTATTTTGTTAATTGACTTGCAATGTGTGAAACATGTTTCAATTGTGTGTTTTCAGCTTTTACCTTGCCTTGCAAACTCCAATGCAAAAATTCAAGCTCCACAACAAAACAGTGGTACTCACATTTTCATTGTGCTTGTTGCAATAACACTTTTATCAGAAAGTACACGTTCATGCGCCATTTAAAAGGTACTAGTACCCTATTCTGCATAATACTTGTATTTTATTTGCATGATGCAGAGTTTAAAGATGTTTGCTTGTTCAAAAAAAGATATTATTGCACAGTTACATTATGCTATCATGCATTGTATGCTAAATCAAAGATTTGCTTTCTGAAAACATGCTGCCAAACATTTCATTGTTTTTATTTTTTATCTAGCAAAAGGTTTCCAAGTTCTGTCCAATTCTGTATCCCTTCTTCCTCATTTGTGTTTGCCTACTGATACTGGTAAGTAAAGTAGCTGTTAGATTTCCATTTAGACAAGCCTATGTGCGTAAATGTGTTCTGTGCTTTGTGAAAAACTAAACGTGCTAATGTTAAGTCTACTGTTGAATAAAAATTATTGTCATGATAATGTGAAGGAAATAGCAATTGTTTTGCGACTTTTTGGAACAAGTTGCGTGTTACTTCTACAGGTATAATAACTGCTGCTTTTGTTGGTTTTCTATCACCTAAACAGTAACATTAAAGGGCCCTGTTAATGTATAACCCCTCGTTCTCTTGACTAGGTGATCTAAATGCAATTGTAATACATGAGGCCTGACAAATAAGTTATTAAACAATAGATGAACGTTAAAGAATTGTTAAAGAAATGAATATGAACGTTAAAGAAATGAATATAGCTTTTAACTATTTTGTTTAACTTTACTACCGGATGAACAGCCAGGCTAGGCTAGCCTACTTTCATCTATTAAACAATAGAGTTTAGTATTTGATAAATCGTTGTTTCTTCTAGTTTTCTTAACATATTGGTAACTTCGGGATGAGCATCAATTCAACCAATTCAGCTTTCAGCGTAATCAAAAGATTTTATATTAGTTTTACTCTTGCATGATTAGTCAGAACTCAAGTGTTTTGTATTCTTTTTATGAGAGATTATCGCTAAAATGCATTAAACTGCACGAAGACACATCATGCTAGATCTTCAGAGACTCACTAAATTTACGCTGTAATAACCAATTCTACGACTAGTTTCGCGGTTTCACTGTTATAAGATAAGAGTATGAAGTTTCCACATTTTGTATTTGCTGATAAAAATAATGTTTCTTTTGTGCTCGTCTTTTCTTCAACTTGTTTCTTATGTGTAGATTTTATTTCAAGTATCGATGCGCTGCAAAAAGCAACGCCTTGCAAAACATCGAAGGGCAACCTGCGCTATTGAACCATCCCATACAAAACGACTCTTACAATTGCGGTGTTTTTGTATTGCAAGTTAGTATAGTTACTG
Source organism: Trididemnum miniatum (assembly GCA_964006365.1). Taxonomy (NCBI): domain Eukaryota; kingdom Metazoa; phylum Chordata; class Ascidiacea; order Aplousobranchia; family Didemnidae; genus Trididemnum; species Trididemnum miniatum. The sequence goes on along the minus strand of OZ023237.1, from coordinate 22,173,695 downwards.
ATTATGATGGTGAACAACTGAACATCATTTGTTGTTGGTACTTATCACTGAGATTGGCCTCTTCACAGTTTAGAATCTCCGCAATTATATTCCATTTTCGTTAAACGGTTTTTCCATTGCGTCGATGACGTTACCTGCATCAAAAACGGAGTTATCTGCAAATAAAATCGTCCTAAGGGATGAGCAATTTTGACATTTATTCAATATACTCAAACGTTTAGTGTTACGTCTAGTTTGTATTTGTTATGGTTAGAGCAGGGGAGGGCAAACTTTTTGCATGAAGGGCCGCATTGGAAAAAATTTTAAAGCCGAGGGCCGCACTGCTTTAGAAGAGGAAAGTAACAAAGGTCATCACCAGTGGCGCACCCAAGGATTTGGCAAAGGGGGGGAGGGGGACACCACCGGCGGCCTGGCAGCCTCTGGAAACCAAGGAGGTGTGGGGACATAGCCCCCAACCGCCAACGATTTTTTACGATTTTCACATAAAGAACGCTCATTTTAGCACACTTTTTTATCGAAAAAGGGCATGCAGTGAATGTAGTCACTATGAACACTGCAAAAATATTTCCGCAGCTTATGTCTAAAAACTGAGGCTTGGCTAAAATATGCAAAAGGAGGCTGCAACCATTATTAGCTTGTGAAATTATAAACTGAAAGTTAGGTTTTAGCACCTTATTACAGATCCAAGGGGGAGGCATGGCACCGTGGCCCCCTTTGCGTGCGCCTATGGTCATCACGACCGCAAATGTCCTATTTTCCATGTGATTTCACTAGGGTACAAGGTTTATCTTTCTGTAAGTGCCCGCGGGCCGCATGAAATGATCTCGCGGACCGCATGAAATGATCTCGCGGGCCGCATGCAGGCCGTAGTTTGCCCACCCCTGGGTTAAAGTGTTTGCATTGAATCACTGAAATGCATGTTTGTTTGTTAGTTAATATCTGTTATTATTTGAAGTGTTCTAGTAAAACCACGATAAATGTTTTCGGTCAGCCGTGAAATTGAGTAAATGCGTGGATGTATTCGTCTGCCTACTGATGGAGTTTTCACAAATCAGCAATTGCAATTAGACAAAAGCAAATATGCTGATACAGTACAGATTAAATTTTACTAAGAGTTTATTTTGTCATTTCAGATAGCAGAAGCTTTGGTAGAGAAACTTCCAATGACCCCAGCCAGTGTGTCATTCGAGTCTTCTCTTATTGCTCTGCAGCAGTGTCGGATGAATATTGCCAAAAAGATTTTGGAAAATTCAGGTGCATATCAATGTTAAATAATGCCTAAAAGGCTTAAGCCGTGATTAGGAATGTTTGAGGTTTGGATATTTCGCCATCGTAGACAAAATGTTAACAACAATGAATCCAGCTCATTTTTATGCTAAGATGGAATACACATTTGTTTTTAATTCAAGAACTTGTGTGGTAATCATCATAATTAGGGTTTCCAAATTTGCGGGCCTTTTGTGGTACCGGGAAAACGGGAAAAATTTGAGGCAAAACCTGGATCCCGGAAAATTGCCGGGATCATTGCGTATTGTGATTTCGATATTTTTGTATGTTTTCAACTACTTCTGTAACTGTAAGTACAATCAGTAAAGCAAAAATGCAAAAAATCATTTATTTTTCATGTAATAACTCCGAAGGAAAGTCAGGGCATAAAGGGATTTGTCACTCAGACGGTAACGCAGTTAAGTAACAAACAATCCTGCGGCAGAAAAAGCACGTTCTGCTTCAACCGACGTCGGTGGAATGCTACGTAAAGCATTGAAAAGAAGCTCTAATTTAGTTGCCCGTTTTCTGGTAGCTTCAAACAAATTCATTTCTTGCGTGACGACTTCTTGAAGTTGATTTCTATCATTACTTTGGGGGTCCGACTGGTTGTCCGTAAATTCCGTGGAATGCTCAATGTGTGCCTGTAGTCGTTCAAAGAGGCTAACTTGTCTGCTTTTAATGCAAATGGTGTTGTGTCGTGACATTGCCCAATAACATGCTATTCACAAGTTTTGCACAAAACCAACCTAACGCTTGCGAGGACCGAACAAAAATCTTTTGCAATTGGATTTGTGTGACTGTACTAAACATATCGGAAATTTTTGTCAGAAAACACGGGAAGCGGGAAGCTAAAAACTTCATTAAATTCCGGTTTTCTAATCCTACCCATAATCTCAATGCTATCCATGTTTTATTGCTAGTTTAATAATGTAAAAGTCAACTACTTTTACCATTATTAAGCTAAAAATACAACAATATTTTAAAGAAACTTGATGTTGCAAAACTATAAAACTAACAGTATGAATTGTGATTTAAATCACTACTGGGAATATGAAGGTGATTACTACGTAATTACCATTAGTGATGGATTATTGAGAAGCCTGTGTCAACTAACGAAAGTGTCGTAGACTCAGACCTAATTTAGTTTGACTCCGGTATATTACACAAAACACCAATTAAACGTTTGATACATTTTGGCAGATGATATGACGGATGTGTGTGCAGCGTGTTGTCTAAACCAATCAGACCTGCGCAAGAGAAATTGGGTATGTGAAATTGTGTATAATTATGTACAATAAGGTGTCTGGGCGAGGTTTATTCATGCCTTGAATTGAGTTGGATAGTGATACTCCGCATTAAATTAGCTAGACCAGACTTTGCTCTGGACCGGCCGTTAGCTCATATGCAAAGCGCTTGCTATCGGTGCGGGAGGTCTGGGGTTCGATTCCCGGGCCGGTCAAATCGACACAGTGTTGCCAACGACTCGCCACCGTTGCGACGTTTCTTCGGAGCTGTGTTGCCCAGGCGCTAAGCCGCGGAAATGGGCCCCGCCACTCGTCACACGCTTCGGCGTAATACGGCGAGTATAATGAAGATTTGATTTGATTTTATTTGACTTTGCTCTGTACCTTTTTACATGCTGCTATATTATCGTTTTTCTTGTCTTGTTTACCAGCTTGCCGTTTTTATGCCGAGATGGTATGTCAGTGTTTTCCTTTGTTACGTCAATATATTGCCGGTAATTCTCATTTTGGTGGTACAAAAATGAATTACTTAAACCACTATACTGCCGTCTTGCACGCACTGCACAAAAATTCCGGTGCAATGAAACAGAAACTTCTTGGCAGATTGACGTTCAGATGTACTGTAATTGCTTCACTCTGCCTGTCGCTCAGTAAATGCTCCGAAACATTTTACTTCTTATTAACTCACCAATAGATGTCGCATTAAAGCGCAACATTTAGTCTTATCTTTTTACTAGATTGGATGCGACGGATGCCCTCGATGGTATCATGCGTCATGCATTGATGAGAAGTTGCATGAGGCAAAGAAGCGGTTTTGGTTATGTGGATTGTGTCGTTAAATTTATTTTGATGCGTGTTTAATTGTTTATCGTTTAGGCGTAAAATGAATAAAAGTTTTTCAAACATTAGCGACTTGCTTATGCTCTCTTAAAAAATAGAAGAATCCCCTTGGCTAATGCTTTTCATGAAATATCGGAAGTTCATTTCAAACGCTAGCTCAGATTGATACAATACATCTGTATAGGCTGGAGTATGTACAAAGTGATTAAAAAAAAGTTAATATCTCGATTCTTACAGTTATTATTAAATGAAAAACATCGTGTGAATTTAATCGGAACATAAAATATGTTGAAAATGTGCGAGTGCACCGGTCACTTAGCAGGTTTACAATATCGGAATGTGCGAGTTCTAGTTTGGTCAATGCGCGAGTGGTCTGGTTTTTACAACACCAGAATGTGCGACTGCTAATTTGGTCAATGTGCGAGTGAACTGGCTCTTACAACACCGGAATGTGCGAGTGGTCTGGTTTTTGCTACGCTGGAATGTGCGAGTGTTAGTTGGGCCAATGTGCAAGTGTTCCGGTCATAATGTGCGAGTGATTGGTTATGGGCGAGTCGAAATGTGCGAGTACGGTGACGTGCGAGTGCGGTGATGTGCGAGTGGTCCGGTCATAATGTGCGAGTAGGGCGATGTGCGAGTGATTGGTTATGTGCGTGTCGAAATGTGCGAGTGAACATGGAATGTGCGAGTAGGGCGATGTGCGAGTGATTGGTTATGTGCGTGTCGAAATGTGCGAGTGAACATGGAATGTGCGAGTTCGAGTGCAGTGATGTGCAAGTGGTCCAGTCATAATGTGCGAGTGGTCCGGTCATAATGTGCGAGTAGGGCGATGTGCGAGTGATTGGTTATGTGCGTGTCGAAATGTGCGAGTGAACATGGAATGTTCGAGTACAGTGATGTGCAAGCGGTCCAGTCATAATGTGCGAGTACGGTGATGTGCGAGTGATTGGTTATGTGCAAGTCGAAATGTGCGAGTTCGAGTAGGCTACAGTGATGTGCGAGTGATTGGTTATGTGCGAATGGTCCGGTGATAATGTGCGAGTGGTCCAGTCATAATGTGCGAGTGAGCATGGAATGTGCGAGTGATTGGTTATGTGTGAGTCGAAATGTGCGAGTGGTTCGGTCATAATGTGCGAGTGCGGTGATGTGCGAAAGCGGTGATGTGCGAGTGGTCCGGTCATAATGTGCGAGTGAACATGGAATGTGCGAGTGATTGGTTATGTGTAAGTCGAAATGTGCGAGTGGTTCGGTCATAATGTGCGAGTGCGGTGATGTGCGAGAGCGATGATGGCGAGTGGTCCGGTCATAATGTGCGAGTGAACATGGAATGTGCGAGTACGGTGATGTGCGAGTGGTTTGGTCATAACGTGCGAGTGAACATGGAATGTGCGAGTGATTGGTTAATATGTGCGAGTCGAAATGTGCGAGTGGTCCGGTCACAATGTGCGAGTAAACATGGAATGTGCGAGTACGGTGATGTGAGACTCGAAATGTGCGAGTGAACATGGAATGTGCGAGTTCGAGTACAGTGATGTGCGAGTGATTGGTTATGTGCGAGTGGTCTGGTCATAATGTGCGAGTGAACTTGGAATGTGCGAGTAGGCCTACGGTGATGTGCGAGTGATTGGTTAATATGTGCGAGTCGAAATGTGCGAGTGGTCTGGTCATAATGTGCGAGTGAACATGGAATGTGCGAATACGGTGATGTGAGACTCGAAATGTGCGAGTGAACATGGAATGTGCGAGTTCGAGTACAGTGATGTGCGAGTGGTCTGGTCATAATGTGCGAGTGAACATGGAATGTGCGAGTAGGCCTACGGTGATGTGCGAGTGATTGGTTAATATGTGCGAGTCGAAATGTGCGAGTGGTCCGGTCATAATGTGCGAGTAAACATGGAATGTGCGAGTGCGAGTACAGTGATGTGCGAGTGATTGGTTATGTGCGAGTCGAAATGTGCGAGTGCGAGTGACGATGTGCTAGTAGCACATTTGTGCTAGTGACGTCATTTCACCTCGTCTCAGTTTTAGTTAAAAAGTTTTTAGTTTAACCGGCTGTTCTTTCAACGCGCTGTTTAGCGGGTTGAACCTACTTGTTGCAAGTGACTGTACCGGTATTGAATGTAGCAATGCAGTCTGGTAGTGACTGTAGTCAAGTGACTGTAAACTTGGGTCAGTTGGTATGTACTGCACGCCTTCTTGAGTTATCGCACTGTCAGTGTGAGGGTAGCATTGTCATCTCACTTATTTGTTTTTTTCCTTGTTTAGTGTTAAGGTCGTGGTTAAAGTATTAAAAAATGTTAGGATACTGTGTTATGACAAGTTTTGCACTTCAACTGTTTCTGGTTACCAGCATTAGACTAGCTTATTAGGCTACTGCTACTCAGCTACTGGTACTTCCTTGCAAGTTTGGTTAGTTTGCAACCAACAAGTACCTTAGTTTAGTACCCACTGAGTAGCCTACTGGTAGGGTCGAGTCTACACTGCTACAGCAGTACTGTACTCTCTAGACTACGGCAGAGGTTTGCAAACAGGCAAATATGGCACTTCTTTGCGCGACCCCCAAAAAATTGCCCTAAATCCACGCGACCCCAAAATTTTAAAAGCGTCATTTTTGTTGAACATCAGTGTTCCCTTTAGAGTGAGAAATTTGAGAAAAATGCAAAATTTTTAGGCAAATTTTACTGATTTTGAACCAGAAATTAAGATTATCAGATTATGAAATGCAAAACTGAAAAACTTAAAACAAAAAACTTGAATATTTTAATGCAAGAGTGTACGGTAGCTTGTATCTTGGGAAAGCAAATTTAATGCAAAAAATTTGTAAAAGGAGTCCTCAAAGTAGTGAAATCTTTGGGCAAAAGTTTCTATGAATTCATCATTTGGGCAAATTCACACTAGTCAAAATCCTAGAGGGAACACTGTTGAACATTATTTATTTTAATTGCCAATTTTAAGGCTGCTGTTCTGTGTTACACGCAGCAATTTTTACAAACAGTAGAAAGTTAGCTCATTTGTGAATAACAAATCATTGCATTTATTCTTCTATAGGCCTAGTGAGAAGTATGAGCTTTGCATTCAAAACACAGTAAGCCAATTCGTGGTTTTATGTATGCGAGAGACAATGCAGAATAGAGTGAATGCTAATTTTAAATTGGCAAGTCAAAACACATAAACCAATCCAAATTTTCCTTTTACAGTTTTATAGGCTAGACTATTCACTTATAAAGTCTTGGCCGTTCTTTCGTCTGAAAAGGTGGTTAGACTGTTGTACCGGTTTTTCTTTTTGAGGCGGCTGAGGATGTGGCTCATTTGCTTGTTGCTGATCCTTTTTGCTTGAAAATGTAATGATTTTTGTTGGCACATCTATCGTACTGCTCTCGTCCAAGTTTTCTGCTGAATGGTTCACTGTCTGTTTTTGTTATTTTTTGCATTCGTTGTTAACCAGTTTCTTAATACTTATTTGTGATGACCCAAACACCGGTAGATAATTATTGATTAAAATAAAGTTTTATGTTCAAGTACCATAGAAATAGGTTGAGTTCAAGTCCGAGTTCGATAAAATGTTACATATAGGCCTATAAACCAAATATTTCTAAATTTTATATATGGAAGGATTATCACTATAGGCTACTACAATATAGAACACAAGTTGTCACTGTACTAATGCTTTTCAATGGGGTCCTACTAAACACCACAAAAGACTGAAACACCACAAATGACTTACTAAACACCAGTGTTCCCTCTAGGATTTTGACTAGTGCGAATTTGCCCAAATGATGAATTCATTGAAACTTTTGCCCAAAGATTTCACTACTTTGAGGACTCCTTTTACAAATTTTTTGCATTAAATTTGCTTTCCCAAGATACAAGCTACCGTACACTCTTGCATTAAAATATTCAAGTTTTTTGTTTTAAGTTTTTCAGTTTTGCATTTCATAATCTGATAATCTTAATTTCTGGTTCAAAATCAGTAAAATTTGCCTAAAAATTTTGCATTTTTCTCAAATTTCTCACTCTAGAGGGAACACTTGCTAAACACTGCATAGTACGACAAAGGACCTGGTAACCCCAAGCCTAATCCTAATTTAACCTTAACCCTAATTTAAAGTTCTTTGTTGTTCTTTATTATGGTGTGATTCCAAGTTCTTTGTTGTTCTTTGTTATGGTATGATTCCAAGTCCTTTGTCGTTCTATGTGGTATTTAGTAGATCAATTTAAAGTCCTTTGACGTACTTTGCACTGTTTAGAAAGTCCTTTGTCATCCTTTGTCGCTCCTTTGCAGTGTTTCTGTCCTTTGCGGTGTTTGGTAGGACCACTTTTTGATGTTGTGCTTGCTATGTTGCTGTCAGTACGCATTAAATATGAACAAAAAAAAGTTAATTGCCACCTCATCGTTAATGATTCTGCTCAAAGAACTTATGATATTTTTAGCTTCTATTTTACAACCGAATTTGCAAAATTGAACTGCCTCAACAACCTAGCTAATCTTAATTTGGCCAAGCATTTTTCTGTTTAGCTGATTCATTTGTCCCTACTTCATCAGGCTGCTAACCTAAAAGCAGCAACACCCTTATATCCTCCATATATGCAAATATAACAGTTCAAAGTGAACTACGACTCACAGTGACTAGCTGTAAAGTTGGTGAAATTCTACATAAAGCACCAGATTATTACCATATCATTTGTAACAATTGACGCTTGTTACATGAGGCACCAATTTTTAAAACTTCTGACTCAAAAAGATTTAAAAATTTTATTGCTACGATATCATATATCGTAAAGTCAAAAAGTTTCAAAACCAAAAATTTCAAGGAAATAATTGAGAAAAATTGAAGCAAAAACATGTCACATCACGTGAAAATAATTATGTAGCCCAATACTATACATTCAAAATTTTTGCGACCCAAATTTTGGTCACGACCCACTATTGCAGACCCCTGCTCTACAGTACCACCGTCTGACCACAAAAAAGTGAGCTAGAATGTACCAATAACTGAATAAACAGATAAATACGGTATGATAAGCAATTTGTTTTAACAAGACTGTTCAGTGTTGGTTTATATTTCTAGCCTGCTGGCCTATGTGTAAAATGTAGAGTCATGGAAAACCTAACTTTAAGTTATTGATGGTTTAATCTGTGTCAACAATCAAAAATGGGTGATGCAGTAAATGCAAGAAATGAAGGATCTGGTGATAATGCAAAGTCAAAGCAAGATACCAATAAAAACAAACACACAGTAAAGGCACAGGTATACAATTTTACTGTTGGTGTGATCTTAACGGCTTGGTAAACTGTGAAACTGCGCTGTGCTTTGGACCTGTTTTAGATGCTGGTGTTATAGTTTTGACCAGTGCATTTTTGTGCAATATTTACCAGTATTGGCACCTTATACGAGTACCATACCTCAGTACTTAGTACCTGTCTGGACTAGACTATCATACTATTGGTTTGTCATATTGCATACCTACTGGTAATTAGGCTGTTAGCAAACTACCAGTAGTACCCAATAAAATCAAACAACCTGGTACTGGTAGTCTGATACTTGTTCTGTGTTAGTGGTGTAGTCGTGTAAGAGAAATTGTGATTATATGTATCGGTACTTTACCAGTATGTAAATTTAGTATCGATATTGTACCAGTAGCTTTTATATAGGCCTGTTCGAGCAACAGCCTGAAATAGTTTTTTCATTGTGCTGCAGATGTGTATTCTTATCTATAGACCTAACATACTATTCAGTATATATTACCTGATTGCAATGATAATTGTGAAAAATATTATTCGCCTAAAACTAGCAAGTACCAGTACAGGGTATGTAGTTGTTTTTTTATGAAGCGACTATTCTTATTGGCCTGTAGCCCTTGTTGCTTGTGTTTGTTTTAGTCTATTAGTTAGGCACACTCTCGTACAACCAGGGATAGCATGAAGGGATAATGAAACAAGCAAAGTAGTTATTTTTATGGTCACGTAACTTTAGCCATTGCCTTTTTTTAGTGTGATCAAGTCTTTAACTGTTAAAGATTAGCAGTTTTCTTAACTGTATGTACCATCACTATTAAAATGTACCATATCACTGTAGTATGTTGATATTCTAGTGCTTGTAAGTTAGTAATGTAGAATTGTAGAATGCCAGTAATGTGCAGATTTGTCTTGAAATAAACGTCTGGAATAAACCATTACTGGGTACTTCAACAATCAATTTTTTGTTTCGAAGTTCAGGACCTACCGGTTTGTTGGTTTCAAGAAGTTATCGTCTTTTTGAAACTTATAAAGCGGTGTTACTGTTGGTTAATGATCAAAGGGTTACTATAGTACGGTATGGAATTATTTTCCGTACTATTTTCCTCTAAAAATATACCGTACCGTAATTTCGTATCTTGCAAAAAATACTGTACGTAACAGTACGGTATGGAATTTATTCCGTATTGTAATACGGTATTTTTCCGTACCATATTTTTTCAACCAGTTTACGTCAAGAAAAATTCAGCAGAAAACTTTTTCCATTGCATTTTATTTTTTATATATGTAGTTGCATATTTATTCTCCTATCACGAGAAAGCGATCAATGCGCTATACGAGCTCGCTTAGGAGTTGCCAGCCATCTGTCTATCACACCAAGATGGGGGAATCCCGCTAAGTGCCTTTCCAAACGGCACAATAAACAAACTTGCCGGCTTGTTCTCCACACTGTCCCTTTAATGCTGAGCGTCAAGCAGGGAAGCTGTAAATACCAATTTTAAAGTCATTGGTTTGACCCGACTCGGAATCAAACCCCAGTCTATACAGCTCTGGAGGCGAAAGCTGTTACCACTCGGCCATCTGAGCTGTAAAAGTCATGTCAAAGTCCAGATTAATCGTTCTTTTATTTTAGCTGTTGAACAAAACTTTGCTTTTATTGGCTACAAAACTGCGTTGGTTATTCTCCATACCAGTAGGGAAAAAAGCGAAAACTTTAGGGGGGGGGCAGGGCCAGTTTGATAGCCAATGATCGAGGAAACTCATTTTTGTTTGCCCTTAGACAACAACCTCTAGAAGTTTTTCATTCGGCAAGGTGGGTGGGGGTGTCCCAGTGCCCCTCCTGGTTACATACCACACGAAATCAAGAGTTTTAATACCTGAATGAATTATTAAACATCGCCTCGGTACTCATACATCAGAACAATGAATCAAAGAACAATAGTTGCAGCAAAGGCCCAGGCTACAGGCCTGCAAAAATATGAGGTCTCACCCCTCCACTAAAAAGCTTTGTTCTCTCAAAAAAGGTAGGCTTCGTATGCTATTAACTGATACCTATTGGGAGATTTGTATTTTGTTTTATTGCTTCCTTTTACAATAAAATAAATAATTGTTTTTTCCATAGATCGGCACAATTTCAATAACTAGAACTTAACGGCACATCATGAACTGGCTTCACTATACACAGGATTATGATTGAATAATCAAACTATAATTAGGGTATTACAATTTACCTTGTTCACAATATTGTTACTTAAAATATTGTGAAGGGTGACTGGTGGTGAGAATGAGCGGCGAGCGCAACTGACAGGGTAAAGTCAATTCAAAATGTTAATTGGAAATCTATTTAGCGTAATGATCCTGCGATGATCAGTTGTATCATGAGTAGGTAAAGGCACTTTGGTCCATAATGCTCATTGAAATGCAAAGGTGGTTTTTTCAAACTGGCACTTTCTTTTTAAAGCTAAATTTATGCTATTTCATGATCATTGAATTTTAAAACCCAATAGCTAAAGTCGTGTTAAATAATGTGCTTTTTATTAGTTTTTTCAACTGACTTCAAGATTTGGTCGTCATGTTGTAATTAAAATAATATTGAATATGATAGCATTACTGTTTGCACTACTGTTCCCTCTAAGGTGCGAAATTTCAGAAAAGTGAGAAATTTTGGGAAAATTTTGCGATTTTTCTTTAAACTTGCCTACTGGAATGGTGACTATTGTCCGAATTTGAATCAAAGTGTTCAACATTTTGGTGCAAAACAGAACATATATGCCCTGGAACTCAACTTTAAGACAACAATTCCATGAAACTTTCTTTAAACCCCCTAAACCTTTGGGCAAATTTTTTATTAAAAAATCTATGTTTGGGCAAATTTGCACTTGCTACAAACTTAGGGGGAACAGTGGTTTGCAGTCTCTGATATTGCATCTTCAAGCTAAGCCTAAATTTGCATATGAATTACTTTTCAGGCTGGTAACCTTTTACGCTAACATCACAATTTGAATGCGTTTCTGCTAAAATTTTAATGATTTTTGGTATAAATATGCACTGTGCAGTCAGTTACAATAATAACTGTCATTATTTAAGCATCTTTGTAGCCATTTATATAATCATTTTTTGTGCAAATAAATAGACAGCAAACTTGATTAAAATTGAGAATTAGAGTTCTACTTTCACATATGTGTATATTGGTCGAAACAAGATATGAAAAATTTGAATCTTCATTCCAACTAGGTCATTTGTTACCTTTCCTAGTTATTTAAAGAGGTTATTGACACTTTTGAACTGAAAACTGTCAATCCAATGTAGTTAATAATATAAAGTTGGAAAGTACAACACTTTACTATTGTCTTTGGACAGTCATATCTTTATTAAAGCTTATTTTTTAATGAATTTTCCTGTTAAGTCTTTTTGTATCATGTGGGCTTGCAGGTGAAACCAAAAGGTTTAATGACAAAACTTGGAAAAAGTGACTTGCTGCGGTTACTGAGCATTTTGGAAGGAGAGTTGGAAGCTCAAGATATTTTTATATCTGATTTGCAGGTGACGTTATACTTTTATACAAAATGTTTGTGACATTCAGAATTTCATATGGATGTTTTTAAATTGCTTGCTAAAACGTTTTCGAATGTCTATTGGAGCCCTTAATGCAGATGGATAGGTTTAGCCTCATTGGAAATGCAGACAGTTAAAGTGTTCAGTTCAACAACTTTACATGCGCAGTTGCGCACTCTTAGCCAGTTTGCGTGAGAACTACTTCAAATGTAATTTTTTTTCTCTCAAAATGTCTTGTTTTTTAAATAGTCTCTTAACGTTTTTTGATGGTTTGTTTTAGGCTAGGGCACAACAAGAGGACTATGCGAAGAAGCGTTATTTTCAACATGCAATGACAGATCCTTTTCTCGCTTTGATGCGAGATTCTAAATCAACAAAGCGACAGATTTCACAGGCTGATGAAGAAGTTAGTCTTATAGCGATAAAATTTTTGCTCACACACATTTTTTTTCAAGTCGAGCAACCGTAGTGAAAACTTAAATTATTTATAGTGTTGTCTGAATGTTAATGCTGGTGTCGAAATGTTTTTGCCCAAGTTATTTTTGCTCATGATAGAGAATAATAGTTTGGGGTTTGACAACACAAATGATTTTGTTACGTAAAGTTTCATTTTTAGTCGAATTTCTGGGAAAATAAAGTGTAGCAAATTTTGCTGGTTCAAAAATTTTCACCTGTTAACTTCAATCTTATTTTAAAAACGAATTTAAGTCAACTTTACACTTGGAATTTACTGTATGTTTTTTTTTTTAAAACGTACGCTTCATTTCTTCGTATTTTACTGTTTCATCAAGTGTTGGTAAATATATGGTGTAGCAAACGCTGGATGGTCGTAAATCATTTCCTTAAATTGTGGATTGTTGATTAATTGCTTCCTGCCTGACGTAGATATACTTTTATTATTTTTTCGCATTTTGTAAATTATATACATTTAGATTCAATTTCGCTGTAGGTGCGGGAGGTCTGGGGTTCAATTCTCAGATCGGTCGAATCGAACACAGTGTCGCTAACGGCTCGCCCACCGCTGCGACGTTTCTTCGGTGCTGTGTTGCCCTGGCGCTAAGCCGCGGAAATGACCCCGCCTTTCGTAGCGCGCTGCGGCATAATTCCGCGAGTATAATGAAGACTTGTTTCGATGATTATTGTAAATGCTTCTTCAGCAATGAAAGTGCATGCTCCATTTTTTTTCTTTTCTTTTAACCGTTTATCACAATCAGCGAAAGCATGTGGAATAGTCTCTAACAGTAACATAAAAAGGTTAAAGAAGAATATATTTTTTGCAGGTAGCTGTTGAACCTCTTCCTTTACTTGAAAAAGTTGTAACAGAATGCAAACGTCAGCAGAATAAAGTCCGACAGCATATTGCCTTAAGCGACGCTTATTATAAATTGGTGAGTGGCTACAATAGCGTTTGGGTTCAAAATTACGTGTAATTGTAATTCATTGAAATACTTTATCATAGCATTGCACTGCAGTAAATTATAATAAGTTTAAAAATCTTATGTCGCTTTATCAGGCATTAAAACCGATCTACTCTTTGTATTGTGATCCAGCCAGAGCCAAATAGTGGGTTGTGGGATACGATGGGTAGTTCAGTGGTAGGTACCCTTCCTAACGGTTTTCGTACGCACCCCGAAAAGGGCTTTTTTGCAACTTTTTGAGGATTTCAACAGTCTTTGGAAGTCGTTAGTTAAATGAGACTACACTGTTCGTGTTGGCCTGCTCAATTTGCGTTCTTTTTTCGCATACAAGAAATAAAATTGGTTGATATACTATTGTGCTTATCCTCATAGATGTGTTTGTAGTAATATTTTCGTGTTTAAGGTCAATAATGAATTATTGGAAGTAAAGCGCAAGTACGCACGGGATACTGCTGTTGGTGATGATGTTACCGCTGCATTAGAAAAAGAGCGGGAAAAGTTACAGCTCGAGATTCGCGTCGAACGAGCCAGGTCGAAAAAATTCGAGTCCGAATATAAAAATCTACTGCAAGCAATCAACAAGGAACGACAACGTTTTCAAATTGTAAATATTAGATTTATTAAGCATTTATTGTTACTATAAAGTGTGTTCTCTCTCTGAATCGCTTTTAAAGTTGAGAATTTTTTTTAGCTAGTTTTTGATTTTTGTCATCATTCAATGTGGCAAGATAGCTGTTTTGTTGATTATATTTCTTGAACTTTTGTCGAGCGCAACTGAGGTTTGAACCATGTATTTTTGCTGCAAATCATGTTCTCACCCATTACTAAGCTATGAAACGGCTGCAGTAATGACTAGTCACCAAAATACTATCATAAAAGTTTTCCCTTTCTTGGAATCGAACACACATTTCTGGACATTGTCCTTAGACCACTTATGATATCGTTGAGATAGTGAGCCCCACTTTGAGTGTGCGTTTGATCCTGCTATGTTAATATACCTACTGAGAATTTGATTGAAATCATTGTTTTAAGTTTCGTAGTACCAGGCATAATACCGATTTAGCTTCTAGGTTGTAATTTGATTGTTGAATCACTTCAACTTTTCTATATTTTTATAAAAGTAAACAATGGTTGGAACTCTTGTACTTTAAGCAATTGCTGGTTTTATGCGAGTTTGTTTCAGTTCTGAATTGATGTCGTATTGCACAGATCATCACAATGTTGTTAGAAGAGCGAGATGGCCGTTTGTCAAAATTGGTTGATGTTGATGATCTTACACTGGAAGAAATGAAAGATAAATACAAAGAAGTGAGATTAATGGTGTAGTATTATTAATCTTAGTTTTTGAAGCCATTTTTTTGCAACTAGACATTAAGCTTCGACCCCTGATGGTTCTCTGCATTTGACCAAGTTTTGGAAACTATTAGCCTTGTGCATTAAAGCAACCTAATTGCTTGCAACAGAGTAAAGCAGATAAGGCGAGTTTTGTTGGTGACGATCTTGCTTTAATTTGAAAGTTGTTTTATGTTAATTATATGGTGTCAATGATTTGGATTATGCCTTTGGTTTCTGGAGTGCTTGGATAATTGTCTTTGCGTTTCTACATAGCTAAATGGTTAACATACTCGCACTTCGAATTGAATAGCCTTACTTGCAGTTGCTTGCTCAAAATGAGAAGTTGGAAGCACGTGTGAAAAGTATGGAAGAAAATAAAACAAAAACAACAGAAGAAAGTCCGACACATGAAACACAACCCAGATCAGAACAAGAATCTAAACAACCTGAAGAAAATACCAATAAAGATTTTGTTCCTCTTCCTGCACAAGTTTTAGAGGAAAAAAACCGACCAAAAACCCCATCCTCTACTGATGAGGATGTCATTAGTTCCTCTTCTTCCGTGACTGTTACTGTTCGCCGAACTCCAACCATTATTGAGAAAAAAAATGTTAATGCTAGAGAAAGATATCTATCCAACGTAAATTCAAAAAACAGCTCTCACGTTCCCGGCAAAGAGCCGTCTAAAATTCCTTCTCATCCTGATAAGATTCATCTCCGCTCCTCTGATTATGAATCCCGATTGTCTTCATCCGGCATCGTATCTTCCCCAACATCCGGAGCTTTTAATTTTGCTTTAAACTCTCCAAATCAACCTACTGTATCGGAAACATTTTCACAGTCAATGTTGCCAGCTAAAACTAAAAAAATCAACATCTCATCTGGTTCATTTCAAGCAACGAGACAGAAGTTCCAAAGGTTTTCAAGTCCGAAACCGACTCCTCCGTCTACCAACAAAGCGGAATCGTCTCATTCCACGTAAGTTCGCTTTGTCTGAAGCGATTTTGACGGTATTGAAGGTTCATGCTTCCCCTACCTAACCTTACTTCTGATCTAACAAATACCTGTAGTCTGTACCGTGTTTTACCTTTGGCATTAGCAGAGCATCATTGTTTCAGTTTCTAGTTGATTCATTCTGTTATCTGCCATAAAATTTTATTAATAATTGTAATGTACAGACGTCATGTAAAGATGAACACTAACACCGACGTGACGTCATCATCAGACTCCCCTTTGCCTTCTGTTTCAACAAGTTCAAAAAATGAAAGTAAATCGTATGCGAGAAAGTTTCTGGACAGTTCCTACAAGCCTCAACCTCCTAAACCCCTGAGAGTACGTAGAAATTGGGATGCCAAAAATTGTGCAGTGTGCTTAAAATCTGCTGCAATAAGGTGTTAGAAAGTAACATAGCGGTACTGTTTTTTTTTAATATTTGATTAATTTTTTGTTTTGTGCGCTCCATTTGTTAATACCTCCTGTACCTTATGAGTTTGCAGTGACCGTTTCCACTCTTTAAGCAGTGCTGCTATCACCGTAGCACTTTGCATTGCTGTAATGATGATGAATATGATGGGTTACAAGTGTAACTTGACCTCTACGAATTTCGGTCAGATTTTACCCTGTAGCTGTGATATTTAATGCTCCTATCCCAAAAAAAAGTTTCAAGTTGATTTGTAAGTTGTCAAAGCGATGGGTTTGTAAGTTGCCGGTCACCTGTCTATTGCCTATCGCATATCGCTTGGACCTTTTTATTGTTAGACAAGTTCAGCAAAATCAAGTCGAGAAGAAGCGAAGGAAAAAGTTCACCCGCCTCCTCTTCCGCCCAAAAAACCAAGCCTTCTTGGCAAAACGCAGAGGTATTTCTTATGATTTAAAATATCATTTATGCAAAGTTTTGACTTTTTCTGATATTTTAGTGACAAGAATACGGCTTCGGTACGTAGTAGAGAAGACTCGAGAAAAGTTGGTAAGAAATTAGGTTTGTAACTCTAGATGTCGATTATAGTCAGCGTTC
The DNA here is from genome assembly GCA_964006365.1 of Trididemnum miniatum. Taxonomy (NCBI): domain Eukaryota; kingdom Metazoa; phylum Chordata; class Ascidiacea; order Aplousobranchia; family Didemnidae; genus Trididemnum; species Trididemnum miniatum. The sequence goes on along the minus strand of OZ023237.1, from coordinate 22,156,784 downwards.
TGATAAAAAGCTCAAGTTGTGTTTCTAAGTTTAGAACTAAGTCGTTGTTATATTTCTCAAAAATTCCAATTTCAAGACAAAAGCATGTTAATGGTTCTGTTTAATTTAAGCTTGTCCATTGTCATTTTAACTGCATTTTTGTAATTCCTAATCCTCTAACTGGTGCGGTTTTAAAGCATATTGCAAACCGTGCGTACTGCGTAAGCATGGTAAAGTATGTTTAAATTGAGGTGGAACTAAAAAATACCGCGTGCATACTTTAAATTATTGAGCGTGTTTTGTGCAAGCAGTAGGGGGTGTTGTTCCTATTGTTGAAGAGTTGAACACATACAAATTTTAACTGTTTAAAGCTTCAACTAATGACAAAATTGCTCGCTCCTCTTCTCATAGCAAGACATCGAATACAGCTGGAACGAAGAATCTGGTAAGTTTTTACTTGGTAGACCTCTGAATAGATCTGAATGCAAATTAAACGTTGCTTGCATCTTGCTATTACAAGCCATTAACTAGAATTGACAGCTAGCTCTGAAGAATTTGTGGATTTGATTCATTTTAATTGCACTGTTTATGTTAATCTGATTCTGAAGCTTTAATCTGCTCTGATTAAACAGGGCAATCATTCGAGCAAATTAAATACAAAGCGACCAAGTTCATTCAACTCGAATAACAACAATTGCGCACGAATTGCTACTAGAATATCCAGCGCTGGTAAGTGCAAGCACTAAGTAATATGCTTTAAGCTTGAGCCTACTCCTCAAGATGTATCCACTTCCCACTGCCCGTACAACGTGTGGTAATTGTTAAGCTTGACCAGTGGGGTATTGGTCATGTTACTGGCTGAAACAACTCCTTCGCTTTTTGCCATGCAAATTGTTTTAAAACAAAATTGCAATACAGTATGTCATTTTCCTGATTGATTTCTTTTTTGGTTATAAGCGTTAGTGTAAGCTTATTCTGATTTTTTTCTCGCCTGGATAAGACGATTGGTAAAGAAGGGGAGCTCCATTTTAGCTTAAGAGTTGTTAGAAGTTGCAGAAAATTGATACTGCCCCGTTTAGAAGTTGCTTCCACGATTCCCGAGCCTTCAGTAACTTCGACTTTTCCAGTGTAGAACAACTACTTGCGTCTCACTAGGCTAGTGTGATACATTTTGTGGATTAACCTTATAGAAACGTCGTTGTAGCCCATTTCACTCGTTCAGACGACCGAAATGAATTTGGGGATGACGACCCATCAATTGCGAAAGTTTAGCGTGTTTGTATACTGTATACCTGTTGATAGTAAAGCTTATTCTGATTTCAAAGATGAAAAAATGCTTTTATTACCAGGCCCTGCTCCCTCGCGCCATCAATTGTCCGCTCAGCACAGATTGTTTCCTCCACAAGACGGCAGTAACGGGCCATTAAGATCTCCAGTAACAAATACGGTACCTAAATCCCCTTTGCAATCGTGCACATTTAATTTTGACTAATACATGTGTAAATACTAATGTATCAACAGCGTTTATAGCTCTTATTACTGCCCTTAATTTCTTTAATCTATTTTACGCTGTTTTTGCTTTAGTAAGCGGCATATATATAGTGTGTACGGAACTTCAAAATTACAATTAGTTAATTATGAATTGCATATCGTTCGTTGTACTATTACAATGTGCTGTCTTTTCTTATAATTTATCAGATGTTTTAGCATAGTTTAATGCAGTTTAGCTCGTGTGTAGTAGTCGCCACTGTGTTGTATTTTTTGTGTTGCTGCGTAGTTTTTTAAACTTTTTCTGTTTTGCTACTTCAAGTTTTTGCGAACAATTTCGTTTTGCACGCATTGCTAATGTAAAATCATGTGCTGTTATTTTTATACACATAATATTACTAATGTTTTTAGTATAGTTACACGATAGCTTGCTAACTTTTCTAACCGATGGTCTACATACAATACTGCAGTACTTTGTATATATTAAAATATGATCTAAGGCTTACTTATGATATCATATTCTGAAGAGGCAGCCTGTTTCGTAATTAAAACCTTTTGGGCTATCATAAATTTTTTTTGGATATGGGCTTAGTTGCTAACGATATTACCGAGGTGCTAGTAATCAAATATGCAATTGATCATTACTACCAATCAACATAACAGAGATGCTAATGTATTTTTATTTTTTTAACCATGACTGTAGTTACTTTTTGAATTATTTTTAACGGTGCGTTTTGTACAAGCTGATTAACAACTGTAGCCATATCAAGTACGTGCTCGCAACTAACATATTGTGTGGCTGTTGCATGTTTGCAAATAATGTAGTAAAAATTGTTGTAATAAAATAATTGAAACAAAGTTTCGCTATATTATGGCATCCTTCAAAAACTCAATTGTCGGTTAGTGAAAAACCACTCAATTGCAACATTCTTGTAAGTATATAACATTAAACAGCGATGTGTAAAGCATGATTAATCAGCTAGGTCAGGGGTAGGCAAACTTTTCGCACGAAGGGCCGCATTGGAAAAATTTTTGAAGCAAAGGGCCGCACTGAAAGAGCAAGATATAAAAAGGTCATCAACGTCCGCAGATGTCCTATCACTCAAAATCAAGTGAAAAGCATAAAATAAAGAGGTCATCAACGTCCGCAGATGTCCTATTCCACTCTTGATCAAGTGAAGAGCAAAAAGAAGGTCATTAACGTCCGCAGATGTCCTATATTTCGCTCAATATCAGTACGGAGCAAGGTTTATGTTTCTGTGAGTGCCCGCAGGCAGCAGAAAATGATCTCGCGGGCCGTATTGCCCACCCCTGAGCTAGCTCATGAAAGTGCAATGAGAAATAAGCAGCACGAAATAAAATGCTGAACGAAAATCGGAAAAACAAGCGTAAGCGAATATACCTCTTAATTGTCACAATTAGCAACGCAAATACAGAAATTAATTAAAAAATGCAGGTACACCATTTCGGACGAGAAAAATGTAGAGGAATCGAAGCAGTAACCATCATTTTTTCCAGACGTTTAAATAACTTTCCATCATTTTTCGTGATTCCGGTTTTCCAACATTAACCGTTGGTATGATGCGGTTTGGTTTTAACAACTCAACGAATTTCTTCAGTTCCGTGAAACTACTGTGTTCGCTGCAATAAAATAGCATTTCTAGCTTCATGCGTATCAAGGCACAGAATGTTTTACATTAGTGAAACAGGCTTTCGGAAACTAAACAAGAGCAACGGCATGGTTCGAATGAAGAAACGAAAACTCATAAAGAGGCTGGAGGTGTTGTAGCTTTCTACAGTGGGGTCATCTTGCCATTATTTTTTATGTTGCCTTGCCTCTTAATACACCGTTAAAGCACCCTTCCTCATAATTAGCAAATGGTAAAGCGAGTGGCGACCGCTACAACGTATGAACCGAAATTCAAGTACTTCCAGCCACAAATATCAGCGTTCCAGCAAGCTATACTTCATCTACTACATAGCTGAAAAAGAGAAGGCAATGATTTCGCTGTTGGCCTACTCGAACCTTTGCAAGAGGATACGGTTAGAACAACATGAACATCAAGGTAGGAAGCAACTACACTTAAGGTGCGATCGAACATTAAATATCTATTCTAAAAGGTCCGTCGAGCAACACAGTCATCATACAATATTAATACCATAAGTAAAGTTTCGCGTGTAAAGCGGAACGTCATAATTACTAAAAATATCATCACCCAAACATCAAATTTATCAAAATATTTTACAGAAATAAACTTACCTGTAAGGTACACCGTATATCATTACACGCGCATATACAGACGGCTTCAGCTCATTCAAGTTAGTAGAAGCTCCTTTGAACGTCCAACCAGTTGGTTTAACAGCAACAAGTCGGTCGTAAACACCTTCAAATTTCTTCAAGTAATCATTCAAGTTCTGAAAAATAAACGCCGATTGCTAAAAAAAATATTTGAAATTTTCAATACGATTTGTAGTTGAAATTTTCAGAACTAAACTTTTTCGCATGAATGTTTGATCATATCGAATGTTTCAGATAGCATGGAATGCGTAAGTTTTTCTCATTGAAAGTTGCATAAACCCATTCGAACAAACCCAAAACTTGTCAGTTACGTGATCACGAAAACCACTCACGACAAAAACATTACTTCAATCCTAGATGCAACGCACGCCCTCACAAGTGCCCCCCGTGTGTAACAAAACTTAACTGTCGAATAAACACCAGCACTTACTGATCAGTGATCACTCAGCCCATGGTAAAGATTACCGGCGTAAGTTTGTTTTAGTTGTCCAGCGCATCGTTGTCGGTGGCTCGGTGCGAGATGTCGATGAGCGCCCGGTCAAATCGGACACAAGTGTCCCCACCGCTGCGACGCTTTTTCGAAGCTGTGTTACCCCGGCGCTAAGCCGAAAAGAGGAGCCCAGCCACTCGTTACACGTTTCAGCGTAATACCGCGAGTAAAATAAAGATATAATTTTTTAGCATAAAATCAAATCAAATCTTCATTATACTCGCGGTATTACGCCGAAGCGTGTAACGAGTGGCGGGGCCCATCTCCGCGGCTAAGCGCCTGGGCTACACAGCTCCGAAGAAGCATCGCAGCGGTGGCGAGCCGTTGGCGACACTGCCGATTTGACCGGTCCAGGAATCGAATCCCAGACCTCCCGCACCGAAAGCGTGCGCTTAGCAACTGAGCTAACGGCCGGTATTTTTTTAGCATAAAAGATTTAATTACCGACGGGTTGAGTTTATTCATGGGAAGCACGTGTAGGTTGGTGAGACTGGAATCGGTTGTGATTCGTTGATTAACTTCTTTGTCACCCAGACACTTCAAGACTCGCTCCTTATCTCGACTTACAAATATCTTGATATTTAACCTGGTAGCAATTCCTGAAAAAAGTCAGGTATCACTTCAAACGCATGACTTTGGAATTACACAAATCCGCATCAACATTTTTACCACCATAGCTCAGTTGTTGAGACATTGCTATCGGTGCGGGAGGTCTGGGATTCGAATCCCGGGTCGGTCAAAGTGTCGCCAACGACTCGCCACACCTGCGACGTTTCTTCGGAGCTGCGTTGCCCAGACACTACGCTGCAGAGATGGGCCTCGCCACTCGTTACACGCTTTGGCGCAATAACGCAAGTACAACAAAAATTTCCTTATTTTTATTTTCGGCAGTGTCTAAGAGTACCGGCCCGATTTCCATAATCAAAACGCTGCTGCACCGGACTGCCTGTTTGTTTCTATAAAAGGTTTGCCGGTGCTCTAGACACATCCTTTATTTTATTACAATCTTCCAAAAGTTACGTTTTGTTTGATTTATTCAAAAAAATCTTGCCCCACTCTTCAAATTTGGAACCACAGCAAAAACAGAAAAATAGCTTGTTATGTACAATTATTATCTGACGATTTCAAAATTTTAATGTAATTTCAATTATATGGTATGAACAAACGAGAAAACCATAATATTACCCAAAAATATTTTCTCTTTTCCAATGCAATATGTACCAGTAACAACCAGAGTGAGAGGATTCTCTTTCACCAGTCGTTCTACAGTGGTAGCTACGTACTGGATGACGTCATTTTGAGGGGGAAAGCTGTAAGTAGGATCTAAATACGTTGTGTCCAAATACAGGGTGTCTATGCGGCTGCCTGAATCAAAAATGCGCATTTTTTCAAATTTTTGGTCTTGCAAAACTTCATAGATATTTTCTAGATTAAAGTTTCAAAATGACAACTCTTGGAAAGCGATACGCGAGCCACAAAAACAAGCAATGCACAAAGCACCCATTACAAAAACTAGCATTAATATACGCATACCAAGCACCTAATTTTGGCGTAGAAGCTTAGGCTCAAAATCATTTCGTCGATTATATTAGAGTAGGCATTAGGCAACTTCGCACAAGGTTTATACGCATCGTGAACTGGGGCGATACTTTTACCACTTAATTCGCATTTGGTTCAACTCCAACCAAAGCTTAGTTGTTGCGACTAGAATAATAAATGCGATGCTTAGTTCTGCCTCGTAAATTGCTTAAAAAGAACAAGAAAAAAATCTAACCGGAAAACTTACAAAAAAGCGCCTTGTAACGGGAAGCTTTGACTTTACGTCAAAACGTACAAGCGTACCCACTTGCATAAACGAACCTTGAATGTGTTGGTTTGTTAAAAGCTGACGATCCGCTCTGAAGTCACCAGTGTGTAGGATGATGCGCTTATTTTTTAATTGAAATAGAAACAGAACAGCACCTGAACATGATAAATAATAACTGAGATTGTTTTCAAATTATATTGAACTGAAAATTCAACAGTAATTGAGCGAGACTGCGAAGTGAGCTTGCGCTCTTCGAGTCAGCAGCCACTCGTGAAAAATATGTCGAATGCGATCGGCTCCAGCTATGAATCGAGATCGTCACGTGGGATCTGTCCCTTGCGCGCGTTACCGCTGGGCCATGTCACTGACAAAAAATTAAATTTGACGAAAGCAATAATTTCTCGCCAAAAGACGATAATCAATACATTTCGTAAAAATCTAATAATTAAAAGCAAATATCATAAAATTATATAAATAAAAAACAGCACACTTAATAAACAAACCAGGACAATGATTGGCTTCAAGTAAAGTAACGAACACATTTCCAACTTCTACTTTTTCATTTAATGGGAGTCTTTTAACCTGTCTTTTTTGTATATTTAATCGTGCTTCCAATAAATTCCCAGTAATCTAAAAAATAAAAATTCGCAGTTAAAAAATATCAAAAATGTAGCAATGCATAACAATTAAACATAGATTTAACCGGTCGTTAGCTCAGTTGCTAATCGCACAGGTTATCAGTGAGGGGGGTCTTGGGTTAGATTCTCGGGTTGGTCAAATCGGCACAGTATCACCAATACGGTGTTTCATTTTTAAACTTTTTTTTTCAAATTTCTTTTAGATAGTGATTTTCTAATGCCAAACGAGCCAACTTCATAATTGGTAAAAAATATTTTTGAAATTTTTTGAAGTTTTAGCTCCCCACACTCCTTATTTTTATAACGAGGAGTCCAATTTATGAAATTGCTATAACTCTGGGCAGGATTATCACATCAAGCTGATATTGGTGTGAAACGAATCAGAATGGAGAAGTTTATATCCAACTTCAAGAGGAACAATGAGTCTAACTTCCTCATTTTTCGAGTTATTAACAAAAATGTGAATTTTTGCTATATTTTCATTAACTTCTCTCCTGTTTTTCTAAATAAAGACTCAAATTTACGCAATCCCCTCATGTTTTTTCAAAACAATTACAAACAATGAACAACATCAACTCAAATTTAACTTAAACAACTAAGCCAGAGGTTTTCAACCTATGGGCCATGGCCCAAATATGTGTCATGGCACTGTTTTCAATGGGCCACAGAGCTTGGCTAGAACGCAAGGTTAGCTACCCTAATGATGCTGTTATGCTTATTTTATGTTTTTTATTAAGAGTAAACGGACAACGGCCATATTTTATCATTTTATTGGGCCATGAGGAAAAAAAGGTTGAAAAACCCTGAACTAAACAGTCACTCATTTCATCAAGTTCACTTAACATAGTAGGCATGGTAATATATCTCTTCATCTTGTGGTCAATATCGTCCAAACGTGTGAACTTTTTGTTTGGTTACTACGTCCTTCATTCGTCCAATCAGCCTTTCACAGCAAGTACTGTAGTTTCGAAAAACTTTCCAGTCATTCTTACTTCCTTTGGTTAGGCATGGTGATGATCTTGATCAAGCATTCAGAAATGCTTTAAGTGGACGATTTGACCATAGCAGCTCTTTCGTATTCGGTGTCTGGATGGCTGTTTGAGATATGTCCATGTCCGCTAGCACAAATCCAAGTGCTGCTGTTTTGGGGTTTATCTAAGTGGAAGCATGATCTATGAAACACTTTTTGCTGGTAATGCCGTAGAAGCTTTCAAGTAATCTCGTATATTCAAAACAACTTTCTATTCAATTGCAGTAGGCTTGAAAACAATCTCAAAAAATGAGGGGACGTATGCATCAACAATAAACTGGACAACTTGGTCTAATGAAGCTTGTTGCTCAGAACTTCAATCGTGTATGTCAAATAACTTAAGGCATAGGTATCCATCGGCTGTAGTCAACCATCTGGCATGGCCAATAACCACTGTTCCCTGTAAGTTTTTGGCCAGTGCGAATTTGCCCAAATATACATTTTAACAAAAAATTTGCCCAAAATTTAGAGGGTTTAATGAAAGTTTGATCCAATTTTTGCATCAAAATCGCATTTCTACAGAACATAACACATGTTAAATAATAAATAACTTGATTCAAATTCGGCCAAAAATCACCATTCCAGTCAGCAAGTTTGAAAAATTTGAAAACTTTGGCCCAAAATTTCTTGTTTTTCTCAAATTTCGCACCTTAAAGGGAACAATGCCAATAGCTTCCTGTCCATAAAAAAGATACTTTTTCATATTGCATCTTCCCAATACTTTTTCTGGAATGTTCCAGAAAGTAGTGCTAAAACTAGTGTGTATGTGATTAGCTTGGACAGAGTTTCATAATACTCTCTAGCCTTTGTGCTTAATGCTTAAGTGGCCAACTTGAGTATTTTAAGTTTCAGACTTAAATTTATTCCTTTTGGAATAAAAAAAGCAACAATCAGACAAAAAGGTTTCTGCTTTAACTAAAACTACTGTAGTCTCAAAAATTCAGTTGCAAACTTGCAACTCACAATTTTTTTGTCAAAATACCGTAATAATATTTCATTCTGGAACTGAATGCAACTGTATTGCGACTCGCAGTGCAATACTTGTGACGTAGACAAATAGATGCACTGATAAATGGACTTCAATTTAATCACTTTTCTCATTTGTAAACTAATTCCTGTAACATGGAGCATCTTGGAAAATTTTTATTAAAAATTAACCTTTATTCTTATTGCATATGATAAAAATAGCACAGAAAATTGCTCAAAATTAACAAAATTGCTTTTATCTCCCAATCTAAAGAAGTCAGACCCGTAGTTCGTCTGGAAGTTGGGTGTGAACTTGCCTATTACGATTTGTTTGATGTCAATATCAGCAATGTCCGATAATCCTAGCTCAAGTAATAGCATTTTTATGAATTTGACCCCCATCGGCTCAAAAATGGGGGGTGTGGGGAGCTGAAACGCAAAAATTTTTCAAAAAAAATGTTGAACATTCATTTAGCTAGTTCGTTTGGCATTAAAAAATCACTATCCAAAGAAAACTTTTTTTCGAGCGAAACACCCTAATCACCAACGGCTCACCACCGCAGCGATGCTTCTTCGGAGTTGTGTAGCCCAGGCGCTAAATTGCAGACATGGGCCTCGACACTCGTTACACGCTTCGGCGTAATACCGCGAATATAATGAAGAATTGACTTTTTGATTTCAAAATAATGCTAAATTTCTCAAAATTAGTCAAACATAATCAACACAGTTCTATACATAAATGTGTATCAACTTACACCACTGCAGTAAATATCTTCCCCAAATTTTTTTGATAATCCCATATAGTGATCATAGTGAAAGTGCGACAAAAAATAATAGTTAATTCCGGGAATTAATCCATAACTAAACGCATCAACAGCTATGTCCGTTCCATCAACTTTTTTATAAAATGGACACGACTTTTTCTTCGGAAAACCAAAATCTGAACACAAATCGTACTTATATTTGTGAGAATTATAAATACCAATAACTTTAACTTTGCAGTTTTAATTTAAATTACTTAGAAATAACTAAAAGTATTGACGAGAAGCGTTACATAAAATATAGCTAGCGAGGAATTGAACCTATCACCCTGCGATTACACTCACTACACAAACAATGGGCTTTAAGCTCTCATTGCCACAAAACTATATAGCTGACAATTCTAAAAGCATATTTTTAACCAAGAGCTTAAAATATTACTTTTTGTTGGTTTTTCTTCTGTAGCTTTCAGCACTGGTATAACCTTCGGTTGCAAAGGTTTCAGTCCAAAAAGTAAGGTTCCAATATCAGTTTGTTTTTGCTTTTTTGGACTGCCAGTGTTTCCAAATGGGCTTTTAAACATTTTGCTGCCTCCATTGAGTGAAGATAAAGGGTCAACAGTACTTTTATCTTCCTTGACAAAGCAAGCTTCTGTTGAAGTACTATCATAAGAAGATTTTTTGAAACCAGTTTCCACATTGTCACATATTTCAATTGTCTCTTCTGCTTCACTTTCACTTACTCGTATGTGTTCATTTTGGTTATCTACATTTTCGGAATTTCTACTCCAGAAATTTTTTTCAGACTTTTTCGAATCTAAGGAACTTGAAACATTTCTGGATGTACTGGAGTTCAAATTTTTGCTTGAGGTATTGCTCGGAGGAATAAATGAAGAATTATCTTGCTCGGAGACAATTACTACCGAATCAGAACATGATTGTTTCTTAATATTATTTCTACGAGATTTCTTTCTTAACGTTTGCAATGTTGTTTTATCTGACATTGGTGATTGCTTGCAATTTCTATGCAGCTTTTTACGTTTTACGCTCGCTAGATTTGAATCACTAACAAAATCTTCAGATGAATTCTCGATATCCACTTTAACTGATGTTATTGACACGTTACTCAAGGAACTTTGCTGAGAGTTTTCTACATTGTTATTTGCTCGAGCATCAGCCAAGATCTCATGACAAAACCGTTCATAATGACAGATCATTGTCGACTCACATTTTAATCCTTTGGGGCATTCTGAAAAAAAAAAGTTAAACTTAGTTTACCAAACTCAGGCTTTTCAAGCAAGTAATGACTACTACACGTATCAGCACATTATAACACTTAAAATACAGAATACATTTACTCTTGCAGTTTACTACCGATAATGAGATACTAATTATTTATCAATTACTGGTACCAACAACAGCAGCTTAGCACATTGACAAGATTTGGCAAAATTACAGTACCGGTGCTAGACTCAATTGCTAAAAATGCTTCACATTTACAGATCTATTTTGTACTGTTGTATATAACAATGAATAGTGAAAAAAGCATACTGGTACCGGCAGTGGTGTAAAAAGTATATAGTCCAGAAATCTAGTTAAATAAAAGTATTGTAACTAATGGCAGTAACTACGTGAAGTAGAGTGTAGGGGTTGTAAAAAGTAACCAAGAAAAAGTGAAAAGTACCAACAAGTTGAAACTACTAAGTAAAAAGTAGCATTTGCAAAAACAAGGCCATAAAGCTGAGCTTTGACAAAACATAATTTGCCCACTTCCGATCTTGGCAGATATTTTGCAGATGTTTGAACATAAATAGGATAATTAGCACATTTATTTGACGAAAATAAAAAAGTAAAGTGTGTCATAATCTGCAAAATGCAATCTCATTGTCCACGCCAAACACAAACAACAAGAGACCACTTAATATCACGAAATTATAAAACTTATATATATGAAATAAAACAATACCCAATACTAATTTTATTATCAAGCATGATTATTAAATTTATCATTTGCGTGATACTGGTACATTGCTTAATATTAACTACTTACCATTTTTAAAGCCACTTTAGTAGCATTACTTTCTGATTGAACTAAACTACGTAAGTAGAAGTAGTCGAAATTTAAATCACTTACCGGTAAGCACCGGTACGTAAGCTTACCGGTAAGCACAAGTAGAAGTAGTCGAAATTTAAATCACTTACCGGTAAGCACCGCTACCAAGTAATAATACTTGAGTAGTCTACCTACTACTTCGTTAGTTTACACCTCTGGGGGGGTCCTACTAAACACCGCAAGGAACTACAAGGTACTTTTAAACCGACAAAATGCTTGAAAACACTACAAGGAACTACAAGGTACTTTTAAGCCAAGTACAAAGTACTTGAAAACTCTACACCGTACTTTTAAGTTGAAAACAGCACAAGGAACTCTTATAGCTACTACGAGGTACCGTAGTTGAAAACACTACAAGGTGCTTTTAAACCAAAGTAAGACAGTTGAAAACACCACAAGGAACTACAAGGTACTTTTAAACCAAGTACAAAGTAGCTGAAAACACTACAAGGCACTTTTAAACCAACTACAAGGTAGTTGAAAACACTACAAGGAAGTACAAGGTACTTAAGGAAGTACAAAGTACAAAGGAAGTGCACAGTACAAAGGAAGTACAAAGTACAAGGAAGTACAAAGCAGTTGAATACACAAGGAACTACAAGGTACTTTTAAACAGTTAAACCAACTACAAGGTGCTTTTAAACCAACTACAAGGTAGTTGAAAACAGCACAAGAAACTACAAGGTACTTGTAAACCAACCACAAGACTTTTAAGGTAATTTTATACCAACTACAACCCCCCGACCCCAACCCTAATCCCCCGACCCCTACCCTACGACCCCCCCCCAACCTCAACCCTTCGACCCCAACCCCCGACCCCAATCCCGCCGACCCCAACCCCCCGATTCCAACACTCCCGACTCCGACCCCAACCCCCCAAGTCCAAACACACCAAACCTCAGCAAATCCCCAACTCCCCCGAATCTCCAAACTCCCCCAAACCTCCAACACAACTGACCGCCGCAAACTGGCCCCTGCAAAGTGGCCGCCATGCAAACTCGCCACCACGACAACTGACCGCCAAAGCATGAGGCTCGAAAAAACACTTCGGATCTTTGTTTACTTACTGTCCGTGTTAATTAGGTAGTACCTTTGCACCTTACTGCTTCTCAAACTGGGTATATTTTTTTGCTGTAAAATTTCGGAAAAATGTCCGATTTTGCTCAAAAAATTTCGGACATTTAAAATTTTTTCGGCAAGATTTATGAACGAACGATTTTACAAGTTTACTAAATCAAATGTTAATAATTACTGCATTTCACAAAAATACGAGACTAGTTTTGAAAACGAAACTCTAATCACGCCAAAGCCACGCAAAAACACGGAACGCTTGCAATGCAAACAGATAAAATATTAGCAATGAAGGGACGCAATAATGCACAGTGTCAGCTTATCCGTCCGACACGGGGCGGGCAAAAAGCAAACGCACTGTCGTACGATATGATTATTTACAACTGAGTAGCCTATGTTTACGTTTTTGTAATTACAAATATGACATGCTTCCTTGTTCAGATAAAGTAATTAAAAAAATGGGAAATTCAAAGAAGTTTATGCAATGTCAATAAGCAAATTATTTAGCTCTTCGAGCGTTGCATTTGAGCTGGAGCAACCGCTAACCTTGTGCCAGCCTCACTTGGAGCTTGATAGCCAGAATGAATATGCTGTGTCATAACTATAGTGTTCAAATAATGCAGCAATTGCAGCATTCAGTTTCAATCGCATTAATTTGTCAGCAGTTGATGCAAACGAGCGGTTTCTTGTCATTTATTCATAAATCTTGCCGAAAAAATTTTAAATGTCCGAAATTTTTTAAGCAAATTCAGACATTTGTCCGAAATTTTACAGCAAAAAAATAAACCTAGTGTGACAAGCATTAAGGCGCGAAGTTACTACCTAATTAACACGGACTGTAAGTAAACAATTGTCGCGAAGCGGCAAGGTGCGAAGTGGTTTTTTGAGCCTCGTGCTTTGGCGGTCAGTCATCGTGGTGGCGAGTTTGCTTCACGGTCAGTTTGCGTGGCGGCCACTTTGCGGCAGTCAGTTGTCTCACAGCCACTTTGCGGCGGTCAGTTGTCATGTACCGGTACCAGACTCTTTTGACCTCCCCAAACACAGTTTTTTCAATATCTTATAGTTCCTTGCAATGTTCCTAACGCCCTTGTCGTTAGTGTAAAAGTTCCTTGTAATTCCTTGCGGTGTTTTTAACTGCCTTGTAGTTGGTTTAAAAGCACTTTGCAGCTCTTAGTGGTGTTTTCAATTACCGTGTGGTTGGTTTAAAAGAACCTTGTAGTTCCTTGTAGTGTTTTCAGCTACTTTGTACTTGGTTTAAAAGTATCTTGTAGTTCTTTGCACTGTTTTCAGTACCTTGTATCGTAGTTTCTTGCGGTGTTTAGTAGGACTGCACCTCTGGGTACCGGTACCCAGAGTTGGGCAGTACCGCAGAACTGTAACGTGGTACTTTTTTAGTACCGTTATCGGTACCGTCAATACTTTTTAAAAAATGTACCGTTTTTGGTACCGTCGTTACTTTTTAGACCGCTTTACTCAATATTTCGGTAACTTTTTTAGAGTAAACTAAAGAAAGCAAAAGCGTTTCCAGTTTTTTCTGCGAAAAGCATCTTCGAAAAGTATCGTAAAACCACGTTGCTGTAGATCAGTGGTCGGCAGCCAATGGACTGCAACCCCATGCGAAGCTTGTGACCGGTCCATGTGCGTTTTCAGAATAATAATAGTAATAAAAAGAAATTTGTCAACCCCTTGAGATGACAAAGCAAGAAGCCAACATCTGACTAAGGGGCACTTGTTACATAACAAACACATGGTAACACTAATCAATATCAGGCACATCAGCAAAGGCCATATGAAAATAGTGGTTTTCAATTTAGTTTTGAACAGTGAAATGTTGCTAGTTTCTCGAATGTCAAAAGGTAAATTATTCCAAACAGTGACCGAAGAATGTGAAAAAATTGATGCAGATTTGTTGTAGTTCAGTTGACTAGTTGTTTCCAGCAAAAGCATATCACAGTTACTTCGAAAATTATAAGCAGCAGATGGTTTACGCAGAGCAACTAACTGTTGGAGGTAACCAGGAGCACAATGCTTTAAACACGTAAAAACTAACAATGCAATTTTAAAGTTTATACGATACCTTATAGGCAAAAAATGCAAATTTTTCAAAAAAGGAAACATATGAGAGCGTTGTTGAGAATACTTGAAGCTAAAAATAAAACGAACAGCAGCATATAACACTTTGGTAAGTCTACGTAACATACAGACTAGCAGTCCATAAAACAAAGCATTGCAATAGTCCAGATGGCACAAAATCATAGAATGAACAAGTTGAATTTTGAGCTTTACTGACAGTTTGGATGCTATCTTACCCAAATTTCTGAGATTACTGTAACATATACCCACGACTCTGTTTAAATGGTCTGACAAATTTAACTTGTAATCAAAAAGCACACCTAAGGTCTTAATTGACTCACAAGGAAACAATGCCTCAGCTTCAGAAAAGTTAAGTGCAGATATGACACTATTCACATTTAGAGGTGGCACAAATTCAACAAAATTGGTTTTCTGCTCATTAAGTAATAAAAAAGTTACATTTATCCACTTTTTCCAGTCAGAAACAAAGCACTGAATTTTTTCGACAATGACTGTCATAGGCGTATCACCAGCACATCCAAAATAACATTGAATGTCATCTGCATACATATGGGTTTTGAAATTGTGCAATTGCGCAACATATTTAACTTTGCGCACATACAAAGTAAACAGCAGTGGGCCCAAAATAGACCCTTGAGGAACACCTGATGAAACACTGACATCACGTGAAGAAGCGTTATTGACTTTGACATAATACTTCCTAGATGATAGGTAAGATTTAAACCAAGCAAAAATAATATCACTTAAACCAGGGATGGCGAACCCTTTCAAGTGGTGGTTCAAATATAAGGTCATAGACCGAAAAAAGAAAAAACGTGGGTCACGGATGTAATGATAAAGGACTTGAACTAGGAAAGCAAAAATAAAAATAAAAAGGTCTTCGCCCCTTCCGATGTCCCAAAATTCGCCAAAATCTATGCGAAGAGTAAAAAGAAAGTCCAACTTTTCACAAATAGGCTATTGGGTGTGAACAGCAAATAAAAGTTCTTCAATGCCACAGCATAGGCAGATAAACCTTTCTTCACTACGTAAATGCTTGTTACCGTTTTTTCCTACAGTTTTCGAAACTACAAGTGGGTCACTGAAATCTGCAATTGGGTCACTTCGTGACCCACGGGTCAGTGGTTCGCCATTGCTGACTTAAACCATACTTGCGCACAAGCTTTTCTAGTAAAATATGATGGTTGACAGCGTCAAACGAGGTTGATAGAACAAACACCTAAAGCACAACGTTTTGTTTTGAATCAAGCATACCAACAACATCATTATGAATCGTTATCAGAGATGTTTCGCAACAGTGATAAGGGCTGTATGTTGATTGAAAATGACCAAGGAGGTCATTAGACAGAAGATGCTGCATAACTTGGTTGTAAACACATCTTTTAATTACTTTTGATAAAACAGGCAAGTTGCTAATTGGTCGGTAATTTTTCATGCTTTGAATTGAATTAAAATGCTTTGAATTCAAAACATTATATAACGTTGGACGCAATTTCAGTCGCCAACGGATTTTTGCGGTTTTCACATAAGCTACATAGAAGAATTTATTTCTGTGTCATTAAATCAAAGTAAAACTATAGACCTGCAAATTCTGAGAAAAACGTAGATTTTGATTCATCTGAAAGTTCTGAGACCGACCGTTAGCTCAGTTGCTATGCGCATGCTCTCTGTGTAGGAGGTCTGAGCTTCGATTCCCGGACCAATCAAATCGGCACAGTGTCGTCAACAACTTGCCACCGTTGAAACGTTTCTTCAAAGCTGTGTTGCCCAGGCGCTCAGCCGCGGAGATGGGCCCCGCAACTCGTTACATGCATCGGCATAATACGGCGAGTATAATGAAGATTTGATTTTTAAAAGTTTTGAGTATGCTGCTACTGATACACCAACCTCTACTGAAAGTGGCATTGAAAATGAAAACATTCTCCTTCAACACAACGATGGAATTCACTCAGAAAGAACCTTTGCAACATTTTTTTGTATAAATATGATAGGCCATAAGCTCTTTCACGTCTTAAGCATTGTTCGAATGTAGCAACGTAATGAGATAAGCAGGGATGTGACAAAAGCTTCCGCTCGTAAACTTGCAAAACAGTAAGTCCCTACAGATACTTTTTATACCTAGCATGATAACTAATGAAGGAAGCCAACAAATTATTATACATGTTGCCATACATGAGAATGCTTGTTTTAGTAAGCGTGCCACTGTCACCTTGTTGATATAACCGACGGTTTGGCTTGCAGTATCAAGATTCGCGTGAGACTTCAACTCAGACCTTACACTAGCACCAGATGTGACAAAAAGCTTGATAAGCTGTAAGGCTTTAATTTCGTTGCTTTGCAAGACGAAAATCAAAACAAAAATTAATTTTTAAGAAAAAAATTTTCGCTTGAAAAGTACCAAAAATTGATACCGAGTAACAATATCGTCGTTACTTTTTAAAAATGTATTGTTATCGATACCGACGGTACTTTTTTGGCAAAGTATCGGTACTGATATCATCGTTACTTTTAAAGTACCGAGTGCCCAGCTCTGCCGGTACATGTAATTTAGATATGACAGACTAGACTAGATCTTCACTTATTAATATCCTGATACAAGAATAAATGATTGGTAAAGAAGAGGACAGTGAAGGGCTGGACAGCTGAAGTGGACAGTAGTATAAAGACATCTGCAATAGTGCAGAATGACATCATACAGCACAGTACAGCAATCTTAACAGCAAATAGGAAACACTTAAGTGTAAAGTGTAGATTTAGACACTAACATAACCCACCTTTCACAGACTTTTGCTTGCTCCTCTGTCTTATACAAACTTCGAGATGCAAACTCACATTTTGTCTTTTGATTAGCATAAGAGGCATTTGACAATAAGGGCAGTATTCAGTGATGTTACCATTATCTGATCGTTCATCAGAATCAACTGTCCATACTTTTCTATGCCTAAACATTAGCCTGTTGTGCACAGGTACAGTGTAGCAGAATCTCAACTACTCAGCTACTGTTCAGCTGCTAGTTACCGGTAACATCTAATTCAAAACATCATGAAATAGAAATCAAGTAAGTCTAAATTTGCTGATATTCGAGGCCTCAAATTTGTTTTACCAGAACCGATTTATCCAAATTTATTAATTAAACACTTTAACCATAGTTCTCTATAATATGGTTGTACAACTGTGTCACGTGACCCACTCGTCACGCATGAGTTACAAGGTACGCTCTGAATTGCTCCCAAGGAGCACATCAGATTAGCAGTTGAAACAACATGAAGGTAGTGTGGAAGGCCTAGTCGTGGGAGACCTAGGCATAGGGTTAGTCGAAGGAAACAGGAGTGCAGGGAGGAAAAGGTACTGGGGGTGTAGGGGCGGGGGTGCAAATCTATGTTGAGCAATGGAGGGATGATTTAGCAAAATTGACACGTCCGCAGATGCCCAATTTTTTGTCAAAATAAAGTGAAGACCAAGAAAACAAAAGGTTGCAGATGCCCAATTTTTTGCCCAAAATGAAGTAAAGACCAAAAAAAGGTCATCACGTTCGCTGATGCCCAGTTTTGAGTACCGGTAGGCTACTTGGACATTAAAAGTATTGGGGGGATGCATCCCTCATCCTACCTGGATTTGCACCCATGTGTAGGGGTAGATGTGGGATAGAGTATGGGGTAAGTCTGGGGAGGTGTGGGAGAGTGTACGAGGTGAGTGTTGACAGGTTGAGGGTGTGGGAAAAGGGGTGGAGAAGTGAGTTGGGTTGTGGAGAGGTGTGGGAAAAGGCATAGGCCTAGTCGTAGGAGACAGGGGTGCAGGGAGGGCAACCACCCTCCATTTGTAAAATTTGAAAATGCCGCGTTAAAAATTCAAGCACTGTAAAATGTTTTCTGGGCATGATTTGAATGCTCAAAATTGGTTTTGACTGATTTTTTGAATTATTGAGTTCCTGAAAATATTTTTTTCCAGTTCAGCAGGTTTAATGATTTGCGAGCAAATAACAACTTGTTGATACAATGCCAGTTTGGCAGTATCTAGATTTAATGAGGTTGTTGCCTGGCATATTTTTTCATTATGTTTAGTCTACTTGTCCTGAGTTATGTACAGTGATGGGCATGATACCCTAAATTTGTGTTAAGCGATATCGATATGCGATACATTCAAATTGGGCTAAAGCGATACCAATGCGCTATGCTTAAAAATACTACTTTAGCCATACCAATACCTGATACAGTATCGTCGATACTTGTCCCTCAATTCATTTTTGTAACAAGTTCTAATTACCAAGTTTGACATCATCATAATGCAGTAGTGATTTTTTTCTCAGTAACCTTAACTTTTCTGTCAAAAGTTTTTTTTTTTTTTCGATACAGTATTCCTATTATGAGCAACAAAGCAATATTAGGGGTATTGCAAAATGAATATTGGTGGGTCGCGTAAAACAGTGTTCCCTCCAGACATAAAAATTTAAAAAAAAATGCTCACAACTAACAAAATTTGGACAAAAATGCAAGCCATCATAATTTTAAAAATTTGGGGTATTTAAGCTAATCAAAAACCTTTTATGTTTGTTTTATTTTTCACTTTTTGGGGGAGTGTAGATGGTGGGGGAATTGGGAAATTTTTGGTAGTTGGGGCAGTTGGGTCAAGTATGGGGGAAATATGGAAGGAGTGGGGAAGTGTATTGGGGTGTGGGGGGAGGTAAGGGAAGGTGTGTTGGGGGTGTGGGAAGTGTGTTGGGGTGTGCGAAAGTATGGGGTGGTGTGGGGAATGGGGGTAGGTGCGTGGAAGTGTGTTTGGGGTGTGGCGAAATGTGTTTGGGATGTGGGGAAAGGTGTGGAAAGGGTTTTGGGGTGGGGTCAAAGTGGGGGGTGCGAGGAAGTGTGGGAAGAAATATGGGACAATCTGGGAGAGCGGGAAAATATGGGGAGAAGGGTAGTTCCACGATTTTGGACCTCAACCCTCCAACCCCAACTCCCCTGACAACAATTCCCCCAATCCCTAACTTCCCTGACCCCCCGAATCCAACTCACCCAACCCCAACTTACTGACTTCAACTCCCCCGACCCCAACCCCTTCGACGCCACCCGCCCGACTTCAACCTACCCGACCCCAACTTCACTAACCCCAACACCCCCGACCCCAACCCCCCCAACTTCAACCCCCTCGACCCCAACTCTTCTGACCCCACCCCCCAGCAGTCCCCCTTACTCCAACCCCTTGACTTCAATTTCCCCGACCTCAACCTCCTCACTGCCAACTCCCCGATCCCAACTCCTCCGACCCTTAACTCCCCCGACCCCACACCCCGACTCCACCCCCCCAACCCCGACTTTTCTGACCCTACGCCCCAACCACTATTCCGCCGATCCCAAACCCCCAACCACAAATTCTCCTACCCCAGCCCCCCTGACCCCAACCCCCCTGATCCCAACACCCCCGACCCCACAAATCCAACCTCCTCGACCCCAACTCTTCTGACCCCACCCCCCAACCACAATTTTGCCGACCCCAACCCCCCTGACCCCAGTCCCCCTGACTCCAACCCCCTCAATGCCAACCCCCCGATCCCAACTCTTCCATCCCTAAACTCCCCCAACCCACACCCCTGACCCCAACTTTTCTGATCCCAACCACAACTCCGCCGACCCCCAACTCCAAATTCTCCGACCCCAGCCCCCCTAACTCCACCCCCCCTACTTCAACTCCCCCGACTTCAACCCCCCCGACCCCAATTTCCCCCCAACTCCAACCTCCTCGACCCCACCTCCCCTGAGGCCCTGACCCCACCCTCCAACCACAACTCTGCCGACCCTAACCCCCCCTGATCCCAACTTTCCTGACTCCAACCCCCCGATCTCAACCCCCTGATCCCAACTCCGCTGACCCCAACCCCCTGACTCCACCCCGCGACCCCAACTTTTCTGACCCCAACCACAACTGCCCCAACCTCAAATTTTCCGACTCCAACCCCCAGACCTTAACCCCCCCGACCCCAATTCTCCTGACCCCCGACCCCAACCCCCCCAACTCCAACCTCCTCGACCCCAACTGTTTTGACCCCACCCCCCAACCACAACTTCGCCGACCCCAGTCCTCCCGACTCCAACCCCCGACCTCAACCCCCTCAATGCCAACCCCCAGATCCCAACTTTTTCGACCCCAACTTTTCTGACCCCACTCCCCAACCACAACTCCGCCGACCCCAAATTCTCCGACCCCAGCCCCCCTGATTCCAACTCCCCCGACCCCAACCCCCCTACTTCAACTCCCCTGACGCCACCCCCCGACTTCAACACCCCCGACCCCAGTCCCCCGACTACAACTTCCCTGACCCAACTCCCCTGACCCCAACCCCCCAAACTTTTCCTCACCTTCCCCAACACTTTCCCACATCTCCCCACACCCCAGCACACTTTTCCACACCTCCCTCAGTACTTCCCCACACATCCCCCCACAACTCTCATTTTCCCCACATCTCCCTTCACCTTCTCCACACTCCAACACACTTTTCCACACCCCTTCTCACCTCCTCCTGCCCTTCGCCACACCCTCACACCTTTCTCCACATCTCCCTCACCCCCCCCCAACACGTTTTTTACACCTCCCCCACACTTCTCCCACCTCCCTTTACACTTACCCTCACCCCAACGCACTTCCTCACTCCTCCCCCCACACTTCTTCCTAAAAATTGTTTGTTATTACACCTGTGGTTGCGGCATTACCGTACTAAAATATCGTGGGAATTCTACTTCCGTACCTTCTCATTGAAGCGTGGCAAGATAAAAAAGAGAGAAAGAAGAAAAAGAGTTGTACAACCATATTATAGAGAACTATGCTTTAACCTTTATTCTATTGCTTCTCTTACTTTTTGAATTATTTTTGTGGCACAGTTGCTGCTTCTCATTATTTATATTTTGCTATTCTTTACAGTTATTTATAGGTTTACTTTATTTATTTGTAGTTGTAGCCTATTTTTGTTGTGTTATTTTTCCTCACTTGTTGGTGTGCTTTGGCTTGTGACCAAGCACCATTGTGTTGTATCTTAAATTAAAATTAAATTGCGGGTACCATCCATAGGATTAACTGATTAAGTTTTGCACAAGGCTTGAGGGCCGATGCCTGGGATTGCGAGTCATAACACTGTGGTCTAGAGATGGCTCGGGCTGATTTTTTTGAGGCGCAGACCGCCCACGGCCAGTAACCTCTAGCCCCGTAACCGACTCGGCAACTCACACTAAAGATAAACCCCAGTCCGCCCGAAGCCCATTCTTTTTACGAACCTGTATGGTGTGCCGTTTGTAAAATTCATATTGCATGCACTTTACGGACAAATTAACGGCTTTTGCAATATTAAGACGAAATGGTAATGCAAAAAATTGGACTTATTCTGCGGACTGTAAAATAACAATGGAACGACAAAGGATTTTGTTGAAGGCTTGTTAATGAAGTGCCATTTGTAAAATTGATATTGCACGCACTCTAGGGGCAAATCAACGCTTTCGTCTAGTCTAGGACAAAATCGTAACGAAAACAGTTACGCATCAAATCACATTTTGCAGACTGTAAAGCAAACGCTATGGGGCGCCGTGTGTAAAGCTACGCAATATAAAATTTTGCATCATTTTTTTGGTTAATTTTGGTTAAATTACATGCAATATCATATATTGTTGCAATTTATCTATATTGCTGCAATATGTGTTAAATTGTTGCAATTTATGTATATTGCAAAAAAAACTTTAAATCGGCTTTTAATTGCCTTGATGATATGCTAACTAAAACAGTCAGTGTTGCCATTTCCCTTTTTCCATGAACTCATGTAGTGTACTGGCCTGAGGCGCTGTTGTACTGACTGTGCAGTGTGCGCTTATGCTGTATGGCTGAAACATGTCAGATTATAGTAACTTCTGTGATCTGTCCACAGAAAGCAGGAAGGCTACATTCTCACATCAGCAGATCAGCACACCGATACACCAGCGGGTGTCTCTATTTATGGAATAGTATGGAATAGTATGGTATAGTATGGAATAGTATGGAATAGTATGGTATAGTATGGAATAGTATGGTATAGTATGGAATAGTATGGCATAGCATAGAATAGTAAGTAAGACACTGTGGTATAGTATAGCAGAAATGGGTGATAGGACGTTTGGGGCACTAGAGTAAAGGGGCCCATATAAAGAGTCAAATTGAGGGTGAATGGCCCTCAGGATTAAATGTGCCTCAGGCCTAAATTGGGGCAAAAGGAGTCAAAGGTCCTCAGGATAGGATGGTTGAAGCAATAAATAGGATGTTAATTTAGGCCTAGGAATAGGATGTTAATTTAGATACACACCAGCAACTTATCCATTACCAGCAGTCTAGACTATCTGACCGATAAAATCTCATAGCAGCCTTGATCCAGGCTATGGGTTGGGGCTAAGCGCCATTCACCCTCAATTTGACTCTTTATATGGGCCCCTTTACTCTAGTGCCCCAAACGTCCTATCACCCATTTCTGCTATACTACACCACAGTGCCTTACTTACTATTTCATACTATTCCATACTATTCCATACTATTCCATACTATACCATACTATTCCATACTATTCCATAATTAGAATGTTCTCTATTTATGGAATAGTATGGCATACTATTCCATACTATACCATACTATTCCATACTATTCCATAATTAGAGAAACCGATACACCAGCAACCAGTTACATACGGTAAACTGGAAAATTAAAAATGTCAAACTAGTCTACCGATATCAATATTTTGTAACTGAACGAACCCTAACTAAATTTAACCCTAACTGAACCTAATCCTAACCTAACCCAACTGGACCTGGGAGCTGATACTAGTTGTTACCCCTATACCGGTAGTCTAGTTTAGTCTAGCTGCTGGTATTCCAAAGGATACCGGTACCAGTAGCTTAACAGTAGTAGCTTAAATGATTCATTTAACCAAAAGCTTAAATGTTTCAGCCAAACCAATAAGCGCACACTGCACAGTCAGTACAACAGCGCCTCAGGCCAGTACACTACATGAGTTCATGGAAAAAGGGAAATGGCAACACTGACTGTTTTAGTTAGCACAAAGTTCTCTATAGAACTATGGTTAGCATATCACCATGGCAATTAAAAGACGATTTAAATTTTTTTTTTGCAATATGCATAAATTGCAACAATTTACGCAAATTGCAGCAATATACATAAATTGCAACAATTTAACACATATTTCGACTATTAAATTAAGTCTCTTCAGTGGTGCTATGAGCTTCAAATCCATGAAGTACATCCATCAACCTACAATGCATTCTTCCAGATAACCTTTATTCTACCTAATACCTATAAAGGTTAATTCGCGTTTCTTGTTTCTCGGCTTCATTGGGAGACATGATGTTAATGGTCCTGCATGGCAATGACGGTGTGCATACACACAACAGAGGTAGCAAAGACATATTAGGTGCTACTACACACTACACCCCTGTGATGACTATAAAGTATGGGACTGCTCTCAAGTCTAAGACTGACTATAAGCTTGATCTGATGGCTAGGACTGACTATGAGTCTAAAGTCTAGGACTAAAGTCTAAAGTCTAGGACTGACTATAAGCTTGATCTGATGGCCTATGGTCAAACTAAGAAAATGAAATTACTCCGCGGGGAGATAGCAACTCCACACCATGAAAATCCTTTTGACCCAACCTATTGCTAATCTCTCAACCAGTTTCTGTACTTTAACTAACCCGTTTTTGCAGCTGCAGACGCGTTTCGACCTTATTAGGTCTCATCGGTGCAGCATAGCATCCCCCACCCCCTAAATATAACTCAGAATAATCGCTAAATCTCCAGCTTTACACCTCTATAGAACAATATATCTCAAAGCTAACCTTCTCCTTGACATACTCAAGGCTTAAAAGAAATTTTGAATAAGGGTAAAAAACAGACAGAATTGTTGCCAATTGTTAGCACATAGAGGTATTGTGATTACATAAGATGTCTTCTATTTTTATGGATCCTCAATAAATATATTCCCTCTTAATGTAAAAACCGGATGGTCCCTAACAAGCAGTGAAAAAATCAACATACACGCTTGAATTTACGACGTCTGCGAGGTGAAGTGATTGTTGTTCAATTATGACGTAATTCTTTTCTGGATAGGCATGTGGACCAAGACAGGCACTTGCAAAGCCAGCCATCGTCATAGGCGCTTACACTATGCTTTCTCCAAATTGGATGTCATTTCTTCATTATCTCGGCATTATTCCGGTCATGTCGGAGCCTCACCTTCTACTTCAACGACTTTGATTAGGCATATGGATCAAGACAGGCAATTAAACCAGCCAATGTCGAGGTGCTAACACTATGCTGGTAATTGTAGGTAGAGTTCTTTCTAGTCGTGTGAACATCGTATTCACTCTGGTTAGGACCAGTGAAGGCTTACTTAAAAGAGATGAAGCTAGAGAAGAGGCAAAAGTGTCTTGATTCGTTGAGAGACAAACGAATTGATCGAGAGATGTGGACGCGTTCATCTTGTGGATGGTAGTAGATGAGTTGGTAACATTAAATTGATCTGATGTTACTGTACACACAATCTTCAGTAAATAAGTTGCTGAATTCAGATAGGCATGTGGACCATGATAGGCACTTGCAAAGCCAGCCAGATCAGAGGGCGCTTACACTATGCTTTCTCTGAAAATTCCTTGGATCCTCGTGGACCGTGACAGGCACTTGCAAAGCCAGCCATCGTCAGAGGGCGCTTACACAAAGGAACCTTGGAACAACTCATCTAAAGGAAGGATGAATGTAGCCAGTCAATTGTAGTTGTATAGGCCATCAGATCAAGCCTATAGTCAGTCCTAGACTTTAGACTTTAGTCCTAGACTTTAGACTCATAGTCAGTCCTAGCCATCAGATCAAGCTTATAGTCAGTCTTAGACTTGAGAGCAGTCCCATACTTTATAGTCATCACAGGGGTGTAGTGTGTAGTAGCACCTAATATGTCTTTGCTACCTCTGTTGTGTGTATGCACACCGTCATTGCCATGCAGGACCATTAACATCATGTCTCCCAATGAAGCCGAGAAACAAGAAACGCGAATTAACCTTTATAGGTATTAGGTAGAATAAAGGTTATCTGGAAGAATGCATTGTAGGTTGATGGATGTACTTCATGGATTTGAAGCTC
Source organism: Trididemnum miniatum (assembly GCA_964006365.1). Classification (NCBI taxonomy): domain Eukaryota; kingdom Metazoa; phylum Chordata; class Ascidiacea; order Aplousobranchia; family Didemnidae; genus Trididemnum; species Trididemnum miniatum. The sequence goes on along the minus strand of OZ023237.1, from coordinate 22,130,898 downwards.
ATAGCACCACTGAAGAGACTTAATTTAATAGTCGAAACGTATCCCGTCTTAACACATATTGCAGCAATATAGATAAATTGCAACAATATATGATACTGCGTGTATTTAACCAAAATTAACCAAAAAAATGATGCAAAATTTTATATTGCGTAGCTTTACACACGGCGCCCCATAAAACGCGCTTACATCCAGTCTAGGACAAAATCGTAATGAAAAAAGTTTTAACGTTTTGCGGACTGTAAAGTAAGAAGTAGTTTAACTGCACGACGAGAGAGTCTTACGTTCAAGACCAGTTTCGGCGGCCAGTAAAATAGTGCAGTTTGTAAAATAGTGCTGATCGTAAAATCCATTCGGAAACAATCGGAAACCTTACGTCATTTAGTAACCTCTGTAGTTAACTGTTGTACTGAACCTAACTTTCCCGCCAGTGACCGAAAAAACATGACGTAAGGTTTCCGATTGTTTCCGAATGGATTTTACGATCAGCACTACTTTACAAACTGCACTATGAACGTAAGACTATCTCGTCGTGCAGTTAAACTACTTCTTACTTTACAGTCCGCAAAACGTTAAAACTTTTTTCATTACGATTTTGTCCTAGACTGGACGAAAGCGCGTTTACTTTACAGTCTGCAAAATGTGATTTGATGCGTAACTGTTTTCGTTACGATTTTGTCCTAGACTAGACGAAAGCGTTGATTTGTCCGTAGAGTGCGTGCAATATCAATTTTACAAATGGCACTTCATTAACAAGCCTTCAACAAAATCCTTTGTCGTTCCATTGTTATTTTACAGTCCGCAGAATAAGTCCAATTTTTTGCATTACCATTTCGTCTTAATATTGCAAAAGACGTCAATTTGTCCGTAAAGTGCATGCAATATGAATTAAGGAGGTTGAACTAATGTCATAGGTTGAATCAAGAGTTGAACCAACCCAAAGGTTGGTAAGATTTCATACTTCAAGACGAAACAAGTGTTTCTGACGCGTTTCAAAGTCTTTATCACTTTGACTACAAACTGTAGTAATTAATACACAAACACCACCTAAATTTCTGAATCCGGCTCCGGATCCTACACGTATACAAAAAATTCAACTCCGGCTCCGCTCCGGCAAAAATAGCCAAACTCCGACTCCACTCCCACTCCGCTCTGTGATCACCTCTGCTATGGCCTAGCGATGGCACCATACCGGTGGTTCTGATGGCACAGGCCGCTAAGAGACCAACTAATCAGCCGTTAACCGGTCTTTTTACTTGTCCGCTAACGGCCCGGTTCTATCTTTGTTTATTACTGGGCCGCTTGCACTTCTTGAAGTCCCATTAAGTTTGATTAATGTGATTAAAGGTTTATGGGGTGCCGTTTGTAAAATTAGAGATTAAAGTAATATAAAAATGTTGATTTTTCACTTTTCTATTCCGCTTCTGGTGAAACAAATATATTCCGCTTCTGGTAATTGTTCAGCACTATCCAAAGAAATGTTGAACTTGATATCATTAACTTATTTTCTTTTAACGTTGATTTGTTTCAGAATGTAAATGTGAACAATGGTACATTGGTACAATATTTAGTCATAAAACATAGCCTCTTCATTCATGCTTAGAACGTGTAATTTGTTTTAATATGCTGAGACTACAAAAGTTAAAACAGGAGCTGGAGTTTGGCATTTGTAAGTATACCAGGAGCAGGAGTAGGAGTGTGCTTTCTCGGAGCAGCAGTGGAGTAGGAGTCTCAAAAAACAGACTCCTCTCACCTCTGGGTCATAGCAGGGAAAACAGCATAAATTTGCTGTTCTAAAAAGAAGTTCATATAAAGTTATGCGGTACGTTTCAACAAATAAAGTCATATTTTTCGATTTTATAGGTTACAAAAAAATCGCCCTAGTTATTACTAAGCATTAAGGTTCGGTTAGGGTTAGAACATAGATTGGTTAGACTTAGGGCTGTCACTATTAACTCACTAGCGCCCCTAGCAGTTCATGTGCTTCTTAATCACTTGCAAAGACGCTCTTTGGGCAGCTACTGCAGGTTTCATCAGGACCCTTTTGAAATGTTATGATTACCGGTATATCAGGAAATCTCAGCTTGGTTACGTATGGTTGGTCTTGGTCAGTTGGTAGGGATAGTGTACTCCAATCTTAAGGAGCGTCAGAATATTCCTCTGACTGAAGATAGTCTAGTTAAAAGTTATGTACAATGGGCACCAGAAACGACTTGGTCCATTTTAGACGAAATTACAGGTATCAATAGACAGTCTACAGATACTGAAAAAACTGATGCTGGAAGCCAATAACAATGGTGATGACTGGTAGTCTGTTAGTAAATTACTTTCGGTGTTGGCAGTGTATGTACTGGTAGGAGTAAAGTTCCCTATCATCTATTGAGATTGTTATCATATGATGTCACTATCTGACTATAGCAACTGTCTATGACAAATGGACTAGGCTACTCTGCTACTGACATCATACCGGTAGTATATCCTTTGTACTTCGTTACTGGTTGACATAGGCCTACTGGTATCGATATTATTTAATCACTTACAGGTACCGGTATGTCACAGGCTAATCTACCATACTAATGTTGATCTTACGTATTGATTGGTGATAGACTAGATTTGCGTGTTGGATGATCATATTTCTAGTGTGAATGAAAAAATTAATCAATACCGGTATGGGAGAAAGTGACAATTTGACCAATTCTGTTGAAGAAAATACAAGTAGTGAGGTGACTTTGTCAAGTGAAGATGATTCTGGTAAACTTAAAAAATTGTCATTCATTGAAGACTTGGCATCCAATAACATGATTTGTTCTCATGATGAAGATGCTACAACAAATTCTGGGACAAGTTTCATGACCAACCAAAACTACTCAAGTAATGCATGAACTATTTTGGTGGCTAGGAAATTGCAATGATAGACCTATAGTCTACAATTCATGATTTGGCATAAGATTTCAAAATATGAATATTAATATGAGTACAAAATCAATCTCAATTTATGCTAATTTATTTCACATCAATTTATGTATTTTACATCATATATATATGGTAATAATGCAGACATTACCTGTACCAGAAATCACTGTTCCCTCTGAGATTCAGGATTTTACCTAGTGAGAATTTGCCCAAGTATGAAAATCACTAAAAATTGCCCAAACATTTAATGGGTGTGATTGAAGGTCTGGAATAAAAACTTAAGCACTTCTGCACTTTCGTCTAATTTGCTTTTAAATCATTATAGCAATGTGCCAAAATTAAAAATAATTGCCCAAAATGTCTCATTTTTCTCAAATTTTGCACTGTTGCACCTAAGGGGAAATACTGAATGCAGATATTGCCGGTACCATATTTCTCCAAGTGAGCTTGTTATACATAAAGTAGTGCTTTAGTTTTTATTACCGATATTTTATTAGTGGTAATGTAATCATGTTACTAAGGTAACTCCCAAGTTTCCATTATTTTAATACGTGTATAGTCTAATTGTTTACTTTAATTTCTGTCGTGGTTTAGTTCAGAGTTTAAGCTGATTTATAAATGTTGACGTAAAGTCTTAATTGTTTACTTGTTTTTCATGCAGCATTTTCTTCCTCAAGAGATACCAGTGAATCAAAGTCAAAAAAGTTACGCAATTGTAATTCTGAAGATTTTGCCACCACAGCCCATTGTAGTAATGCTTGTGATGAAGGATTCACAAGTCTTGCTTTTGGTGAAGTCATTGAACTAAATGACAAATTGAAACAATATTTACAGGTGCTGTACCGCTGTTGATGTGATTTTTCTGCATGAAATTTGTAAAGTTTGTGTTTATTATTGTGTGTTTAATGTTGTTGTCATTGATATATTTATTTGCCTTACATAGATAAAACATTGTGTCTCTAATGTACCTTATTCTCAACATTGTTTTCTTACTGATAGATTTTTTGTTAGGATTCTGTGGATGAAAATGATCCACAAAAACTATCAACTCACCTACCAAAATATTCTTTCAACCACCCAGGTATGATGATCAGAGTTTTTTCCCCAAAAAGATGCTTTTCATTTCGTAACTCTTCTAAATATGAAGTTGAAATATTATTTAACACCTCATGTTTCGGTTTATCAAAAGCCTCTTATGTTATAAATTGATATCGCCTGTTCACAGTTCAATTGCTGCAAAACAAATCCTGGTGGTAAAATGTTTCAGCTGCTTTCGAGTTTTTGGTATATTTGCTGGTTATTATTTTAGAAAGCTCATCGACCAGCAGTGCTTCGTCTTCTGATTCAAGCGATAGTGATGAGAACGAAGATTTAATTGCCATAGATGACTGGAGAAAGGAACCTCGAATTGGCCCAGAATTCCAGGTTTGTATTAAGTACATTGCGTGTATTGTTTTCATTGCTTTTGCAATGCATTTTTTTTTTGTTTTGGTGAGCGTTGCTTTTATGTCATTTACGGTAGCTGTTTTTTAGATATTCTAAATTTTTTGGTGACTTGTCTATTGATTAGACGAACTATTTTCATTTTAGGTTACCTGCATTCCTCTGATGAAACAACAAGATCCTGATTATGATGTTAATACCGATCAGTCAGTATGGAACCCATCACAAATTGAACCAGATGGAGGTATCAGCTAACTAATGGTTGAACTTGGGTAACTTCAAATTTTGCAAAAGTCTTTCAAGACGTTTAAAGCAAGACGTACAGTGTCATCCTTAAATTTCCCTTAAAAGAAATTGGAATATTTTGGTTGTGTTTTGGTTATGTTAAAATGGCAATTTTTTTCTGAAGATAAAAGTATCAATGTGTTTTAGTTGAAAATTATTTGAAATTTCTGCATACATCAAATTCCAAAGCTCAATCCAAGTTTTCTAAACTTTTTACTCCTGACAGCGAAGATGCCTTGTTGTTACTTACACAGTGCAATTATGACGTTTGTGAGGTAAGATAATTCACTATGCAGCGCATACCTTCAACCAATAATTATTTTCTGGTATTATGCCATAGTTTTAAAAACACATGATGATGTCAACAGCATCTCTGAAAAAGCATTTTGTTGATACAGATTTCCTAATCAATACTACTACGTAATGTAACGTCAGTATAAGATTTGCTGCATGTAAAAAGTGTTTTTTGTGTACTGTATAAATTGAAACACTCTTAGTACATGATTGTAATTGTATTGTAAGGTCCATTGGTAAAAATTATTTGGTCAAAGTGTGAACTTTTTCAGTAGCGCAATCGAGTTCTAGCGATTGAACTTCAATTTTTTTCGTGTAAACTGTTTTTCTGTGTGCTGTTTAAAGCGATTCAATGATAGAGTGAAATTTACAATGAGAAGTGCGTTTTTTAGGCAACCAAACGTTGTCGTTTTCGGCCTTCTCCTGTAGCCAGTGAACTTGACGTTTGGTCGGCAGAAGAAAGTCGTCAATTTGAACATGGGTTAACTTTATATGGAAAAAATTTTCGAAAAATACATCGTAATAAGGTAAGAACTGCAATGCAATGGACACTGAACGGAACACGTGTAGGTAATCAAGAATAGTTCGACAATGTATTACTTGATTTATCAGGTTATGTGTGAAGAAAGCCTTTGGTCTCATGGTCTGATTTTCACTATTTTAAGGTGAAAACGAAAAGTATTGGAGAAATCGTCAAATTTTATTATTTGTGGAAGAAATCACGGATGCCCAAATCTCAAGTCAAAACGCGGTTAGGAAAGAAGAAAGAAGCTGGTGATGATTCGTAAGTAAACTTCACACCTCGTGTTGGTGATAGGAACTTGAATCAGCGTACCAGCCTGTTTTTGATTGAAGGGTTGGTAATCGCATACCGGTAACTAAGTTTGTTGATATGATTATGAACCCAGCACTTGGTGTATGCCATCACTTCACCACTAGGTACGGGGTTAGGCTTCTGTTTGCCATCTGTAATTGGCCTTAGCCTACTCGACGAGTGGACATCTTCACTTTTAGCAAAATCAGTTGTTAATCTTTGATATTGTCTTCGATGAAACGGCTAGGAGCCTCTTAAGCGCTTATTTTCATAGTTCTTTTACTAGAGATTACGTTGAATCTCCGCTTAATGATGGTGGGACAACTTCTGCAACCTTCTCTCTATCCGTCCATCCTTCTATTCCTTTACAACCAGACTCTGAAAAGAACAACCTTAATCCGGATCGTAGGCCTGGCGATGTTACTCAAGATAGAATTCCAGACCTTGCGCTGAGTTCCGGTATGGTTTTGATATGACACTTAGTACAGCAAGATTTGTTTCGTTGCCTGAATAAATTTCTTTTATTGACCAGGTTGTCGTACGAAATTCATTTTATTTATATTTTGTAGTTTGTGTTTTTAGCGGTTAAAGTTGATTTAGGGTCGTCGTCTGTTCTTGGATTTCTGCCAGACTTTAAGATACTTTGGCGGAAATTATAAGAAATTAAATTTTATTTTTCTGCGGGCAATGTTAAAGCAAAATCAAATCTTCATTATACTCGCGGTATTACCCCGAAGCGAGGAACTAGTGGCGGGCCCATCTCCGCGGCTTAGCGTTTGGGGTACACAGCTCCGAAAGAATGTCGAAGTAGTGGCGAGCCGATTTGACCGACCCCGGATTTGAACCCCAGACCTCCTGCACCGATTGCGTGTGCGCTAAGCAACTGAGGTAATGACCGCATGTGAGTTAAATTTATTCCCGTGGATCTAAAAATATATGTGAATATTAATGTCTTAAAAAATATGAGTTCTTTTATTACTTAAAAACTTTTACTATGTTTAATATTTGTTTTTGGATCATTAACTTTTATAAGTAAGAATATTGTTAAGGAAATAAAATGCAACACTTATTTGGATTGAAGAAGTTTGTTGATTTTGCAGGTAACCGCGATGTAACTGAAGATAACGTATTACGTGATTTTGACTTCCCTAAGCACATAGTTCCTGAATCTGACGACAGTTCGATGGAAAGTTTTGATGATTTCGACCCTCCCATATTTGTAGCTTATACTGATTTCGGCAGTTTTGCCCCAGTTGCTACTACCATTGTTCACCAAACAGTAGACTCTGAAATCATGGACGAAAGTCCCAGCTGTGTGCTTCCTGACGTATCTTCCGAAGTCCATAATTCTTCTGTCGCAACAAAACAATATATACCTCAATGGCAATGCTCTAATTTTTTCTCTCCGTCAAATTCAATTTTGCCTCCAGGTAATAATATATGTTTTTTGTTTGTATTATTTTTTCTTGAAGAGGGGTATGGTAATTGGTTTTACAAGTATTTTCAGTTTTGGGTGGCTTTCGAAAATATGGTTTGCTAAGTAAAAGTAAAAATTATCTTTTTAGACACTATACTAAATTTTACAATACTTGTTTTTGTTATTGTTGGCAATGTTTAGGAGTATGTTTTTCCTTTTTGCAGATGTTGTGACTTCAACTGAAGATTTAAAAAATACATATTCAACAAATATTGAAAATACGGAAAATGATATTCAGGTGAAATATGGGGCGCCGATTGAAAAGTTCCGATCCCTTTATGTGCCCAGAGTTTTTTCATAATAATATCGGTACGGAGGAAAAGTAAAGCCACTGTAAATCTCAAAACTGGACGTTTCGACAACATAGATTCAGCTGTCATCGTCAGCAGTGTATTATTATGCAAGGCAGTACAAAACTGTAAGTTACAGTTTTGCAAGGCAGTATCTTATAGTTTTGCGCTATCTTGCATACACTGCTGATGATGACAGCTGAATCTATGTTGTCGAAACGTCCAGTTTTGAAATTTAGGCACAGTGGCTTTATTTTTCCTCCTTAAGCTATTTTCGTCCCTTATTTAATTGTATTTCGAAGGATATTGGTACGTTTAATTTACGTAGCACAAAAGTTGACGATACCTCAAGTAGTACCCACTTTAACTTTTAGTGAGTAGCGTTTTTTTGTGGACCTTGCTGTATTTTCGGTAATTCTTGGCGTTTATCGTAATTATCAACTTTAGGATTAACCAATCGCTGCATCGTTAAATAGCTGGTCTTTTCGATTTAAAATAGGTTAAATTAGTATGTAAAAATTAGATAAAACAATCGAACAGGTAATGAATTAACTTAATTTTTTGTTTTAGAATTCAAATGACTTTGGAGAGAACTGTTCTGTGGTGCTGTCTCCGTTGCCCAACTCTGTAAATATTCTTAACGAAAACACGTCCACTGTTCGTTCTATGAAAAATGAAATTCCAAGTGACACGAACATAGTTTTTTCTTTTGGCAATAAACTTGTTAACTCTATATCCACTTCATCTCGCAATGAAAGCGATGAAAATCAAAATCATTCACCAGTCGGAAAAGAAACAATTTCGAATTTGAAAAAAACTAAGACTTCAAATATCAATTTAGAACCAAGTGATATTCCATCACATTAAAGAGTTTTTGGAAATATTGGAAACTTGTACGCTGCGGTTTTCGCAAATAGGATCGAATATTAATTTTGTTTTTACGAACGCTTTTGTGATGTTTTAAAACTTATTTGATACCTAAGTGGTATAACTTGAAGAAATTGTTGGGACAAAGGTCATTATCTTGAAATTTATTTCCCAATGCCGCAATGAAGTTATGTTTCTTAATGCAAAATTTTTTTGTGTATTTTGTGTGATCAAACTTTCTAGTATGTAATCGTTGTTTTAAATTCCGTTTACGGGGTAAACTTTTTGAATCATTATTAGAAGCTTTATGGTCGTTTAAATGTTTCTTCACCCAAATGTATTGATACTAATTAGCAAATATGTTGAATTATGACTTAAATTTTGTTTGCTAAATTTCGTAATTCTGCGCTACATGTGATATGCTGGCATAGAAGAGAAAATCTTAATTTTTTGCCATATGATTACGAATAAGAAAAACTGGAATGAATGGATACACAATTTAAGTCAGGCAGACGTTTGGGTTAAACTACAGGGTGTTCCAAAAGAAACAGTGCTCTGAGTACTTTCACTCACTTTGTGATGTCATAATACAGAGTTCCATGGTAACCTAAATAATACTAATCTGAAACAATCCCCACACAATTGGAAACTCACATCAAGTATTCTGTGTGAGTTTTGTTTCTTTGGGTTATTAGCACATTTCTACTGCACTGTTTTGGAACACCCTGTATTAACCATTTCAGCCTTATGCTAGAAAAAACGTCAGGTATTTCTGACGTTTTATTCGTCTTCAAACTATTTAAAATTTCACTCAACCGTGTTCTATTATTTAAACAGCAGGTATTCCTATTCTCACATTTGGATCAAGAGGTCCTAGTTCATATCTTAGCTTGGTCACTTTCAACTTCAATCGTGCTGTGATGCTAGCACCTCGCGTGCACAAGTTCGAGAAATTACGTAATTTAACAAACATAATTTTGGTATTTTACATTGTAAAGGGAATCTGCAATACTTTGTATATAACTAGGCTTTTAACGATTCAACTTTTTTTCAAGCTGCCAGGACCTATGCAGTGTTACGAGAATATAATTTTGATTTTTTGCGCATTGCTTTACTTTGGCGAAGTTTATCAATTCAACATAACTTTGCCACCCTTTGCAGGCTGGTCAGCGATATGGCCTGGCACCACCTCACGCAGCCTACAGATCCTAGTTGACAAGTTCGATTCACGGCTGAGCCGGTCGCGATTGACATAACTATACATCGGGTGGCCCCTGGCTAGAAGAACTTAAGCTCATTTCGCAGTATCCTTCAATTACTGTTGATTTTTCATTTTAATAATTTGAAAATAGCAACACTGTTTTCATAAAGGATGAAAAATAATAAAATTTTTGCTCAATGCTTCATAATGTCTACGTTATTTGATTTCGTATTCATGATAATTTTTCGTATGCTACTATTAGAACAGTATGCATACTATCGATCCGTTTTGATGATTATTTTCACTATTTGGAGATGAAAATGGTTTGCTCAGTCCAAACAAGCCGTCATTTTTGTAATATCGCAGTAGATATTCGCTTCTTATCGTCCTGGAAACATTGGCCAGTTGTCGTAGTGGTTAAAGACATCGCTATCTGCGTCGGATGTCTTGGGTTCGATTCTCTTGCCGATCAAATCGGACGCTGTCGCCACCGCTGCGATGTTTCTGTGTTGCCCATGCGCAATACCGCGAGTATAATATAGTTTTGGTTTGATCGTAGTGGGCATGAATTGCCTATTAGATATTACCCAACGTTTCTACATTGATTGTGCGTGCATCACTTCAAGTGATTGTTTTAACTGCCTGTATCTTACTGCTTATTCGTGCTTATTAAAATTTTCAACAAACATTATACTTTTTTCTATTAAAATTTGTTTTCATATTTCGTTTTCTTAGATTACAAAGCTAGAATGCCAGCACTATTAACGTCGGTTCATTCTCTACCAAAACAAAAAGAGAATTTTGCTCGTATTTAGTGACTTCATGCAAATGCGCGGCATTGTTCAAACTGCATGCAGTTACGAGAAGACGTCGTCGTCGTCGTTTGGCGGGGCATCTCTTCCAAGACAGATGGAAGGACCAAGGCTGAGGGTTTATCTTTTTACCACCCTGGCCACCAAACTGCTTGGGTCAGATGCTGACTGTAAGGGACTTCAGCCAGCATCTTGTTTCGTCATCCAAAACCATCAGACCAAACATACCTCGGGGTGCTCGATGCATGGGACACTGTGAGATGATGTGGTCTGCGGTTTGTTCACTGGCACCACACTCACAATTCGCTAGAGGAGCGAGACCCCATTTGTACATGGACGAACAGAAACGTCCAACACCAGAACGCAGGCGGTTAAGCTTGACCCAGGCTGCCCTGGGCAGACCCAACGAGAAGACGAACGACCTTCAAAGAATGTTGCCTAGCATTTTCGAAGTTTGAATATGTAAGCCAATTTCAGCATTTCAAGGTACAAGTAAAATCTTTATTTACAATCATTAAAGCCCCTTATTGAGCGATGTAGATAATTGTAATGCACTGAAACACAGTTAAAAATTATTACAGTGCTACGACTGGTTTTTCCCTTTCTGGAGCTTTGCCAAAGCCTTTTTTTCTACGGGAAAAGAAGAGGCAAAGTTTCAAAACAAGGCTTAAAGAACAAATAGATAAGATGATGGCGGCTAAGATTCTGTTTTGCTGGCTGCTAACATGACAGCAATGACACAGTGAGTGAGATGCGTTTAGTTTAGCAACGATACCAACATAACCCAGCACCAAAGCAGGATAAATTGTGAAAGTATAACGAAGATATTTTTCCCACATAAAATTCTCCAAAGCAAACCATATCATTAAAACAACCAAAATTCCAACCAAGACCATCGTCGAACCATCCTCAACGGATACACCTAAAGGCGTAATAAAGAGTGTTTAACAAACCTTAAAAAACAGGTAATTAGCGAACTAGGCAATGAAAGCGAAAATACTTTACGCAAACAGCATTGGTGAAACCAAAAGCGGGGGGCGACTGGCGCTGCCCCCTTTTTGATTCAAGAAAATCCCCTTTTTGACTTTTTGACTCAAAACATTTGGGCCCCCTAAATTATATGTGGGAAACGCCCCAGGTAACCGGACGTTTTGACCTCATCAGCTAGCTGCCGTAGTAGCAGTGAATGCTCGGCAGTAGGTAGTAGGCCTACGAAATCTGGCAGTTAAAATATTTGAATTTATTACACAAAAAATCAAAAACCATTCTTCATTATACTCGCGGTATTGCGCGGAAGCGTGTAACGAGTGGCGGGCCTATCTACGTGGCTAACAGCGCCTGGGCTACACAACTCCGAAAAAACGTCGCAACGGTGGCGAGCCGTTGGCGACACTGTGCGGGTTTGACCGATCCGGGATTTGAACCCCAGACCTCCTGCACTGATCACGTGTGCGCTAAGCAACTGAGCTAACCGCCGGTTTTTTGAATTTATTATTACTTTTCTCTGAAAAGCTTATTACGCTTCTTTAATATTTCTAACAGGCCTACTAGAAAATATTAGCGAAAAGCGTAGCGACGAATTTAATTTTATCCAATCTGGGCCAGGGATCTCAAAAAAACCTTAATCATACCGCCGGCTATTTTTTTTTTTTTTCGTAACTCCTCCACACACGACAAATTAAACTAAACGTTTTGAAATGCTTACCTCTTCTAGCCGCTGTAAGCTCATTGAAACTACTTTTGTAGATGATCACTCGAGCAAGCTTGGCAGAGCAAGAGAAGGTGAGCCACGTTGCTAAGATGCCAAGTCCATTCAAAACAAGGCGTAATATGCGGAGCATTTCTGAAATTAGATAAACAAGTCGCATTATTTGATGTCTAATTTCGACTGAATAAAATATCCGGCAAAACCAATATACAATTAGGCTTAAGTCTATTAAACTGGGGTCTGGAAAAGACGCACCGGTACATAACATTTTCCTTTTTCCAAAGTATTATTTGTAGGCTACAGCACTGTTATTTTGTAGGCTATGAAATGTTAGGCCCCTCCATTTAATCGACTAAGATTTTTGATCTAGACTAGTATATTTTTCTATCGTAAAAAGCTCTAGACTAGTATATTTTTCTATGGTTTGATCAAGACTTTACCACAGGAAAAAGTTACTGGTGCAAATGAATCTACAATGGGGCCAGAGCAGGGGTGTCCAACAGTTGATCGCGATCTACCGGTAGATCTACACCTGGCAGTCGATCGCGGGTGATTTTATGCATTATATAACAGGGCTTCGAACTTGAACTCGAAAGAACTCGATCATTTTGCCGAACTCGAACTTGAACTTGAACTCGAAAAAATATTTTTTCTGAACTCGAACTTGAAATCGCATAAAACTGTTCGAGTTCATTAGAAAGATAATTAAATTGTTGAAAAGAAATAAAAGATCACTACGAAATATAGTTTATTGTTCAAGTAGTCACAATCCGTGTAAATTGAAGTTATGATTTTACCAAAAGAAAAGCTGCATGTCGTTTATTTGTTCATGCCATTGTGACCTATAAAGTCCAGGGCTTTGAACTTGAACTCGCTGAATAAATGGTGTTTCATGAAATAAATGTTAAAATATGCTTTGAATTTACACTACATCTTCAAATATCGAAAAATGTAAAAGTAGATTTTACGTGTGAAAAAGTGAAAAAGGTATAAAAAGATAATTGAATTTGTGAATAAGGCCTAGTTAAACTTTTTGAACCAACGATATACATACCATAACCCTTTATAGCAAGCGAGTACAAATTAAACAGGCTAGGAATTTTACCTTTGTGATTTGTTTCCAGTTCCATAATATTTTCATGCACAATTTTATGAAGAAGTCCCGTGATGTAACAAGCAACTGATGCAGAGAGGGCCAAAAGTGTGAAAGTCAGGCCCAAATTTTCCGTGATGTAGGTCAACAAAAAAATGATCTTACTCGCAAATACAACGATGAACCCCAGCAAAAATCTCTGTGACGTAACGTTTCGTGAGTGTAAGGTAACGAAGAGAGCTCAGCATCTCAGCTGCTCAAGATTAATACTGTTGTAACTAAAGTTGATTTTTAAGCAAAATTTGTTAGTTGGCCTACATCTTTGTATAAGATGCTCAACTCTGATCGATACATTTGACAAACAAAAAGCACCTACAAAAAAAATGCGCAAAAACTTGGAAGGTATAAAAGTTGATAATTCTAATAAATTTGACCCAATAGTAAGCCTGTTTTTATAGCACTAATTACATTTGTCATGACTATGACGGATAGCTTATTCCGTTGGTGGGTCCAGGGGGCTTACGTCTCAACACCCGTTCTCCTTCCATTTTTATTGATGTAGGTTAATACATTTGAATTTTTACACTTTTTACCCCATTTTAAAATTTTTTAGAACCCCCTGGGTTCATGAGTTCAAATCAAATACCGGTAATCCAAAAACAATCTACAGCTTACGCATGGAATCAAGGTAGGAGTAAATTTTACTGGGCTTGTTTTCTCCGGAAGAAAGAAAGATACGCAAACATATATCATCGAAAGTAAATTCCAAGCGTATATGATCGGCCATGCAATTTTGTGGGCCATGCCACAAGGCGAAACTTCTTGGTAATATTTCATCGCCAAATGACAAACTGAGCAGTTGAGAGTTTCTGAAAACAGGGCGTTCGTTAAAAAATAGGCCTACCTACCGGTACCTTTTTTTTTCAGAAAAGTTGTTGCCTTAAGCAGGGCGGTATTGAAGATTTCGTGGGACAATGCGGCTAATTTTGGGGAGCTCATGCTTTTTTGCTGACTTGGTTTAAACGTCAGCACCAGACCTTTAGAGGACGCGGTTTACCGCGGGAGCTCTGGGTCTACATCTCCCATAGCCTTACCCGGCAGATGGCTGAGTGGTAAGAGCGTCCGCCTCGGGAGCTGTAGACTCGGGTTTGATTCCAAGTCGGGCCAAACCAACGACTTTAAAATTGGTATTCACAGCTTCCCTGCTTGACGGTCAGCATTGAAGGGACAGTGTGAAGAAAAAGCCTGTAAGTTCACTTGCTGTGCCGTTGGGAAAGGTACTTAACGGGATTTCCCCTTCTGGGTGTGGTAGACAGATGGCTGGCAATTCTAAGCGAGCGCGTATAGCGCATTGAACGCTTTCACGTTGTAGTAGGATAAATATGCAACTAAATACTAAAAATACTGATACCTTAACCCGGCCCTTGCCGCAAAAGCTTCTTTGTATTTCCGTTCAATAGCTTAAAATTTGGTTAATGTTAAATATGAATCCATCGCACATGATGACCAACTTACTTTGCACGATCGAGCGCATTGAAAACATCGTGACCAGCGAAAAAACAACAGCCAGCATTGCCGTCGCCGCAAGAACTTTTTGAGTAACTCCAACCATAGCACAGTGATTAAACCAGCGTATAAACTTTATTCTTTTTCTGTGACAATTATCTTCTACTGTACAATGTATTCCCTTTTATGCGGAATCTTGCAAATTGCAAAGTTCAACGACTTAATCCTTCAAATGGTCTTGCTTCAAATATCTTGATCAGTTTAATGAGCTGAAATTTTGCTTTAAATTCTTCAATTAATGTCACTTGTCAGCGGCTTGCAATATAATCGCCGTGAAATCAATTCCAAACTTTCAATTTAAAGTTGTTGAAAGAGCAACAGCGTCACAAAACAAACCTAATTTAGATTCAAGTTCCATGGTTTGTCGTGAAACGATTCCAGTTCCAATTAAATAGAATATTGCAGTTTTGAGTGGAACGAAAAAATAACGCCAATCTTACATCTGACTCTGAGGATACTTCCTTGAAGTTGTCCTGTCCTTCCTCGTCAGCGGAAAGAATTGCATAAAAAAATCAAATCTTAGGTATACTCGCGGTATTCCGCTGAAGCGTGTGACAAATGGCGGGGCCCATCACCGCGGTTTAGCGACTGAGCAACACAGCTCCTAAGAAACGTCACAGCGGTGGCGAGCCGTTGGCGACACCAAATCCGATTTGACCGGACCGAAAATCGAACCCCAGACCTCCCTGTGTTTTCCAATAGACGCTTCTCACACTAACGCTCAATCAAGCGTAACGAAGTGTTTTTAGCGAAAAGTTGCGATCCAAGCGAGTTCGCATAAATGGTAAACCATAGTAAAAATCGCTGTTTTGCGTTGTCTTTTTTGTTAAAATGAAAGCTATTTTGTTGTGTAAAACAAAAGATATTTATTTATTTATGTTTTATAAAACAGTTAAAGTCAGAAATTTTTTTTAAATTTGCTTTTGACGCCGGTGGTTCTGGTATTTGTAAACTGGAATTACGTTGGGTTGTCTTAACCACAAGGAGCGCGTAACTTCGCTCTTTCCGATTCAGACTTGAAATTTTTCTTGATTTTGCCTTCAAGATTGCTTTGCTGAGAAACTCGTGCAAAACCTTTGCTGAGCACAGCGTTATTTCACAAGTCGCTTTCATGTTTTGTATGGTTAAATTGTTCACAAATCAATTACATTACTGACAATGCAGATCGCAGAGTGCTTGATTATTAAGTTTGTGCTTTAATTGTACTGAACCTAAACGAATCATAAAGCTTAAATAGTGTGCTCTGCAAGTAAGTTGAAACTCATTATAATTATATGAATGTCGTCGCAGTTTAAGAGTTGCAAAATGCCTACGTAGCTGTTACGGTAAACACTAAACTCTACAAAAATATATCTTACGCAGCTAATACTTTTGGTTTAAGATGATATTTATGTTCTATCACACATTTACTAAGCAGTATACTCACTTATGTAAAAAATTTTGCCGTTGTTATACGAAAAAACGAAGCTTTTCTTGTTATATTTGCCATTCTTTTCTATAATAGCTTGATCGCTTTATGGCAACTCGCGCAGACATCGCTTTGTCGCGCATGCGCAGTAAGCTACAGTGCAAAGGGTCTATACTTAAAAACCCTGTCCAGTGTCCACATGTCCAATTTATGTGGATTATAAGCTCACGTTGATGTGGGCTTGATGTCATAATCGCTTTTTTAAATTATGACATCAAAAATTTAATTGTGATCCAGAAAGCCTACAACAACAAACCCACATCAATTGGACATGTGGACAGGGTAAAGGTGACCTTGCAGCAAATGAAATCCTTACGTAATACGTGGGCTAATAGGCCTATGTGTTCACAGCAAAACAGTTTTTATTTAAATACATATTACAACAAAACGAACAACTCAACACAGTGAAACCAGCGAAACACAGAAAAGCAAAAACATGGCAAATGAGGTAAAAATTAAAAACTCCGAGATAGAGGTTTGAAGAATGTTAATTGAAAGTTTTAATTATATTTGTGCCATGGCGTACATTTAAAATCGGTATGTGCACAACAAATTTCGGTTGTGGCATTTTCTACAAATTTTTTGTCCTCATTATCCGAAACCCAAACCTTCTGAAACCGAAAATATTTAAGGACGATTCATTGCTGCGCTAGTGAAATGCAAAAACTAACAAATTCTTCTCCTAATGATGCTGCACAGACAATAAAAAACGAGTTGAAACTTGAAAAATCGTTTTAGCCCCAACTACAGCCACATAATTATGTGGAAAAAGTTGTAAGGCTCATTATCTTACAACCCGAACGCAAAATATAATAAAATATCCAGCTAATCCCAAAAATATAGCTGGCAACACTGCTGCGTTATCAACCTAAAAACAAATGATTTTTTGGTTGAAAAAGCGTGTGAATCAATTAATGCGGTTGAGGCGGCCATAAAGGCTTGCGTTATTATACAATGCAATATATAATGATATAAGTTAATACAGTTAAAACGAATGCTTGGTATCGATTAAGGAAAGAAAATACTCCCGTAGCGCCGCCAGTAGCGTTAGGCCTACTAGTTCGATTAAAATGAGATTTTATTTTCCCACCGCTGTTAGAGTAAATCAGCCTAAAATGCTCTTGAATCAAAGAGTTTCTTCTTAATTTTAATTTTTCTTTTTGCAAAGTCATAAATTTGTTCGTGAAGTGTGATTTTTTCATGTTTTTTTCTTTAGAAATCATTTTCGTTGATCTTCCGTGATTAATATTCTTCTTTAAGCGCCTAGATCGTTTGCTTGATTTTCTAAAATTACAAAAAGTAAAAAAACACAAAATTTTCTATGAAATAATATTGCAACACATGAACAGAATTTCAAAAGCGCTTCGACCACAATACTCTTCATCAGAATGGCAACAAGTTTGTTCTACAATAAATTCAAAAGCAATATAAGAACGGCATTATAACCAGTCGTTAGCCTAAGCTTTAAGGATTTTTAACAACCGTAATAAAACTAAACAACCAATTTTTTTTTCATTTTTCAAAAACATAAATATTAAAAGTAAAAAAATTAAGAAAGTAAATACTAATAGACAAAAAATTCCCATGACACTTTACAAAAATATTTACAAAACACATACCTTCATCATACCCGCGGTGTTACGCAGAGTGTGTAACGAGTGACCGGGCTCATCTCTGAGGTTTAGCGTCTAGGCAACACAGCTCCGAAGAAACGTCGCAGCGGTGGCAAACCGTTAATTGGAGACACTGAATCGAACCCCAGACCTCCTGCACCGATAGCGGGTGCTTAACAACGGAGCAAACCGGCCAGTTATATTAACGGTTAAAGTAAAATTTTGAACCTACTTTAGACGATCTTGCTTCCTCCAACGTCGAAATAATCTGGATTGAATTTTCTTTCGTTTCAATCCAGATTGAGTTGAAGCTTTTCTAAACGTAGGCCTAGAAAATACAATGAATAGGCCTATTACGAAAACAATTTTCACTCAAACGGCCCAAAAAAAAAGTAGTTTAAACTTCAAGTAGGCCTACTGGAAAAGCAAGTTTAGAAGCCGAATATGACTAAAATTACATGCTTAGTTAAAGTTGATTGGAAATATTCTCGCATTCAACAAATCAATCTTTTTTCTAAAGTCCACTTTTAGAAGTTTTATATGCACTGTAAATATGCGCAAAATTTTTAAGTCCGTCCATCTGCGGCTCAAAAAACTATTGAAAGATTGACGTTTATTCAACTTGTGCCAAAAAAGCCTGTGAGTGTTAGGCCGGGGAAAAGAAATCAGAAAACCTGTAGCAACATCTTGTCATAAAACCCATGTAAACCGTTGAAATTCTCAGCCAATGGTGTAAAAGTTTTTTGTTTTGTTGGGAGTCCCAAAAGTAGGCCACATAACACTTTCATTTACATCTACGCAAAAATGGTAAATCTTCGGGGGACACCCCGTAGTTATGGCCTGCCTTTATAACTGATATTTGCCAAATGCTTCGGATCGTTCAATTTTAATGCTTACTTAATGTTTTCTTTCCTTCTCACGTTTTCAATTTTGTATCCCCGTTTTCGTAAATAGTTGATGATTGAATGGTTACCAAGAAAATGACCTGCAATGAAAACGTTCAGTTAATTTCGCCTCAATGAATGTCAGTAACGCTTACACCGTAGTCAAAATAAAAACAAAGAGGATTTACTAAAGTTACAACTAGGGGCTTTGATCAGGGAAAAAATTTCAGGGAGAGCCACTTTGGTTTTCTCTGTGGTAGGTTATAGGTTAGGTGTCCCATTTTAATCAATAAAATAGGTTAACAACGATGAATCGCTGGGAAGGCTCAAGCGAAAAAAGAATGTAGAGGCAATATTGACAAGCTCATAAGGTAAACAAACACAATTATTTGTTTCTTTCTTTGGAGCTTTAGCTAAAAATAATACTTGCATTTAGACATTGAATTGCAATTAATAATTAATTAATTAACGTAAAATGTTGCATGCCTATCTTTATACCCAACGAACCATAATGCAGCACAGCTTTTCCTCTATATTTACAGTATTGGGGTTAAAAATTTTTGGAAATCCATTGAAACCAGGAGTGACTGAAATTGAGCAATCAAAAAGTCAACTCTTCACAACGCTGGCAGTATCACGCCCAAGTGAAACGAGTTGCGGGGTCCAGCTCCGCGGCTTAGCGTCTGGGCAACATCGTTTCGAACTTCGAAGAAACGTCGCAGCGGTGGTGGGCTGTAGGCAACATTGTGTCCAATTTGATTGTCCTAGAAATCGAACCCAAGACCTCCCGCAGCGGTAGCTATGTCGCAACCACAGTGCCTACCGGATGGTAGCGAAATTTAATATATCACCATTACAGTACTTGTACCGTAACTTGCGCGAAAAAAAAGAACAATTAACATTCACAACGTAAGCTGAAAATAGTAACAAACAACTAAATCGCCCAGAAACCTCCTCAATTTTTTGAACTTCGAACTAATATTGG
Source organism: Trididemnum miniatum (assembly GCA_964006365.1). Lineage (NCBI taxonomy): Eukaryota > Metazoa > Chordata > Ascidiacea > Aplousobranchia > Didemnidae > Trididemnum > Trididemnum miniatum. The sequence goes on along the minus strand of OZ023237.1, from coordinate 22,111,188 downwards.
AAGCAGATTATGTTCGAAACATCAAAGCCTTATCATAAATTACGAGTAAGCGGCAAACCGTTTGATCTCAACGAGAGTGAAGGGTAGTCAAAAAGATTTTAGCGCCTCTTATTTGTATTTCTCACCACTAATCATGTTCTTAACAAGTAATAAAGTGGACTTAACAAGACCCCAGGAGATAAACTCTTAATAAAGACGTAAATTGCTCATGACGTCATCAAAAAAAGATGTTCCATTAACCTAAGAGTTTGCCTATTGACCAATTGGTTATGGTTTTCTAATGTTTGTATTTACTTTTCATAATAATGATAAAAAATAGCAGACTTTCCTTTCTAAAACACATTCTAGAAATGATAACATTTTCAAATTCACACGTGCCTGCAAGACGAGGTCTAATGCAGTTTTAATTGACTCTTTTGTTGCTTCATTCAGATTAAGTCAACCAATCAGCTCAAGAAATCGAATTTAGTATTCTCCAATTCTCGTAGTAGATTATAACTTTTTTTCCAAGTAGTTTTATGTTGCTGATGGGTAATGATAGACGACAGGCTCAACCCAAGCAAAAAATCTTTCAGCTTTTCAACTTGGGCTATAAATTACGATTGCGAACCAGTGTAATAATTTACATAAAATTATAAAAAAAAAAGTTTTGAAAAATTTTGAAAATATTGTAGTCAATTTACATGAAATTATTTAGCAAAAATATTTTGAAATTTTGCGATTTCAGACAAATCAAGCCATTGTGAAAAAAAAATTTAAATAAAAGCGATGTGCAGTTATTTTTGCTGTGACCATCAACATAATTTTATGATTTTTGCCTTTTCAAACCCAACCCCATCGCTATTTTGAAATCTTTTCGTAAATAGCCCATAAAAGCGGATTATTTTGACAACTCCGCACTAAAGCCATGGATTATCACTAAACTTCATTTTGTTTTCAAGCAACTGGCGCCTTTTGTCAACAGTTTATAAACTAAAAAGTTTCTGAAAAGACAAAAAAATATAAAATCACGAAATCTTAACGCCGGTTGTCATATTAAATCCTAGGACTTCTGGCAAGTCTCAAAAATTGGGGTTGTGTTCATATATTTGTTAATACCAGTGTCAAATTTTAAATAAAACAGTTCTAAAAACATTTTGTCGTTTTCAAAACTGTTTTGGTCGAAGATTTGTATTAAATTTATTGAACCGTGGCTTTAAAGATGTCAACTAACTCTCGTGATGTTAAAGAACTTATTAACTTGCAATACCGTAATTCGTTAATTCACATTTATCCCAGTCCACTGGTCCAATTTTCGTGCTGGGTTTCAGGCCCTCGGTTCTTGGTTCCAGTTTCTGCCCCATAACCAATTTATTGATGTCATAATGAAACAAAGTGGTTGCGGCATTCAAAAATTGATCATGATGCAGAAACCAGAACCAAGAATTGCGCGGGGTCTAAAGTCCACGGAAATTGGACATGTGATGTGGACAGAGTAGTCAAAACAAATCAATTACACTCGCGTTATTGCGCCGAAGCGTGTAACGAATGGCGGGGCACATCTACGCGGGTTAGCGCCAGGGGGCAACTCAGCTCCGCAGAAACATCGCAGTGGTGGATAGCCGTTGGCGACACAGCGCCGATTGCTTTGACTGCAGATACTGAATCGAACCCAAGACCTACCGCACTGATATCGAGCGCCTAGCAACTGAGCTAACCGGTCGACAGGTTAATTGCAGAGTTAAATTAACTTGAAATATTGTTGTACGCATCTGACAAAACCAGGAATTTATTGATTTTATTTTAAGGTAGTGAGCGGATTTACTGAATAGAGGATTGTAAAGTTTAAGCTTAATTGTCAATAGGCCTATTGTTCAAATATTGACCAAATTTTGAACCAATAGTAAAAACTCGTTAGAATAAAGTTATATTTGCTGATATCAAACTATTTTGATGATGTAATAAAACTTTTGCGAACTTTTTAGCACCTTTTGAAATTAGCAGATAAAACAGGCAAAGCAAATTTGTACAATTTCCAACTTAAATACACGATTTAATCACAATTAAACGTTCCAAGTATTTACCGATAATGCTGACTTAAGTATTGTAAATGCTGACTAAGAATTTCTAATAACACTGACAAAATCTTTGGGGAATCACAAAGGAAATCAAACACGAGTCAAATCGTCATCGGTAACAGAGCATCTTGAATTTCAGAGGTGCCATAGTGACTGATTTTAATATGATCAAAAAACAAACTGCTTGGCCTACTCGAAGAGAGGTTCGAGCAACTTTTTGATTGGTATGAGGAGCACAACCCAACAACCCCTCAGCGAAAGTTGGTAAGTGCCTTTTCAGTGTGGAGCCACAAGTTTTGTCCGACTTTATGCTAGGCAAATATTTATAAGCGGCGAAAACGTTAAATAAAACTTTTGAGTTAGCTGATGCCATGCATCGTAACAGGAACAGCAGTTCCCTTTTTTCAATAACCTACTTAAAACAACTTTGTGTAATTGTGTAACAGTAGCTGTTTTGTCTTCAAGGAATATAATATTACAAAAATTCAAACGGAATTTCTTACCTGTTCCAAAAGCAAAAAAGAAACTACGGTTAGGACTTGCATTCAAATGCTGGATAACTCGTTCAGCCATTCGTTCGTTGCGCAGGTATATGAGTTCTTTTTTAAAATAAGAATCAAGTTTTGCTCCCGGCAAGTTTTTTGAGGTTTGCTTTTCCTTGACGTCACTTTCCAGTGTGAGAATGGTGTTGTTGCTCAACTTTGGAATCTAAGACAAAATTATTTTGAAATCTTAGTTAACCGTAAAAACGAAAAGTTCGAAAATAGACTCATGCAGAAGTTCTGTAAATAAAATCTCTGAAATTTCAAATATTATTTGAATTGGCAGCCAAAACCTCTCAGATGGCTGAGTGGAAAAAGCGTCTGCCTCCGTACCGGTGCAGTGGAAGCTCGCCTCCTGGTCGGGACGAATCAAAAACTTTAAAACTGAGTGTTAGACGGTCGGCCGACCACTCATAGCAAGCTTGGAAGGCCTCGGACGCTTTATCGTTGGAAAACAAACAGCAGAACGACACAAAAGATCGTTCTAGACTCACGTATAGTTAGTATGTCTGAAACAACCATTAACAGAAACTACTTGGTCAAAAATGGTCGTGTCTAGCTCTCCGCAGTTGTACTGGTCAATCAAATTCTCCGTTGAGTACAAGGATTGAACCCGGCCCCACCGAATTTCTTCTTGCATTGCCAACGTTTTATTTAGAGCTTCCACGACCTGCACAAGTCGTTTTCAGGTATTAGAAACTGCAATTTCACTATCAAAAGTTCAAGAGTAGTGAGTAATTAGAGGGTCTAAAGACTCTAAACAGAAAACGAGGCTTACGATTTTGCATCATTATCATAACCAAAAATGTTTTTTTGAGATTAACTGCTCAAATTCAGCAGTTTAAGTATAACGTTTCTTCGTTCTTGGGGTAAAATACCCATACCAAAGTGTAAAAAATTCAGTATTAGTGGGTCTGACTTCGCATGGGTTCAGTACAATTGCAAATTGCAAAAACAAGTCAATCGAAGCTACACTAGCAAGTCTGGCTTTACTCTAGGATATGCAGGTATGGCTCATCCACTCACACAAAAATGCAGGTATGGCTCATCCACTCACACAAAAATGCAGGTATGGCTCATCCACTCACACAAAAATGCAGGTATGGCTCATCCACTCACACAAAAATGCAGGCATGGCTCATCCACTCACACAAAAATGCAGGCATGGCTCATCCACTCACACAAAAATGCAGGCATGGCTCATCCACTCACACAAAAATGCAGGTATGGCTCATCCACTCACACAAAAATGCAGGCATGGCTCATCCACTCACACAAAAATGCAGGTATGGCTCATCCACTCACACAAAAATGCAGGCATGGCTCATCCACTCACACAAAAATGCAGGTATGGCTCATCCACTCACACAAAAATGCAGGCATGGCTCATCCACTCACACAAAAATGCAGGTATGGTTCATCCACTCACACAAAAATGCAGGTATGGCTCATCCACTCACACAAAAATGCAGGCATGGCTCATCCACTCACACAAAAATGCAGGCATGGCTCATCCACTCACACAAAAATGCAGGCATGGCTCATCCACTCACACAAAAATGCAGGCATGGCTCATCCACTCACACAAAAATGCAGGCATGGCTCATCCACTCACACAAAAATGCAGGTATGGCTCATCCACTCACACAAAAATGCAGGCATGGCTCATCCACTCACACAAAAATGCAGGTATGGCTCATCCACTCACACAAAAATGCAGGCATGGCTCATCCACTCACACAAAAATGCAGGTATGGCTCATCCACTCACACAAAAATGCAGGTATGGCTCATCCACTCACACAAAAATGCAGGCATGGCTCATCCACTCACACAAAAATGCAGGCATGGCTCATCCACTCACACAAAAATGCAGGCATGGCTCATCCACTCACACAAAAATGCAGGTATGGCTCATCCACTCACACAAAAATGCAGGCATGGCTCATCCACTCACACAAAAATGCAGGTATGGTTCATCCACTCACACAAAAATGCAGGTATGGCTCATCCACTCACACAAAAATGCAGGTATGGCTCATCCACTCACACAAAAATGCAGGTATGGCTCATCCACTCACACAAAAATGCAGGTATGGCTCATCCACTCACACAAAAATGCAGGTATGGCTCATCCACTCACACAAAAATGCAGGTATGGCTCATCCACTCACATGAGAAAGATTTAAACGGTTGAGAGGTTGGCATTGCTCAGACACGTTTTCAACAGCGCCAATTTTTTTGCTCATCTCAAGAGCTTTACGAGCGAGATGAAAGTCAAGCACAGGTGAACCACGTGACCTCACTTCCATCTTTGTGAGAGAGCTTATCATCACCAAGAGCCAAATGGGCTTCTTTTTTTCCCAGTTTCCAACTATTGCTTCGTAAAGAATATCAGCATAGAGACCTAAAACATTAATTTTAACAACAGACCTGCGAACCACGGACTCCTTCAATCCCTGTTCTTTTGAATTAAAAGTATTGGACAACTCGTTCCATTGCAAAGTTGGATAGTTAAAGCAATTCACAGCTTCCCTGCTTGACGCTCAGCATTAAAGGGACAGTGTGGAGAAAAAGCCGGCAAGTTTACTTGTTGTGCCGTTGGGAAAGGTACTTAGCGGGATTTCCCCATCTTGGTGTGGTAGACAGATGGCTGGCAACTCCTAAGCGAGCTCGTATAGCGCATTGATCGCTTTCTCGTGATAGGAGGATAAATATGCAACTATCTAAACTAAACTAATTTCGAATAATGCCATTTAATTTCCACAGTAAGCGTTCCATCATTTTACCTATTTTACTATACTTAGCCTCATACGGTATATTATTTTACAAGAAATCAACAAGTCAGTTATATGATAAAAATAATCAACTACTATAAAGTTTTTTATGCCACAAAAATTTAGGCTACGCCGCATCACCTTTTTCCTTCTGTTCCGATGTTACCCAATCAGGCATAACGGTTTTTATGTAATTGAGATGTTCTTGCATTCTTCTGTAAAGATCATCAGTTAAAATTTCTCGCAGGTTCGAACCTCGGGGAAGCATCTGGCATTGAATCAGGTCGGCAACAGTGTAAGGATTAGTTAAATCCAATTCAAAAAAGACTTCGTCACTTCGTTTGAACGCTCTCTGAATGAGGTAAAATTTGAATAAGAACTCATCGATAGCAGTTAGTGCCTTGCTCTAAACACAGTTTACATGTCGTATAGTAAACTCTAAAAAATAGAGGCGTAGGTGCAGAAAAATTTACGCGAGGTAGTAAATCGGCCAAAAATTATATAAGAATGTATGAAGTAACTTTAGATTAGTGTTCGTTAAAAAGAGTAGTGGCGGTGCCCCGGAGCTCCCTCACTACACCGTTGCTAAAAAACTAATAACATAGCCTACGGTAGAAAGTGAAGTGGTTTTACCGAATTTCTAGCTTGTCGAAGAAAAGCGCCTTCTATTTGTATTTATAATTTGGGTAAATGGTAAGTCTCTAAACAATTGCGCAAGCACAAAGAAAATTCTACAAAATATTCATTTTAAGATCAACACAAGACAAAGTTTGAATCAATACTACCCATTTAGCGTGGTGATCTACACCAAAATACCAGCGTATTAGACTGAGAAATGCTGCGTTTTCAATCTAGCTCAAAGGTTATAAACCACTTATCGTCTGGTTAAGCTTACCTTAGATGATTTTGGAATATATTCCCACACTCTCGTATACGGAACATGTATTGTTCCAAAAAAATACGCCGGCGGATCGCGTTTCAAAGACCAAAGAAAAGTGTTGGTTTGCGTCTACCACAAACGTCAAAAATTTAGTTTTTTTACTCCGATAAATAAGACTTTACTTCAACGAACTATAAGCTCAAGTAATCACAAATTTTGCAAAAAATATAGCAGACGAAACAAAAAATACCAGTTTTAAAATTTCAACCATCAAATATACCGATATATCGAAAAATCATTTTCTAAAATTTGCTATGACACAGAAACTGATTTAGTGAAACTACAAACAAAAAACTCAACGTAGAAACTTACCTTTGTCTTGCATTTCAAACCCTTTATATTTTTACAATAAAGTATTGGCGTAACAGCCAGAAGTATGCTTGCAATTCTCATGAAAATATTTTGCAAATTCATCACGGACAATTCTTTTCACATGCTGGCTTTACTGAAAAGTCCACCTGCTCTGTGTTTCGTACATCTGTCCAACTCAACGTTGACTGGTTGACGAAATACAGAATATATTTTTTTCATCGCAACGCATTCATTTGGTCATCGGTCGATGTCTGCATATATTTCAACGCTTTTCAAGCAATCTGTTCATTCAGTCACGAAAAAATTACCGTTTCAAAGAAAAAATACGAAGGAGAAAAAGGCGTGCGCTGGAGAAATTTTTTTCCACCAACGTGGCATATCTTTCTTTCTACATTGTGTAAAAAGAGTAGACTGCCAAAGCTAAGAGGAACAAATTTATATTGCAAGTAAGCTTCAAAAAAAAAAAAATAATAATAGTAATTCAAATCTTGCGGTATTACGCCGATTGCTATACTAGCGGTATTACGCCGAAGCTACAAACGAACCGTTGGCGACACTGTGACCTATTTGACCTGCCCGGAAATTGAACTTCAGACTTCCTGCATCAATTCCGCTGTTGTTACCGCCACTCCGAACGGCCGGTAATTTTTTTAAATTTCTTAAACGGGCAGCAAATTTCTAAAATTTGCCTACAAATACTACAGCCGTATAAATCTATGTAATTGCTTCGCTTTCATTCTTTTACAAACTTTTGACTACCGTTTCTTTTCCCTTTTGAAACATTTTACTTATACATTCTTCAGTGCTTTAGAAACAACGTCATATTCCCAAGGAGACATGATGAAACGAACGTTTGATCAGATTAAGTTTAAAGCGATGACACAATATAAAAAGTCGTGTTATCCTCAGAAGTAGCTCTTTGATGGTAGGACAGATGATTCACTGCTAGGCTATAGTCACAAGAGAGCTAATAAAATTAATCTCAGGCATTACTGAAGACTTTTGTAGGCGTGTAAAAGCATGGAGAAATGCGCTGTGACGAAAAAGAGGCAGCGCAGTTGCAGAAGCTTGTCGAGGCCCCGAACCGCTAAAGATGCCGATAATTTAACCTAAATAAATGGTCCATATTGGCGACACTTACCGCAAAAAGCAACAAGAAAATTTTTTAAGCTTTTAACTCTGAAGTCAACGTTGTTGAAGACGGTAGGTGCACTGTAAATAGGGCGACAAATTACTGAAGCAATGTTGCAAGTAGGCCAAATGGCTGCTTATAGGCCACCATCGCCTGCAAAACAGACATGGCTAATAATATCCTCTCGATCATACATTTGTGGTTTAAGTATCACTCAGTTATGTTTCTTGTTTGGTACCAATTCTGAATTTGTTTGCTTGTTTCGCTTTGTTTGCTTTTTTCCTGGTGTCATGACCGTGCGTACGCTGTCATTATTTTTCCTCTCTCGTCTTCTTCCTTTGTCATGTTTTAACGGTTTTTTTCGCTGTATCGTGTCTTCCTTTTCTTGAACCTCTTCTCTCAGACGCTGTCGCTTTGTCGTAATATTTGCATTTTCAAGAATGAAAAAGCATTGATTTGTTCTTGGTGGGTCTACCAGAACATTTTGACGGCAGCACGTAACTTTAAAAACTTCCGCTAGAGTGCGGTATGGAGCCTCGTAAGACGAAGATCCTGAAGTAAAAAAAAAAAACATACGACTTCGCTGTTCAATTCTAAATTTTCCGTAACAGCTGTCAGCTGGTGGTCATTTAAAACTGCCCTTTCGTATTTATAACTTGCCACAGTTGTTAACAAATTCTGCTCTCATTATGTACGGCCTATATTTTCTACGACCCTGAATGCAGAAAAACTGATCTTAAATTCAATACTTTTGCCCCGCTTAAAATGTTTATTGTTATTCCGCAAAATTTCACGAAAAAATACGGCATGGTATTCGACAGAAGCATTATGGCACAGGTGCAGCACTATCTAAAAAGACACAATAATGTTTCCATACGATCGCTAGGGTAAATGAGGCAGTTACAAAAGAGGAATAGTAACACGATTATACATCGTAAGAGTTTATCACATCAAGCTTTAGAATTAAAATGGTATTTTTCAGCTTCGAAAGTTCGTTCAAATTTAAACGCCTTCACGTTACATTTTTAAACACGCCAACGATTAGTGCTACTTGCCCACAAAATTCTTCGAACGAATATATGCACACAGAATCACATAATTATGGACTGAAACATTCACACGCTAAAATAAGTTAATCGTATCAAATTCATACGTGTAGTACGCAATATGGTGTCAAACTGAGACCTACAGCTGTGCAAGCTAATAGGAATTTGAAAATTAACCTCAAAAAACGCCACATTATTAAAACCACAAAATAAAACAAAAAATGCCAAGAAATATAAGCAAACTGTAAAGCCAATACGTAACATAATTGCCACGTGGCGCAAAATTAATACTTGTATCACAATTGCTGGCACTATGGTCGTTACACTGGAGTCAATACACGTAGGCAATTGCGCTGTGACGCGCGAGCTAGTCAGTTTGAAATCGCGTGTCGTTCAACGTCCTAAAAGCTAATTAATTATAACTGACAAGAAGCTGGACGTGAATTAATTAACAAGCAAAATTTGAGCTAATATAACATCATACGGCTGATTGTACATTGAAACAGGGTATTCTCACAATTATTTACACGATCAGGGTTTTAAAACTTCTCCAGCGTCATTCAATAATGTTCAGGCGTAGAAAGTGCATAATATACAATGCTACTTAAAAATATAACCGGCAACTGTACAGTATAATTGATGTCTGGAGCATCTTTACCCGCAGCAATTCTACTGTCTGCGCTTCTTTTTCTTTTTGATCAATTTCTCCTTACCGCTAGCATCTTTAACGCTAGGCTGGTTTATGAATCGATAAATTGAAATCGCTAGACGAGCCAAAAACAGGACACACGCCACACCAAGGTTGACAGTTGCCACAATCATGCTACGATCTGGGGTATTGGCACTAAGCTTGGCGACCAAACCAGCAAAGGCAGTGATAAATACAGGATAATCACTGAAGAGATAGGCCAGGTAATTTTGCCAGTAAAAATTTTCAAGCACAAACCAAACAATCATGATAAGTAGAAGTACACCGAGAACCAAAGCAGAACCATCATCAATGCTAAAGATACCTGCAAAAAGTTTTGCCAATTAATAAAAACAGTTTAACCTAATCGAAGACCATCTGATGCAAATTAACACGTTGAATTAATAGCAGAATGCACCAGGTTAAAAACATAAAACAAATACTGCTAGTTTTTGGTTACACGCTAGTACCGAGAATGCAGCTAATGCATACGAAAGATAGTAATAATATCATATGCAACACACTGCTGTTTTGAGACATTCTCTCAAAATGCGCGAGAACTAGAAGACAAAAAGCACAGCACACTCAAACCGAATTTTTTTATTAATAAAATGTTAAAATTACGTCAAAAATATAAAAGAATAAGTAATAACCCCTACTACGTCGCTTCATATTTAATGGCCCGCCGTGAATATTACATCAAACTAGCAGTTAACCTTCAAGTGCATAATTTTCTAGCTTGCAAAGTGCGCAGCGCCTATTATGCAAGTAGTGTGAGCAACTGCGTAATACAGCTCAATGACGGCGCAACATCAAAAACAATGCAATACACGTTCCTAAACGGAAACACTAACAAGTAACATTCATGAAATACTGAGTATATTCTTGAAACCAACCAAAGTTGTTATAAGGTGTAAAAACTACAAAATACACGAGTAGGATAAGTTGAAGAAGCAGTTGGATATTTTAGTTATATGAACAATATGACGTAGTGGGAAGCGTGGCTATCGTCCGGTCTCAATACACTTCTTGTTTCGCTGGTGCGTTTTGTTTAAAGCAAAATGCTTTAATGATGATTTGGTAAGCAATTAGCCACATGCAGCAAATCGAAAAAAGCTATATAAATACTTAAAAGCAAGGTTACAATTATGCAATTAGCCCTGTAGATAAAACTTAGGTCGTTTTGTCACAACTTAGGTTGTTTTGTCACAACAGGAGAATGAAGCTATGGTATTAATACGTACTTCACAAGCACTGATCATAACCGGAAGTAATCAAGTTCACGCGCGTTCACTTAATAACATCAATCCTACCTCTTTTAATAGCAGTGTCATGTCCAGGACTATCAACATACAGCAATGCAATGGTGAAGCCAACTAATGTAGCGACAGTCAGCCACGTTGCAAGAATGCCAAGTCCATTATGAATCAAGACTCGTACCACCCACAGCATGGCTGAAATAACAATTCAAACTTTTTCATTGACACAGATGCTATGTAGCTAAAATAGCTTCGCCTAGAGGTCACATATTATTAAGACATTTTTTGCCTGTTACAAAATTTACCTAATCAGGCGAAACAGTAAAAAACAACATGAATTATACAGCATTCCTCTGCACTAGTTTCAATGCTTCACTTCATAAAATGGCTACAAATGTCCAACTTGCTGCAAACGTACAAGTAAGTCGACGACCTAATAAGCCGTCGCAGCAATTCTTTCTCAACAACAGCAGCTATCAACTAATGCACAAAGCTTAAAATGAAAACTCCAAGTGATTCGGTACTAACAGCTCGGATGACCAAGTGATACGAGAGCACACCTCTTAAGCTGTGAACTTGGGTTTGATTTTACTTAATGTTCAGCACTAAATGAACTGTGTGGAAAAACGCCGTTAAGTTTACTTGTAGTGCCTGAGAAAGGCACTTGACGGGATTTCTCCATCTTGGTGTGGTAGACAGATGACTGGCAATTCCTAAGCAAGCTCATTGCAGCCCTTTGATCGCTTTCTCGTGATAGGAGGATAAATATGCAACTAACTACAAAAAAAAAGTACAAATCCTCTAATACAATAAAAATTCAAAGGGATTTTCTATCCTTCTCATCCAACCATGCAAGGAGTTGTCTCGCTTGGAAAATCTACAGATATATTTACACTAATAAATAATTACTTTTGCAGTTGGCTTCCAATTTTGCAACATACTTATTCACCAATGTGAATGAAATGTACAAAACTCCATAGAATGATATTGTTGATAAAGCAATGAAACCAAATGAATATGCCAACATTTCTCTGTCAAATGAGAAGTACCAAGCACTACATGATCCAAAACCAACTGTGTATAGAAGAAAATACACCTAAAGAGTAACTTAAATTCAACATAGAGAAGTATCATCACTGATAGCACAAGAATTAATGGCATGTTGTTTTACTCTTGGATAGTTAGCTTGTTAAAACTAACAAACAAATTTCCTCCTTCTTGCAATTGCAAAGAATCAAGAATCATCCAATAAAGATGGCAGATCTTGTGAAATTGAAATTAAAATATTCAAACTATTAAGCGCAGGCATTAATTAATTGATCAAAATATAACACAATCAAAAAGCTTTAATCCACTGACAGTGACAACACATATCTACTGACATATCATGAAGTGAAGCCAGTTATCTACTGCTAATATGTACAGCTTACAACAAACAACTAAGGAAGCAAAAATTGCTTACATCAGGTGCTATAGTTGGTGTTATGTTGACAGGACTTTTGTTTGGAGGAAGACAAAGTGAAACCACCATATAAAAGCTTCCAGCAAGAGAGAAAAGAAAAATAATAGGCCAGATGATACCAAAAATGATGGGAGCAGGAGTCACTTCAGTATGATACTTTGCACTTAAATTCTTTTGCGTGTTGTTAAATAAATCTGAAACACACAGTTAGATAAAGCGATACTGACTGCAAGTTGTATTCAACAAACTAAAAACAAGAATTACACTAACATGCTATCATTTTTTGAAAATTGTTTCTCAACCGTGCACACCATCTTATCTTCTTTTTTATTCAAACAGCACTTTTTATACTTGCTACTGCAGTTTATAATTCATAATATTGTACTTCACATTTAATTTGTGATTCAGATTTTATTTACCTGGACCACCACAATCAATGGTAGCTTTTTTGATGAAATCAAATTCCAATCTACCAGTATTTGCAGCCATCCTTATCAGTGTTCCCTCTAGAGTGAGAAATTTGAGAAAAATGCAAAATTTTTGGGCAAATTTTACTGATTTTAAACCAGAAATTAATATTATAAAATGCCAAACTGAAAAACTTGACCAAAAAACTTGAATATTCTAATGCAAGACTGTAGCTTGTATCTTGGAAAAGCAAATTTAATGCAAAAAATTTGTAAAAGGGGTCCTCAAAGTAGTGAAATGTTTGGGCAAAAATTTCAATGAATTTATCATTTGGGCAAATTCGCACTAGTCAAAATCTTAGAGGGAACACTGATCCTTATGTTACTCCAAGAATTTACTAAAGGCAGTGTCTATTTTGCCAGGCTCAATAGATTGACTAGGTCCTAGTCTCCTGGATGGTGTGGATATGCATGACTGGTAACACCAAAATAGACACTGTCTTTATCAAATTCAAAATCATGCTAAATGAAAATTACTAGCATTTATTAGTCTAGCAATGCTGGTTGTGACCACCGCACAAACAAACTTAAGATAAACACATGTAGACTTACCTGTAGTATCTGTGCTACTCAAATATCCCAACACAACTGCAGCAACATTGCTCAAAAATGCAAGAATTACCAAAATATATGTCAAGGCACCCACTGCAACTTGCGCAGACTTTTTGGATTTCATACTGCCACGTCAAAAACGAAGTAAGGCCTACACCAACTACCTTAATTAAGACACAAGAAAATATTGCCATGTTATCTTAATTTGTTAATTGCAAAAAGCAATCACAAACTCAGAACTGGTCTACTCAGGGTGCTTCTATTTAGGGAATAGTATGGCATAGTAAATGTGGGGTCAAATCTAGAATAAGCCGTCGAAGCAAGTGGCTGATCGCCGAGCGAGCATGTAATATAATGACCCCTCGCTTCGACGGCTTATTCCAGATGAGACCCGTAAATGTGCATAGTACTCCAAATGTGCTGCATCCCGTATGCCCCAGAGCTTTAAACGGCCCTCTTGTCCCAACCGTCCAAATGGCATAGTAAGGTACTGTGGTATAGTATGGCAGAACTGGGTGATAGAACATTTGGGGCACTAGAGTAAAGGGGCCCATATAGACTAAAGAGTTAAATTTGGGGTGAATGGCCCTCAGGGTGAATGTGTCTCAAGCCAGATTTAGGGCAAAAGGATCTCAGGACGGTTGAAGCAATAAATAGGCCCTAGGAATAGGATGTTAATTTAGGGCACTGGGGCATATCCTATGCATAAATGGGGCTTTAGGACCAATGGGCCTCAGGGCATTTGGGGCAATAGGGGATCTGGGTCTCAGCATGTTTTGATCCCTGGGACAAACGAGCAGCCCCTACTATTCCATAATTAGAATGTTCTCTATTTATGGAATAGACTAGTATGGCATACTATTCCATAATTAGAGAAACCGATACTATTCCATAATCAGAGAAACCGGTCTACTCATGGCTCATGGCATTCTATTTGAATAAAGACGATTCTACTTGAATAAGGTATTTGAATAAGATAACTAGAAACAATCAGCATTTGAATAAGTGTTTGAAATATCTGTGTTTGACTAAAGACCTTTATTGCAATGAGATTTTAAAGAAAAGAAGAACCTGCATCTGAAAACCACAGTTGCATCTGTGGAAAGTTCATTGATGCTGATTGGATTCAATGTGGTGTTAATGCCTGCCCAAATTCTTGGTGGCTCATCAATTGCGCTGGCCTCAAGAACATATCAAAAGCATCCATCAGCAAAATAAATTTTACTAGCCCTTGTTGCACTATTAAATGGTTTGAAGAAAAATTTGAATCAGAAGAGATCAGCTGTGTAAAAGTAAAGGAACCGGTTCTGATAGATCTGCAAAGAATGTCTTATCCAAAGGATTTGAATCCATGTGGAAAAATCACATGAACAAAAAATTTTTGCATTATGAACTGCTGCTGTGGAAGAAGAAAAGCATGTCATTATCATTGAAGATCATGAAAATAATCAGTTTACACAAGAGAGTTGGGCTACTGTTGCAAAGCAAAAGTAGCTACCAAACTCAACAAAATACCTATTAAAAAAGCAATTTTGAATAAAAATGGACAAGAGTGCATTTTTCTGCCTTCAGAAAAAAATAAAGAAGCTGTTGCTGTCTTGGAAAACGACTTCAAAGTGACTGTTTCCACAAGTTCTCCAGTAAAAAAGATTCTTCTGAAACTTAAAGTTTGCAATCTAGTTAATTACTGTTCAGAGGATAAGAGTGAATTAAGAACTGCTATTTTGGAGAAAAATGTTGAAGTAAAAGAATGTATGGAAAATAATGAAAGTGTGGTCTTTGAAGTTCTGTTTATCACTAGTCTGATTCAAAAATCTGTCCGCTGTACAGCCCTAACCACTCCATTTGTCTTTATTGTTCTGGTGATTATAAATCTGGTCAATGCACTTTCAAGACTTCAACTGATAAGCATGAATGTGTCAACTGCACAAATGGTAAGACTCTAGACATTCGATTAAAAGCAAAAGGTCACACTTCCACCAGCCAGCAGTGTCCTCTTATTCGAAGAGAGTCGACGCGCATTATCAACCAAACGCAGTTGAAACCAAAAAACCTGTGAGCAGCACAAAGACCCTAAAAGTAATAAATCTAAACTGTCATTCTATTTGCTCTATAGTGTCAAGAGTACTAAATTTTGCCATTGACAAACATGTTAAAATTATATTATTGCAAGAAACTTGGCTGCATCAATCTGATACTGCTATTACATCTGAAATTCAGGAATACAATTTTTGTATTTTTCAAGAACGAAAACCTCGTAAAATTGATTTTGGCGGAGGGGTGGCAATTTTATACAATAATTCATTGAAAATGAAACTGATCAAAGTTGAAAAATTTGCATCGTTTAAACTTGTTGCAGGCTATTTACATACTAATGCTGGAAAAGACACTATTTTAACATTGTACTGTCCAGGCTATTCTTTAAAGCATAAGTTCACTTATATTCAGTTTCTGTCTGAACTAAAAAGATTTGTCAGACTTTTTAGTTTCCTTTAGCACAGAAGGAATTCATATTATTTCTGGTGACTTTAACATTCATTATGAAGATTGTGAAAGACATGAGACAAAACTTTTACGTGAAATTTTAAGAATCAATGACCTTTTCCAAATTGTATCTCAGCCTACACACAATGCAAATGAAACTCTGGATTTGGTTTTAATCAACAAAGCTGGCCTTAACTTGATTGGCGATGGTGAGGTCATCCATGGTTATGAGTTCTCTGATCATCACCTTTTTTTGTCTGATTTGAATGTTGCGTATGATATGAAGCCTTCTGAAATAACATTAAAAACAAGAGATTTAGCTTCCTTAAACGTAGACAAATTTCGCCTAATATTGAATGAATCTTTCATCCATGAAGACCTTGAGCTAGATACACTTGATGGTTGTGTGGAAAATTATAACTCAGTTCTCCAAGCACCACTACACTCACTTGCCCCTTTCAGAGAAATTGTCATTAAGCCATGACCAAATCAACCTTGGCATAACAACGAGCTTCGTAATTTGAAAAGTAAAAAACGCCAAGCAGAAAGAAAGTTTAAAAAAGACCACAGTAAAACTAATTTGGAAATCTGTAACAAACAGAAAAACATCTACTACTCTGCAATAAAGTCTTCCAGCCTCCAGCATTGCTTATAATGCTCACATTCTGAATCTCTACAAGAAAACCACTTCTAAATCATTCTACAGTCACTTTCATAAATTATCTGGAGATTCACTTCCTAAGGTTCTGCCAACAAATTTTTCTGATGTCAACTTTGTGAATAAATTTGCAGAAATTTTCCAAAATAAGGTCATTGCCATACGTTCTAGTTTTTCTGATTGTCGTGAAGCTGTGCAAGACTGCAACGTTAACCCAGAGCAGCCTAGTGCGTCAGCATATATGTCTGAATTCAGTTATATTACTTAAGGTCAATTTAATCCGATACTTTCCAGTCTTAATAACAAAAATTATCCGTTTGATCCAATACCTTTGAATCTCTTGAAATTATGCCCTACTGCTATTAATCAATCAATCAATCAAGTTTATTTCACCGTATACATTTCGAAAATTTGCATAGGCAGGAAACAGCGCAAGACCACAGGGGTCATCTAAGTCTGCTGCACCTACTACAGCAATACTTACAGTAAACATATTGGCGTAAACTTAGCATGACATAAAACGTTTAAAAAAAAAGAACACATTACAAGACAGTACTGCCATAGCTGCACTATATTAATCCTGTCCTGCACTATATTGTGTCTAGATCCCTTACTGAAGCTTCATTTCCAAGTGACCTCAAGCATGCAACAATCACTCCAATCATTAAGAACACCAATTTGGATCCTGAAATATTGAAAAATTATCGACCCATAAGTAACACACCACACCTAGCAAAAGTTCTTGAAAATGCTGCATTGTACCAAATTAACTGTAGTGCTCATTTTAGGAACTTTAGGATTCTTAGGATTTTGCGGACGCAGTCGCGGATGCTGTAAACGGTTTGCTTTTTCCAACATTTTTTAGCATTGTCAGCTACATTATGATGAGTGATAGCCAATACACACCGGAAATGATCGATTTTCTGACCGCAAGGTAACCAAAATCAATTTTAAATGCGTAAAACGAAACGCGTCCTAAAAAATGACTACCAGTATAGGGGTAGTCCTTTTTTTAGGATCTTGTAAACGGTTTGCTTTTTCCAACATTTTTTAGCATTATCAGCTACATTATGATGAGTTATAGCCAATAAACCCCAGAAATGATAAATTTTCTAACCGCAAGGTAACGAAAATCAATTTTAAATGCGTAAAACGAAACGCGTCCTAAATAAAGGACTGCCAGAGGGGTAGTCCTTTTTTTCAGGATCTTGTAAACGGTTTGCTTTTTCCAACATTTTTTAGTATTGTCAGCTCCATTATGACAAAGTTATAGCCAACTAGGGTTGCCAACCGTCCCGGAATGCCCGGGACAGTTCCGAATTGACGTTTGGCGTTCCATGTCCTCAACCAGGCTACGTCTGTCCCGGAATTTGCCGGCAACAAGACGTTCTCACATACAAGGCCACGCAAGCAAGTCGGCTTCGCGCAAAACTGAAAACAGATGTAATTCACGCGGATATTTGTGTAACTAAAAGTTTGTTTGCATCATTCTGTAAGCATCATTCTGTAAGTTTGCATCATTCTGCAGTTTGCATCATTCTGTAAGCGTCAATTAAATAAAAATGGGTTGAAAGCGCTGTTGTGGACAAGACACTTCGTGAACTGTGACGTCCTGATGATATGACAATCAAATAAGTCAAACAATCGTAAAATAGAGGATAAACCACAAGTCACCTTAATTTGAGACGATCATTCAACTTCGTTTATCGATTGAAAAAACGTAGGTACATTTCATAATTAGTGTCATGCAATCAGGGGCGGCGCCACGGGGGGGACTGGGAGGGGAACAGTTCCCCCCACTCCTCATAAAGGTCAATTTTGTGAATCGTCTAAAACCGATGAGAAAATTTTGGGGTATGGGGGGTGACGTCACCAACCATATTCAATTTCTGCTTGAGTCTAGTCTTTTTTTACGCTGATCGTTTTTCAAAATTTGATTTCTTGTATTCACTTGCATGTCCGAATATGCAAAAATCTGATTTCGCAATTTTATCGATTGAGTTTAGTTTGCAAACGTTTCCAACCTTGAGCGAGGTTATTCACTTTTATTACGTCATAGAGATGCACCCTGAAAGCATCCGGCAAGTTGCGAAAGTTGCTTCACCTGTTGTGGCGTAACAATCCAAATCTGCAATCTTTAATGAGATTGAATAGCACGAAGAGCCAGTAGTGTTCTTGAGGAGGTGAGAAAGGTATGTAGAGTTATAAGATTAAGAGAAGTATAATGTCTGAAAGTGCAAGCAATGAGGACAGGGATTCAGCAACCGAGAAAATACACAATGATAATAGGACATGTGCAGTTCAGCTAGGTCCAATTCGGCCTTCAATGATCGAATTTCCTCAATCCAATCAGGGTAGCAAAAAATATCGATTTTCAAAAAATTGGTACAACGAGTTCGAATGGATTGAATATTCGATATCTCAAGATGCTGCTTTTTGTTTTTTATGCCGATGCTTTGGCATGCTTGGTGAGTACTCCTGAATGTCTAGTTTGATACAATGATTAGGCATCAGTATAGTTTATAAGCTACAATACTGCATTATTATTTTTTCTTTGGAGTAAAGTTAATTGCCTTAATCTGATCAACTTTTCATTAATTTCATGAGCACCTATCCATATAAATCTAAAAGCATAACTTAATGTTATAAAGATTTTGATATTAACGAGTAACTTATAAAATTAAACAAAATATACCATGAAAGAGAGCATGACAAAGCTGCAGAGGAACGGGAGGATAGCAATAGGTTAATAAGAGAAAATAAGAGCCAATGCAATTTTAAATAGTTTAATTTGAGATGTTTCAACACGCATACTTAAGTCATTGCCAATCTATAAATTTTACGCCACCTCAGTCCCCAACAAAAGCACGTTTTGGTATCTTGGAAACATATTGCTACTTAGCGCCAAGTATCAATTTGGAAGCTACGCGACTGTAAAATAGTATTATTTTTGCAGTTGGTTGTTCAGACGAGACAGGTTTTTCGAAATTGGAAACATGCTTCAGGTAAAACGGGAAAACTTGCAAAGCATGCTAAATCCAGAATGCATCTACTTTCGTTAGAACGAATGCAAAACTTTAAGACCGCAACGCCAGTGGATATCCAATTGAATGAAGCTGCCCGCGAAATGAGAGAAAGACAAGAAAGGGAACGATTCGATAACCGTCACATTGTAGAGGTTATATTTGACGTCGTTCGACACTTAGCTAAGCAGAATGTTGCTTTTCGTGGTCATGATGAAACCTCACTCTCTAAAAATAAAGGCAATTTTCTTGAAGAAATTTGTTTTTTGGCAAAATACCACCAGCCTTTGAAAGATTGGATAGAAAAGCATCCCCAAAGCGTTTCTTATTTGTCTCATGTCAGCCAAAACGAAATGCTAGAGATTTGCAGCAACCTAATAACTAATGCTATCTGTGAACAGATTCATACTTCCAAGTACTTTTCAATTGAATGCGATGAGGTGACATCACACAAAAAAGCTTTCATGTCCATTATTTTGCGGTATGTGACAGATTTTCACATACAGGAACGGTGTTTGAAACTTGTGCCAGTATCAAGTTTGACTGGGCGATCTTTAGCTGATGTTATACTAACAGTCTTGAGCGACCACAACCTTCCTTTAATGGACTTGATAGGCAAAGGTTTTGATGGAGCGGCCAACATGAGTGGCAAAGACGAAGGCGTGCAGCAACACCTATTTGAAGCGAGTGCCCAATTATCAGTGTATTTTCACTGTTTTGCATACCGACTAAATCTGGTGCTCGAGCACAGTGTTGAAAACGTAACAACAGTAAAAACAGTCTTTGGCGCAATTGGTGATATTTACCGCTTTATGGATGGTTCCCCGAAGAGGCATGCTTTATACAAAGAGCATGTGAAAAAGCAAGAAATTACTTCCGGAAAAACTGCACTTCACTCACTGTCTGATACAAGGTGGACGGCTCGCTAAGACAATCTTGACGTTATTATCAATGTTTATGCGGCGCTTTTGTCAATGTTCAAACAGATGTCAAACGAGGGTAATGGGACGGCTGCAGGTTTATTGTTTCGTATTGAACAATTCGATTTTGTTTCTGCTTGTTTTGTCCTTCAGAAGTGCTTTTCTTTAAGCAGGCATGCATCGGAATATTTGCAGAGTGAAGAAATGGATCTTGTCACGGCAGTTGTTGCTATCCAAGACTTAACGAGTACATATGAAGCAATGCGCTCGCAAGAAGAGTTTAACAAACTGATTTCAAATTCACTTCTCTTTGCAAGAGAAAACCAATCCACGTTATCCACAACTGAAACTGTGACCCCGGCAAAGAGGCGACGTTGCCTACCAAGTCGTTTCCGCGATGGTCAAACCATAATGATGGGTTCCAACAGCCTTCCATGGAGTCATCCTGAAGGTGATTCCGTTGCTGATCGTTTACGACTAAACTTTTTTTATCCATTTCTTGACAGACTATTGGCTGAACTGAAAAAACGATTCATTGATCAAGCTTGTGAATTGATTTCGGATGCTGCTGCATTTTATCCACAACACATGTCTCCGACCAATATGCATAAAGTTGAAAATCTTGCAAAATTTTACAATTTTGATGAAGAGCAAGTTGGACAGCAATATCTTTTGTTTTCGCTGTCAGTCATTTGCCAAAATTGGAAGCTGGATTATGATAAGCACCAAAAGAGTTTGACCAAAACCGGTTGGATATGTTTGCCTGCACTTTCAAAGGTGTTTGGAGAAAATCATCTTCATCATTTGTACAAAGATTTATTTCGGATTATTGCGATTGTTGCTACTTTGCCAGTGACTGTGGCTTCTTGTGAAAGGACTCACAGCAAAGTCAAGCTTATTAACAATTACTTGCGAACCGCCATGTCATCAGAAAGGCTTGAGGATCTCATTGAAATAAGTTGCGAACGTGACATTGCCGACAATATTGAACTTCATAGAATGGTTGAAGCATTTAAGCTCGCAAGCGAATGCAAGATCAAACTATAATCACATTCATTGCAATTATGTAGCGTGCTCTAGCGGCTCAGTCATCGCGATATGCAATTTTTGTTCGTTTCGTTGATATTGCTGATTTCATAGACAGGGGCGTCGCCAGCTTGGTGAGATCGAGAGGAGCCGAGCCGAAAAACCGGAAGGGACAAGGTTTTGTGATAAATCAGTGTTTAATTTTAAGCGTGGAAAAGTAGCTTGGTTAAAAGGCGGTATGGAAAGTTTCTACTTTATACAAGAACAATGTTACCTATCTGCTTTTGTTGACTTCTCAGGCCCCTTTTTAACCAGTGGCGTAGCCAAAATTTCTCACTGGGAGTTTTTTCGCTCATATGACGATCACAGCAAGGAGGTGCGGGGCCGAAGCCCTCGCCGCTGAGAAAATTTTAAAATTTTTAAAAACGAAATATGCGTTTTAGTGCATTTACACCTGCTCAAGTCATTGAGAAGTGTCTTGTTTAGGGGCGGATCCTAAAAATTTTGCAGGAGGTGGGTCGAGTAAAGAAAAATGTTTCGGGTCCGGGGGCGGAGCCCCCGAAGGCTTGAGGTGTGGGAGCAAAGCTTCCAGCCGCCAGGGGTCTGGTGGCAGAGCCCAGGCCGCTCAAAAATGTTCAAGATTTTGCTTAAAATAATTGATTTTAGGCCTACTTGGAGGTTAAAAAACACAAATATTGTGATAGTGCATTGATGAGCGACATTGGCAGTAATTAATGGCGATAGATTAGTATATTGGCAAATGTTAGAATCTGGAGATCTGGACCTCCCCTAATACCGTAACTGCGATCCTGGGGATTAAATTTCGAACAACATTAAGCTGAAATGGAAAAGGTTGACCTTTTGAATGGCAAATGGACATTATTTACTTTAATTTTACCGTGGTTAATCGAGGAGGGGGGTCGAGGCCCCCCAACTCCCTGTATCCGCCACTGCTTGCTGCTATTCAAACATCAGTACTACAGTGGCTAGCTTTTTATAGGAAGGGGGCCAAAAATGGATCGGAGGGGGGGAGCAAATTTAAATCGGGGGTACGGCCCCCCCATCCCCCTCGCTGACGATGCGCCTGTTCATAGATGCTCTGGCATAGTTCGATAAGATGACGCAATGTTCCATAGCCTTTCCTGAGGCCCAGTCACTGAATAAATTCAAGAAATAGTGCTCTAGCAGTGTGTTAGCCAAAAACATTAAAAGTTGACAGTATAGCTGCTTAAATTTTTAAAATTTTGAACTAATCTTTGTCCAAATGTTTCCATTATATTTAGTGACTTTAGAAGTTTAGCTTTTTTTGCTTAAATATTACATAGATCTTTCAGTAGCAGAGAGCTTTGCCTCATATTCCAAGTGCGTGGTCCTTTGTGAATTCTAAACAAGCAATAGAGCATTTTCCAACGTTGTGTTTATAACTTTTGTGTGTTCTTATTTTGAACTGGCTGATTCGAACTATGAAGCGATTTTCTTACAAGACCATCATTTATGTACATGTGTTCCTCCAAGAGTGTAGCTAGGGGGCGGAAAGCTATAGTCTATCCTCCTCCTCCCCAGTCCCACATTGGCTTACCATACCTAAACAACCTTCGGAAATTTATGTAGAAATCTCATTTTTTAATTCCATATTCATGGTTAGCAGACTTCTTAAACCTCGCCTATGACGTTTTTTTTTCGTACTTCTAACTGCTGTACTGAATTGCACCATTACCTTTAAAAACTTAAGAGTTTGTGCTGTCATTCTAAAACCTCTACATCTATGATGCATAAATTTAATTATTTTGAGCTAAAATTTCAAAAATCGCCCACTGTGCGGGGGTTTTCCACAAATTATAGCCTCCAAACGCTTCGCTTTTGGGCTCTACCATGCCTCCGGAAGCTAGAACCTTTGCACGCTAGGCCTGACCTATATTGTGATTAAGCCTCCCAACAAAAGATTCATTAGTTCCCCCCCACTCGTTTTGGGCTGGCGCCGCCCCTGCATGCAATGAGTTGTATGACTTTATCAGCAAAAACAAAGATCTTCTTACTGCGGCGAAATCACACAAAAAAAAACAAGTTGAAATGCTAGGACTGATTTTTTGTTACGGCTCTTGCAACTTCTTGGGCGGCATGCTGCTCAATTTTATTGTCGCGCTCTTTTATTTATTGTCTTTTTTATTTATTGTCGGGCTCCCGGGGGAGCTCAATTTTTATTTATTGTCAATTTTTATTTATCGCTGCTCAATTTTTATTTATTGTCGGGCTTCCGGGGGAGCCCGCCCCCTTCTCCAAAATTTTTATGCTTTTTTTGTTAATTTTTTTTTTAATTAAAAAAAATAAGATTAATAAATATTATGTGGCCTTTCATCTTTACAAATCTTCATCCCCCTTCCCCGTATCCCTGTCCAAACAGATGCTTGTTTGCAAATTTGCTTTAAAAGATTAATAAATGTTATGTGACCTTTCACCTTTAATATGTACAAACCTTCCTCCCCTCCTACGTATCCCTGTTCCAACACAGAGGCATGTTTGCAATTTTGCTTGATTTGTTCGCTTCGACTCCTCATTACATAAAGCCTGCAACAATTTGGGTGATTTTGGTACCGGTAGTGTTAGTTACAACGCGAATTTTCGTTTGTAGGGTGTTACTATGATAAAACATTTTTTTTTTTATTACATTGCAGAAACACAATTTACGACAACTCAACAGTTCGCTTTTAGTTGGCTATTATGTTGACAAAACTCACTGTTGACTGTTCCGTCCCGAACTGCCGACAGACAGGATAGTTGAGAGTCTGAGAGATGAAAATTCGTCAATGTAGAAAGTGAGGGTACTAAATAATAATTAAGAGTAGAGAAGGAAGCAGCACGAGATGTAAAAAGAGAAACAGAAACCTTTATTGCAAAGTCAAGCAGACTGTTGTGCCAAAGTGGTGCTCTGTTTATGGTTTAGCCCTAATTGATGGCCTACACAATGTGCCAAAGAGGTTTAAACGTTGTTGTTCCTCTTTGGCACCACCGCCCACTAATAATAATAATATGGTTTAGCCCGCTACCCATCGCTGTCGAGCCTGTTGTGGAAGCTCTGAATTCTGATCGAAGTTCCATCGAACCCCACATTGTAGCAGACATGTCGAAGATTTTTATTTTAAATCAAAAGTGCTCAGATTAAGTTTAAGCGGGTCTTGGACCAATTTTGCGTTGGGAAGTGAATGAAGTATTTTTTGAGTGGGTTGGCTGGCAAAATAATAAGTTTGGTTTCTTTCATGTGGTACAAATTTTTCTACGCTACAGTGTTACAATTTTTAGGGATTTCCACCGAACCCTGAAAACAACTCCGTTGAGCCGTATAGGAGTTCGATGGAACCCAGTTTAAGAACCACTGAGAGATGGTCAGGTGTACAGCCTATACTCTAGCTTTGGTTTTACTCTAAATTTTCTTAAACTAAATGTTGAGAAGTCCCAGTTACTAGTTTGTGGGAAAAAGAGATTGGTGAAAGTACATCAGTCACCTATTTCTAGACTGTACAAAATTTTAAAAGTTGGTTCTGACATTGTTTATTCTTCCAAGATTCTGGGTGTTATACTTGACGATCAGTTGTGTTTTAATCACATGGTCAATGATACCTGTAAAACATGCTTTTTTCAATTAAGTAAACTAAAAAATTTACGGCACTTTCTATCTCATGACATGAGAATTATGCTTGCGAAGTCTCGTTATTTCTCGTTTGGATTATTGCAATTTTCTTTATTCCTGTTTTCCCAAATACTTGCTTAACAAATTGAAAAGAGTATTGAATGCGTGTATAAGATTTAGTTTTAGTATTCCAGTTTATAATCGTGACTCATTATTACCATGTTATGAGCAGTGCCATATATACCAATTGAGTGTCGTGTTCAGTATAAACTATGCCTCACTGTGTACAAGGTTTTGAATAATATTGCTCCAGTATACCTAAAAAGTTTGTTTCATATATATGCTCCATCTAATGACAGCCTTAGGTCTGCATCAGATAACCTAAGAATTGTAACTGACCAAGGCTGTGACAAAACTATTTCGTCTAAGATGTGTATTGCTTGGAATTCGTTGCCACTAAATTTGCGTGCTTGTCCTTCACTTAAGATATTTAGAAAGAATCTTAAACTTTTTACTACGAAATCGCCTTCGAAAAATAGCTTGGCTTTATTTTGATACCTGCCCTTTGCTTTGCATGCTATACACTTTTTCTCTTTTTTTTACCTATGCTTGCTTTAAGTGTTCAATTGCTCTGTACTGTGCTTTTCTCACGACACTGTTTCGCGTTGCTTTCACAATGTTTTATGTTGCTTTCACACTGTTTTATGTTGCTTTCTGTTAAACCGCTCTGAGATCCTAAGGTGATTTCTTGCTCCTAGACGTAGAGCGGTATATAAATACTGTGTTATTATTATTATCGCACAATGAAATTTGACATACCGGTATCTTTCCCTCCCTAGACAAGCGTAGGTTAGTCTAATGACCAATCACCTATAACTTAATGTTTGGTAGGCCAGCCTAGTGTGATTTCTAGTTTGTTATGAGAGCTCAGAAGCATTCTGCTAATACTGGTAGTGGCATGTGTCGTGTGATGATGCGATTTTGGACTTCTAGTGCACATACTCTAATGACTAGGTACCGGTAGTTTATTCATATGAGATAGTCTAGTGCAGTGGTTGGCGACCACACTGCACAGGGCCACGGCCTTCTGCCGGTACGTGTCAAGTTTGTTATGGTACTGGGTCTGTATGCATTTTTAGATTAAATCTGAAAATGCTTTAAATTTGAAACATTTTCATAACGTTAGACGCAATTTTCGAACGTTTTCAACAAATACTTTGTAGCAAGCTTCTGACAACCCGGTGATGCAAATTTACACAAAATCATGAAGTTAACCAAGTTACAAAGGCAAATTTTTTAATCATTTTATCGTAAATCTTGTGCTAAATCAAATAGCGCAAGCTGCTAGGCTTAACAGCTACCGGTAAACAAGCTAGTTAAGAAAAAGAATATATAACAATAGGAATCAACAGGTAATGTCTAGTATCAGCCCCCAGGTTCGGTTAGGGTTAGATTTGGTTAGGATGAGGTTCGGTTAGAGTTACCGGTAAATTTAGTTGGTGTTCGGTTCAGATACAATCCTAATCGAACCTAATCCCAACTAAACCTAACCAGCTAACTGAACCTGCTGGCTGATACTGCGCTGCTAGATGTTACAGTGTTAGCCTACCCGGTCAAATTTGAGAAGCTACCATAAAATATTAAAGCTGCTACAGCTGCAAGATTTAAAAAGTCAAGTAGGCCTACCGGTTAGACCGAGTGGGCTCAAACACGATCGAGGTTTTCAATATCGATAGATAAATGCAGTACGAGCTGTTTTATTGCTAAAACATTTTTGATTTTTCAAAGGCCGGTCCGCAAAAAAATTCAGCTTCAAACCGATCTGCAGTGCGAGAAAAGTTGCCAACCACTGGTCTAGGCACTGTACCCAGGACCGCCGAGAGGGGGGGGGCAGAAGGGGTCACTGTCCGGGGGCCCGGGGACACAGGGGGACCCGGGGTTCTGAATTGTCTGGTTTAGAATGCAAAATTCATCAGCTCAAACTACGGCCTGCGGGCGCGATGATGTTATTTTTTGATTTCGGGCCGAAATTCGAACATCCGCGGACGCTATGACCTTATCTTGCTCATCACTAGATGTTGAGCCGAAATTTGAACATCTGCGGAGGCTATGACCCTTTTTTTGCTCATCACTTGATTTTAGGCCGAAATTCGAACATCTGCGGACGCTATGACCTTTTTTTTGCTAATCATGTGTTTTTGGGGCACCACTGACCAAAGGGCCCAAACGAATTTTTTGCCCCGGGGCCCGAAAGTTCTCTCGGCGCCCCTGACTGTACCAGTAGCCTACTGTAGTATGATACCCTAGGCTATTTCAATTCTGCAGCACAAATTACCATTTTCATGGTCCATTTCACCAGACCCCCCCCGACCTCAACCTTTTTCTAACCCGCCGACCCCATTACACACGTTTCGCTTCAAATCGTCTTCTCGTCAAGTTCCCCTCGCGTCAAGTCGCTCGCCTCAAGTTTGTTAGCGTCAAGTTTGTCTTGCTCCGTAGATTTCATTCGGTAAAAAAATTTAATTCCTTCCTTATCCTTATGCACAAAATCCGTATAACTCACGTATATACGGACTTCGCATATACAATTTAGTAACGTGCATGAATATATTTTTCCAGGAAATGGTTCGCACAATATTGTTTAATCTTGCATTAATTTTATGCAAACAACTTTTAGTGGCTGTTCCCCATACAATATTGAAATTCCGTACTGAACACGGCTGTACACCAAACTGTAATATAGCCTGCACAGGGTTTCTCTTGTTACATATTCACGCAAGCGATAGAATATACCAAATGTGTTTTCGCCAGTTGCAACGACAGTTGTTGTATAAGGTTCGACCAGGTGATTTTTTATCCAAATATACACCTAAATACTTAATTGAAGTTGCTCTTTCAATTATGTTTTGATTAATCACTAGTTAGAATTTATACTGGACGGTAATTTGAGGTTGTTTATTGATTAGTATGTATTTAGTTTTTGAGTAAGTTAGTAAAAATTTATTAGATCGGAGCCTTTATGTCCAGGGGCGGATCCCAAAAGTTTTGGTGGGGGTGGATGTGATTTTAAATTAGGTTTAATGTTAACTAAATGCAAAGACGTTTAGACTCGGAAACGGGTGTAAATAAACCATTTCAAAATGTTTTCATGTCAGGGGCGTAGTTAGAATTTTTTTCAGGAAAGAGGCACCAGATTTCGTCACTTTTTCAAGCGCAGTTTTTCCCCGGCAGAGTTAATTTTAAGCAACTTAAGTAACAAAAACGACTCTAGGGGGGGTCCGGGGGCATGCTCCCCCGAAAAATTTTTGAAAATTTGAATACTGTAATGGCCATTTTAGCGCTTTTTGAACAATATTCAGGCAAAGTTTGTTCATATTTTTAACCCCTAACTTTGAGTGCTTCACCAAATATGATACAGTTCGTACGCACAGTTTCGATTATGCGTGCTTAAGGCGACTATTAGGCTTTTTGTTATGAACAGGAGTGCCAATCTATGTTGAGCATTGAGGGAGATGATTTCGCAAAATCGACCATTTTTCGATATTGGGGGGGTTGATTTAGCAAAATTGACACGTCTGCAGATGCCCAATTTTTTGCCCAAAATGAAGTGAAGACCAAAAGAAAAAAAATCATCACGTTCGCTCATGCCCAGTTTTGGAACTTGAAAATATTGGGGGGGATACTGCCGGATAATTCGGGGGAATACATCCTCCCATGGATTTGCACCCATGGTTATGAAGAGGTTCGAAATTATAGAAAAACTTTATTTATCCAAAGCATCGTTTAAAATGGCTGGTGACTCCTCCTCCCTGGATCCGCCCCTGCATATGTCTACACTTTAATATTATTAAGTTAATCATTTGCCCTATTTTCAAGATCAGTTAAATTTTTATCGGATAGGGTCAGGTAGGAGTGGTGTCATCGGCGAACAAGGTTGTTGAAAATTCAGTAGATTTGTAGGTAAGTCGTTAACATACATTAGAAAGAGCAAGGAACCCAGCGATGATCCCTGCGGAATTCCACTCGTAATTTTTCGTAAAGATGACATGCAATGATCAATTTTTACGTACTTGTAGACATTAGACATATAGCTTTTCAATAAATCGAGAGCAGAACCACGTATGCCAAAGTAATTTTCGAGCTTCCAAATTAAAATGTTATTGTCTACCGTGTCAAAAACTTTTTACAGATCTAAAAAGATGCAGCAATTATAGGCCTATAAATTATTATCAAGATTTGGGATTAATAATATATTTATTGTCGTCAGATTTACAAGAGATCCATTCAAAGTAAAACAAAAAAAAAACAATCAGCACAAACAACACTCAAAATAAATGACGCGCAGTATAAAAATGCAAGGCAGTAAATGTGGTATAGAATTTGCTTTTTTTAAAGTCATCACATCGCACAGTATTATATATATATATTCATATAAACACCGGAAGTCGAAAGCTTTTGAGGCATCTAAAAAAAATGGCGAAAACAGGGCTGCCATGTTGTAGGCTATCATGAATAATACCAATTGCATGAGCAGTGGATGAATTTTGTCTAAAACCAAACTGCTTGTTGCTAAGCAAAATAAACTTATCAAGATAAGAGTAAAAACGATTGTACAGCAATTTTTCAAAGTTTTACTAAATTGGGAGAGAAAAGATATTGGTCGATAATTAGTTGGTAGGCTTATGTCTACGTTTCCTTTTTCAAACATCGGGATTAGGCTACTTCAGCAATTTTTAGTGAATCTGGAAATATTCCATTGGAGATGCGAAGGTTAAAGAGTTGACTCAAATAGACTGAGATGACTGGATTTGCGTATTTAATAAAGCGTAATCACAGGTTCACAGCATAATCAGATGATTTACCGGAATACCAGCATACCCATTGCCCGGCATTACCAGCAATGAAAAGCAGCGTGCCGCATGATGGAAGCATATTGAAGTAGAGATGGCATGGGCCGCTAAGAGAGATCCACCAACGAGCCGTTAACCGATGTTTTTATTGGTCCGCTAACGGCCAGTTCTACCTTTTGTTTCTTACTGGGCCGTTAACAAGCAGCTGACAATTTTAAAACTCTTTTTAAATGTTCGAGATGAGTGACTTTTTAGATAGAGAATAGGCTTTAGGTGGGGAGGGCTATATTTTTGGATGAGTTGCCCGGTCGGTTAGGGTTACAGGGCTAAAGGTTCTGGGCTACATGGGCGGTCCGGGCTGCAAAAAAGTCAGCACGTGTCATCTCTAGATTGAAGCTATAAATTATACAGGACAATGCACTGCAATCATTTGCAGCACCGCCAAATGCGATGATAGAATTTGCTAACGCACGCACGTAGTCACATTAGGAGTAAACTTCTACGTCAGGGGTGTCCAACATGTGGCCCGCGGGACTTTTCCGAAATTACCAATACTATCAACTTAATTGCTACGTAATTTATGGTGAGCTTACATTCCGAGAAATTGTCATTTCATGTTTGCTTTCTTGTAAGTTAATTTTATTGCATCACAATGCACATTGTTTCGCGTCACATTTTCGATATTGTTATGTTCACATCCTTTCCACACAGTTCGTGCTTCAAAAGTAGTCAGTAATAAACTAGGTTGGGCTGGCAGTTAGCTCAACTGCTTAGCGCACACGCTATCGGTGCGGGAGATCTAGGGTTCAAATCTTGGCTCGGTCAAATCGGCACAGTGTTGCCAACGGCTTGCCACCGCTACGACGTTTCTTCGGAGCTGTGTAGCCCAGGCGCTGAGCCGCGGAGATGGATCCGGCGATTTGTTACACGCTTCGGCGTAATACCACGAGTCTAACGAAGATTTGATTTTGATTTCGTCGTGATCTGAATTTATACCATAGGCGCACGCAGGGGGAGCACGGTGCCATGCCCCCTCCCCCCCTTTGGCTCTGTAACAAGGTGCTAAAACCTAACTTTCAGTCTATAATTTCTCAAACTGATAATGGTTGCAGCCTCCTTTCACTTATTTTGGCCATGCTTCTGCTTTTAAACATACCGTAAGCTGCGAAAATATTTTTGTATTGTCACGAGTAACTGCACTCACTGCATGCTCTTTTTCGTTAGAAAAGTGTGCTAAAATTGGTGTTTTTTTATGTGAAAACCGACCCCCTTTGCCTGCTTCGCCCCCACTCCCTCGGTTGTGCCCCCTCCTTTACCAAATCCTGGGTGCGCCTCTGTCTGAGACGTGAAAATCTCGAATTTTTTGGTCGGAAACCGACTTAGTCGAAAAGAAATCGTTGGATCTTGCCGAATATTGCCAATCTTGTTAAAAAAAAAACAGTGCCAAACTTGACATTGAAATATCAACGCGTAGCAAAAACTTTGAAATTACTGTTGGTACGTTTGTTGTTCTTATAATTGTAAAAATACACATTTCTAAGATTAGAGTTTTAGTAGCGTCTTAGCAGTAAACACTCCGGTGGCCCGCGCAATCATTCCTAAGTTGCATGTGGTTCTTTGGCCAAAAAGGTTGGACACCCCTGTTCTACGTATTTTTCGGCCAAGAAATAATTAACATCCATAAGACCATAACACAAACCACTGCAAGGCAAAAAGTAAGGAAATAAGCTAGACTACAGGCAAAAAAATTACGACTTAGCACTGCCACTGCTCGCAAGCTTCATGGGATAGCCACCAACTAGAAAGTAAATAAAATATGATAACGTTTTATGACGGCTTGATGTATAATGGTCTCAACCTCATTATTAAATTTGGGCGTGTTACATGGGTATCTTGAATGCTTTCTTCTGTTTTTGTGTATCGCTTAAGCTGTTTTTTAACGAGTTTTCATGGTAGCCTACCTAAAGCTGCGTTCATGAGCTTTGCTTTTGTGCTACACCTACATTTAACGTCTCTTAATTGGTTACGTAGCGTTTACCAGCAACATGGCGTGGCGGTCCCGCGCGCAGGTGACAGATCGTACGTGACGGGTTCAAGTCGCGGCTGGAACCGATCGCATTTGACATATCTACCGGGTGGCTGCTGACTCGAAGAGCGCAAGCTCACTTTGCAGTTTCCCTCAATTACTGTTGAATTTTCACTTCAATATAATTTGAAAACAATCTCAGCTATTTTACCATGTGTTGCGGTACGGTATGCCATATTTTATAATTCAAAGATAAAAGCAATTAAGTTTAGTTTAGATGAAAAACGTTTTTTCTTCATATCTTTTCGGTCTACAGCGTGATCAATCAAATGATCGCTTTCGTAGATATAAAACCACCTGGATGACATGGTAGAGCGTGAATTACATTTGTGAAAAGAAGCTGCTCGTACGGGTTTTGAGAAATCATCTGATAAGGTCGTGTCATTTTTAGACGTAATTCTGTATTTTTCAATCGGTTTGTGCCTATACCACTCATTGTAACAGTGCTTACAGTTTATTGCGTATTACCGGTACAATAAGTTAAACATAAAAATCTTGAGAAAGCAATCGTAGTACAACGTTAGCTAATTTGTTTCTGGAAAAAAGATTACAACTTTTCTATAGCGTATATATCTTTTGTGTTTGACGAAATAACAGTTTCCCTGCTTAAATTACGCGATTTAAATCGGTAAACAGACAAAGCAATTCTAGCCACAAATAACAGAGAACAAATAGAAAGATCAACTGAAGAAAAAACCAGATTTTGTACAGCTCCAAGCTCTTGTACTTTAACTACTAGACCAGAGAAGGCAAGAATTAGCACAGGATATATGGTAAACATGTAGCGCAGATATTTCTCCCAAATAAAATTTTCCAGAACGAACCACACCAAGGTAACAGCCAAAAGAATTCCTAGCGTAATTGATGAGCCCGTTTCCACATCCACAAGACCTAAATAATTGATTTACTGAATGAGTGTAAAAACGGTAGAGCACTCATGCCACTTAGTATAACTTAAAATCGAAGTTAATGCAACAGAAAACAAATAAACTTTTTCCTGGAATGCCAGTCTTTTTGGTGTATCCTTTGAGTACGTCTAATGCAGTGGTTCTCAACCAGTGGGCCATGGAAACATTTTGAGGCGGGCCACAGAACTTTTTAAACAATTGCTAGATTTATTGAAAAATTCTGTTTCATTTGCGTCACTATGGTTAAGTTTACACTTGTGTTTGTTTAGTAGTTTTGACGGTAGTAACAATGAATGACACTGCTGTTTTTTTGCTGCAGAGAGATAATTTTCATTCCAATTTTTCAATTAATAGCGTGTAGTTTCGTGGAAAGATTGTGAAACTAATCTCGGCGATTGTCGTAATAGGATTCATTTCTCGTTGTGTTGGCGGCGTCATGCAATCAGAGCCTTCTATCGTGTCATGTATGGACTTAGATTTTAAGCGGCTACAACTACAGTGTGGTTCTCAAAGCAAGCCACTTGGCTCCCTAAGGTGGAATTTGCAAGTTGAAGGGATAAACAGGGGCGGATCCAGGGGGATGTGGGGGATGCATTCCCTCCCACCAGCCATTTTCCACAATGCTTTGGATAAATAAAAATTTGCCATAATTTTGAACCTCTTCATAAAAATATGCCTAAGTCGCCTTAAGCAAGCATAATCAAAACTGGGCGAAAATGCATCATTTGGTAAAGTACTCAAAATCAGGGGCCAAAACTATAAACAAAATTTGCACCCCCCTGGAGTCGATTTTGTTACTTAAGTTGCTTGAACTCAACTCTGCTGGAAAAAAAACTATGCTTGAAAAAGTGACGAAATTTGATACCCCCTCCTTCAAAATTTTTCTAAATACGCCCCTGATATGAAACATTTTAAAAAGTCTTACTCACGCCCGTTTCCGAGACTAAACGTCTGAACGTCCTTGTATTTAGCTAACATGCAACCTAATTCAAAATTACATCCCCCCATCAAAACTTTCTGGATCCGCTCGTGGGGATAAATACTCGTTTAGGAAGGAAAAAAAGTTAATGGGCCACAAAACTTTTCAACTACAAAAAATGGGCCACGAAAGAAAAAAGGTTGAGAACCACTGGTCTAATGGGTTGCTGGATGACTTGGGCTTTTTTTGGGAACGGTCAATCATTCAGTGTTTTTTTTTTTCAGGCGTTTTGAGGAATCGAATTGGTCTCTCAAAATTGTCTAGCGGTCACTTAAAATCTGCAAATATTTGTTGAAACAGGTTTTGACTGCAGTTTCATTTACAAATTTAAAAACTGGCGGTCTCTAAAATTGCTTGATAGTTCCTCAAGCCCAACCTTTAAAAAAACACCGTTCCTGCTACAGACTTTGAAAACATTTTCGGCTTACCTGTCGGGCGAGATTAAGGGAGAAGCGAGACGTCATGTCATTATATTTTTTTTGGCGCAACCATTATATTGCAGAAGCAGTCGATACGCAAATTGTTTAGTGAAAAATATACCTACCTGTTGTTTGGGCCACCATTTCGTTTGGACTGTCAACGTAGATTAGTACCACTGATAGAGCCAGTAAAGATGCGGTGGTAATCCAAGTTGCAAAAACACATAAACCATTCTGAACCAATATTCGAACCAACCATAGAGTCGCTGCAAAGAAAAATTAATTTATTACACTATTTTGTGTGAAAATGAATTCATCTTAAAATTTCAAAAACGTAATTACTTCCAGCAGCCGCAAACAATTCTGCGATAGCTGCCTTTTTGTTTTGGCAGGGCTTCTTTAGGGCGCACTCTTGCAAGCGACGACCCGCCGGAGGGCAGTATGTAGCCATTGTCGGCTACCTACTGGTTTTTCAATTGCCACCATCATTACTGGCTGTTGTAGCCTTATAGCCTATACAAAAACATTGCTTCGATTATACCACTTTTGTTCGTATTCGGAAAAGCTTCTTCAACACGCGTCCATTAGCACGCTAGAGTTTCTTTTTCTTTCACAACAATTAAGGGCACCGTGCCAAAGCGACCAATTGCTTATAGTAGAGCGAGTTAGAGGCAGTGGCTAGAGGTTCTGCTGTCCAGGGCGGTTGAAGAAATTGCCGCCCCAAAATGAACAATAATCTTTTAAGCATTAACCAGCTTCAAATACGGCCATCTCCATGACAAAATATGCGTCAATTAAAAGAACGTTGACTCGCAAACTACAGCAGCGTGTATTAACCAGGGTTAGTTAGTTAGTATCTTATATTTCCGCACCGTCAACACAAGAATAATACGCAAAAATAATACTATGCAGCATAATCGGACAGCAGGAGAAAGGGAAGAAGCAGCAAAACAATAAACGTTGTAACATGTAAGAGGAGAGTGGAAGGTTAAAAAAAGTAACATGAGAAGCATGGCTGCAACACCCGACGATAGAGATTTATCAAATAGAGAAAAGGAGCACACGCACGCATTCAGAACAGAAATACTCATTTTTCGCTTTTTGCGAAAAGCAGATCCACTTTTTTTCACCTCTTCATTTTCCTCAACTCGAAAAGCGATTTTGAAAACGACGCAAAACAAAAATTTTAATAAGTACCAGTATAACGCAATTATGGCTCAATTCCTATGGCTCCTTAAAAATCTTTTCTGCACAAACTTTAAATCACTGTCGTTCGCATAAGGCCTGTAAAAACATTTTCCTTGGTAGACTCGCAGTTGTATAATCGTATTACAGTGAAAAGCTTTCCTGTCGCTAAAGGGGTGCCATTTTCTAAAGAAAATACTTCATGTGACGTGGCTAAAAATTTACAAGAGTGCCATCTGCAGGAGCGGATCCTGAAAGTTTTGGTGGGGGGATGTAATTTCGAATTAGGTTGAATGTTATCTAAATACAAAGACGTTTAGACCTGGAAACGGGCGTAAATAAGTCCTTCGAAAATGTTTCATGTAAGGGGCCTATTCAGAATTTTTTTTAGGAAGGAGGCACAAAATTTCGTCACTTTTCCGAGCGTTCTTTTTTCCGGCAGAGTTAATTTTAAGCAACTTAAGTAACAAAAACGACTCTAGGGGAGTCGGGGGGCATGCTCCCTCGGTAAATTTTTCAGGCAAAGTTTGTTTATATTCTTGGCCTCTAACTTCGAGTGCTTCACCAAATATGGTGCATTTCGTTCGCACAGTTTCGATTATGCGTGCTTAAGGCGACTAAGGCATAAATGTTATGAAGAGGTTCAAAATTATGAAAAAATTTTGTTCATCCAAAGCATTGTTGAAAATGGCTGGTGGGGAGTATGCTGCTATGCATCCCCCCCTCTGGATCCGTCCCTAGCCATCTGTGCTGAACCAAAGGAAGTTTGACCCCGGTGCTTACGCCACTGATTTCGCGGTTTCCTTAACTTCCAGCTTTAAAATGATAAAATTGATAGCACGAAATATGATTGGATTTGTACACAACCTTTAAGACGTTAGAAACGGACTCAAATAAGAGAAATAAGAGGCTGTCCCTTACTCCCTTTCCTTTTATGTTTTATCATTGTGGCTGCATTAGCCTAGAGAAAATAAGCGTTCTATACATTTGCATTACGAGCCACAAAGCAGAATAAGAGTAGGAAATTTTGAACACAGTTTACGATAAAACTTTAAAAGTTCTGCCCATTTTTTGTGAGCAGTTTAGTTTAAGATCTAAATGGTACAAAAGAGGACAGTTGGCTGCTTATGATTGAGTGTCCTCGGCCTCGGTGGACCATTTGTTTTTTTGTACAGGGCGTATGGTAACCTTCTGTCGGTTTAATCAAACAAAGGGACTTGTACATTACTGACTTGAGCTTGCAAGACAAGAACAGACTTATTCGGACTGTCTGACTCACCTAAATTGTAACTATCACTTGCGTAGCACTGCGTAGTGCCTATACTGCATTCGCTCGCTGAGTATGAGCGGTTCAAATAATGCAAAGACGAAGAAAACAGTAGGCAATTGTGACATAATAAACATTAAAATCAAATCTTTGTTATATTCGCGGGAATACACCGAAGCGTAAACGAGATGGCGGGGCCCATTTCCGCAATTTTGCGCCCGGGCATTGGGCAACGCAGAAGATGATTTACGATTAGCAAATAAGCGATATAGCCAAGTAATGGTTCAGTTTAGTTTATTTATTTAGTGCATCAAATCACACGATATAAATAACGCTATGTTATATACGGTTGTTCAAAATAATTAAGAAAAAAAAATTACATAAAGCTTATCCAAAATACCCCCCCTTTGCTACGCCACTGGTTAAAGGTTACCTTCTTTACGCCGATGCGCACTACGGATTTGATTTCGTTAGAGATTTTGCTTAAAATTACCTTTGCTGTTTTCTTCCAGCATTTCGACGTTGTCATGTACTCTTTTAAGTGATATACCGATTGCTATGTAGTTGAAAACATCGCATAACGCTAAGAGCGCAAAAGACCAGCCCAAAGTCTCGGAGTCAAACGCAAAGTACCAGGCGTCACAGGTTCCAAAAGCAAGAGTGTTGAGTATAAGAAAAGCCTGAAAAAATAACAAAATGTAAATATTTTTAAACATTCAATCTTACACAAGTTGTACCGGTACTGTAGCCTAACTAACTGAAGCGGATCCAGGAGTTTTTTAGAGAACGCTAAAACTAAAAAATACCATGTTGCGGGTTTTACTTATGAAGTAGCGACTTATTAACATGTGTAACGGCAAGTTGAGAGGTTTTGAGCTTCTCTTAAATTCGCCAATGCCACAAATGAAAAATGCTTTGCTCATACACCAAGTTGTAAAAGCAAAAGTCTTACGGTACTTGTTGATGCGTCATTAAACAATTTTTTTAGCAAAAGGTAAAGCTATATCAAAATCTTACTCAGAAAAACTTACTAGAGGAGTTACGGCTGGATTTGTTTTCACAGGGCTCTTGTCAGAGGAGCAGCACAGACTTATTACAAGATAGAGACTTCCAGCGATAGTCCAGATGAAGATTATTGGCCATATTGTGGCAAAAACAAAAGGACTAGGCGTGACTTCGGTGAAATACTTGTCACTAATGTTCACAACAGGGCTTTTAAACACGCCTGCGAAAGAAATTAAATGAAACAAAAATGTAACTGGTGCATCAAGAATGTAGAAATTGTAAGGCACCGTTGATTTGAACTAGCATTTGGCACAGTGGTAGCGACATCGCCAGTAGTGGGAAGTCTGAAGTTTGATACAAGAGCCGGTCGAATTGGACACATGCAGTGTCATCAATGGCTTGCCACCGCTAGAACGTTATTTGAAAGTTCGAAGCTGCGTTGACCCGCCGCGGAGACGCAGTAAGTCCCGTCACTAATTACGCACTTCGGCGTAAACACAACGAGCATTGATGAAGACTTGATTTTTTTATGCTTGCCTCTTATTTTTCACTAAGTATGTTTTATTCCACCAGACTTAACAGTGCTCAAATCCTGATATTTTTTTCATCAAAAATGCAAATGAACATTTTACAGATTTAATCTCATGTTTTATCATTTTTATACTTGAACAATTTTGATGCTAAATACTAAATTTATCAAAAAGCAACCTTTTTAAATTTTCGTTAAGATACCTTCAATTTAGCAGACAAAATAGACCAAAAATTCTTACCTCCGACATTAAATGAACTGAACACTCCCAGAATAGCCACAAATGCTGTACTCAGAAATGATAAAATGGTAAAAAAATAAGTTAAAATTGTGTAGGATCTTGACTTCTCCATAACGAAGATAAAAGAAATTACTATTATACCAAGTTTAGAAAAATCTTTTTGTCCAGTTACAATCTAAATTAAATTTTTTGGAGTATTTTCTTTTTACCAACAGCATAGAAGCTTTGGCATAGCATGAGGATGAAAATGCAGATGTAATTCTTGTAAGTGGACGTTTCGACAAAATATATTCAGGTTTCATCATCAGCAGCGTTTTTGTGCTACAAAAGCTATTGCGCTTTAGTTCTCCTACTGTAAAATACCTTTGAAAAAAGCTGTTTTCGCATTAGGAATCAAGAAACCCTTTGTCATAACTCTTTCTTGAAGCGAAAACAGCTTTTCTCAAAGCTATTCTTAAGTTTTGTACCACCCATTAATGCTTGTTACTTCAGCTGTTTTTTCCTCACATGTTCACTGAGTTTTGAATGTTGAAGTAGCCTATACTGTCGTAATTTCACTCAACTGTTGCTGAACGTTACTAATTGACGCTATAGTTCGGCCATTATGACCTAAGCTGTAATGCTACGAGACAGTAAAACTTGGTATGTTCAGAAAACCTCCCTCAGTCTGCTATATACTCTGCGTTCATCACAATGCGGACTTCGATTATTTATTCTTTGGAATCAAGTTACATAATTTGTAAACAAACGCCTCGCCGTTGCAGAAAAAATATTGACTGTAAATTTCGTTAGTTATATTTACAGTATGTTTTAAAATTTGCCATTTTACATTTGAATTGATGACAATGAAAGTGGATTATATAATCATTTTTAATAATATTACGTAACAACAGAAGTTTGGTTTGCTTTGTAAATAGCAGTAAATAAGCTAACGTAAGCGCCATGAAATTTGTTTGCTTTTTACATAACCTGACAAATACACGCAATGTCATTTGATAAAAGCGCAACATGTATGTTTGTTTTGGAGGGCGAAATAAGCGTTTTTGCAGCAAACTGCTGCTGCTGGCATGTTTCATATTTCTTTACATATAAATTTCAAAAAGGAAGAGCAATCGTAATATTTTTTCACGGTCTGGCAAAAACTGGTAAAAAACAATTTTCGAAAATATTCTGCATGTTTTCAGTTTTGTTAGAAGCTTTGGCTTTCTTGGCTCACATAATCACCTTCTAAGATTGCATTGCTATACGAAATGATCAGAAGCGCAACTTAACACGAATGCACTATTGCGTCAACTCAGTGACGTAGCCACGGGGGAAGGGATTTGGGGGTTACACCCCCCCATTGAGCCTCAAGTGATGTCATAGTTACGTCTCTTTCTGACTTTCTTTTTGAAGTGTACCCGTAACTGTAGGCCAAAGTCGGTTATTTTATGTTAATTGGACATATAGCCAGAAGCGGATCTCAAGAACTCGATTTAGGGGGTGATAAACGGCGCAGATATATTGTACATTCAGAACAGAAGTATGAAACAGCACAGAGTTCACTTTTTACTGCTACCCTCTTGTGATATTGTAATACTCGGGTGTCGTGTTTATAGAATTTAAAATTTAGTGGCGTAACCACGGTACGGAAAAGTTAAAACTCTTTTTGAAACTGAAATGGCTTCATACTTTCTTCTATTTCTGATATTTATTTCGAAGTGCTAGATGCTTTGTCATTAATAAACAGGTTTTGTAATTGTCATAATAGCAAGAATTACGTAGCGTTGTTTCCTGAATCTTGTTCTTTACCGTTATACTAAGGAAGCAATGGCGCAATTTTATTAGCAGGTCAGTGCCGCGACTGTACATGCAACTGCCCTCGGCCCCTCAGACCTTCCGTAGAAAAAAGGCTAAACAATTTCAAGCAAAAATGATTTACGTAGCTCAAGAAAAAACTAAATCGGTAACGTTTGAATATTGTTTTACCAGTTTCACCGGAAACATTCCTTTGACTTCCTTACAATAATTGTGCCTTAAATGCCTTCGGTATTTTTAGTTTAAAACATCTCTCTTAAATTTGAGGCCATCTTTTGTACAACGTGTGGTCAAATGTGACGTCATTCTCAACCCCTAGCATTGCAAAATCTTGGCTACGCTAGTCCATCAACTTAATCATCAGATGTTATGTTATTGTATATCGTATGACAAGCCATGTTTGATGGTTTGAGTTCCTTAATTAGTGTTCAACAAAACGAATAGAGAAGGTATGATGAATAATCACAAAGCGTGCGTAAAACATGAAAGCATTTCCACAACTTTACACAGGGCTGTTGTATAGCCTAATCGACTGGTAACAACTGTCCCGTAATGATTTTATTCATGTGTTTGCTGTTGAGTTATTAAACTCAAAAAGAAGAATTTAACCCAAAGCGATAACTCCAAACAGTGACGTAGGAGAAATTTCAAAAAAGAGGCTGGAGCAAAATCTGCAAAAACCATCAAAAGATCTGGCATATTTCAGTCGCTTAGAAACATTTCTTCTTTTTTTATTGAAAGACAAAGTCCAAAAGACAAAGATAAAGTCCTAAATATG
This sequence comes from Trididemnum miniatum, assembly GCA_964006365.1. NCBI lineage: Eukaryota > Metazoa > Chordata > Ascidiacea > Aplousobranchia > Didemnidae > Trididemnum > Trididemnum miniatum. The sequence continues at coordinate 22,070,175 of OZ023237.1, read as the reverse complement.
CCCCTGACTCCAAAGCTCTAGATTCAACACACAAAAACTCTGTCGCTTTCTCGCAGCAGAATTGGATGAAGACACCAAGGCATCATTTATTTTTAAGTTTCAAAGTAAAACGAAATGTCACAAAAGCACATCAAAGGGTAAATTTTACAAATAAAAAAACTAAATTTTTTGACTTATACACTACAGCCATTAGTGAAATACATAACGAAGGAAAAAACAAATCTAAATTAATACAATAAGGCAGTCTCTACACTCATTTGCAGTATAGGCCTACTTTTATGATTTTCAGGCATTCGCGAGTTCTATTACCGTTCAAAAGATATTTTTTGTTACTGCTCTCAGATTATTCAAAGTAAGCAACGAAATAAACTTCGTTCTGTTCTGAAGACTTGGGTTTGAAGCTGAGGCTTCTATTAAAAGTTTTCGGATTTTGTTTTTATTTTGGGTTTGGTTGGTGTCAAGGTGCAGTTTTGTTGCTTGAAATTGATAACCCCAACTACTATTACAAATCTTTTCATCTTGAAACAGCCAAATCACGCGAGTTCATGGCCTTTTTTTTCGTTTCGGGAAGATTTAGCATTTCTTTGAGTGGAACGATAAACAAACAAAGCGATGCTTATTAGAAACAATAAAGAAAAAGCACTAATGTTTACTGATGCACATATTATATTTTGTTTCGAACCTCCGTATTGCAAATTGGTTATGACTCCAGTAAAAGCAAATATAAGAACTGGATAAACTGTAAACATGTACCGCAAATACTTTTCCAACACAAAATTTTGTAGAACGAAATACATCAGAGCAAATGCAAGGAGGATCGCCGCGCCAACTGACGTCGCGTCAACATTAGAAATTATACCTAAAAATAAAAAGTTTTGCCCATCATTATATAAAAAAGTTTTGGTTCACTCTTCTAACAGATTTCTTGCTTTTGGCAAAGATTGAAACTCTAGATTCTTCGAAAGCGCAAAAAGTTTTTGTTAAGGAGTATAAGATGGTAGGTGCACAGAACATCTCTAAGAAGCTTTGTTTCGAGATAAATTTAAAAATCAAAGATAATATTTAGTCTATTAGAAAATGCATATTATAGCCCATTGCAAATTTACAATCTGAGATATTGAAGGAGAAAGGGACGACCAAGAAAAAGTGAAAACACAGCCGCAGAGTAAACTTTATTGTTTATATACCTAAAAAATATCCTATTTCTCATCACATCATAAGTTTTGATTGTAAAAGTCGTTATGTCTTTTGAAATTTTTTCAGGACAACACTACTAGCACCTTTAATGATTACCTCTCGAAGTGGCAACATCTTGCTCTGGGCTGTCAACATACACCAGGAGAATAACCATTGAGAGAATTGATGCACAAGTGACCCATGTCGCAAAAGTAGTAAGTCCATTTTGAACCAAAATTCTCATTAACCAAAGCACAGCTAAACGAAAAAAGCCATTAGATTGATAATAGTTTTTGAGTTATAATACTGTAGCATACTTCACGCACACTTATCACAAGAGCAGCGCATGCAAGCTATTAGAGATGCTTCGCTTAAGGATTTGTTCGGAAAGGGCATTCTCGAGCCTTAGGAAGGGTATAGGCCTACAAGAACACAGGACATACAGTACAGTATAAACTATACTTTAAAGGTGGGGGTCGGGGGTGTAACGGAAATTAACATTGCCTTTTTTGTGACAGCTTATGCAAGTAAACTTTGCTGACATGCACTTTACGCAAAAATTTCAACAAAATAACCACCCGTTTATGGGCCCTTTTATACCCGATTTTTTAGCCCATAATTTTTTACTACAGGAAAAACCGCCTGAAATCAGATACTGTGATGCTGTGACGTACAGTAACAATTGGAATTAAGCGCAACAACATTGTATGAGCGCTTATGCGCATGTTTTGCATTGTTCGTGTGTGTCGTGTGTGCATTTACTGATCGTGTTTGATCGAACCAGCAGACAATTTTCAAACAGCGCGCATCAACACAGTATGAGCTGAGTAGCAATGCAGTCATTGCAGGGGAGGTGGTCGTCAACCGCATTTACATTATTAGTTTTTGTGATTGGTAAACCGTGAGAAATGCTGGGGTGTGGTATGACCAGTTAACTTTACCCATTTTTATCTCCTGTTCTATTTCGATGTCTGGTATTTCTCCACTCACTTCACAAAAAGGCTACAGCTACACTTGGGTAGGCAGCACTTCGGTAAAATACTCCTCCACCACCAGAGAACAAAGTGGCCAAACTGGCAAAGTAAGACAATTTTCGCATCGATGCCAGCTGCCGGTTCGCGATAGCTGGATCCCGGCAGTTTGGTCCAACTCGAGTACGTTTTCTGTGCGCTGCCCCCATTTACCTCCCCAAACGCTTAGCGACTGCGTTAGTGGGTTTCCGGTGACGGTCAGCTTGTGGGGGAGACTGTAGCTTATTTTTGGAACTAGTCCCTCTGCCTAAAACTCGAACGCGGACCTTTTTATCCTGTGCGCCGTCCGATGCAGCATGAATAATGTTATTACAACTTTCCATTTAGCTACAGCATTGGATTGCTACTTGGTCTGTTTCTCTCCTTCGACCTTACCGCCATGGGTGACCCTGATGGAAGTGATTAAACACTACCGACGGCATTGCTGTAAGGATCATTGAAAACTCAAACCTCCCCACCACTGCTCAAGCTGGTGTTGGCTTACTTGTGAGCACCAACATAGCTGAGTGTGTCGTTGACTAGGTACCACTGGGAGGAAGGGTTTGTCTTCTGAAGCTAAGGCTGCAGGAGCGATCTTTGTGTATCTTGCAGGTGTACGCACCTAACGTAGAATCACAGTACGAAGCCCTTTTGGCGGAAGTTGAGGTTGCATTGGGAAAAGCAACTTCATCAGAATCCCTTGTTATTTTGGGCGATTTCAATGCACATGTGGGCATCGACAATGCAACCTGGAAAGGTGTTATTGGGCAACATGGTGACCCTGACATTAACAAGAACGGAAGGAGTTTATTGCAATTCTGTGCCACCAATGGGCTGTGCATAATGAACACATTTTTTCAGCTCAAAAGAATTCATAAGTACACCTGGTGCGGAGACTCTCTGGGACAACCCTCCCTGATTGATTTTTGTATCGTTTCGGCGGACTTGTTTTCTACCGTGTCTGATGTTCGTGTTAAAAGAGGGGCTGAGTTGTCTACTGATCACCACCTAGTTGTCTGCACTTTGAAACCCTTGAAACCCTTGAAAACACAAAAGTTGAAAGCTTTGAAACCCTCGAAAGACTTTTCGACCTCGAGAAACTTATCGAATCAAATGGGAATCATTGGCTGAAAAAGAGGTACGAACTGCATTTGCAGACAACATTGCATCTAAGTTCAAAAAACTTCCGACCTCTACTGAAGACATTGAAACTGAGTGATGTTTGTTTCGAACAGCAGTCATTGCGTCCGCTACTAACTGTTGTGGACGTAAGCGTGTTGGAGAGACGAAGAGTAGCGAGAAAAGAAGTCCTTGGCGGAACTAAAAAATTTAAGAAGCTATTTGTGCGAAAAAAGTGGCCTATAAGGCCTGGTTTGCAAATAAGTCATCACTTGAACTTCGTTCGCAGTACTCTGAAGCACGTAAGGCGGCAGCCACAAAAGTTGAACTGTCTAAGGAAAGGGCCTGGAAGGAATTTGGAGAAAGATTAGACGATGATTTCAAAACGGAAAACAAAGTGTTCTGGCAGACCATTCGCCGTTTGCGTGGAAAAAGATCTCGAGCCGCTCTCTTTATCGAAGATTCAAATGGTGTGACTCTAAAATATCAAGATGCTATTTTGAGTCGGTGGAGAGACAACTTTAGTGATCTTTTAAACCCAGTTGATGCTACACCGATACAAATTCACGAGGAACAGGTGGGGGAAGATATTCAGATCACCGAAGCAGATGTGAATGCAGTGATCAAATCATTGAAAACTGGAAAAGCACCTGGTGAGGATGATATCAGACCTGAAATGTTAAAAGCAATGAACATACATGGTGTTCGTTGGCTGACTCGTGTTTGTAAGGTGGCATGTAGTACTGGGCAAGCACCAAAGCATTGGCAAACTAGTGTGATAATACCTATCCACAAGAAAGGAGACAATAGAAAATGCACCAATTATAGGGGCATATCTCTCATCAGTGTCCCGGGTAAGGTCTATGCCAAATGCTTTGAAAAGAAATGCCGTGAAATAGTCGAGCCTAAACTAACGGATGCTCAGTGTGGCTTTCGTCCTGGCCGAAGCACAATGGATCAGATCTTTGCCTTGCAGCAAATCTTTGAGCAGTCGTGGGAATATGCAAAAGAGGTCAATGCATGTTTTGTTGATCTTGAAAAAGCATGTGATCATATTCCTAGAGACAAGCTTTGGGCGGTGCTGTTGCAGTTTGGCATTGATGGCCAGTTACTAAATGCCATTAAGTCGCTGTACAATATGCATTCCGAGGTCTGTGTTCGTGCTAACAGTGCAACGACGAAACCTTTCAGAGTAAGTGTGGAACTACGGCAAGGCTGCTCTCTTTCACCTATTCTGTTCCTTATTTATATGGATAGAATAGTTAAGAAAAGTGAGTCTTGTGGCGGAGTAAAGATCGGTGAATGCACTGCACAACGTCTATTATTTGCAGATGATCTTGTGCTACTCGACTCCACCCAAAATGGTCTCAAGCATGCTCTTGACAGGTTTTCGGATGCATGCTCTGTTGCCGAAATGAAAATCAGTACAACAAAAACAGAAACCATGTGCCTGTTCAGACAACCAAAGCAGTGCTCTCTCCAAATTGATCGAGTACCACTAAAACAGTCAGAGAAATTCAAGTACCTCGGCGTCTCATTCACTAGTGACGGCAGACAAAATAGCAAATTGGATATCCGCATCGGAAAAGCAAGTGCAGTAATGCGCCAGCTCCACCGATCTGTGGTACTGAAACGGAAGCTTTGCACCAAGGCAAAGCTATCCATTTTCAGATCGGTCTATGGTCCTATTCTGACTTATGGCCATGAGTGTTGGATCATGAATGAGAAAGTGAGGTCTCGAGTTCAAGCAGCGGAAATGGGATTCTTGCGAAGAATTAGCGGTTTGGCCTTGTTGGACAAGGTTAAAAGTGCAGGTATTCGTGAATCTCAAAACATCGAATCGCTGCTTCTACGACTAGAAAGATCGTAATTGCATTGGTATGGACATGTGACACGAATGTCCCAGGAAAGAACAGCCAAAAACTGCTCTGTTCAACACCGATTGGTCGAAGGCCTAAAGGGCGTCCCAGAACTCAATGGCGAGATTACGTAGAAGATCTTAGTTGGTCTCGCCTTGGCATCCCAGCAGAGCATCTGTCCTTTGTTGCAGAGCATCGAGATGCTTGGAGGCTCCAACTCGAGCTGCTGCCCCCGCGACCCCCCAAGGATAAGCGGGTCCAGAAAATTGATTGATTGATTGATTGCCAGCTGCCGCGTATCCGTTACGTAAACATGGAAACTTCCCGCTGTTCTAAACTCGAGCAGGGAAACTGTGAATACGGTACGGTACTTTTTCTTGACTGGACCAGAACCTTCGCGCGGGTTAGAATTATCTCATACAGCAAGAGCGAATATCCTCGAATCTCCCTCAATTTTTGTCCTTGCTAAATAGGGACAGGCCTTACAGAAGATCAAAATATCTCACAAGGATTCTACAATTTTTAGCTGAAGCTTGTTATTTTGAGTGGGCCTACGCCCTACGGGAAAGACGTAAAAACTTAACTCAGTCGTTAGTTTTAGATATTGGTGGATAAATTTAGAATACGGTTGCCTAAAGTAACTTACAACATACAGATCTCGGAATAGCCTACACTAGGGGTGGGCAAACTACGGCCCGCGGGCACTTACAGAAATATAAAGCAGAGGCGTATCCAGGGGGGGGGGCTGTTCTTCTTCACTTGATTTTGGGGCTTAAAGTGGACGACGAAAGACTTGAAGATCTTTTTTTTTGGGGGGGGTCTTTACCGCTATTTTCAGTGGAAACGTAAACAGGAAATTGCGCCCCCCCCCCTTTTCAAATTTCTGGGCACGCCCCTGTAAACCTTGCTCCTCAGTCCTTAGAGATGGCATGGGCCGCTAAGAGACCCGCTAACGAGCCGTTAACTGATCTTTTTAGTGGTCCGCTAACGGTCCAGTTTTATCTTTTGTTTCTGATTGGGCCGCAAACGAGCCGCTACCAATTTCTGAAATCCCTTTCAATTTTCATTTTTCTGTTAAATGTGGTTGAACGTTCATAAAAGAATGAGCTTTGGGCGAGCCGGGCTTTGTTTTTGGGATGAGTTTCCGGGTCGGTTACCGTTCCTGGGCAAGAGGTTCCGGGCCATGGGCGGTCCGGGTTGCAAAAAAGTCAGCCCGTGCCATTTCTACTTTACTGATATTGAGTGGAATATTAGGACATTTGCGGACGTTTGAGAGAAAATTAGGACATCTGCGGACGTGAGGACCTTTTTTTGCTCTTCATTTGATTTAGAGTGGAAATTAGGACATCTGCGGACGGGAGGACCTTCTTTTTGCTCTTCACCTGATTTTGAGCGGAAATTAGGACATCTGCGGTCGTGACGATCCTTTTTATTTTGCTCTACCAATCAGTGCGGCCCTCGGCTTCAAAATTTTTTGCAATGCGGCTCTTCGTGCGAACAGTTTTCCCACCCCTGGCCTTCACAACGAGCGATTTGAGTGAAACCGATGCTGAGTCTGATATAGGAGATTCCTTTTCAAGTACCAGTACCGGAATGGAAGTGCCAACAGATAACGAAGGCATACTGGTACTGTCGTTGAAGTTTGAACCAGGGTATGAACGAGATCAAAAAGTGCCGATTTGCAAAAACCTTGTTTTAATAGCGTACGCGTCATTCGACAAGAAATTTATCATTGGTGGATTGGCGCTTTATCAATGAATGCAACGTCTCAATTGGCATTATTACGTCATACCAGCCTAACCTGTCGTCAAAAAATATTTTTTATTACGAAAATTGGCTGTTTTTTCAAAGCTCAATATCTCAAAAAGTAGTGGGAATTTTTTTGTCAAAATGGTTGCATTTTGTAGAGACAAAAAATTCCTTCATCTTACACCAAAAACGTGAAAAATTTTGATTTCCGTTAATCCCCCCTTTTGAAGACTTCAAACTGTAACTTAGTATCTTAATTTCACAACATCCCTGATTTTTTCATGAAATATGCAGTCGTTAGTAAGCCTAAAATTTCACATAAAATCAGTTAAATGACTCTATGATTTTTTGTTATTGGACGTCAGTGTGTGATATAAAATTAAATCTTCATTATACTCGAGTTGTTACGCCGGAGCGTGTGAGCCCATCTCCGCGGCTTAGTGTCTGAGCAACACAGAAGCTCCAAAGAAGCGTCGCAGTGGTGGCGAGCCGTTGGCGACACTGTGTCTAGTTTAAGCGGCCCGGGAGTCGAGTGCCAGACCTTTCACACCGAGAGCCATGCTTGTAGCAACTGAGCTGATCGGCTTGTGTCAGTTCGTATATTTACCTTGATTATTTTTTCCTACTTCATCTGCATTATCTTCGGTTTGTTTCAGAGTGATTCCGATGGAAATGTAAATTGTCACGACCGTGAAAACTAATAAGGCAAAGTTCCAGCCAAGGGTTTGAGCGTCAAAGGCAAAATACCAACCGCTCTGAGCTCCAAAAGCGAGGGTGTCAAAAATAAAAAAAGCCTGCAAAAAATTCTTCGTCAAAATGGTAATACTCTGCAATTTGTAATAAGAAAGCTGGTTCCGCGATTTTATAATCCACATAAATCATGCAACAACTACACTAGCCTCACCTCACCCATCCAAAATGGATGTAAATAAATACTCACCAAAGAGACCAACTCCAGTTTGATTGGACTTCTACTTGTGGACAGAAAAATGGAAATGAGTAAATAAAGTTTTCCAGCAATTGTCCAAATGTAAATGATGGGCCAGATTGTTACAAACACATATGGAAGTGGAACAAGTTCAACTGAATATTTGTTACTAGTATTTCCCACCGTATTTTGAAAAACTTCTATAATAAAATAAAAAAATAAATAAGCGACGTATGCGTTAAGGATTAAGCAAAGAAGTATAGACAGGGGAAAGGCATTTGAGACTTGTCCATTTTTGTCGAAGCTTATTCCGAAAATTCTTAGTGCATGCCTATAACGCCCTTATCCAAACAAGTGACACCTTCGAAGTTTTTAATCTATTGCAATTTGGCTCCCTTAAATTTTCCTCTGGCTACGCCTTTGGCGTTAAGTAGGCCTACTATTTCATTTACTGTAGTTTCATATTTATCTTCCTATTTTGAGAAAGTGATCAAAGCGCTATTTTGAGCTCGTTTAATTATATAGCAGCCATCTGTCTTCCACGCAAAAAAGAGGGAATCCCGCTATAAGAGCTTTTTCCAACGGCACAACAAGTGAACTTGCCGGCTTGTTTTTCACACTATCCCTTTAATGCCAAGTGTCAAGCAGGGAAGCTGTGAATATGAAATTTGAAGTCATTGGTTTGACCCGACGTGGAATCAAATCCGAGCCTACAGCTCCAGAGACAGACTCTCTTATCTCTCTGCCATTTGAGCTGTCATGAGTACAGCAGCGCTGCCAAGCATTGTATCGGAATTTTTGCTCGATTTCAACTTTTCATTTGTAGGCCTACTTCAAATGGCAAGCAGCACTTACTAAAAACCACCATTTATCATTGACAATCTCTAACGATAAAACGACAGAAACTGCGTTTTGAAGTAGTAGGCTGTACTTACTATAGTCACACACAAAAACAATGTTAGAACAATGCTAAATGCAAAATAAAAAAAATATTAGCAAGAAAACGTAATAGTCTAAGTAGCTCTTACCTTCCAATCTTCCCCCATTTATTGCCCCAAGCACTGGAACAAGGACGGCGGCAACAAAAGCGAAATGAGCGACTACATACGCCACAATTTTAGTTTTAGTTTTGTAGGTTTCCATTTCAAAATTCCAATAATTGTTTAAAAAAATTGTATTTAATTTTTTGCGGAAGTTTTCGCTAAAAAGAAAATACATTTCGTATCAACAACATTTTCAAACTATTCCGCCAAGTTTACAATCAACTCTGAATTATCTGTAACTAGATGTGCTGTGCACCGATGGGCCTACAAGCTATACAAAACTTGAGATTTTCATGTGATGTAACGACTGCCCATACAGTAAACTTGCAAACTTTATTACATACCGAGCTTAATTTTGTTCTGTTGCTTCATTTGGGGTGGAACCCCCAAAAAGCGAAGTGAACATCTAGTTAAGCTAAGTAGTGACAAGCTTTGTCGCTTGCACTTGTTTAATAAGTTCTGACCCTCAGCAATGGTTCAACTTACTACAATGTATCCAGTGATGGGATTCAAAATTTTAAGAACAGGTTCTCTTTTGTATCGTACTTCCTAACAAAAGGTTCTTTCATAAAGGTCTGATGTCTGTAAAAAGAAGCAAGAACGAGTTCGCTGATTATCTTGACATTCCAAGAACGGGTTCGCGCGAACCCGTGCGAACCCCCTGAATCCCATCACTGAATATATCTATACTTTTTACCTTGTCTATGCACATTGTATAATGCAGAACCTTTGCAGTTTTTATTTTTAAGAATAAGTCACGTAACAATGATAAAGCAAAAACTGCTTGTCGAAGCATCTTCGAGAGTTCTTCAAATAACATATTTTCGTGACATTTACAGACATGCTCCTTCTGACGCGATAAAACACTTTAACCGTATTTTCAAGAAATATATTAGAGTTAGACCACCATCAGTCGGTTGGCACAGTGGTAAAAGACATTGTTATCGGGGTGGGAAGGCTTGGGTTCGCTTCTCAGGCTGACCTGTCGCCAACGGCTCGCCACTGCTGCGACATTTCTGTGTTGTCTAGGCATTAAGCCGTGCAAGATGGGCCCCTTCACTCATTACATACTTCGGCGTAATGTCACAAGTATGATGAAGGTTTGATTTTGACTTGATGTTGAGCTACCGATGATGGCTATAAAATACTGCAAACTTAAACGGCTTGCGGTAAGTGTCTAGCTCCCTAAGGTAGAAAAATACAGTTTGCAGCATTTCTGATTCTTTGACAACACTTTAGTTACCCCTTACACAGAGCATCGAGCCGGCTTTCAAGCCCATGGCACTCATAACTATTCGTTTAATTGCGCTGCAACACCGCAGTATTTTCTTGCCTTAAAATATCTTAAAAACAGCCGGAAGCCATTGATCAAACTGTAACTTAGGTAGCACAACTTTAAAACGCAAAATTTTGCGAACGCGCAAAATGGAGTAGACAGAGTAGTTGGCTCAGGTAACTCTGGAGCTGGCCTCGCTGGTTCAACGTTTGGCATGGTATGGGTCATCTGCGTCATGCATGCATTTCACTGATACAAAATCTCTGCTGCAATAGACCTACGCTAGCTCGCTTAAAAATAACTGTGAACGAAATTCAAGCACATACTGCAACATATAGCCTACCGGTACTTCAAACTATAGCAGACCTTCAACACAGAGCGTGTGGCTATAAATACACCATGCATGCTGATGATGTAATACTTGTAAGATCAGCTCCTTCTAGCACAGTCATGGCCAACTTACAGCCCGCGGACCGGTCCGGCCAGTGAAGGGATTTTGACCGGCCCGAGGACTGAATCTAGTGGCGTACGCAGGATTTTTCAATGATGGGGTGCAGTGACGTCACATCGTGATGACGTAAAGACACTACAATTACAGTAGTTCAGAGGTATTTAAGTGCATCGGGTGTAATGTTTCTAGTCTAAATTATTGTGCAATTGCAGCTAACCGTGATTAAGCTATACGAGCATAACATTAATAAAGCAAAAACGCATAACGAAGCAAAAATGTATAACGAAGTATAATGCCATAACGAAGGAAAAACCAAGATATTTCATTCACACTTTTGCTTGATTCTTTGCGCTTCGTTTAAGGAGAGAAAAGCTTTCACAGAAACCAGAGCCGGCGCAGGAGCAATCGACTTAGGGATGCCAAGCGTTTATCAGGGGGGCTAAAATGTGAAATTAAGCACAAAGCCACTGTTTTCAAAAGAGTAAGCTTGTTGATTGGGGGGGGCAAGCATGTCGATTGGGGGGGGGGAGGCAGGCTTCCCTGGCCCCCTCTTGGCGCCGGCCCTGACAGAAACTCTAGCTGTCAAGCCATGGTTAAAAATTTACTGAAAAATTTTTAGTTGACCTCATTTTTCGGCCATAGGAAGGTTAGCTCACTAAAGTAGGTTAGCTTTCGCAGCGTCACAAACAAGATGCAACCAGGGGGGTAAAACAGGCAATTGCTTCCCTTCAAAAAAATTTTTTAAGAACCAACATTGATGTAAACAACGCATATAAACCTTGGTACAAACATTTAATATGCACTCATGATGAAGGTGGCAGTTTTTCCCAAACTGTCTTGAAAAGTGAAGACGGTGGAGCATGAGAAAAAATGCCCTCCCTACCGAAACATTTCTAAACTAAAATAAATTATGCGCTAGAGGAATCTCTAATCATGCGATTACAGTCAAAAACAGTGTCGATATTATCTGAGCTCTTTTTCATCCAAATCACAGCGTTGATACCATCAGATACTCTCAAACGCATAATCGGGGTATCTGGAAAACGGAGCACTCCAGGACCTGAGGCAGTTACGGTGCATAAAAACAAGTTTGCCTCCCCGCCCCCCGTTCCATCCCTGAGCCCCTTTAAATCTCTCGTTGGTCTTGTCATCCTTGCCAGTATTTTTATTTTATTTTTCACACTTAGAGCAGTGTCAATTTAGTTTTTTATATTTTAATAATGTTTCAACCTACCGACCGGTCATATCGCAGTCTTAAAGATGTCGCTATCGATGCGGAAGGTCTGAGGTTCAATTCCCAGGTCGGTCAAATCGCACAAAGTGCAGCCAATTGCTCGCCACCGCTGCGACGTTTCTTCGAAGCTGCGTTACCCAGGCGCAAAATCTGCAGGGTCGGACCCGCCACTCGTTGCCACACTTAGGTACTACAGCGGGTTCAATGAAGCGAGTACAGTGAAGATTTGATCTGATTTAAAAATTTGTTTGCAGCCGTTGGCGATACTATGCCAATTTGACCGGCCCGGGAATCGAACCCAGACCTTTTAATTCGTACCGATAAACTGTGCGCTTAACAACTGAGCTAACGGCCGGTAACGGCCCAGAAATCGAACCCAAAACTGCCTGCGCCGACAGCGATGTCTCTAACCACTACGCCAACTGGCCGGTTTGGTCAACTCAAAATTATGACATCGCAAGCGGAACAGCTGCCTGCGTTGCAACCATTCTCTTCCAAGAATGCCCCCTGCGCTGGAACGTCGTGTTGTCCAGCCATGATAGCCGTTGAGAACAATTGTTTATGACATCACAACACGAATCCAACTTTAACAGTGCCAATTTACTTTGTCCAGGCGTGCATTGTGAGTCAGTCTTTGGTTCAAGCGCATTGCACCAGAAAAATCTGACTAGCGGAATTATTGCATCTCAATGAAAGTTTCTCAAAATTGTATGAACAAGATGGATAGCACAAAAAAAGATGATAGCAATTTTGGCAATCTCTGTAAGAAAAAAGGCGGATCGTTTGAAAAAGAGATGATTTCATTTCTTTTCCAATCGTCAATGATGGGGGGGAGTTGACTCTCAAACCCTTCCCCCCGCGCGTACGCCACTGACTGTATCCAATGATATCATCTGGAGCCACATTTTGCGGTTCGCTTCGCGTGACGTCATAATATTCATGTAATAATCCGGCCCACCAAGGACTTTATTTTCTCACATCTGGCCCGCCGACTAAAGAAGTTGCCCACCCCTGTTCAAATAAATACAATATCGAACGGCGCAATGACTTGCGTATTTGTTAAACATATACAATGAGTAAATGCGGCAATATAAAGGCTGCGGCGTTCGACAAAACAACCATTGTTTCACCTACGCTTCAAGTCAGCAGTAATAGTTTTCAAATGCAATCTGCTTGAGCTGCAAATCGAACCCACCACAAAGCATTTGCTAGGTTATTTTACCAACGCACAGGCCATATTTCGCTGACGATTTTTATATAGCTCAGCGCATATCATTCTTCTGAAATCAATGTTAGTTTCCGTTTAGGTCTTGCTCTATCCATCTTATTATGTTTGAAACAGGCTAATATTAACTGCTTAATTACCTACTAAGTGCTGTAGTATTTAGGCCTATAATATTGCTGCTTTGCGCACTTTTGTTTTCAATTACGAAAAACGAAGAGCCGTGCGTAAGCTGCGACAGAACATGTGTATAGGGTGTACTCCAAACAAAATCACCTTAATCCTTCGTGATGTACGGTACAAATGTAGAGGCAGTGCCAGATTAACCACGTAGCAGAAGTAGCATTTGCTACGGGCCCCGCGTTTTTCAAAATTATGATTCTAACTACAGAAAAAAATTACGCTATCCTTTTGTAAAAAAAGTTTCAGCTTGGACTGGCTTATAAAATTTTTGCGGATTGATAGCCTCACTTTTTCTTTAATGTTTTTAAATCATACGTTTCCTCAAAACAAAACTTACTGTATTTTTGCGTCTGGCAGCAAACTGATTTCTGATCGCACAGCGTGTTCTTTGCAAGAAAATAGAAAGTCAATTTCCAGTCGCGCATGTAATTGCGAATGTTTATGGCATTTTTGTGTATACAGTAGGTTACAATGAGTCGATACGATAGAAATACGGCACGGTAAAAATGCAAGTGGCTAAGCAACCTACGGAACAGTGAAGAAGCTCTTCCCTTGTGGTGTTCTGTTGCGTCTGGGATTTTGATATGAACGCTAAAGACCTTTACTATTAGTGCCTACAATAAAAAGTTTGATCTTAATTTCGTTTTGCTGTGCCAATGCTTCGTTGTTTCTCCTTAGTTTTCAAATTTTCACAAAATTTGAGTCCCGTGTCTTTAAAAAACTGTTTTCGTTAAAAAAACAAGAGTTTTACAGCGAATTTAAGTCATCTACGTATCTTCAGTGAATTCCGGTAAGAGCCCTTGGTATAAAACAATGAGACGAAAAATGAAATCAGGTTTGATTGCCCTACGGCCGGGTTCCCAAAAACTGGGAGGCCCTGCAAAAATTATGCTACAGGTCCCGCACTAGCTTAATCCGGCCCTGTGTAGAGGTGCGATGTATTTCCGATAAATCAATTAATGAACACAGGAAATGAAAATTTCAGTATGCATACAAAGGTTTTCAATTTTTTTATTTATGGCTTAAGCGACAAATAAAGTAAGTTTTTCCTTTGTAGTGGTTAGAAACAAACCCTAAAATATCTAGATTTCAAGTTTAGCGGATGTTTAAGATTTACAAAATGCAAAGACTTCCGCAAAAATGCTAACTATCAGCATGTTTTTCCAGTTAAGTAATTACATCTTGTTCCACAATAATATTTTTTAAATCGAATTGCAAACAAATTGCTTCTGCGAGTATTTTGTATAGTACGGTTTGAACGTTTGCAGTTGGAAGACTGGGTACGGCTCTCTGTCAGATCATGCAAAAGATTAAAAAATATGGAATCTGCTATCTGCTCAGTTCAGCCTCATGGCTAGAAAAAACGAATGAAACTGAAGTACATTAGAAATCAGTGAATTAAAAGCCAATTACTTTCGACGTTTCCGAGAAAGAACGGCTGAAAAATTGTCGTGTTCAACACCGGTTGGTCAAAGGCCAAAAGGCCGTCCCAGAACTCCATGATGAGATTACGTTAAAGATCTTGGTTGGTCTCGCCTTGGCGTTCCAGTATAGCATCTACCCTTTGTCGCAGAGGATCGAGAGGTTTGGAGGCTGTAAGTTGAGCAGCAGCTGCCCCCCCTTGATTCCCGAAGACGAGCGGGTCTAGCAAAGTTAGTTATTTCTGACGCTGCAAACCTTTAGTAGTTACAAAGCGCCAAGAACATCCTAATATTCATGTTAATCTCTCTCATCTTGTGAACCTTAATACAGGCCCCTCGCCACACAGAAGCTGCACCTTGCAAGTCATTTCCTAAATACGCTGCAAATTTGTTGTCAAACTGTTTCTGACACTTATTTCCCACAAAACAATGTTGATTACTCTATACATCATTTACATATCTTGATCTCCAGTCTGGTTTGAGCGCTAAAAGCAGGCTCCTTTATGGCTCAAATTTTCGTTTCATTTACAGTGTATATCTCATTAGATCTCCTAGCTGCATAACCGAAATAAAATAGCAAAAACTAGTAAAATGTGGAAGTATGTATTTAAAAAATAAAGGTAAGTAAACGACTTGAAAAATGCATTCAACAAACACAACAAAAATAAGTTTTTGTACACTTGCTAATACCGGTTATTCCACGGTCTATACGCACGTAGAAAATGGTCTTTTCGACGTTCTGTTTTTGTTTTCTGCTAATTTCTTCTCAGACATGGGCCACCACACGAGTAGAAAGCTTCAATTAATTGGGATATTTGAAGTGTTTTTCAAAAACACAATGTCAAGGCATAGAACCCGGTGCCAGTAATCACTAAATGCAGGCTTTTTACTAATTGAATATAAATAAATAACACCGCCGCCAAAACACAACCAGCATGCTGTGACGGGAACCAAACCCGAGAATCTGGTCTGCAAATCCAGCTCCCCTGGATCATAGGCTATATATCCAAAACCTGTTGTTGAGAGATCAATTGCAGAATAATTAATTGATCTTTTTTCAGCCCAATTTTAGGAAACATGCAAATTATATAAAAGGTGCAAAAAAAGGCGCAAAAAAGCTTGTAAATGCCATACATTGCAATACAAGAAACGGTATATCAACGTGATCCAATCATGTGGAAAGCAAAATATATATGTTAAAAAAAAACTTCAAAAATAGGAAAAGCAAACAAAAATATGCAAGGGACAAATTAATGTTTCGACTATAACCAAAGTCTCGTCAGCCTTGCTACGCACAGATCGTTGTTTGGGGCCAGTCGCCTGCCAAAAATAAGGCACAACCTAAAAAAGAGGTGAAGTCGAGATGTCCAGGTAAAGCAATGCAAAAAAAGAGTCTTTACAGTCTGGAATGAGTTTAGCCTGGATTGGCTGTGCGTAGCAAGGCTGACGAGACTTTGGTTATAGTCAAACAAAAATAGCAGTACAACTCCGTTGCTATGGTGACGAGTGCATACGTAGAATAATGCAAGTATAAAAAGTTCTCAAAACAAAAAATTTAAAATCTTTTTTTTATAGAAGAGACCCATTGCTGAGTGCTTGGCCATGCTGATCTTTTCATGTAATTTCGACACTTTCAACTTATGCTAGTTCATGAGCCAGTTCTTCTTTTTCATTTTTGGGTAGGACGGCACATCTTCGACTTGCACGGAAAGCAAATAGACCTATGCTAATCAAAAACAATAGCGAGCAAATACTGATATTCACTGACGCAAATATTAAATTTTGTCGTGAATCTCTGCTCTGCAATTCGTAAATGACCCCAGAAAAAGCAAATATAAGAACTGGATAAACTGTAAATATATATCGCAGATACTTTTCTAGGACGAAGTTTTGTAGAACGAAGTACACCAGCGCAAACACAAGAAGGATAGCAGCACCAATCGACGACGCGTTGGGATCAGAAATTATACCTGAAAAAAAGACGTTTTTAACCTCAAATACAGTAGCTGAAGCTGAAACGATTTAAACGCATTTGTGAGCTCTAACATAGAAAGTAATGGAACAATTACTTTGTCCTCACGTCTAATTTTAGTGGGTTTTGAGCCAGAAGTCTTGGTTCTATATTTCTGCGTCATAATTCATTTTTTGATGTCATATTCTCTTCTTTTAACTATGACATCAAAAAATTGATTATGATGCAGAAACTCGAACCGCGAACAGAAACTACAACCAATAACAAGAACCAAAACCCACTAAACTTGATCATGCGGACAGGTTAATTGTTTCATAATTTTAATTCAAAGCAAGTGCAATTTGTTTGGGTCAAATAAGAATGTTTTAATACAATCTCTCCATGAAAAAGCCAAAACAAACTATGATGATAAATTTTCCGCCAGTAGGTCATTAATATTTTTTGTGGTCTGTTAAAAGTTTTTTATTTTGTGTATTTCCTCTTTGAATTAAAAATTTTAATCCTTTTGATCCCATCCAGCTTTTTCCTTACCTGTTTGCATGGCAATAGCCTGTGCTGGACTGTCAACATAAACCAGTATTATGGCCAAACTGAGCATGGTTGCACAGGTAATCCAAGTCGCAAAAGTACAGAGTCCGTTCTGAACCAAAATCCTCATTAACCACGGAACAGCTGCAAAAAAGCATTAACAGTATATTTCAGCGTTAAATAAAAATCGTTGCTCTTACACATGTCATTTTCATACCCCTTTGTCATTATGCATAACAATATAAAAGTCAAAGCAATGTTATCGTCTTACCGTTGCGTCATTGATTTAATAAAAGTGTTAGCATAAAAATCAAAAAATCAAGTTTTCATTTATACTCGCGGTGAAGCGTGTAACTTAACGAGTGGTTTAACGCCTGGGCAACACAGCTCCGAATAAACATCGTAGCGGTGGCAAGTACCTGGCGACGATGTGCCGATTTGACCGGTGTTGCACTCAAACCCTAGACCTCACGCACTAATAGCGTGTGCTCAACAAGCGAGCTAACTGTCCGGTAAGTTTTAGCATTAGTTAGCACAAATGCTGTTGCGATGAAGCATGTTTTATACCGAGGTTAACAATAACTTTTTTCATTAAACTCAGCAACTAATTAGAGTAGACAAAAACATGCATAGCTTTTAGATTAATTGTGATGACAATATTCTTCTTGATATTATTTTGTGATCACCTTTGATCAAATAAAAGCGGAGTTAAAGGCGAATAGCGGATCGTGAGATCAAGGATTAAGAGAAAATCTACTGAAGTCAATTCATGTCTTATCTGTTTTGTCTTTTACCTTTGCTATTTTTTCCAATCTCTTCGGCATTGTCTTCTACTCTTTTCAATGAGATTCCAATAGCAGCGTAAACTGAAGCAACGGCAAAAACGAGGATAGCAAAAGTCCAGCCAAGAGTTTGGCCATCAAAGGCGAAATACCAACTGCATGTTGCGGCAAAAGAAAGGGTGTTAAAAATGAAGTAACTCTGCAGATAAAACACATTTTTGTTATTTTTCCATGAACTTTCATATTAACGGAAGATTGTAAACTATAGCCACCAAAAACTAAGAAAGATACATTTAAAATTAGCACTGAAGTTGATTTTTATGTTAATTCTCTCATTCAAAAATAAAAGGCCTTATAAAACCAATGAAGACGTGTCAAAGTTGCAACTTTTTCGCAATCCTGCTTCTTTCTGTTCTGTTAACAGTTGAGAAATTACAAAGGAGAAAATGAGAGCATGACCAAGCATCTTATCCAAAAATGCAACTACACAACCTCCAGGGAATTTAACCAATAAACTTTTTCCATCAAGGACCTTGCAAAAGGCCCCAAACCACGAAAGTGCCGGCATGTCTTTAGTTTTGAAGTTTTTTTTTCAGAAAGAAAGGCAAAAATCCTTGGACAATTTACTTTGTTTCTGCTATTTTATTTATTCACTTACCAATGGAGCTAAGCCTAGTTTAACCGGGCTTTTGTCAGTGGGTAAACAGACAGAAATCATGAGATAAATGCTTCCAATAATCGTCCAGATGAAGTTAATTGGCCAAATAGTTCCAAACACATAACTACTCGGTATAAGTTCGACTGAATATTTTCTGCTCACTTCACCAACAGAGTTTTCAAAAATCCCTGCAATAAAACGAACATTGAAAGGAAACAAGAATAAAATTTTATAATTTGCAACTAACTATATCTAAACGCTATATAAAAACTAACGAATCCGGGGAGAAGTAAAGCTCAAGACCCCCTCCGACGCACCATAAATTTTCAGTGTTTCGATGCTTTTAGCTGCACAGCAATGTAAAATCAGCAGTTTGTTGATTAATACTCCTCCCTATCTTTCACAAAACGAAGTACTTATTCAAAATTACCTCCTCTTCTAGTTCCATTCAATGCTCCAAGAATTGCAGCCATAATAGTGAAGACAAATGCTACGAAGGTGAAGGCATAAGTCACCATTTGAGTCTTAGTTGTGTGCGTTTCCATAGTCAAATTTTGCAAAATATCTTACAGATACCGCTAAAAGGTATTAACTGCAAAGCAATAATTTGTGTTAAAGCATTTGCAATACTGTTAGGTTACAATAAGTTCAACGATAATTCTATACCAGCATTAGCAGTAACTTGCAAGGGATACTAATATATAGGCCTACTGGCCACTAGGTCAGTTTTTCCATTAAAACAGAATAATTCTAAGAAGTGAAATGTGCTGGAGATTTTGCTTGTCTCACTCACAAAAATTTATCGGTATTTGGCGCTTCTCAAATTCAATTATTAATTTTGTTTAAACATAAATTTTTGTTGATTCACTTTCGGTAACTACTGCTTCCACGAGCTTATCACCATTGCACTATTTATTTACATGTACCGGTAGCACTCTAGCGTCGGCAACTTATTTTATATAACTTCTACTGTTACGTAACAATGACAAAGCGTTCAATGAAGCAAATCAGAGTTTAATCAGGAAGCTTTTAACGTAATTTTATGTTACATAACTAGCTCAGCTTTGTATGACGTCAGAGTCGCGCTGCACTATTTGGGATTTATATAACAAGCCAACCAATCACAGTCTTGGACTTTAAGTATTTCGATGACTTAATTGATTATTGAAGATGCTCAAAGTTCACAAAAAAATCTCTTAAGCATTTTCTTGCATAACTCAGTTTTCTCAGAAACAAGGAAAACTTACAGTGGAGCTCTCAGTACAAATTTGGACGCAGAACAACCTTTTAAGTGTGAATGTAGCCCACAATTTTACGAAATGTTTACTCAAGCAACTTAAAGCACATTGCGTGAAAAACACGACCCATGAATTTCATTGCCATACTGTATTACAATCAAAGGTGATTCTTGCATCTAATCATGAAGCAATGCTCTTGCGGTTTCAAAATAATTTGACCAGTTCTCAGTATCGACCACGGCGATCGTGGTCTGGAGTGACAACACCCTAGATCAGAGGTCTTCAACTTTTCTTGCTCAATCGGCAATTTTCGGAAAGTGTGGGTCCAAACTGCCCTGACAAGGCATAGATGAGCAAAAAGAAAATCAGCACGTCCGCGGAGCTACTAGTTTTTCCACTGAAGGCAGGTGAAGACCAAAAAAGGTCTTCACGTCCGCTCACCCACTTTCTGATCACTGAATATGTTACTACTAAATCTGAATTCATTTCTATTCAGTAATCATTGGCAATTCTAAAATTACCCCCTTAAAGGTAAAATTGCCCCCAATTTCAATAATTGTTGCAATCGTCTCTCTGAAGGTCAAAAAACTCTTTGAAAAACCATGCCTTAGATCCTCATTACAAGATTTTCAGAAAGTTTCGGATTGCAACAACCATTTACAACGTATTCAAGTTTCCTTTTTTATTCACTCTTTCAGTCTTTATTTTTCATTATCACAACCGTATAATAATGCACTTAACACACAATGTGCACCAGCAAATATGCTAAAACCAGCAGAGCATCGTCCCTAAATCCTGCTTTCGACCTAGATATCCCGGAATATCGAGTTAATGGGCTGTAAATATGTTCAGTTCCATCAAAAACTGAAAACACTGCTTTTGTTGTGAGTTATGTAATTTGCGGTCACGTTTGTAGCCTACGTGACCCGTGGTCACATCGCAGTCGCGCACTGGGAACATTTAATTCTAGACTGTTTCATTGCAAAACGTTTCAAGTTTGCAAATATCCGTAACGATTTTGCTTGCACAATTAATTTTTGTAGAACATTACATAACAAAAGAGCCAACACTTGTTTATGTTTCGTATTTAGAGTAGACAAAAGCTGAACTTAGATCAACACGTCTAGTTCATGCATTTAACAAACTTCGGGAATTCTCTCACAGTCTACAATCTATTTTAACAAACAAAGTTGCCATAGTTTCACAAGTTTGCGCCCGAAAATTAGGCGCATTTGACCTTTTACATGTTTTCTTTGTTGCAAACACATTTTTTCGAGGCTATAAGGCCATTGTCCACAAGAGTCCGACTGGGCCTATAGTAATTCCACATTGCAGCAGTTATTGTGCAATCTGCCATTGACCTACAATTTTAACACAATTGCAATGACTTGCAATTTACTGAACACACCACGAACTGGCAAAGATTGAGCAAAAAGTATTTGCGCAATTCGTATATACCAAGTCACTAAGGTTGCAAAAAATCGTGATGTCGCACGACATTAAAAAAACACAACACATAGAAAAATAATACAAAATTCACTCAATCACATCGTTAGCTTGAATGTCGACTTTTTCTGTAGCTTTTTTGCGGCAATGGCATCGTAATATGTATAAACCAGAGCTTATAAACATGAGGATAACTGTTAACGACAGATTTACCGATGCTAGAACGTAATTTTGACTAGTCCCAGACTTGCCCAATTTCACTACTAGTCCAGAAAAGGCAAAAATGAACACAGGATAAACAGTAAAAACATAACAAAGATATTTTTCAAAAACAAAATTTTCTAATATGAACCAAAGCATTACAAGAATAATTATGATTGCCAGGGATAAGGTAGAGCCACTTGCAACAGATAACGGTCCTGGAAAACAAGTCAAACCATAATTAAATAATAGAAGAATAAGTTGAGCTAAAGGCCCAAAAGTACACTGTATACCCAAAAATATATAAAATAATGAGCAGCGAAATTAATCATTTAATTCATTCATTCTCTTCAGGGTAAAAAACCATTGTAAAAGAATAAAAATAAAATGACGAATTTGTTACTTGCCATTTTTCATAGGCTGATTATTGCGTACTCACTAAGTTCAAGACTTCAGCCATACAGTATATCTATAACAGGGGCGTCCAACTTTTTTGAGTGTGGGGCCATATTTGCTTTTCAAAAGTTTTCGAGAGCCAAAATTTACTACCATGGCGACAATATTTTTGTTTAGACAATATTTTTAAATAAAAAAAAATATATATAAGCGATTATAAATACAATTTGAAAAATCATATCTTACTTTTTTGTCATTTTTCGTTTCTAGCCATATACTCAATTATAAATTTAAAATGAAGCAAAATGTCTAGCAGAATAAAAAAAGAAGCAAAACAGCTTGCCATACTTAATGCTAAATTTCAAATGAAGCAAAATGTCATAGCACACGCAAAGTGCGCAGAAATACGAGCGCGTATTCACTTACGTGTGACCATTGACCAACTGATTATAGAGTAGACTATACGTAATGCGCATTGTGTCTGGTTTTCGATCCATTATGCTGTGGCTATGGTGTGACTGCATGTTTCAGTATGACGACATAGTAAGTGCAAGTTTAATTAAACAACTAAACAATTGAAACTACTACGTGCGTACATGCACCCGCTGCATTTCCTAATTATCATTGGTGCGACACCTTTAGCACATGCTAATTCATAATATCGCGTCAGCGGGTAAGGACGAATTAACTAACCAATGTAGAAAGTTTAACGGGCCACTTTGAAAGCTTTGCCGGGCGGCAAGTGGCCCGCGGGTTGGGCCCCCCTGATCTCCAACACTTTATATAAGTATATTTCAACAGCAAGAGCGTGCAACTACAGTAACCTTATGAGAAGTCTGAAAATTTGTGCTTACGCAGTTTCTAGTTTGTGCCAACTCAAATTTATGGATCGAATACAAATCCATTAAAGCTTTCCAATATGGATAAGCAAACAGAAGAAAACTAAAATTGGAAACCGTAGTTTGCAGTTAATTGCCGCAGAGAAAGAATTCAATCAAGATGATTTGTTTATCTTTCTGTTTCGTACTGCCTTGCTTACACTGCTGATGATGACAGCAAAATCTATGTAGTCGAAACGTCCAGATTTAAGAATTAGCCTCCTGTGACTTTCTTCAAAATCAGTTAAGATGGTTATAGACATGTATACAGTTTTTTGAGGAAAACCTTGGGTTTTAAAATAAACGTGCAGGAACCTAAACTGAAGCAGTACTTACCAACAATATACAAAAATGTGTTTTTTTCGGTAGTTTTTCCTTGTCATAGGAGCCCAATTATTATTTTTAGAGATCCAATCAGGAAGCTAAAACGCCTTAAAATTTTTTGGTGATAGTTTCAAGTTGGAGCGAGCTTTCATAGCGTAAATGACTCAGCAACAACTAAAAACTTTGCTATCGTAAAAATGTGATTAAAAAAGATTTTACCTCTTAGTTGTGCTTCTGCTGACCCTACACTGGATTGATAAACCAAAACTATCGTAAATCCAAGCATTGTTGCTAAAGTGATCCACGTAGCAAAAACAAAAAGCCCATTTTGTACCAAAACTCTCGTCAAGTAAAGTGTAGCTATAACAAGATATACCAAATCAGCAAATTTTTCGATACCTTATTACGGCAAAGCAAAATTTTGAGCGAGAAAATACACTATTGTCACATAGATTAAATACACATACCCTTCTCTCATCACGAGAAGGTTACATACTATACGAAATTGTTCAAATATGAATTAGCTGGAGATCAATCACACATTATGATTTTTAGCGATTTACTCAACAGAAACAAGTTGTTATTCAATTCAAATAATGACCTTGAAATTTGCGTAAAAACAACAACTTATTTATCTTGTGCATCAAAGAAAGAAATGTTGCTTCCATCAAAAATAACCTGCTTACAAAACAACATCAACAGCAGTAGAGGGTTTCAATTTCACACAAGTCTCGTCAGCAAAACACTAGCTGGAATTATTCTAACGCAGTATCAAAAGTGTGGACTCCTGATGATCACGGAAAGCACTACACAAAGGCACAATATAATCACCTCAATTTGTTTTGTTCGATTTAAATTTTACTAAAAGTTCTTATTCAACACTTCGCTCAAATATGTATGATTTAGTCAAGGAAATGCACGCAAGTTCTTGAGTGCGCGCTGTATAATAAACGTGTCCTACAATCAAGTACGATTTTTCCTAGATAATCTGAAAGATAATGGCTCGTCTTTCAAGGAAAGCCTGAAGCAAAAGTCGCACATAAAGTGTCATAGTAACCCTACCCTTGTATGCGCCCCTGCGTTAATTGATTGTCAGCTACTGCTTTTGTCCTTAAACAGCTCTTTGTAAGGTTAAATTTAGATTTAAAAGGCTTACCTTTTTGATGCCTCTCCATTTTTTCAGAATTATCGTGAGTTCGTTTTAACGTGAACCCGAGAGCTCCGTAAGTACATAAAGCAGCAAAAGTTAGCAAGAAAAATGTCCAACCCAAATTTTCCGCATCAAAAGCGAAATACCAAGCATTTGTGGACACAAACGCCATGCTGTACAGCACAAAAAATGGCTGAAATACAAACAATAACTTTCAAGGCAGCGAACTCTGAGCATTTTGAGTGGAGCTTACGTTCGCTGAAAGTTTACTAGTTCGAACTCTTCATTTTTAATTTTTCGAGTTCAAATTTGAGTTTGGCAAAATAGTTTGGAGTTCTGCTAGATTGTGGTTGCATCACTGATAGCTTTACGTGATAAAAGAGAGAGCATAAAATTATTCAGATTTTTAGCAAAATGAAACTTATGCAAAAGCATATTTACCAAAGGGGTTATAGCTGGCTGCGTCTTTACTGGACTCCTTTCTTCTGGCAAACAAAGGGATGCAGCCAAGTAAACGTTGCCTGATATCGTCCATAGAAATATTATTGGCCAGATGGTTGCAAACACGAAAGAAGCAGGTGTGACTTCGGTAAAATATTTGTCACTGATGTTACCAACAGAAGTTCGAAACGCGCCTGAAGTAAAGTAAAATGTTAAACGCATGGTGGCGCTACTGGTACTAAAGTTTTCTCAAAACTTTTTTTGGATCAAAAGTCAACACTCACCAGTTTGAAGCTCAACAATGTTCGTTTATTCAAATTAATAAGTGTGTGCTCAATTGTGTAAAAAATCTTATCTGCGCCTAATGTGGTCTCTACATCTCAATAAGGCAAAAGTTTCGATGTCAGAGATTTGTAAAAACGTTGAAGTGACAAGATCTGGCAAAAACATACCACGCAGAATACAGTAGGAGTAGCACGATCATCATTTCAACCGGCTAGAAACGCAGATGCGTGAATAGACCGAAATAAACCTTTTCAAATCACCGTATTACTGCGGACTAATTCAAAACCGTTTATCAGCTAATAAGCTTCTTGCAATTCAATCTTACTTCCGATATTAGCTCCACTAAACGCCCCCAATATCGCAGCCAGAACAGTCAATGCTAGGGTGAGGACCGTGAAAAAGCACATTAGTTTTCCGGAATTTCCATCTGGAAATTTCATGCTTTTGGATGGCGAAAGATTGATTAACCAAACAATTTCTGGAAAATCAACGATGATCCTAAAAATTTGCTTTATTCGGAGTGGTTATAAGATTAGTTCAATGTTTGTTCAGCGTTAATTCGCGGCTTCTTTTATGCATGTAAGCCATTGCGATATCTTTTCTCAACCCTACCGCAAATGTAATTATGAGATAAACGTATAGTCTATAGATTACCCGTACCGTACTTAAATATACGGCCTAATCTTATTCTTAGGATCGTATCAAGAAAAGGTGATCGCTCTCCTTAACGTGTAGCCTAGCCTATAACAGCAGTGTAGTTTGTCCGATTCTCAAAAGCATTATCTCGAGCCATAAAATCACGAAAGAAAATCTCTCTCTTAACAGAAATTTTGGATGCACCCAGTGTGACAATGATACTAGATGATAGAGGGACATACTTACTTACCAATAAATCCTCAGCAAACTTGTACGAAATAAGCGACTCTCACTGATAGAGAATAAAAAATCATCTCCAGCGGTAACTTCTTGAGTTTATCTGGGGTTAATTAGTTACATTGAGAAAAAGGTCATTACCGTAAGGTTGTTCGTATAATAGCCTTGAATTAGCCATTCTTATGTCATAATTACTTTGCCTCTACTATACTAAACTAAATCTGATACGTGTGCAATACTACACATTTTGAGTAGGTCTGTTCAATTTAATGTTTATATGCAACTTAATCGCAACTTGACGTAAGTTGCGATTCAACGCACATCACTGGATATCGGTAATCATAAACTATCGCCGATAAATTTTTCCGATAAATGTTGCGGTAAGTTTTCAACGTGTTTGACGAAGTTTTGGTCAAATCGCAAAAATGCTTTTCTTGATCTTTGAAAAGAGAGCAGTTCACGGACTCTACCCGTGATATGAAACAACACGAAGAGACATTTTTTTAAATGCAGCAAACTTTATGGACACCATGATTATATTTTTCCATAGCGCCCACTCACTAACTTTGAGCACTCGAACTTATATGCATAAAGAATCGTTTATCGCGATAATTTATGGACGATAACAAAATATATTACAAAAGCGATATCGGTAATCGATAAATCAAAGCTAATTTGCAGAACTGGAACGAAGACTCAACTTACCGAGACATCATAGCGTTGAGACCCAAGACGAGATTTTTTCTGCTGAAGTTGAGACGAGACTTTAAAGTTACGAGACCAGAGAGGAACGACTTCTTAAGCTAAAATTTCTGGCCGAAATGTTTTTCGAAAGTGCGATATCCTGCCAAATTTTTTACTATGAGTTTGAATACATTGGGTAGGCCCGGTTGTTGATAATTCTTATTGTTGTTGATTACTTATCAAAGATCTGAAAAGCTGTTTCAAACCCAAAATATCTTCATGTATGGATTCAGACATGACCATTTTCCGAGACTTTCAAGGCCCGAGACAAGACATTGGCATGGCAAGACCAAGACACTAAAAAACGTGTCTCGAGACCGAAACATAGCTAATTTGAGCTATAACGGTAATCGGAATCAGGGCCGACGCCAAGGGGGTACCAGGGGGCCTGGCCCCTAATCGATATGCTTGGCCCTCCAATCAACAAACTTACGCTTTTGAAAACAGCGGTTTTTGTGCTTAATTTCAAATTTTAACCTCCTCTGATAAACGCTTGGCCCCCCTAAGTTGACTGCTCTGCCGCCGGCTCTGATCGGTATCAAATTATCGCCGATAAATTATCTCGATACATGCCCATTTCTGTTTATAGGTAGGCCTACCAAACATGTAGTTTGAACCAATCAACCAATCAAACTCGAAGGCTTGCAAAAAACTTTTCAAATTTCAGTTTGAAATCATTAGGCTACTTTCTTTGGCTAACACAGAAGTCACTATCAGAAACGGATTTACCTCATAGGCTGTGGTGCACTGTCTGAAGCCTGGGGGGGCGTCGACATGATCACTGTGACCTTTTTTAAAATCGATTACTGAGGATGAGACTAGGGCAGTGGTTTTCAAGCTTTTACGGTTTGTGGCTCCTTTTAAAGACTCTCAACACTCGTGGCCCCTCCTCAGCAAAAAAATTTTCTATCGGTTTTTATTCATATAGTAGCTATCATAGGTGCAAATCCAGGGGGCTTACCCCCAACATTTTTCATAGAAGTGGAAAGTTCCGAATACGATGTAGAGTAAGCTTACCAAACCAGGACGCATGAGTGCTAATTATGCGGATAGTGTAGCAGAGTAAATCAGTTCTGCTTCTGTCCGCAGCATTTTTTGCTAATACGGCGATTATTACCGATAAATAGACTATACTGCCCTTTGTTATGCCAGATAATTAATTTTTATTCGTGCATTGTCGTGACAATTTAGGAAAATTTTGTGATTGAAAAGTTTAGGGAAAGTGTGTGAATTACGGTAATATGCAGCAGAAGCAGGGACGGATTAACAGTATGTGGGGCTCTGGGCTAATTTAATAATGGGGCCCTCTTTCCCAAGTTCAGCGAAAGCTTATACGATGTGAAATGAAAAGAACAATAAACCGAAAGAACAGCCTCAAAAAACAAAACAATACCAATATTGATCAGTAGCGTAAAAAGACCAGTAGGCTATGCTGCCGTAAATATCAAAAACGACGTAATTGCATTTTTTTTCGATTTTTGCAGTTTTGGCGTCCTATCTGGGCCTACTCAACACTGAATGTGAAAAACTATCCCCAAATTATCGTTTTCCCCACTTTTTTCACCCCTTCATGACGTCATTTTCCCAAAAATGCGGCTGATAAATTGCAGCAACAACGTGACTTTCGTTACGCTGTTTTTGTATAGCATTTATCTTGATAATATTATGTCGATAAATCACAAAAACATCGTAAGTACTTTACGCTCTTTTTGAAATTTTTTTCTTGTTTGTTGATCTCTAAAAAATTGTAAAAACGTGCCGTAACGTTACTTACGTTTTTTTTCGGTCTTGCAATAGTGGCGTTTTTTCTGTAGTGATAAATTGCAGAAACAACATAACTGCAAAATATTATTGCGTAACATTGCAGTTACGTTGTTCTTTTGATTTATTTTGCTGAAATTTGTGATCGCATAATACATTTTGTAGTTACGGTGTTTTATCGATTTATGCCTGAAAAAAAGCGAATGCAATAAATTGAAAAAACAACGTAATGGATAGAATTCAACTTTAACTCCCCAAAACACCATTTTCAAAAAGCCCCAATTTACTGAAAATTTAATGGTTTGTAGGTAAAAGCTCTTTTAGTCGAAGTACGAAAAATGAGTGCAAAAGAATAAACAGAAACGGGAGGGCATGCGTGTGAACCTTCTAACTGTTTTTTCTCAACAATTACAGTTTTGCAGTTATGTCGTTTTTGATATTTACCGCAGTATGAACTTTTTGTGCTTTTTTTCAGCACGCTCGATTACTGCCTTTGAGTCCTAGTGAGTAAGATCAAATATATTATTCTTTGTTAAAAAGTACCGTACGCGTATTCTTTGTTAAAAACAATTAGTGCATTTCCATTACATCGATTTACCCAATCGGTTTAATGGGTTTATATTTTCCTTTGTTTAATTTTACAATCGTTTTTACGCGCACGGTACTAACATTGTGAACGAACCAAAAAAATTGAATCATTTTACAATCGTTCTTAGTCACGTCGGCAGCGTGACCGAACGGTCTGGAGCGGCGTTTTTATGGCGACCATAATGAATCGAAAGGTCACGGTTTTACTTCCAGCCCTCGACATGTTGTTGTGCCCTTGGATAAGGTACTTCACGATATTTGTCGCTGCTTGGTGGCTGAAACAAGCAGCAAATTCAACAAAAGACAAGAAGAGAAACCTCAGAAAAGTTAACTCCCAAGCGAGTGAGGATATCTAATTTGACATATAGCGATACACCTCGCTTTCTCGTGAATGGAGGATAAAAATGGAAAATCAATTCAAAAAAAGTTTTTATTTCTAATAGTCTTTTATAACATTGGTTCCCAACCGCCGGTCCGCGTTAGAGTTTTTACCGGTCCCCAAAACATATTCGTCTCTCAACTCATGTGAAGCAATTCTATCACCTTTGGCTTCAGTAAAAAAACAGCAAAAAAATTTATCGGATGCCTCGTTTGTCTCTCATATTGGCATCTTGAAACAGCAACGAATTTCTCAGCAACTTTGATTTTGTTCGACAGTATCTTCGTACATTGACATTATTGTTTGAACTGATTGAAGTTTTGTTTTTATTTTTGTGTTTAAGTATGTAGCCAATGCCAAAATATTGAGTTATTTTCTCCCATTAATCTAGCTGATGGTTAACAAATGCGGTTGTTAGCTCCTAAAATATGCCATACTAATTGCGAAATTTTGCTACCGGTCCGTGAACATTATGTTTAGTTTTTACCGGTCCGCTGATGTAAAAAGGTTGGTAACTACTGTTTTATAGTAAACAAAGATTCGGTAAATCGATTCAATGGAAATGCAGAAGCCTAGATGGCTTTATCTTTTACTCAAAACAATCAAGATATAAAGCAACTGATCAACTAATAACAGTCATTAATCATATTAATGTATAGGCAGAGCTGGGCACCAGCGTCGCTACCCGTTATGCTAGTAATTCGCTAGCGTCAGCGCCGCTGTTTTTTCCTATCACTACTAACGTGAAGCTAGCGCCGCCTCTGTTTTTATCCTGTTTTGAAATATAGCTATGTCTTATTTATAAAAACCAAACTATGCTATGCTACTGCTCTCTGCAATAGATTTTATTCTTTCACATTAAAGCTAAAATATCAGTTATATTAAATTTCTGAAATATACCAAACGCAAAAAAACACTACCAAAAGGCATAAAAATATACCAAATTTAAGGACATATACCAAACCATAATTTCACCTACCAAACGGTCCAAAAAATATACCAAATTTGTGAAATCTGGTATATAAATATACCAGTTGGCAACACTGGTGGCAGTTAAGTGTTATCGTTTGTTCATTACTACCTGAATTAACATTTATCTTATTCTTTATTTTGCACCAGACGGGATACGTTTCGACTATTAAATAAAGTCTCTTCAGTGGTGCTTAAAACTTCAAATCCATGAAGTAAATCCATCAACATACAATGCATTCTACCTAGCACCTTTAAAGGTT
Source organism: Trididemnum miniatum (assembly GCA_964006365.1). Classification (NCBI taxonomy): domain Eukaryota; kingdom Metazoa; phylum Chordata; class Ascidiacea; order Aplousobranchia; family Didemnidae; genus Trididemnum; species Trididemnum miniatum. The sequence continues at coordinate 22,039,628 of OZ023237.1, read as the reverse complement.
GCTTCTATATCAAACTCAAGTTTTTGGCCCCAAACAACGATACCCAATGAAAGAAAATAAACCACTAATCCACAACTAAGTTCCCGGTAGCCTAACTAGCCCACATCACTATAAGCCCCTATGGCAACCCACTAATTTGCAGCTGCAGACGCGTTTCGACCTTATTATGGTCTCATCAGTGCAGCATTGTTTGGGGCCAAAAACTTGAGTTTGATATAGAAGCAACCTTTAAAGGTGCTAGGTAGAATGCATTGTATGTTGATGGATTTACTTCATGGATTTGAAGTTTTAAGCACCACTGAAGAGACTTTATTTAATAGTCGAATCTTATTCTTTATTATGGTCTCATTATGGTCTCATCAGTGCAGCATTATGGTCTCATCAGTGCAGTGCAGCATTATTATGGTCTCATCATTATTATGGTCTCATCAGTGCAGCATTGTTTGGGGCCAAAAACTTGAGTTTGATATAGAAGCAACCTTTAAAGGTGCTAGGTAGAATGCATTGTATGTTGATGGATTTACTTCATGGATTTGAAGTTTTAAGCACCACTGAAGAGACTTTATTTAATAGTCGAATCTTATTCTTTATTGTGACGTTTGAATCGGCAAAAAGCGGATAACTTTTCTTTGAAAAAAATTGCTGTCCACGACCTACAAAGCAATAATGTTAGCTCAGTGGTTTCCAAACTTTGTATTTCTACGCCTCCCCTAAGAATAGTCCAACAGGTGGTCCTATAAGAATAGTTCAGCAGGAAGGTTTTCGATTAACATTCGCGCCTCCCTTGGGAGGTAGTCCCCTGGGGAGGCGCGCCTCCCAGTATAAAAAAAGCTGTGTTAGCTGATAACAACTGCGATTCTTACTTTAAGAAGATTTTTGCTTATAAATATTAGTATTGAGTTAACTAACAACATATCACATTTACCCCCAAGGCTCCCACCCCTCAGCGCCAAAATTTCAAAACGTTGGTAGTTTCTGCAAGTGAAGACCTTTTTTAAAAATCGAAAATATTTTTTGTCAAAAAAACTTTTGGAAAAATGTAAATTTATGGGACCCCTAAATGTTGTGGGGCCCCGGGCTTCATCCTGCTCCGCCCCCCCCTTTAATCCGCCACTGAGCAGAAGCATAGGCGTAGGCCTACGCAGGGGGGAAGCACGGTGCCACGCCCTCCCCCTTTGGCCCTGTAATAAGGTGCTAAAACTTAATTTTCAGTCTATCTCAAACTAAAAGTGGTTGCAGTCTCCTTTCACTTATTTTAGCCAAGTTTTTGCTTTCAGACATAAGCTGCAAAAATATTTTTGCGTTGTCTATAGTGACTGAACTCACTGCATGCCTTTTTTTTATAAAAAAGAGGTGCTTAAATGAGTGTTTTTTTATGTGAAAATCGTAAAAATTTGTTGGTGACCCCCTTGGCCTCCGGTGGCTGAGAGTATCACCTCCAGAACCCCGGTCGTGCCCTTCCTCATTGTCAAATCCTGAGTGCGTCACTGAGCAGAAGGATTGGACTCAACCGATAACCAGGGTTGCCAGAGAAATCGCAAAACTTAATTTCAGGACTTTCTTTAGTCATTTTTCAGGACTTTTTGACGGGAAGTCCCCTCTTTCGCCTATTGCAAGTCACTGGGTAAGTGGTTTCACTATTCTGTCCCGGCAAAGCACGGGTAAAACTTTTTAATACTGTCCAGGACTTAAAACAAAATTCAAGGACTTTCCAGGACAGCAAAAAAAAAATATCCAGGACTTTTCCAGGATGTGGCAACCCTGGATAACTGATAATGCTAGCAATAGAATTGCCAATTTACATCCAAAAAATATCGAAAATGATCAATTTTGCTCAATCATCCCCTTAATGCTCAACATAGATTTGCACCCCTGGTAGCTAACAGCTGTCCGCTGATCTTGAGTAATTAATCACCGTTAACAGGTAAATAAATCTTGCGCCTGCGGCTCTCTGGTTAATGTCTCGTGGCTCCCTCGGAAGGCCAATCGCCCCGTTTGAGAATCCTTGGACTAAGGCCTCTCATTGTCCAAATCAGGTGAGCATTTTTCGACTTCTTGCACTCCTCTCAGCCATCCGTTAAAATTCCTTGATCCGCCCATGTCTATGCTTCCTCGGTCAAGCCTGCTGATTTTTCTCCTGAAATTAATTTTCTTATTGAAGCTAAACGAAGCGTTGGAATACAGCAAGGGTGTATTCAGAAATATAACAGGGGCGTATCCTCCCTCCGCGGACAAATGCACAAAACTTTCGTGGCGTAAAGGTGATCTACGTATAAAAGACAATCTGAGGGCGTGATTGTTTTTTGCTCTTCGCTTGACTTAGGGCAAAAAACGAACGGCTTTAAATTGTGCCCCCCCCCCCGTTTTAAATTTTTGGACACGCCGCTGTATAGCCAAACATTGCCAGTCAGGATCTGCAAAGGCTTGTTAATTCTGATTCAGTTCACTATTCTCCCAGTCCACATGTCCTATATTATTTTGGGCTTCAGACCCCCGATTCTTGGTTCTAGTTTTTGCATCATAATCAATTTTTGGAAGCCATAATTCAAACAAGTGATTATTACGTCAAAAAATTGATTATAATGCAGAAATTTGAACAAAGATGAAAACTGGACATGTGCACAGCTACAAGGTAATGTCGAAAGAGCCGAAATTGTCACACTATCGAAGGATGAGTGTAACGATATAACTGTTTAATATGTTTTTGTTTTAATGCTTTGTCTATTGTAGAAGGTTCTAAACCGATGCGGTGTTTGCCGAAGTTTTATTCGTGGGATTAGAATATACATAGGCGAGAATTTTCGATCGAAATTTTTCGAGAGTAGATTTAGTGTGCGTAGAGTAAGCAATATTGTTGTACGCTGAAGGATATAGCCCTTGTTGTACAGTGTTACTGAAGTGAGCAGTGGAGCTTGTGTCTATTGAAAAGTAGTACGGTGAGTACCGTAGCCAAGTGAGTTAAGTTGGGTCGATTATTAGGCTATATTTGTTTGGTGAAGAACGTCTTCCTTTTTTCGTGAAGCCAGATCTAAGAATGAATTTATTCCTACGCTTTGTCATACAATTTTTATCAATCGTCCTGTCAGCGAAGTAATACAATTTCCTATTTCGCGACAATGAGAAATCGCGAGTAAAAATTTATGTATGCCAGAGTAAGACAGTTACAGAGTTTCTAAGAGAAGAGTAGCCTAACTAAATTTTAACTCGTCAAATCGAAGTAACCTGTCCAAACGAAGAGAGAAGTAATTATATTTTAAAGTGAAAGAGCCTTGTCATCGATGTTACTTCCGACTTTTGAAACCTCACTAACCAAAATAGCTCGCGAGTTAATTTAACGCAATAAAACCTCACGCACAATCTGCCTACCGGTATAAGGCCTACCCTGTTTTTATTGCATTGGAAAGCTTTGCTCGACAAGCTCTGTAATTTATATAAATATTACTTAGGTGGAGAGATCTTTAGAAGCTTAAGTCTTAACCACTAATCGTACAATTAACCAGACAAGTGTGTGCTGGATTTAGTGCATTACTGTTGGCATATATACAAAAGTCGCATTGCACATACCGCCATTCAATGATTACGAAACAAATTACGCAATGAAGTACGATTAAGCACAGATTATGTTTTAGTAATTAACAGCTACAGTCCATAGATCAATCTTCAAACTTTGCAAATCGTGTACTCAAGCATACTACGCAAAGCTAGCAATATTCTATTTCCTCGTGTTACAACACAATACAGCACTTAAGGTGTAGAGTGACCAATGACCACTAGAGCGAATACAAATTTAAAGCTCTGCAATTTTCAAGTACAGCACGGCTCAAAACAAATAAACTATCACATAAAACAGTTTTGAGTAGTAATGCTTTCGTACATTTCTTGTTAATATATCACAGTTTACCCATTTTCTTTGTCCTACTTATTCCAGTAGGCCATACACCTCTCATCACTACGACTACAAGAATTCATGACACAGTTGAAAGTAGGCAACTACTGCGGCGCTGCTCCACAGTGAGAGGCTAGCACTGCGCCAATTTTAATATATTCGAAACGTAAACACGCCTATCTTTTTGAGTTTAACGTATTGGTTGATCATTATTTACAAGTTTAGACACCAAACAACCGTAAATTGTGTCAACTACTAAAAAGATCTGAAAGGATAAGGAATAGCTTGTTTTGCAAAAAAAAAAAACAAAAAACACTGCAATAAGGCATATATACAAAAATATAAACCACGAGCGTCATGATCAATAATAATCATCCAAGAGATCAATCTTGTGCGAGCTTTTGGTGGGATAATATCGGTCTTTGGATGAACCAATTTTGAAGACAGCCAAAGTAATCCTGATGATGAATAAGACTATGCTGAGAGCAAGATTTACTCCAGCAATTGCCAGGTTCCGTTCAGAGCCGCCATCACTGATCCTTGCCACAATGCCAGACAAAGAAAAAATGAAAACCGGAAAAATGGTGAATATGTAGCGGAAGTAGGGCTCTGCAGTGAAGTTTTGCACTCCAAACATGAGTAGCATAAGAACAAAAACAATCGCCAATCCCACCGTACAAGCATCCTGCTGATTGACAAAGCCTAGAAAATTACAACTCTTGTAAATTTTAGCGACATACACGCTCTAAAAGAATTTAATGAGCATTGTAACTGTTACTATTATCAACAGGAAACACCGAAAATTTTTAAGTAAGTCTAAAACGGTCCGATGCATGGTGTCTGCGTTATTTGTCTTAATAGGAAAATAAGAAAATCAGCTAATTGCTTTAAGTTTACTCAAAACTTTACAGCATTATTTGATCATTTAGATATTATTTGCAATAACAATCACTTGGCCCCGTCTGAATATAAAAGCATCAGCAGCTCGCTCAAGGCAGATCATCACAGAGGAATGCAGTTGCGAGATAAACGGCGGTTTATAGCTAACAAATACAAAAGTTAAGACTCCAGCAAACGGATTTACACGATGTCCTGACAATATCTAAAGCTTTTGTTTTAAGTAGTTACGTCAGTACCTGTAAGTAGAGCTGTATCCGAACCAGCACTGTCTTTATACACCAACGCATCCGTGAATCCTAACATGGAAGCTACAAGCCCCCATGTGCCTAATAAGCAAAGTCCATTGTGCACAAGAATCCTCATAACCCATAGCATGACTGCAAAAACAAAACATGAAAGAGCTAATCAATGTAACTTAGATGCAACCAATAATCAAAAAATTTAATGCTATACTGACCAGAGGTGGGCACTTCCGCACCTCCGCTCCGAGCGGAACATCAGTTTCGGAGCGGAATGCAAAGAGCGGAACATGCTAAAAAAAATGGAGCGGAATGAAAGGTGCGGAACAGCAAAAAATAACTTCCGCTCCTCCGCACCACAAAACTGCTGCAGGTTATTTTGTATACAGCTATTCAACAAATACAACTTTGTGTTCGAAGCAATTCGAGAAAATGGCCATTTCGGTTTTCGAATCTTGCATTTCAATCAATAAAAGCTAATTGTTTATCTCTGTTGAAGGTGTGATCATAGAATAATCTATGGTGTGATGTTGTGTTCTATTGTTTCCAGACGTGCGAAATCTGCTGTCGCACGGAATATCGCGATTTCGCTACGCTTTTCGACGTCGCCGACTCGCCAATTCACTGACACTGCGCAAAACTGCAGAGTCCAGATGGATTGCAACATCGCTTGCTCGCGATAAAGCTTCGTTAGTTTAGTTTTAATTTTTAAGGTATAAAGAGTGGTGAACTGTTACTAAAAAGCGAGTTAGACAGTTAATTCCTAGTAAAATGTTTTAATTTTAACCACAGTTTAGTGCGCCGAAAGCAACACTAAGGAGTCAGGACTACGAATGGAAGATAGGTAGCATATTACTGTTTTTAAATTTAACTTTTTACGATAAATAGGACGCAATTTTATGAGACGCAAAAATTAGACGCAAAAATTAAATAGGACGCAAAAATTTTTTTAAGAAATCATTTATTTATTTAAATTATGGTGCGGAGGAGCGGAACACCAAAACCCAAAAATGGAGCGGCGGTGCGGAGTGCGGAACTCACCTTCAGATGGAGCGGAGGTGCGCTGTGCGGAACACCAAATTCGTGTGCGGTGCCCAGCTCTGATACTGACACAATTAGTCTATGAATTGTCGGGAAAAAAAGGTATTGAGCAGGTCATGTAACAATAGATGCCTACAAAATTCAACTACAATTTTGAGGCAATTCCGTAACCAGTACAATTATTATATACTTAAAAATGTTGTTTATTTAAATAACTATTCTTAGCTAAGCTTCTTAGATTTTACATGAACAAATATTATATACTCAGGTGTGGCAACAATCCGGCCTAGTCAAACAATATGTAGCTATATTACTAATAGAAACCAGCAAAATAAGTTAACACAGCACGTTTAAGATGAACAAATAAATAGCACAGCTTGTCCAAGATTAGCCAAGAATTTCAATTAGTGGTTTAAGATTTTGGTCCACAAATCCATCAATTGTCACTCAGAAATGTTCCTACACAGCCATAACTATTTTCACTTACTTCTGCGGCTAGATTAGCAAAAAACACTGCATGATACCTGTACTACTTGCAATAATCTTTGACTCATTGTCATGAACCACAGTTAGAGAAATGCTGATCGCATGCCACAATGCCACAGAACTGACAACCAGAACAATGCTGGACACCAAAATCATTTCACGATCGTAAGTGAAAAGCCAAATCACAGATGCACAACTTCCAACAATAATTCCAACTAAGAACGTCTAAAACAAAGCAATTTGTTTGTAGATTTGGTCTCTGCACAGACTAGAACTACATGCATCAAAAACAAAGTTTTGTTAGGCAGTGTCTATTTTGCCATTAGCGGCATTATCGGCAAAATACTGATTGTTTAGCGTCTATACGCATGAATGTTAATTGGCTTGCGTCCATACCCATGACTAGTTTTGAAAAAATTAGCCAATCAGTATTTTGCTGTCAACGGCAAAATAGACACTTCCATTCTGTTATAAATGGAAATGAACTTCATTTTTGTCGATGCGTATACTGTTTGATTAGTATTTAGAGTTTTAATTCCAGCTGCCTCACATCATTAAATCTCTACTATCATACAATACTTCAATGTTTGGTAAATTACCGTACAGGTCTACACTAGGCTACTCTTATGGCTGATAAACAGATAAATACTAAAATTGCAATACACATACATAAGCTCATTTACACAATTTTTAACTTTCACAAAAACAGAAAAAGTAACAATACAAGCAATGATGGGTCACAAAATACACCATTTTGATTATATGCCTATAATAATGCGACTATAGACTAATGTGTGACACCAGCAGTATGTTGTTAATTTATATTACCACAACAACAGCACTAGACCAGAAACAATGCAATGATGTACACTGGTACATGAGAGCCTTATAAACTGTAAAGTATCTTTATAATTCAAATCAAAATCTTCATTATACTCGCCGTATTAAGCCGAAGCGTGTAACGAGTTGCGGGGCCCATCTCCGCGGCTTAGCACCTGGGCAACACAGCTCCGAAGAAACGTCGCAACGGTGGCGAGTCGTTGGCGACACTGTGTCGATTTGACCGGCCCAGGAATCGAACCCAAGACCTCCCGCACCGATAGCGTGCGCTTAGCAACTGAGCTAACGGCCGGTCCATCTTTATAATTCAAAACAGTAAAAATAGATTTACTTGTGGAATCAATGTTGGAATAAACTTGAGAGGACTTTGGTTATTTGGAAGGCACATAGATGCAAGTAGATACACATTGGCAGCTAAAGTCCACACATAAATGATCGGCCAAATTATTTCGAAACAGATCGGAACAGGCTTCACTTCTGACATGTATTTTTCCGTCAAATTTGCAATGCTGTTATGGAATAAGGCTGAAAAAAAATTTTACAACAAATTTTGGGGCTTGTTTGAATTAAGCTGTGGTTCAAGGTTAGGGTTTGGCCCTAACCCCTACTAATACACTCACTAATGCCCTTGGCGTCCTTGTGCTCATATATCCGCCTGTTACTAGTATAAGATGCAGCTTAATTCAAACAAGCTCTCAAATTTCAACATGACTAAAAAAAATCTACTTACCTCTCTCTCCAATAGCATTTAAGATTCCAAAAACAATGGAAGCAACATTGCTCAAAAAAGCAAGAACAATAAAAACATATTGGGAGAACATTTTGCAACTAAATAATGTTCAAATAATATAGACTATCATAGAAAAATATAAGACTTCAAGCAAAGAGCAACTTTTTCAACAATTGTCTGATTGTTCTGTTGTTGAAATTTCTGATAATGTAAAATATAAAACAGCAAAATGAGCCTTATTGCAGGTCTTAACAGTAAATAAAATGTAACTACAACTGATATTAATACTGTATATGCTCAGTGTTTGTACCGGTACACAGCAGACAGCACAAGCAACTGTTCCACTGATAGACTAGACTAACAGACTACTGTCCTCTGCCTATACACTAGACTATTTAGATAATGTCAAGATTGTTGTTGAAGGCTGAAATGGGAGAATTTATACCTACAAACATTATCCAGAGTAATGGGCAGATAGAGTGGACATTGGACAAATGGACACTACTAATGCACAGACCAAACTTCAGAAATAGTAAAACTAGAAAATATGGAAATCTTGCTAAAATGCGGAAAGCACGGAAAACTAGATGCTGAATACGCAAAAAAATCTTTTTCAACAAAATCGCTACAGCGTTTTTGATAATCACATGACGCTTAAAGAAACTGCGGTATAAATAAAAAAAGTTTTGCGTTGAGTGGGCAGCAGCGGCGTGGTGCAGGGCAGCGATGGCGAAAGCGTTTCTAAAGTGTGGGGGGGGGGGCAAAATCAATAACCAGATTTTTTCACCTACCACCAGGGTTGGCAGTGGCGTAGCGAAAAATTTTAAAAGGGGGAGCATAGTTACCACATTTTTTTCAGCTTTTTTTTTTCAGAATCAGAAACTATTTATTTGTCGCCGAGATAAAAAAAAACGGGCATGAAACAACACACACATACAAAAAAAAGCAAAGCATTGGTGAATTATTAGCGACAGGGAGACTGCGAAAGACCTCTCGGTCATCGAGTCAAGCAGCCACCCTAGATCTACAAAGATTCGTAGATATTAAAGACATAAGTTTAAAATAAGTAAATTATAAGCTTTATGACTGTGTGACAACCTGAAAATGGATAACATATAGGTACTAACGATAGGAAGCAATAAGGTGTTGTTTGTATTTTGTTTTAAAAGCTTTAAAGGAAGAGGATTTGATTTGACGTGGAATAGAGTTCCAAATTTTGACGCCCTGATACTTCATGCTGCGTTGCATTTTCGAAGATGTGTACGATGGGATGTATAGAGTCATCTCACGATTATTAGTGAATCTGGTGATTCGGTTTGTAACGTTAGAGTTTTTAACAAATAATTCTGTAAGAGTAGTAGGAAGATCGCCGTGAAAAAAGCGATATACTAATTTGGTAGTTTCGTATTTAAATAAGTCTGGTAATTTTAAAATATTTAATTTTGATTAAGTTTGGACTGTCTCGGAAGTTCCCACCACCAATAAGTTTGACAGCTCGATTTTGAAGAGCACCAAGTCTTGCTTGGTATGTTTGCCCAAATAGGGAGTCCATATAAGAGATAGGGATGTAATAAGGACTAATATAATTTAAGAAGAGCATCAGTGGGAAAAATGTGTTTGAGTTTGCTTATAATTCCAACAGCTCTAGAGATTTTGTTTTCAATCAATTGTATGTGCGCATGAAAATCAAATTTGGATTCTAGAACTACTCCGAGATATTTGAATTCGTTGACTATTTTGACAGGTACCTCGTCATATAGCAGCGAAGTAGTAGGAGTAGGGTATGCGTTGCATTGCTTTGGGGAGATTATCATCGCGTTGGATTTAACAGGGTTAACTGACAACTTATTCGCTTTACACCAGTGACTTAAACTGATTAACTCGTTGCTTATGTTTTCATGTAAGGAATTTAAATTAGCGTCAGCGAGCAATAAACAAGTGTCATCAGCGAACAGCGTGGGAATGCAGTGAACGGAATTCGGTAGGTCGTTAATGTAGATCAAGAAGAGCAGTGGGCCGATTTTTGATCCTTGAACTACGCCATATTTGATCGATTTCAAATCAGACCTACAACCGCTTAAACAGACGTATTGTTTTCTATCGAGAAAGGATTCGATTAGTCTATTAGCCGGTCCACGAATGCCGTAATGATCTAATTTAGATAATAAAATAGAATGATTTACAGTATCAAAAGCTTTTCGCAAATCTAAAAAAATAAGACCTGAGAATTTTTTTCTGTGAATGTTGTCAAAAGCATTTGTTACAATATCTAGAATCGCATGTGTGGTAGAGATACCTTTTTGGAAGCCATATTGCGTTGGAGTTATCAGTTATGACATTATGCTTGTCTAAAAATTTCACGAGACGATTGTACAAAACTTGCTCATAAATTTTAGAAAAACAGGAGAGGATCGAAATTGGACGAAAGTTGGAATGGGTTATTAACGTCGCCTTTTTTGTGCAAGGGGAAAATTTTCGCGGTTTTGCAATTGTCGGGAAATATTCCATTCTTAAAAGAAAAATCAATAAACACCTGTAGGAAAGGAGCAACAATATCACGAGCTGTTTTAAGAAATAATGGAGAAATATTGTAGCGACCCAGTGCTTTGTGCATGTTCAGAGATTGAATAGATTTCACAATCTCACTAAGACTGGGAGAATCTAGGAAAATAGAAGAGGAAACCCGATTGGAAAGATAATCTCTGAATTCATAGTTCTCTTGTGATGCGGCAGAGTTGGATAAATTTTCACCGATGGAGCAGAAAAAATTGTTAAAATAATTTGAGATAAGTGTTTGGTCTTGTATGGTGCTGCCATTTAGTTTTAACGAAGTAGGTAATGAAGAAGATGACCTTGATTTCGAATGAAGCATTGATCGAATTGTCTCCCAAGTTTTGAGAGGGTCGTTGTGGTACTTTTCGAATTCAGATTTAAAATGTAACTTTTTGGAAAGTGTTTTAATTTTTGTGAGTCGGTTGGAATACTTTTTGAAATAGGATTTTTCAGTCGAGTCGCCGTTGATGAAATGGGATTTGAACATTGATTGCTTTTTGTGGATGGAAACACATATAGCTTTAGTAAGCCAAGGCTTGCTCTTAGTCTTCTTTGTTTTCGAGGTAAAGGTTTAAGTGGGGCGTGAGTGTCAATTGTTCCTGAAATCACTGCTGTAGGCTAAACTCATTAAATGCATCATTGAAGTTGTTAACGGTAAGAGATGAATAGTGATCTTCGAAATCATATAAATTATTTTTCAAGTCTTGGCAGTAAGAATCGGCCTGAAAATTTGATTTGTCTCTGTAAAAGCTTGTAGCAGACTCATTACTGCCTCGAGAATGAAAGTTATTAATTTGATAAAATATTGGGTAATGATCTGAAATAGCACTATAAAAGATGCCTGGAAGTACAGAGTGATTGGTGTCATTTGTGAGAACATGGTCAATGATTGTAGAAGAAGAATCGGCTACTCGAGTGGGTTTCGTTATTATAGCGAAAACACCACAGCTGAGTAAAAGATTTAAGTATTTACAGGCAACGGCAGAGCGATTATCTCTAGAGATATTGATGTTGAGGTCCCCTAAGATGTAAAAAGGCTTATTAGAAGAAGTTAGGTTAGATAGACAAGCGGAGAGATCGTCAAGGAGAGATCGTTAGATAGTCAAGCGGAGAGATGTTTAACGCAGATTGGTGTGGATAACGGTATACTACTCCTAGTATATATTTGGAGTTGGACTTACTAATTTGAACTACTGTAACTTGAAGCTGATTAAGAAACAAGAAAAGCCGTAGGGGGTCCGGGGGACATGCTCCCCGGAAAATTTTTGAAAATTTACCCGCTGTGATGGCTATTTTAGTGTTTTTTCAATAATTTTCAGGCAAATTATGTTTAAATTTTTTTACCCTAATTCTGATTGCTTCGCCAAATATGATACATTTTGTTCGAACATTTTTAATTATGCGTGCCTAAGGCGTAAGGCTTACAGCTATTGAACAGGTTCAAAATTATAGAAAATTTGTATGCATCAAAAACATTTTTGAAAATGGCTGGTGGGAAGATGCATATCCCTCATCCCACCCCTTTGAATTCGTCCCTGGCCATAAGCTACAGAAACCATCAAAAGAATCTGGCATATTTCAGTCACTAGGCATCATCAGTAGTGTTCTTGCTAACTAAAAGGCAGAGTCAAAAGGGTAGGGGGGCATGGCACAATATGGCCCCGCTTCTAAATACGCTCCTGAAACCGGATTTAGACAATGAGAGGCCCTAGGCTATTGGATCACACTGATTGGAAGAGCAAAAAACAATCTTCACGTCCTCACATGTCCTGTTTTCTCTAAAAATATCGGCATAGCGAAGAACAAAAAAAAAGGTATACACAGCCTCAGATGTTCTGTTTTCCACTGAAAGTATCAAGAAGAGAAAAAAAAGGTCTTCATTGTTCTTGATGAGTCTTCAATGAGTTTCAATGATTCTTTCGCACACGCATAGCGCAGTTATGTAGTAAGTGCGCAACGCAGGTGACATGCATCAAAGAAGGGTAAAATTCCTTTAATGTATTTCCAGCCGAAGACATGTACCGAGCAGCATCAGTCAAGAACAATGAAAAATTCTCGCGTTTTATTTCAAGTTGTCGCAATATGTCATCCGCAGTGTGCAGAATAATACTGCTATTAACATTGCGACCGCTGTCAAGTGGATGGCAATTAACGAGGAATGTCTGATTTGGAGCATCTAAGCTGCTGCCCACAAGCACACTAATATACTTTTGTTTAGCAACCTCTGCTTCATTTACAATCAAAAAAGTTTTTTTGTCACGAAGTAATTCTTGAATTTGTTCCTCGTTTTGGGATGTCAATGTAGCAACACATGCCCGGGCTGCAGTCTCCGAAGGCAATACTTTTCCCATTCTAGCAAAGTAAGTAAGTAAATTTATTGATTTCCTTCAAATCATTATACCGGCGCTGCAGAACTTAATCTCATATTACATTACATTTCGATTTGAAGGCAGGGAGCACCGAAGAACCAAACGGTTATCAAAGTCAAGGTGCTCCCTGACTTAGCAAGGCACAGTTAAACACAGCGAAAAAAGAAAAAACACTAATTAATGGCGGTACAATTTCAACACACACAAAACACAAGAAAACAACACTATAATGACACGAAAATAATATTTATGTACAGAAAAATACATTCAACTTATTACACTCTTATAATTTCAGGAATGACAGTGAATTTTCATTGAGGCAAGGAAGGCAGTAGATTTCCTAACAAGCACATCAGTGAAATATCAAATATTGCAGGATAAACGACACATAGATGAAATGAGTTGAACACATAGGAGTATTGTATCAGATTGCAGTTTAAATTATATGGACGTTTTATCAGAAAGACTGATCCGTTTATCCCAATTTACGATGCTGCTTTAGTATAGATCAATCAAAAGCTTTTTATAACTTTTTTTAAAAGAGTGCCAGTGTAGTTCTTTTAGTTCTGAATTAATTGATTGCCATAAAACAGATCCTTTGAAGGCCAGTTGATTTTGAGCAATTGTTTTATTAACGCGAGGTAAGAAAAAATTAGAACTTCTGGTACGTCTTGTTTCATAATGATGAAGTTTAGTTGTACTGGTAAATAAACCAACAAATATTTTTGGCACTTTTTTGTAATTAATTTGATACATAAATTTGGCCAGTTCAAGCTTGTATATATCTTCTAACTTTAGAATATTAAGGTTTTTATACAGTGCGGTCATGGAGCTAAACGATTTACTAAATGTAATTGCTCTTATAATGTTGTTTAATCTTACCCTCAGTTTAGCCATATATTTTTTTGCAGCGCATCCCCAAGCAATAATACTGTATTGTATTCTGCTATAGACGAGACTGTAGTAAATCATATAAAGAGTTTCTTTGCTCACATAGTTACGCAAACGAAAAAAGATGCCTGTGAGTTTTGCAAGCTGTAATGATAAGTGGTTGGTATGAACGGACCAATTTAATTTTTCATCAATGAAAACCCCTAAGTATTTTACTGAATCTGTCCTTTCTAATACTGCTCCATTCAGTGCAATCTTGAATGGTTCATCAATTGATTTATGAGGTATTTTATTAATGATCATAAACTTAGTTTTAGAATAATTAACAGATAATTTATTGCGACAAAACCATTCATTTATATTCTTTAATTCTTCATTGACTCTACTTTCTAACTCTTTTAAATTGGTTTCTGAAAACATTAAGTAAGTGTCATCAGCGAATAGTGATATATCGAATTTTGAACAGTTGGGTATATCGTTTATATACATTAAAAAGAGTATAGGACCAAGACAAGACCCTTGTGGCACACCACATGATATTCTGGAGTTGCTCGAAATACTGGTACTTACTTTTGTATAAAGATATCTGTCACTTAAGTAGCTGCGAAAGAGTTCTTGAGTTTTACCTCGAATACCAAAAAAATGATACATCTTTTTGAGTAAGATTTCATGGTCCACAGTATCGAATGCTTTGGATAAGTCCACAAATACGCAACAACTATACAAATTTTGATCTATGCTTTTAACCAATTTGTCATGTATATTGCTAATAGCCATAGTGGTTGAGTAATTTTTCCGAAATCCAAATTGGCGTTCATTTAAGAGCTCAAATTTTTCTATATACGATATCAACCTGTTGTAAAGCAATTTTTCAAATATTTTATCAAAATTTGAAAGCAGTGATATAGGCCTGTAATTGGTAGCTTTATTTGGGTCCCCTTTTTATAAATTGGCTTTATTTCCGCAACTTTAAGACTCATAGGATATATCCCTTCAGTAATGCACGCATTGAATAAATTGCTAATTCTAGGCGAAATAATAGTTTTAGCAAATTTAACAAATTTAGTTTCTACATCATGATCCCTTACGGCTTTTTTGTTATTAAGAGAATCGATGACAGAACTTACTTCATCAGGAGTTGAGGGTGATAAATACAATGAGTTGTTTATGCTCGATGTTGGCCAGGGAGTTGGATAAGTTGACTCGACAGCGGATATCTTTTTCGCCATGTTTTTTCCAACGTTTGCAAAAAAGTTGTTAAGTGTTTCCGCTATTGTTGATGGCTCTGAGACAATTTTACCATCATCATTCAACAAGTTACCTGGGGTGATGTCACTGCGTGACTTTATATTAGCTATATCATTAATCGTTTTCCATAACTGATTAGGATCATTCTTGTTTAATGCAACCCTTTCATTGTAATAATTACGTTTGGCACGCTCAATTGTCCGATTCAATATATTTCGATACTTTTTATATTCCTTGAATAGCTGTTCATCTCTGTTTTTATGAAAACGGGCAAATAGATTATTTTTTCGTTGAATTGAACGAATTAGACCTTGGGTCAACCACGGTTTCATTTTCATTTTTCTTTCCTTTCTACTTGCTTTTTTTAGTGGGGCGTGTGTAGAAACAACAGAAGCAAAAACATGGATGAATTCCTCAAATTGTTTATCAATTGGATCCTTTTTGGAATCACTGATAAATTTTAGTCTTTCAGTTAGATCTTCGAGAAAATCTTCAATTTGAAATCCCATCGTATTTCGTATATACGTAATACTATTAGCTTTTTTCTTTTGAGGTTGCGCAGAAACGATTGCAAAAATAGGGTAATGATCAGATAAGTCACACAATGCTATTCCACAAAGTAATTCATGTTGGACACAGTTAGTGTATATATGATCAATCAGTGTTTTTGAAGACAGCGTGACACGAGTTGGTTTATTGATGACGCACTTGATACCGGAACTAATTAAGCTGTTAGCGTAACCCCGAATAGTGGTATCATTGCTTATGTTTTTTAAGTTTAAATTAAAATCACCAAGGATATAGAATTCTGAATTTTTATCATTTAAAGTACCAATTGCGTCTTGCAATTCATAACCAAACTTTTCTACTACGTCGGCATTTTTTACGGGATGACGGTAAACCACTCCGATAACCAGGAGCTTGTGGTTGGTTTTTATTTTAATCCACATATTTTCAACCGTAGCCAAGTTAATATTTATATCACGTTTTAAATCATAATTAATTTCACTTTTGACGTAAAACCCAACTCCACCAGCGCAACTAGTACTAGCAGTATGTATAAAATTATAGCCCTGTATTTGAACATTACTTAAAATACTATCGCGCTTTAATTTGGTTTCTGTTAGAGCAATAATGTCAGGCATTTTGTATAAATTAGATAAAAAAGTATGGAGGGCATCGAAATTCTTTTGCAAGCTTCGGATGTTTATATGAATCATAAATAAATCTTTCAACTTTCTACTTTTAATTTTGTTATTTAGTTCAGATGTGTCATAATATTCGCTATTACTGAACAGCACATCATTAATTTCAGTTTCGATATCGCAAGGTAAGCCACCAATTAAATCAGTCACCGTATCATTGCTTTCAAGGTGACTAAAACTGTCGCATTCGATACTGTTTCCAATTACACTTTGAGAACACAGATGGTCAGCGTCGAAGTTTGCATGTTTATCAGTAGCGACTGTCTGGCTAATCGGCAATGCACAAGCAGATGCAAGAACAATTCCAATCATTAGATTTGCTAGATTTTGAGCAGAGGCACTGCTTGCTAGCGTCACGAGATAATTGGTAATAATCCAAACTGCAATCTTTGGTCATGCGATTATCAAGATTTAAACTAATTTGAGTAGAATCCATTTTTGTCATTACAAATAAGAAAAGAAAAAAAAGAAAATTTAGTAAAGCAAATAAATTTCAATCTTGCATCTAGCGGTTGCCCTCAGTGCCAGTTTCGCTATCATACTTATTAAAAAGCAGCGGTTTGTAACCTAGTTTATCAAATTTAATATCAATAACCATGTTTGAAGAAGTCCTCAGGTGAGGTAAATGTGATCCAGTTTCCAACACCTTCATCTTTTTCATAGTTATCCGGCAATTTTCCCATTTCTTTGGCACTTTTTTTCGCTCGTATTTTTCCGTTGTAGGTGTGGCACATTACGAATTTGTCTTTACATTCCTCTTTAATGTAGCGAAGTAGTTTGGCACGTAACGGGGTTAGGTCTTCGGTTATATACGCAGATTTCAGACTCCCAGAAATCATATCTTTCAGCCCTTTTTTAGCAAATAATACTTCGTTTCGTTTTTTATATGATGTAAAGCGCACAATGATGGGCATGGGTTTGGCGTTCAATGATTTCTTCTTCGCGCCTAATCGGTGAGCGCGCTGAATGTCACAGTCTTTTGGGTTAATATGTAGCGCCTGAGCCATTTCGAATGCAATTTTTTCTCCGTCATCATGGTTATCCAATTGCTCAGGAACGGCATGAATACGTATATTTTCTCGTCTACCATACTGTTCTAGATCATCGCTCTTGAATAACTGTAAATTTACTGCTTGTTTTAACAGATGGTTTTCCATTTTTACAACATCAAGTTCCTTTCTTAACTCTTGAATTTCGTCAGCAAAATTTTTCACGGTGTTAAGTATGTCATTTAATTGCCTTCTGTCATTTTCATTAAACGAATCCTGGCTTACTTTATTGTAGCTTTTGTTATCTTTCTTTTTGGAACCACTCATTTGTTATATTCCTGTGTTTACTGAAATTTTGATTTCCGCTCAATCAGAAACACGTCCGAACTGTGCGCGTGCTAGCTAGAACTCAGAACGCAAACGCAAACAGAGACTTTAAAGAAGTATGGTTCAGTTTTAGGGTGACCAGACGTCCCGTTTTGAACGGGACAGTCCCGTATTTTCACCCGATTTTGAGCGTCCCGACTTTTTCTCAGATGTCCCGTTTTTTATTATTTTCGCATTTAGCGTGAGAACATGATTATGTGAGAATTAAAAAATAGAATACTTTTCTAAAATAGCTAAAAATTCATATTTCCTGATGTCATTGGATTTAGATCCTAAAACGTCTTCGTTGAAAAGCTACTGCAGCTTTTTAACACGTCCGCTACTACCTGTTGCGGACGTAAGCGTGTTGGAGAGACGAAGAGTAGCGAGAAAAAAACTCCTTGGTGGAACCAAGAAGTTAAAAAGGCTATTCGAGCAAAAAAAAAAAGTGGCCTTTAAGGCCTGGCTTTTAAATAAGTCATCGGTTGAACTTCGTTCGCAGTATCGGAAGCACGTAAGGTGGCAGCCATAAAAGTTGAACTGTCTAAGAAAAGAGCGTGGAAGGAATTCGTTTATTTGTGTTAATTTTTCAAGGGGACCGTGAGCCATTAAAAAAATTGCTAGGGGACCGTTGCGTAATTTTTTTAAAAAAGTTTGAGAACCACTGGGTTAGACGATGATTTGAAAATAGCAAACATAGTATTCCGGCAGACCATTCGCCGTTTGCGTGAAGAAAGATCTCAATTCTCAAGGTTGAATAGCGGTTTCTTTCTTCATCGAAGGTTGAATGGCGTCACTCTGAAAGATTCAGATGCTGTTTTGAATCGGTGGAGAGAATACTTTAGTGATCTTTTAAACCATGTTTAAACCCAGTTGATGCTACATCGACGCATATTCATAAGGAAGAGGTTGGGGAAGATATTCAGATCACCGAAGCAGATGTAAATGCAGTTATCAAATCATTGAAAACTGGAAAAGCACCTGGTGAGGATGATCAGAACTAAAATGTTAAAAGCAATGAACTATGTATGGTGTTCGTTGGTTGACACGTGTTTGTAAGGTAGCATGTACTGTAGGACTGGCCAAGCACCAAAGCAATGGCAAACCAGTGTGATGATACCTATCAACAAAAAAGGAGACAAGAGAAAATGCACCAATCATAGGGATATATCTCTCATCAGTGTCCCGGCTAAGGTCTATGCCAAATGCCTTGAAAAGAAATGCCGTGAAATAGTCGAGCCTAAACTAACGGATGCTCAGTGTGGCTTTTGTCCTGGCCGAAGCACAATGGACCAGATCTTTGCTTTGCAGCAAATCTTTGAAAAGTGAGAATACGCAAAAGAGGTCAATGTGTGTTTTGTTGATCTTGAAAAAGCATATATCGCATTCCTAGAGACAAGCTTTGGGCGGTGTTGTTACAGTATGGCATTGGTGGCCAGGTACTAACTGCTTTTAAGTCGCTGTACAAGTGTTCCGAGGTCTGTGTTCGTGTTAACAGCGCAACGACGAAACCTTTCAGAGTAAGTAGGGAACTACGGAAAGGCTGCTCTCTTTCACCTATATCGTACCTTATAAATATGGATAGAATAGTTAAGAAAAGTGAGTTTTGTGGCGGAGTAAAGATCGGTGATTGCACTGTGCAATGTCTGTTAGTTGCAAATCATACACTCTTGTCTCAACTCTTTCCACTTTGGACTGTTTCGTACGGTAAGAAATGGTTGATCACGGTTCTTTCACTTCTACGTTTGTTTGTTTTTAAAATGTCCCGTTTTTTCTTTTAAAATGTCCCGTTTTCGTCATAGTTTAATCAGCCTATTCAGTTTATTAAGTGGGATATCGATCTGCAGCTAAGAATGAAGAAACAACCTGTTCCTTGAAGTTTACTTGATCGAAATGTAAAAAGGTTTGCTTACTTTGAGATTTGCTCTTCGTCTCCAATTTTCCTTGATGTTGCTTACTTTTTCGGTGGCTTTCCATAAAAACTTTTTGTCGCAGTTGACTAACACGTCGCAAAGGTTGCATAGCAAGTTGCCGAAAACTCATCCGGATATTCCTGGCAAGTTTGCCTAACTTTCGCTATAGAAGATTTGGCTTGTTTTGACATTTTTTGCTTTGCAAGCTACAACTTAAAAGACCACGTGTAAAGAGCGAAAGGCTTTTATAGGATTAGATTAATTGTCTAACAATTATATATTTATGCATCAACAATGACGTTTCATGCATAATAAGTGCTATTTCCTTCTCAATTACCGCACGCATTATTGTGAGGATAGTGCAAATATTGCAACTACTTCAAAAGTTTAAAATCAAATAAAACTGCGCATAAAATTTTAATAGCAGCTCAAAAATTCAAAAAAATATTTAAACAATATGAATTTGTTCGTTTTTGTAAGGAAATTTTTGATAAAGATAATTTTGACAAATTTTGACTTTATGCAAAGTTTTGACTTATAAAATCTACCAAAACAGACTCCTGAACACCTGAAACGAACGTTAGTACACATTTGATCATGTAACAAGGTCCTGAAAAAATTTTGACTTTATTGACTTCAGCGAGCCCTCAGTATAACCTATTAACAATTGCGTAGTTGTGCCAAAATTCGGCCAACTTACCCCGTGGTGGTGACCAACTTACCTCACCCCTGGGGCAAGTTGATCAGTTTAAGAGCACATTTTCATCATGCTCGTAAAGGTTTGAAAAACTTAAACAGGCAAGCTCAAAAGTAGGCAAAATATGCGTCAAAACTTTGAGTTTCAAGTAATAGGCCTACCCTTAAAAAAAATGAAACCTCAACAATTTTGGAAAAAAATGGTAAAAAGCGAAAAACTGGCCATCTAAATTTTTGCATTGAATCAGTTAATTTTGCATTATAATTTGATTGATTTTGCATCAAGGGGCAGTTTCTTGCCAATAATTAAATTTCCGCATTTTAGTAAGATTTCCGTCTTTCGCGAAAACAATTAATTTTTGCATTAAATCAGTTAATTTTGTATTAAAATTTGACTGATTTTGCACCAAGGTGCAGTTTCTCGCCAATAATTAAATTTCCGCACTTTAGAAAGATTTCCGTCTTTCCAATATTTTCTTTTTTGAGCAAGATTTCCTCCGCTTTGTAGCATTATACGTCTTCACATGTAATAGTGGCCCTGCCAGGAAATCGTCTGAGTCGCCATTCCCCCAATTCATTATAAAATAAATGCCACTTCCTCTTTTTATCTTGGCTTGTTGACGCCCATTGAAATACCCCTCTGTTGAAGCATTCTATCGAAATGTTTTTATCATATTTTTGCTATTTCAATATTTTGCGAAAACGATAGATGATTTTTGCATTTTGGAAATTTCAATAAATTTTTGGTGACTGTTTGCAGGAACAAAGTCATTTACGGCGCCGAAAGTTGCTCATTTCCGACGTCAGTGAATGCATTTGCTAACTACCGGAAAAGGCTGGGATCTGCAGCGCATGAATAACTTTCTCTGCACTCCTTTACAGCTCGTTCTATGCATGTAAGCTTCACTATCAGCAGACTGACACTATAAATTGACTTATACTTGAAAAAGCTTTCGATGACCAAAAAACACGCACATCCGGGTGATTTCAATATAAAAGAAAGCCAGTGAAAAAATTGCGAATAAGCCTACTCAGATGGTAGCAAAAAGTATGAAGCTGGTAATTGCGTTGTTCTTAGCCGTTTTAAGCTCGGCTGTAGGGTAAGTCAACTAGGAGTTAATTTACTTCAGCACGGTATGGAAGTAACGTTTTTTTCTTTAAGTTTTTAATTACTAACTCTAACTGTATGTAGCGCAATTGAAAAAAAACATATCTCTTCGTTTTAATTTTGGCTCGCTATTTTAACGCATAAAAATAGAAATTTAAAATTTTCAGACACAGCGGCGGGTTAGCTCAGTAGTGAAACATATTGCTTTCGGTTCGCCACCACTGGAATGCTTCTTCGGAGCTGTGTTGCGCAAACGTTAAGCCGCGGAGATGGACCTCGCCACTCTCACTCGTTTGATTTTTTTGACATTTCAGACACAACCACACTATTGTCACTCCAAAAGCTTTTCGAATTGGAGCAGTAGAAAATATCGTACTCAACTTACATGGATATGAGCAGGCCACTGTTTCCGCCCACTTGCAAGTAAGTAGGCTATTGCGATATTGCTGAGAGAATTGTTTTTTATACTGTGGAACCTTTTAAACGACATTCTTCCGTCAAAAAAGTCTTCTTCTGCTCCAACCGTTCTCAATGTAAAAGGCCTTGAAATCAACAACACAGCTGACATTGCTAATCATTTAAACAGCTTTTTCTGCAAGGTTGGTCAGACACTTGCTGATGAAATCATCTGTGATCCTAATGACAAAAATTCAATTTATTACCTCGGGAAAAGAGTTTCAGATTCAAGTTTTATAACCCCTACTTACCCTCAAGAAGTACAGAGGATTATTACCAGTGACGTGCGGTGAAGCTCGTGATTCGTGAGGCACTGTTCGTTCTAGGCCATTATGTCACTGCGCAGTTTTTGTTCACATAGTATTCAATAACAAAGAGAAGCAACACATAAATACTCAAAATACAACTTCATGGAATGTTTTTACATTTATTTGTTGATTTACAACATCCTTACGTCCATCGTTTTGAACAAAAATATATGTCTCTTTATGGTAGACATTCTCTTTATTTTTTCCGTAACTTGTGAAATCTCTCCTTCTCAATGGTAATTGTTGCCAGAGATGAAAAACGCTATTCTAATAATAACGGTTTTCGGTGCTTCCTGCCATGGTGCTTTAGTGAACACGTTATTGTATTATTTAATTGCGTCTTCATTGTATGTAATTGGTTTAGTGTGCATTATAATGCAATAATTATTGACAAAAAAAAACTCTTTCTCTCTCTTCTTTGGTGCAATACGTGCGAATATTTACAATTAGATTAATGAGAACTTGTAAATTTCTCGGCTTTATGCACTTGTAAATTGCGATGGCTTATGTTAGTTTTCATTTGTTCATTTAAAGCGAATCAATTTCTGACGATAAAAAAGTTAAGCAATTTGGCTTTGAATGTGAGCGGTCGATTTCTTGTACTTCTTGCCAATCTTGGTACATTCCTAACGTCACACAATCCCGTTTTTGTCTAAACATTATTGTTTGCTTAAAACTAGGGACAGGGACAGCAAAAGGACATTTCTTTAAATCACAACCTTTCCGCCAAACTTTTCTTTTGTACCAATCCACTTGAAATGCGCAAGTTATTTACTCCTGCCCTGAGCTTTGGCGCAAGGACTTTAGATGGGGCTTTCTTTCTTTACAACTTGAACTTCCGATTAATATTTTAGCTTTAAAGTCGTGCAATTTCGATACTAATTCTTCTTCTAATTTGCAGTAACTTATTTTTGCTCGAACTCATTTTCAAAGCGTTCAAATATTGCTTTGTATCGTTGGGCAATGCGCGTACATTTCCAACTTGACAAAAAAATATTTTTATCTAGGTGACGTCACAATCGTATGCGGCGCGCCGCAAATCGTGTTCTTTTTTTTTTTTGTGGCAAAAAAATTTTTTTTTGTGGCAATAAGAAAACAAAAAAAAGATTTTTAATAGCATAGTTGCTTCGCATATACAGTACTATGTCCGTCGTTTGTCTGTAAGTTACCGCATGAATTTGAGGAACATCACAAAATATGCTTGGCGTACACCGCTAAATGCTCAGCAGTGTAATATCGAATATCGATTACAATATTCTTTATTCTTTACTTTTTTAAACTGCCATTAATATTGATTATTTCTTTACTTTTCGGTGAACTATCGAATAGCAATTATTTCTTTACTTTTTTGGGTATCGATTCGACGATTCCCAACCCTGATTTTATCTACTGTGTAATAGCGATATGTGTCATTATTTTACTCGTGGATGTGTTGATTTAACCCGCGCGTGTATCAAAATAAATTGTTTGATTGATTGATTGATATACATTTGTTGATGCTCGGCAATAAATGACTACTTCTATAACGACCTCGAATCAATTTTACTGCCGTTTATTTGTTTTTAACTTGCAACCAAAATGAATCGCATAAAGAACTGTTGGAGTAGCACTCCCGCTTTGAAAAATATTGAGAAAAGTTTTAACTTGCTCCAAGGTTAAATTTTTACAGAGTTTTTATGAAAAAATTTACAAAAAGCGAAGTTTTGTGAATTTAAACCATCGAAATTTTTTCAGGACATTCAGGATCAGTTAAATATCTTCAGCGTTTTTCCGGATACAAAATTTTCAAGCCCGTCTACAAACCAACCAATTGTCATTCCTTGTCAGGTAAAAGGTTTTTCATATTATCAAAAATACTCACAGTTGCACAGAGTTACTTACCCAGTGGCTTACGTCAAGTTTTCGTGGAAGAGTTGCACACTCAGTTCGCAAGCGTACGCGGTTTTGATGGAAAAATGTCGAGATGGTATGCTGATTTCTTTGACTTTTTAGGTAAACAATGATAACATGCGGACCTTCCAAACTCCTCAAAGAGTGTTACTGGTAGTTCAAGTGACACAGAGTGCGGCGAATTTTGCTGAGAGAATTGAGATGCTGGTTAGCAGAGAATCCGGTTATCTGTTCGTTCGAACTTCGCGACCAGTTTACAAGTAGGTCGCTCTCGATATGATCTAGTCTCGAGCTCGGTAGTTAACCAAACCAATTATGCAAACACTGAGTATTGCACGTTTGCTTCGTACAAAACTCTATTGCAGAATAGTTCTTTACCTTTTCAACCTGGAGGCCTTCTTTTCTTGAGATATTGGTAGAAATCTAGGTACTTGATTTACATTCCTAAAATTCTTCTTGCGCCCGCAACATCAGACGTTTAAAGGTAGGCCCACATGCTTTTAACGACAGAAATTTTCTCAGTTTTGCAGAAATTTTTTCAGAAGAAATAACGTGTCACAGGTATTTTACGTAAGATTTACAAAACTCACACCGGTTACTGGAGTTTACCCCAGTCTGGCACAAGCGTTGAGGCACCTCCATCACACGTTTGTCATGTTGCTGCTGCGATTCCTCGATATGATGATGTCATTCATGTTGCATAACACTTCAGAAATGTCTTGAAGAATGGTCGACATCCTCCTATAAAAATATTACGGCGCCGGGCATATTCCCACCGGAAGTCTGAAAAAGAAAAACCTTCCCACTGGTGTAATAGACCTAAGTTCTAGTCTCTAAATGGAAGCGTGGGTTTGAATCTTACTTCTGACATCATGTCGCATTGCTCTCTCAACAGTCAGCAAACACAACGTTTATTGCAAGCAGTCAAATTTTCGAATGGTCGTCCGTCAGTCAGTCACAGAATGATCGCGTGATTGCAGTGCAAACTCGAGGGCAGATTGCGTAACTACAAATAAATTTAAGACAGCGACACTTCCATCATATTAGGCTATCTTACAGTACAATAAAGTAAATTCTGTCAATATTGTACTCTTTTACGAGATACTGCCGTAGATGGAAACTTTCTTCAGCTTTCAAAATCACGAAAATATATTAAATAATTTTAAAAAAAGTGGTCAGCTAAGGGCAGGGGTGGTAATCGATTCTCAAAAAAGTGAAGAAATAATCGATTTTAATGGTAGTTTAAAAAAGAAAAAAAAAATTTAAAAAGGTAAAAAACGACTCATTAGTAAAAATAGATGAAGTTTATAACCACAATACAAGGCAATTGCAATAAACCGAGTATCAGGAAGTGTATTGCAATTAAACTAATTATACATAGAGGATGAAAACTATGGGGAAAAATTGATGATAGCAACAAAGATTTGAGTTGGCATAGTTTCAAAAAGCATTACACAAAAATATTAGTCAATTCTTACGACTTAATCTCTTGAGATAAGTTGTTGCCTCACTCTTTTAACGGTAGTAAAATTGGCTATCAGTGGTATTGTATTGTGAAGTGGTTTTTGTCGTCGTTTTAGTTATTGTTTTTGTTTTTGTGGTTTTAGTCTGTTTTGCCCTCTTTGTCTGTTTTTTGCTCTCTCTTGAATTTTTTTGTCAGTTGTTCTGCTGCAATATTGCACAATTCTGTAGCCTGCCATCACAAACATGGCTTTTCCTATAGTTGTATGTCAGGAGCACCTGACTTGATAACCTTCGGGTTCTTCGGTGCTCCTGGCCTGATTGTTTGAATGTTCGCTGTAAATACACGTTCTGTTAATTTTCAAGCTGATAAACTTATGTTGTTGTTGTTGTAATCGATATTCGATTTTACACTGAGCAATTGCGGTGTACGCCAAGCATATTTTGTGATGTCCTCACATTCATGCGGTAACTTACAGACAAACGACGGACATAGTATATGCGAAGCAACTATGCTATTAAAAATCTTTTTTTTTGTTTTCTTTTTGCCACAAAAAAAATTTATCAGCAAAAACAAGGTAGGGACCTAATGACATACCGACGATTGTTTTAATTTACCAAAGTGAGATAAAGTAACCAGGACAAAAAGAATCGAATATAGAATATCGAATTGCGCCGAAAAAAAAAAGTTAAGACAAGGCCATATTTGATACTCATTCAAAACAGTAAAGGCTCCAGTGCATTCGATGAACAAAAAGTAAAGAATATCGCAATCGAATATCGATTACAATCGATTTTTCCCAACCCTGGCTAAGGGAGCGTTCACTCCTAACGGTTTTTGCTTCAACAAATACAAAATTTATAGAATTTGTTATACAGTACTTATCGAAAAAGCTTTTTTTAGGTTTTGCAAAAAACGTGAGTTAACAGCCTTTACTCAGCCTTCCCAACCAATAGCCTACTTCATTTCATATAATTATGGTAAATTACCTTTTAAACGTGATATTGTTCACCAAATGTTTTTTGCAAACTTGCCGTACGCAGTGGCGTAGCGAGAAATTTTGAATGGGGGGGGGGGCATACTTTTCACATTTTTTTCAAGCGTATTTTTTCTCGGCAAAGCAAGTTTGAAGCTGATTGAGAAACCAGAAAGGCTCTAAGGGGGTCCGGGGGCATGATATCCGGAAAAATGTTTGAAAATTTACATGCTGTAATGGCTGTTTTAGTGATTTTTGAATAATTTTCAAGCAATTTGTTTAAATTTTTTGACCCTAATTCTGAGTGCTTCGCCAAATATGATGCATTTTGTTCTCACTTTTCTGTTTTTCAATTGTGCGTGCGCCCCTCATCTTATATCTGGCATATTTCAGTTACTTGGCAATATTAGTTTTGTTCTTTTTTACTAAAAAACGGAGTCAAAAGGAGCGGGGGGCATGGCACAATGCCCCCCCCCCCCTACATGCGCTTCTGGCTTTACGCCATTCGCACAAAGTTAACCGAAACAAAATTCAATTGCATTGTTGCATAAAGTGCCAATCAAGAATATTTTAAAAAGTGTGTAGAGGGCGCAGATTGTCCTTGCTACGACTGCTTAATGCATAGATACAATATGATATTTTAAAACTACACCGTTGTCGCTTTATGAAGTTAATGTTCTTGTTCATTTTAAACGGAAACAGACCAGGCGAAAGAGTTCTCATTCAGGTGGTTCCCCTTAACCAAACGATGGCTCCAGAGAAGGATACAATTGTTACTGTAACAGTAAAGGTAAGCTCACGAAACCTTCCCGTGCAAAGCGTACATTTTAGTTAAACACTTTGAGTAATGTCGTATCCAGGGCAGGGTATGGGGCCCAAGCCCCCCGGAAATTTTAGTTATCAATACATTGGTAGGCTACCGGTAGCCTACTTCGATAGTTTTGAAACTTCGATGCTCCTTAAGCACGAAGCTAAAAACATTAAGTGTTTTTTCATTTTTAGTCTTGTCTCATAAATTTCTGGATCTGCTCCTGAGTATGGAGATTCTTACAAGAACAAAAATAGGGCGAACCAATACCGGTACATAAATTACACAAATCGTAAAGCACAAGTCGAACCCAAAATGTTTTAAACGCAAAGCTTGAAATAGTGATGGACTAGGACAGGGGTGGGCAAACTGCGACCCGTGAGACAATTTTACGCTGCCCGCGGGCACTTACAAAAATATAAACTCCTATCGTGAATCAAGCCGAAGACCTTTTTTTCGTAGCTTCGCGCTGAATGTCAGTGACAAATAGGACATGTGCGGCCGCGTAAAACTCTTGTTTTGCTTCTCCAATTAGTGCGGCCCTAGCCTTCAAAATTTTTTCAAATACGGTCCTTCTTATGAACAGTATTGTCCACCCCTGGACTAGGACGTCACTTTGTTTTGAAACGACGCGCTATGGCGTCACAAATAGGGATGTGCCGAGTCGAGTCGGAGTACTCGCCCGAGTATTAATAGATTTTCATTGATACTCGGCCGAGTATTAAAACATTCATTTTATGCGGCCCGCGGGCACTTACAGAAGTACAAACCTTGGAAATTAGGACATCTGCAGACGCGGAGACCTTTTTTTTTTGCTCTTCACCTGATTTTGAGTTCATATTTTGACGTCGTACATACTCGGACTCGGATTAGCCGAGTAATGTCGTGAATACTTGTTACTCGGCAAGTCCGAGCAATTTTCCTTGAGGCACATCCCTAGACACAAAATAATACGAACCTGCTCTATCGCTTCCTGATACTTTGCAGACCCCCGATGGTGTTCGGGTTTTTAAACGAAGTTTACGATTGCCAAACGACAACTTTATTGAGCTTCAATACGATATATCTGAATTTCCAGCACTTGGTGTGTGGTTTATTGAAGCAGCCTACACTTCAAACGTAAGTGTATGTTCATTTACGTATTTGAAATACTATTTATTCGGAGTTAACTTGTTAGAACGCCAAGCTTCTTTATTTATGCTTTGCCAGTTTATTTTGGCTCCAGCTCTAAAATATTATTTTGTCAATGATGTATTTCTCTTGCTGTGAAGTGCAGAAAGTCGTAATTTGACATACCGTATTAACTGTAATTGTAATGCTTTTTCAGGATCGGCTGGCCAACGCAGTTGTAAAAGACGCGATTCGCTATCGGTGCGGGAGGTCTGAGGTTCAAATCCCGGGCTGGCCAAATCAAACTTACCTTGTCGCAAACGCCTCGCCACCGTTTTGACGTTTCTTAGGAGTTCGAAGTTGTATTGCCCGAACGCTAAGCCCCGAAGATGAGCCCGCCACTCATCACACGCTTAAGCGCAGTACGGAGGGTATAATGAAGATTTGATGCTTCATGTATTTCTCAAGAATATGCCCTCAACGTGTGGCGTGCATGCAAGTCATAATGCATTTTCATTTTGTATTTAGTCACATATTTATCCTCTTATCTCGAAAAAGCGATAAAAGCGCTATAACGAGCTCGCTTAGGACCACACCAAGACGGGGGAATCCCGCCAAGTGCCTTTCCCAACGGCACAAGTAAACTTGCTGGCTTATTCTTTACACTGTCCTTTTAATGTTGAGCGTCAAGCAGGGAAGCTGTGAATTTCAATTTTAAAGTCATTGGTTTAACCCGATTTGGAATTAAACCCGAATTTGTAGCTCCAGAGACCGACGTTTTTACCATTTGGCCATCTGAGCTGTAAAAAGTGAGGTACCAGTAATAACTTAAATTCAGAGGCGGGCACAATTTCGTTAATTCGTTAATAACGAAGCTAACTTTTTCATTAACTAGTTAATTCGTTAAATTTTGTTTTGAAATTAAAGGACTACTGTAAATTAACTTTTGTTAGTGCCTGATAACTTCCGTTAAGTTTCTGTAAATGCTTATGTCTCTTATTGTTGGTTAAGTTTATCATCGATAAACTAGCAAAATACGATCAATGAGGTCAAAAAGCGAGATAAAAACAAGAAAACATATTGCTTGGGAGAAGAAAAATTGCTTAAATGTTCACGACAACCTTGGTATTAAAAAATTTCAAGCTTTTTTTTTTTTTTTAAATGCCGTTTTAAATCAAAATTAACGATTTAACGAATTTTAATTGGAGCTGAATTTAACGAATTAACGAATTTTAATTGGAGCTGAATTTAGCGAATTAACGTTAACAGAGGTACATAACTGTGTTAACGAAGTAGTGAATATCGAAGCTAACGTTTTGCATTAACTTGCCCATATGCTTAAATTGTAATTAATGAATTTTTTTCAGGGCTATGAAAGAAGAGCGGAATCGCAATTTCGAGTTGACAGATATGGTATGTGTTTGAGTCAGTGATTGCAACCTTTCCACTTGAAATATTCAATAAAATTAATGATTTGATTTCTTTATTTTTATTCTCCTGCCACGAGAAAGCGACGGAGGCAATACATACATTATACATAGGACGAATCTAGACTCGCTTAGGAGTTGCCTTTGTTTCCGAGTTTTCCGATGAAGTTTTACTTCTAACTTCTTTGATTTGCAGCTTGTTAGATTGCACCAAGCAGAGATAATTATCATGAATCACTTTATCCCAGTACGCAACAACGAGGCTATAGGGCGGGAGTTAAACCATCAGCCTTGCAATTATTGTTATCGCAAAAACGACGCTCCGAACCATTTGGCCTCGGTGCTGACCGCTTTCCCACGTTGTTGCAAAATCAATCTGATTGCAATAAGCAGACTATAATTGCCTTGGATATGCACGCCCTTTTCAATTTTTGTAGCCATGTCTAAAAAATGCTAAAAACTTAATCCAAAAAAAAGCCCACTCTTTTTTACCAACGGTTATGCTGCGAAACTCGACTCCACTACCCACAACTCTCTGAAACATTTAAAACATGCCCAATTTCGATTTAGATTAACCTACTTGGAAGGCTAGGCCTACTTAAAATTGCTTAATGGCCCCGTTGTTGCTTAAAGTTGCTTATAAGTTGCTAAATGTTGACTTCAGCCGAATATTTTTTCATTTGGCGTTAGCGGTAAGTGAAACATAGCGTAATTTCACTCACCGCTAAATCTTTTACAGTAACACCAACATTTAATGTGAAGATAGAAATGAACGAACCTTTTCTCTTACCTTCCTCCATCGGAATATTTGGAAAAATTACTGCACATACCAGGTAATCTAAGCTGCTTGTGATTTACGTCATAATTTGAAGCGTCTAAAGTAAAAATGCTACTCAAAACCTTCAACCGATTTTTTTTAAAACACATAATTGCGGCTTGGTTTCATGTTAGTAAATTACATGCATCATGGAAGATGTCCTAGCTGAGCATCGAACCTGCGAAGTCAGTTCTGAAGCATAATCCGTCAACCTCTCGACCAACTACACGTCCTCTCTACAAACAAATCCACGAAATAAACAAAGTGACAAACGGCGAATTTCTTTCAGGTATGGTGCGCCAGTTTATGGCGGAGAATTTATCCTTCGCATAAACTTAAAACGGTCGCCTGACTCTCTTCCTACAAAAGTTTTTGAAATTCCTACCGATTTTTTCAGAACTGTAAGTAAAAAAATTGCATCAAATATTGCCAATCAAGAACAATAAAGTACAAGCGGAAAATACTTTGTCATAGGCTCGCTTCCTCGATGGCGAAGCATTGATTGAAATACCCATCCAAGAGGTAATTGATCAATCGAATGCAGAAGAGTCTATTCAAACCTTGATTGAAAGCAACGGCAGTATATTCTTAGAAACTGTTATTTATGGTGAGCTTATTATACAATAAACATCAGAACTAGCGAGTAAAGAAGCGTTAACTAAACAGCATAGCCAGCTGTGAAATGTAGTCATGCGAGCGGTTTTTCGTCCTCGGGTTCGCAGGCCTCAAATTAAGAAACATTGGGTTAAAATGATTCGGTTAAAAAATTCTTCAATTTCTAGTAGTTCAACAAAACTAATCCGAGCTTTTCAGCCGCTGACGCATTCAAAAGAAGCTAAAGGGGCTCAAGCCCCCTTCTAAATTTTTGGCTACGTTAATACATCTGTGCCTCGATATTTTTAGATTTACAAAACAGCAAAATAGGCATTTTTGTTTCTTGTCTCCCTGCTCAAAAAAACGTTCGGCATAGGCTATTTGTGCTTACAAAATTTGTTCTTTACAGATTATGGTAGCGGAAATGCCGAAGCTGCAAGGTCTCCAGATATTCCTTTTCTTTCATTTCGGCACCTGATCGATATTTCAAGAACTTCTTTGTATTACACTCCAGGGCTAGCTTATTCACTTCGAGTAAACAGTTTTCAAATTTTTAGAAAACAGTGCTTGTAGGCCAGCTTTTATATAGTGACAAACGGTTTGATTTTTAACTCTAATTAAAAGATTATACCCAACATATTAGTAATCATTTTACAAACGTTTCTGTAAGCACTCATGCAATCATCAGCTGTCAAACAACGGAGTTAGCACCTCCGTAGTTGTACACTGATGATATCATAAATTTTCGCCGAAACGTTTGTGAAATGATTGCAAATATACTGGCTATATCTTCTGATTAAAGTTGAGTTTTAAAATCAATCTTAATGCTCCTTGCTTGATTTTTGTTTGCTTTTTAGTTGTACCTGTTGGTACATTTGTACTTCGATCTTTCCGGTTACAAAAAACTGCAAGAAAAGCATTAACCCCTCTAAAAGTTTTTAATTCGCCTCTGATCCTTGTGGTTGTCCAAAGCTATTCGAAGAACACGGTTATAATCTATTTTTTTAAGTATTGAAGCAGTGAGGTTGAAGGAGGAAAACGCATAGCACAATCAGCTCATCCAAAATAGCATGATTAGTGTTGTTAAAAAAGGGTTTTTTTCGCTTCGTGGTTTTTTATTGTTTTTTTTGCTTCATGCTTTTTTTATCGTTTTTTTTTCTGTTGATGACCATTTTATACCTAACTGAGTAGTCTAACCCGTTTTGGCTTGTTGTCAGCACGAGATTGAGGCAAAACAAGGCTGTTTTTAATGGTACCGATAAGTTATTTGCGATGTCAAGTTACCATTATTCCATTAACAACAGAAATATAACCTGCACTCATTGCGCGGTGCTAAAGATGGCATTTATGGCATGACCATGAGCCATTTTGGGTACCTTAAGAGCTAGTTTGACTAGCCTAGCTAGTGTTTCCTTCCGGGAAGTCGGGACAAGAAATTTGGGGTTTTCAAATTTCCCGTTTCCCGGGAAGTTTATGTCGGGATCCCAGGAAATGTTTTTACATCCCGGAAGTTTATGTCGGGATTCCGGGAAATTTCTCTACAAAACACTTTTTTTTTTCGTTTTTATTTAGATTAAAAAAAAAAAAAACGTGTTTTTTTTTGCAAAAAGAACGACTCGTTTTTTTTTTTTTGACTTACAACACTAAGTATATTTGTAACGTAACAAGGCCTTATGGTATGTGGTATCTCGCGTAGAATACAAATCCTACGTGACGGGTTCGGTACTTGGCTGGAACAGAACAAAATGGAACAGAATCGCATTTGACATAAGGTGGCTGTGGATTCATAAGGCGCACGCTGTCTGCCACAATGAGGCTGTTATCGATTTTATGCTGTCAATGGACCTATTATTAATTTTTTTTTTTTTTATTTAGTTGCATATTTATCCTTCTATCACAAGAAAGCGATCAATGCACTATACAAGCTCGCTTAGGAGTTGCCAGCCATCTGTCTACCACACCAAGATGGGGGAATCCCGCTAAGTGCCTTTCCCAACAGCACAACAAGCAAACTTGCCGGCTTGTCTCCACACTGTCCCTTTAATGCTGAACGTCAAGCAGGGAAGCTGTGAATACCAATTTTAAAGTTATTGGTTTGACCCGACTCGGAATCAAACCCGAATCTACAGCTCAAGAAACAGACGCTCCATATCACTCGGCCATCTGAGCTGTTTAAAGCTTACTATTAACATAAGCGGGTTTGATTATGCGGGTTACACGCTTCAGTTTTAGTTAAGAAGATTTTTTAGTTTAACTAGCTGTTCTTTCAACCCCTTTTTTTAGCGGGTTGAACCTACCTGTTGCATGTGAGTAATTCCCAACCTGCAAAGCTTACTGAAGCAAAACGACGTAAGTTTGCGTCTGACGTAAGCTTGTTGGATTTAGCGGGTTAACCCGCTTAAATTGTGCAAGTAAATTGGCTTAATAATTTGAAAATAATATCAGTTATTTGTTTCTTATTTATGTGTAATTAATGTCATTTCTAGGTTGTTATTCGTCACGTTCATACCGAAGAACCAGTCGGCAAAATTCCAGTGGTATTAACAAGTAAGAAGTTTTAATTCTAACGGATTTATTCACAAAAAATGTTAAGTGACCAAAATAAATGTTGGGATCCAAAATGGACCTGTGGGAATCCACGAAATAAACAAATGCTATTTTTCTCAACTTTTTCGCTGATTCTCAGGACCCAATTGTGATTTTTAGAGATCAACATCGGTAGCTTAGACACGTTTTAAAAAGCCCTTGACTCAAACTAAAGGCCGACTAAGTACTGTACTGTAAATATTTGTGGTATTCTACACTAAAAACTTTTGCAGTTGTTTCTGTTGCTTATGATTCTATTGAGAAAATTGCCAAAACATAATTGAACTGTCTACACGGAAACTTGAGTTTTGATTCACAATTTTCTCGCAGATCTTATAATTCGTGCTCAAGCTATTGCTAAAAAATAAAAATATTGTCTGTCATCGACGCCACCATATAGGCAGGCCACTTAGATGAATAGACATCTATACACACAACCCTTATGTTAGTCACCGACCATACTGTAAAACAGCTGATTAGATCGAGGGAGGTAGCAATTCACCATTTTTCGAAGTCGCCGATTTTCTGTTTTGTGTTTATGATCTGGCGTTTGTGTTGAGCTTTTTGTTTTGTGCGACGAGCAACACAACTCTGTTATTTTTGCAGTTAGGGAAGACGGTGCAATGCCTTACTCAGTAAACACATCGAGCAACCCTCAAGGAGAAGTGATATATCGTATCGATTTTGTAGGAGAAGGAAATAAGGTAAACCTATTTTGATGATTCTTTATCTTTTAAAATAACAATATATTTTTTCTCAAGACAATCAAGTCTGTCCAGTTAAGCAGGTTTTGTGGGTAAAATATTAGGATTAGTAGCCCAAAACAAATGTGCAGCGACAGAAAAGCAGTTGTAGGAAGCTAGGCTACCTATAGCAAACAAAAAGCTACTATATGACTCAATTTTTTTCAGTTGTAGGAACTCAATTACTTTTTAAGGGACTGAAACCGGTTACTAAAAGTCAAGTATAGTCTATACGATGAAACTTCTGAAATAATATTTTTTTTATTTTAGCAATGAGGTATCATAGTGCGGTGCAGCGCCATTGCGGGCTATTAGCCCTCATCACGTCGTTTTACAATTTTTTATTCTTTCAACTTCATGCTTTTACAGGTAATCGATATCGCAATAAATTCAGAAGATGACTCTAATGAAAATCAAGCTCATCGTACAATAACAATCAGACCTTATATATCTGCCTCTAATTCGTACTTGCAAGTAAGTATGGATAGCTAAAAGCTCTTTGCTTCCATCATTTGTTACATATTGTTAATTCAATTAGAGCGTGGAAAATCCATGCAAAAAATAAGGGTTGGAACAAGTGCATACCATTATCGTGACCCGTGAAAACAATATAAACATCAGCTTCAGCTTACCCCCATCGCCCTTAAAATTTTATTAATAATAGGCCTGCATATTAGCAGAGCTGAACACTCGGTTTTGCTAAAAAGTACCGTCGGTACCGATAACGGTACATTTTTTAAAAAGTAACGACGATATCGTTACTCGGTACCGATTTTTGGTACTTTTAAAACGAAAAAAAATTTTTTAGTTATTTCTTGTTTTGGTTTTTGTCTTGCAAAGCAACGAAATTAAAGCCTTATTAAGCTTTTTGTCGCATCTGGTGCTAGCGTAAGGTCTAAGTTGTAGTTTCACACGAATCTTGATACTGCAAGCGAACACGTCGGTTATATCAACAAGGCGACAGCGGCATACTTACTAAAACAAGCATTTTCATGTATGGCAACATGTATAGTAATCTATTGGTCTCCTTCATTAGTTATGAGGCTAGATATAAGGAGTGTCATCATCAGAAACTCGCCCTGGAGAACAGAAAGTTTTGTCACATCCCTGCTTATCTGGCTAGGTTGCCACATTCAAACAATACTGAGAACGTGAAAGAGCTTATGGTCTCATACGAAAAAAATGTTGCAAAGGTTCTTGCTGCGTGAATTTCATCATAGTGTTGAAGGAAAATGTTTTTATTTTAAATGCCACTATCAGCAGAGGTTGGTGTAACAGTAGCAGCATAATCAGAACTTTTAGATGAATCAAATCTACATTTTCCTCAAAATTTGCAGGTTTATACTTTGATTCAATGACACAGAAATAAATTTTTCCATATAGTTTAGACCAGTAGTATTCAACCTTTTTTACACAAATCCTTCCTTTTTGGAAAATGTGGGTGCAAATTGCCCCCTCAAAACATTGATGAGTAAAAATGAAAAAAGTCTACTGTCGCGAAATAGGAAATGGTATTACTTCGCTGACAGGACGATTGATAAGAATTGTATGACAAACCGTAGGAATTAATTCGTTCTTAGATCTGACCTCACAAAAAAACTAAGACTTTCTTCACCCAACAAATATAGTAATCGACCCAACTTAACTCACTAAGCCACGGTACTCACCGTACTACTTTTCAATAAACACAAGCACCACTGCTCACTTCAGTAACCCTTCAGCATGCAACAATATTCCTTACTCTACGCACTCTAAATCTACACTTGAATGAATACGCTCAAAAATTCACGCCAATTCATACTTTAAATTCAGTTTCGAGAACGTTCTAATACGGCATTCTGAAAAAGAAACAAGAAGAGAAATCACATGACACGTAAAACTCACACCAAAACACAGTAAACACCATTGTGACGTCAAAAAGAAATCATATGACATGCAAAAATTCACACCAAACCGCAGTAAACACAATTGTGACGTCACAAGCACAAATTTTAACTCAGTGAAATTACGTAACGGAGAGATCTGTCTAGAATATTCGCGAAAGAAATTACGTCAGTAGAAATTATGACTTCATAGTGCAACCTTACGAAACAACCCCACGAATAAAGCTTCAGAAAACAACGCATCGGTCCAAAACCTACTACAACATACAAAGCATTAAAGGCAAAACATATTAAACAGTCACATCGTTACATATACACGTCCGCAGATCTACTATTTTTCCACTGAAAATCGGTAAAGAGCAAAAAAAAATATCTGCATGCGGCCCGCAGTTTGCCCAGCTCTGGAGGTAAGAAATTTTTTTATGATTTTTATAAAATTTCGTTATTTGCAACACATTTGCAAAAGTTTTTGAAAGATCAATAAATAGGTATGTTGCTAACAAATCTGAACTTATTTCTACAAATTCACTACAGTTTAAAAACAGCTATTTAAAATCCGACAGTCTGTTTCACCTTATCTTGTTCAAATAGAATACTGTAGACTCTATTTGAATAAGATACCCATGATAATCCCTCTTCGGTGAAACAGACTGTCGGGTTTTAAATAGATGTTATTAAACTGTGGAAAGTGATTTTGTATATTTGCTTTAACTGAACTCAGTTATCGAGCAATTTTTGAAACACTGATAATGGTAAAGTCCTAAAACCTAACTTTTAGTCTATAATTTCTCAAAGTAATAATGGTTGCAGCCTCCTTTTTGTATATTTTAGCCAAGCTTCTGCTTTTAGACATAAGCTGCGAAAACATTTTTGCATTGTCCATATGTGACTGCACTCACTGCATGCCCTTTTTCTATAAAAACGAGTGTTAGTTAGTTAGTTGCATATTTATCCTCCTGTCACGAGAAAGCGATCAATGCGCTATACGAGCTCTCTTAGGAGTTGCCAGCCATCTGTCTACCACACCAAGATCGGGGGAATCCCGCTAAGTGCCTTTCCCAAAGGCACAACAAGCAAACTTGCCGACTTGTTCTCCACACTGTTCCTTCAATGCTGAACGTCAAGCAGGGAAGCTGTGAATACCAATTTTGAAGTCATTGGTTTGACCCAACTCGGAATCAAACCCGAGTCTATAGCTCAACAGACAGACACTCTATACCACTCGGCCATCTGAGTGTTTTTTATGTGAAAACCGCAAAAACTTGTTGACGACTGAAATTGCGTCCAACGTTATAAAAATGTTTCAAACTCAAAGCATTTATTCTGAAAACGCACACGCACCGGTAACAAACTGTGCATAAGGCCGCAACCCGGTGGTTGCCGACCACTGATCTACTGTACAACGTGGTTTCGCAACAGTGTTGCCAACTTGGATTATTTTAATCTAGATTTAGATTATTTTCGTATGATTTAGATGTAAAAAAGACCCATTTAGATGTTGCATTATTTTCTAGAATATTTTAGCATTTCATTTAGATATATTTTTTGCTCTTGATTAGGGGAAAAAAATTGGACATCTGCGACGTTATTTTCTTGCTCCAGCTTGCTCTCTTCACGTGATTTTGTGCGGAAAATCAGAGTCTGCAGACTTTTTTTTGGTCTTCACTTGATTTTGCGCGGAAAATTGGACGTCTGCGGACGTGAAGATCTTTTTTTTTGGTCTTCACCTGGTTTTGCGAGGAAAATTGAACGTCTGTGGACGTGAAGACATTTTTTTTTTTTGCTCTTCACTTGACTTTTGGCGTAATATTGGACGTCAACTTTCATTTACTCATTGAAAATGTTACTTTGGTATGTTTAGATTATTATATGGATTATTGCTTTTCAAATTTAGATTATTTTAGATAATTTTTGATGAGATTCTAGATTATTTTATCTCTGAACATTTAGCAACACTGCTTCGCCGAACTTTTCGCAGATGCTTTTCGCGGAAAAACCCGGAAAGTTTTCCGCTTTTGCTCTCTTAAGTTTACTCAAAAAAAGTTACCGAAATATTGAATAAAACGGTCTACAAAGTAACGACGGTACCAAAACCGGTACAGTTTTTAAAAATATCGACTAGACCGATAACGGTTCTTAAAAAGTACCGCGGTACTGTCCAACTCTGCATATTAATAATGCACTCAATTGTACTTCAGCACTACTAGACACAAAAAAGCTAAAAATTCCT
The DNA here is from genome assembly GCA_964006365.1 of Trididemnum miniatum. Lineage (NCBI taxonomy): Eukaryota > Metazoa > Chordata > Ascidiacea > Aplousobranchia > Didemnidae > Trididemnum > Trididemnum miniatum. The sequence goes on along the minus strand of OZ023237.1, from coordinate 22,000,878 downwards.
GGGTCGGTTCACATTCAAACACTAAAAAAGTTTAATATTTCACTTTCAAAGAGGACTGAAAATTTTTTCAATTATTTTTACCGTAGGTGTTAGAAAGTACAACGAATTCAAAACTAACAGTGAAAATTTTGAAGTGTAGTTAGTTAAGCCAAAGTAGGCGTTCAAGGTTATAAAGGTGATGACGTGCTAAGGTTTTATTCACGCATTGAGGCGTGCAAGAGTTATAGCTGCAATGCCCGTCAACCAAACTCGCTTCGATTGATCAAAGTTCAAACAGCTTTACTCCAGCTTAAACTACATTATCTCTAAAGAGATAGACGTTTGACCTTGATCAACCAAAGCAAATTTGGTGGACGAACGTTGCTTCTGTTGCTCTTACGCTTCGATTGGTGAATACAACCTTGGTACGTCACCACCTTTAACTTTGAACACCTAGTTTTGATTAACTAAATACATTTAGAAATTTGTACTGTAGGTCTAGAATTCGTTGCATTTTTTCACACTCTTAGAGTAAAATGTAATTTTACACTTCAGTTCCCCTTAAAGTTTTTATTGTTCAACATTTCTACTAGTAACCTGTCTGACTGAAGGCTTGGAAAAAAGATTAGACGTTGAGCAAGTGAAGGCTTTATTGTTCTTCAAGTTCACTCACACATCCAGTTAAAGTCGTTAGTCCACAAAATTTTGAAGCACATATCCCTTTCGGTTGTACAAGTTCTTTTCGCAATAATCAGTCTGAGTCAAGACCTTCATGATGCTCGTGTTGTTACACCGAGAACGTGTGATGACAGCTCATGTTTCTTTGGTCAATGCTGTGAACAATAAGGGCAAAAACAGCGAAAGCATCAAAAATAGACAAACATTGTACTGAAACAACAAGAAGATTGAGAAGTGACCAACGCGGTGTTTCGAGCCCAACTAGGAAGATTTACCTCATTGGTTTGTAAGCATTTTATTGTTGATAAATAATTTCGATTAATGAAGTGAACTTGACTTTAACCCACCAAGATGTGGAGCTAAATCGAACGTGATTATAAAAATCTGATTACGCGCGGGATTCGAACTCACGCCCGCAGCGACCAATGACGCATCATCAGCAAATTGGTTGCGTCGAGCCTTTACACAAGACGTTGCCTCAACCACAAGGCCATCGTAATCTGATGCAGGAGCAGCCGAATTTCTGATTTTTCCGATTAGCCTACGTTTGGTTTAGTATAAAACCCAGGTGGGTTAGTGAAATTCTATATATTTATTTATGAGCATAAATTACACTCTTGACCTGCTACCTATGATGGATAGACTTCGATATATAAATCTTCGTTGCTTAATCTTCTTGCTACTGTTTTGTGCAAATATATATTGTTCTACAACTTCTTGTTTTTAGATTGAAGGGTATAGCAGTGAAACGGCAGGATTGCTCTCTGGAAATTACTTTCTTAGATTTATTCACAACGCGAACCGACCGCCCTCCGAAATCCGCTATTTTGTGAGTTTCTTTTTGTTTTGCTTTAACTTAGAAACTGGTTGTGAACTTCAATAAATATTTTCTGAATTTGCTGTGTTTATATTTCGTTAAACAGCTCATGCTTAGAACGATTGCTTCTGGAGCGGTAGATTCGGGTTGGATTCCGAGTCGGATCATATCAATGATTTTAATATTGGCATTTATCAGCTCACCATGTTCGACGTTCAGCACTGATGGGTCAGTATGGAGAACAAGTTCGGCGAGTTTGCTTTTGACTTGTCTTGTTGCAAAGGGCACTTATAGGGATTCCCCAATTCAGCATGGTAGACAGATGTCCGTCAATTCTTAAGCGAGCTCGTTATAGCACTTTCTTTGCTTTCTCGTGATAAGAGGATAAAGTTACAAACAAGAAATGAATTGCTTTAGATTGTGGCTAGAGGCAGTGTTGTTCTATCTGGAACGCATCTAGTACTGAACCAAAGAAGGATAGGCCTAGAAGTTATCCCTGTAACCCAAGACATGGTTCCACGCTCGAGGGTGGTTGCTTACTACATATCTGGATCGGAAATAGTCTCTAATTCTTTCTGGTTTGATGTTACAAACCAGTGTAAGACGGTCAGTACTTAAATAATAATTTACAAGATAGAGTTTATAAAAACATATTTTGAAAACTTACCGTATTTCGTACCTCGCGTATTTCGGCTTTTTTTTGCTTTAAGCTTCAATTGATGATTAAAAATAATGCCAGGTCACTCCCTTATCTATTCTATTTTCAACAAACCAGAAAAAAACTTTTTTACACACCAATCAGTTGCAAAAGCTTCAAAAGATTGAACATCAATATCAAATACTTTTTTCAAGCTTTACTGGGCTTATACTCGGCCCGTTGGCATAGCGTGTACGACAAAATCGCTGTTGGTGTAAACTGAACTGATTTATAATTCGATGTCAAGTAAGCAGCAAGGAAATAAAAATAACTAACAGTAAATGATGACAGACATCAAAGAGACTGCAAAGGGATCGTTAGATTTTCTAGTCTGCAGCCACCTTTGCAAAATTGGTCGTCATAGAAAATAGTACAAATTTAGTGAAAACGAAAAGCTAACGAAAAAGCAAACCAAAAAAAACAATCAAGCAATAGAACACGCTCTTAGCGAATGTATGTGATGCTGACTTTTATACTACTGAATTAGACAAGCCTGTATTTCTCGTAGGTTTGGGTTTGATTTTCGGGCTTGTGAAAGCGGACATAGTGCCCTAAGGGCTTGCCACCGCTGCGATGTTCCTTCGAAATTTAAAGATGTGTTACCTAGGCACTAATTTGCAGGTATGGGGCCCGCCACCCAACGTTTAGTCGTATTAACTACCACGCAAGTATGGCAAAGGTTTGATATGAAGTGGGCTTTGACAGTTTCAAAAAAATGTTGTTATTTGTATCCTCCGCTACGCATCATACACTCAGACCCACGTTTGTTGAGATATTTTAACATCTTTTACAGGATTTAACTGTCGCTGTTCCGGACCAACAGTCCTCTGGGTCCAACGTCAGTTTTCAAATTCAAGGTATAGTAGCGATAAATATGAGTAACGAGTAAAACAGTTCAAAGCTATTAGGCTAAAAGTTTGATTAAAATGACATTATAAATCCATCGAAATTCAATAAATATCAGTGATTACTGATTAGTTTAAATCCAATTCTCAAGATCTTAGATTAATTTTAACGTATTCAGTTAGTTGTCAAAGAGGATTCGAATCCAAGCCCGCAACGACTCTTGACGTGTCGCCCGATCTTAGTGAAGTCGAGTTTTTCGTATAAATTTTGTGTTATGTTACCGCTCCGAAATGCGCTGCTAGTTTAAACAAATTGGTGTGTATCAAAAATGTCTTTTCTCATTTACTTTTGCTTCCGAAAAATCACGACTTTACATCTTTTAACTTATTCTTATTTAAACAGAAAACCTTATTCAAATAGAAACAACAATTAAAGAGCAGAATTAATTCAAAGCTTAAACCTATCGCTAAAGTCACAAAACTACAATAAACTCACACAGAGTGTAATTTAAACAAACGAAAGAGAAAAGGCAGAAAAGAGAAAAGGCAGAAAACAAAAGTGTGTGAGAATGTGTCGCTGCGACGGTGCTTTACAACCAATTTATCTCCAATACGTTAATCAGAGAATCTCAATGGTAGCTTAATTTGCCTACCACACCGTGTTTGCTTTTGATAAGTCTGACGCCGCATTTCCAGCTCTGTAACATTTTGGATATAAATGCTTATGAACAACTGGCTCTCTTCTATGGATTGCCATCTTAACGTTGCAGGGAGGTTTGACTTTTCAATGACCCTTAGGGCAATGCCGTAGTGTTTGATCACTTCTATCAAGATAACTCATGGCGGTAAGGTTGAAGAAACAGACTTTCCGCAGTAATCCAACACTGTAGCCACATGGAAAGCAGAAAAAACATTATTTTACTTTCAGGCGAACCGCATGCCCTTGTTGCAGTCAGTGTTGTTGACCGAGAAGCTTATTTGACTTTTAATAAAACTCGTCTTGTGAGGGACTCGATGTTTGATGCCATGGCTTCTCATGAGCAAGGATGCATGCGAAATGGAGGAAATGATACCAGAAACGTTTATTTGGTGAGAATTTGTTTGTTTGCTCTATTTATGGATGTTTTGGTTCACATCAGTATTAATGGATTCAGAGCTCAACAATAGCCCAGATGTTTATCCTGTCTGTATGTCCATTGTCGCGTTCGAGTGGGCTAAAAGACCATTGGTTTTTCATCACAATGGATAGCCTACTTTAAAAATGCCGTAATAGTATTTTTTGATTATGACATCGAACATTTGATTATGATGAAGCAAGCCCGTGTTGGGCTTTCGACCCGCTTAAACAAGACATGTGAACAGATTAGTCATTACATTAGTGCATCAATACTTCTAAGAGTACTAAAAGGTATCTTTATTCTAATAATTTCTTAAGCTGCAGCTATGGCTGGTTAATTAATGAGGACTATACACCTTTGCAGAATGCTGGCTTAGTTATTTCTTCTGAAGATCTTTTACCGACTTTGATTGAGAGCTTAGACGATTGCGACAGACTTCATGAAGTTGTTCATCAAAAGAGGAGCACAGTTGAAGACGCGGAAGGGAAAAGAACTAATCGACAAACTGACACTAAACACAGCAGAAGAAAAGGTAAAAAGTCGTAAAAACTTATTCAAAAGGGTTAAATTTTTTGACTTTACACCGAACTCTGCTTGGTATGCTTTTAACAAAGTAAGAATAAATTTGCAGCACGACCACGCATTTCCACAGCAGCGCTAACAAGTCAACTTATCAGCTTGTTCTTCACAGTTCACACTACCCTTCTAATGCTGAGCGTCAAGTAGGAAAGATGTTAAACCAATGACTAAGACATTGGTTTGACCCGACTTGGAATCAAACCTGAGGCTACTGCTACAAGAGCAGACGCTGAGTCTACCCGCATGGCCAATCTGAACTGCAATATATCCGTAGAATGATCAAATTGCTAGGGATGTGCCTCGAGAAAAATTACTCGGACTCGCCGAGTAACGAGTATTCACTTCACAACATTACTCGGCCGAGTCCGCATCCGAGTATCTACGACGTCAATATATGGACTCAAAATTAGGTGAAGAGCAAAAAAAAGGTTATCACGTCCGTAGAAGTCCTAATTTCGACCCAAATTCGTATAAAAAGCAAAAAAAAAGGTCAAAATGAAAATGGTTTAATACTCGGCCGAGTATCAATTAATACTCGGACTCTGCCTTATTACTCGGCCGCGTACTCGGACTCGACTCGGCACATCCCTACAAATAACCAATATTTTTTTAATGCGTTGTAGAAGAATTTTTGCGACAATGTGATCGAGATGGAAGATTCATATTTCCGATTTTTCAAAGTTGCGATGCTCGCTCTAGACGTGTGCAAGACAGATTTGAAGGAATTTATCCCGAATGTTCGGTCGCATTTCAAATAGCGTGCAATAATGCAACAGCTGAAAGGTAGACTATGTTTTTTTAAGTTACAGTACATTATATACAATTGCAACTTAGGTTCGATGCCCAAAAGTGTATTTTAGTAGAACGCTGGTTAAGCGAACGCCGGTTATCTGAAATGTCTATCATCCGAACACGATTTGATGTAATGGACACCTGGAAGAAATTCTGGCCTGTTGCTGAAAAATTAGGACATAACAAGCGGCGACTAAAAGAGTGACAAATTTAAAACAAAACAAAAAAGTGATTACTATACTGCCAATGCTAATAATATACCATATATATCACAATTTATGTGTACTTTACAATGTATACTGTATATTTCGTAATATTGCATGTAATTGTCCAAACAAATCACTTATCCGAACCACACCTGGTTTTAATTAGTGGAATGATTGGCGTTCTACGGTGCGTGCATCAAAGAAGATTACCTAGTTACGCATGCGCCAAATCTCACGCAACTTGCAACGCTAGGTCCAAATATTCAAATAGTTGTAATCATCACCAAGGAACACGTTGCAGGCAAATTTCTTTCAAAATCGAAAAATCAATCGTTATTATGCCCGCGGTATACACTGAAGCGTGTAACGTAGGCGGAATCTACCTTCGTCGCTTAATTGGCGGCTGGGCCACACACCTTCAAACTACAAAAAACGTCGCAGCAGTGCCGAGCCGTTTTGAACTCGGAGTCCAGTTTGATCGCCGGCCCGGGAATTAAACCCAGACCTCCCGCCACGACAAGCTGATCTACTCAGCATGTTTTGCTGCCATTTTTGTGTAAGTAAAACAAGTTATTTTTAGATTTCTTATGCGATTACAATTAGCCCAATTAAGAGGTAGGGGGCCGATAAGTGGTAAGATCGACCTACCACCCCTCTCTTTCGATGTAATTGAAACATCATTATCACAATCCAGAGCACAATTTCAAGAGAATTTGTTGTTTGCTTCAACGACATTGTAAGTCTATCGTTATTGAAATTGTAAGCTTAGCTTACAAATGTTGCCGTATGTAAATATTAAATTTGAACTTGATTAATTAAATGAAATTTTTATTTGAATATGGTTGATGTAATTCAATTGAAATTTTTTGTTTTCATTTTTGTTGACCTTTTTTATGTAAATATTAATTAAAAAATGCATTGCTTTGTTAAGCAATGATATTTTCCTGTAATACAGTACCGTTTCCTTTTTAGTTGTAAGTAATTTTGAAGCAGGCAATAGTTTTTGCAGACATTAGTATCTAAGAAAAAGCACATTTTTTACCAGCCGAATGCTTGTATGAACTAACCGATGATCTATGTGCAATTTTATGTTCAACTCGGCCACCACGGCGGGTGACTGCTCAGCTGGAAGTTTATCCTTTTTCTGCAAGAAAGCGATGGGTATTGGGTACTCTCTTAGCTGGGCCAAGAGTTTCCGCATGCCTCGCCACCACCCTAAAACGGGGTAATCTCGTGAAGTGTCTGTCCCAAAACCACAATAAGTTCGCTTGGCTCGGCTTGTTTCCTACTTTGTGAAGCTGGGAAGCTGTGAATACCGATTATTGAATCATTGGCTTGACCCGACTTTGCTGCTCCAAAGGAATATAATTGATTACAGTAACTATTAAGGTCCTTTGATGATCTTTAACCCCGAAAATTTAAACTTTATTTTAGCTTTTATTGTTAAAAATAATTTTTTAATAGATTTCGGTTATAAATTTTTTCTCTTATTTTAATTCTTTTTTGAAAACTGCGCAGGAATCATAATGGTGTTACGACTATTTCTACCCACGCATCAGCCGATATCACGCCATCGACCTTTGAAGTAGATGCAATCAGCATGGCTTCAATTTCAAGTAGTAACAATAAACTTATTCAACTGTATAGGCTTATCCATGTCCACTTTTTGTGAGCCAAAAAAACCGAAGCTGCCTGAATTATAATCAAATTTTCAACACCGTATATTAAAAAAAATTAACATTGAATTTGTCTGTGGCGGCCGTCTTGGGTCTTGAGAATGGACTTATATAAGCTATGCATGAGCTGTTAGGCAAAAACGTTAACAGACTAGGCTTGCTGCCGTAAAATTATGCACTAGGTCGGATGTAGACAATGAGAGGCCCCAGTCTATTTGATTAACGAGGTCCTGGCGATCAATGATTACATTCCTCCTACGTGTACTGTATAAAGGTCTTGATTGTCGAATTCCAAAAAAAGGGGGTCGCCCTTTACTTCTCCGAGGCTTTAGGCTAGCCTATTGCTAAATTTGGTCTTGATTATAATTATGAACAACTTTTTTGTTGTGCCGACCACATACGCCACTCGTTACGCGCTTTGGAGTAGGCTAATTAAATTTTGATGTCATAATTATTCATTCAATTATGACATCAAAATTTAATTGGATGAATAATTATGACATCAAAATTTATTTATGATGCAGAAAGCCCGTGAAATTTTGGCTTTCTAAACTTGGACATGTGGACTGGGTAAGTGTCACAACTGCTTGTCACAGTTGTCACAACTGCTTGTCACTGTTGTGACATCTCTTCTGAGCTGTGTTGCCCAAGGCCCAGGTGCCAAGTCGCGGAGATGTTCCCCGCCACTCGTTACGCGCTTTGGCGTAGGCCTAATACTGCTAGTTATATAATAAAGATTTCACTTGTTTTTATTTTTATTGAAGACAAATTATTTTACAGATGGCTTTTGTATTTCGAATACGGAAAACCTGCTTATTTCCAAAGACATCTACCTCGAAGTAAGTCTTCCGTTCTCGATTAAGGTCAGAGAACGTGGCGAGCTGAGAATTTCTCTCTTCAATTCCAACCCGAAAAATGGCTACTCCGATGTAAGTGTATGTTTGTTCTAAAGTTCTTCGCATTTTTATCAAATGCTTTCTATGTAGGTCAAACATGATGGCCCAAATAAGCTAAGGGCGATACTCCCGTTATCTTTCAGTTATGTTAATAGGCTGCATTAGCTCCATAAACATGCAAAAATGCAAAATAGACTAAGCATTTTCAGAAATTTTTGGGGCAGCAAGATCGATACTACTCAGGAAGAGAAGTAAAGCCACAGTAAATCTCAAAACTAAACGTTTCAACAGTACACATTCAGCTGTCATCATCAGCAGTGCATGCAAGACAGTGCAAAACTGTAAGAACTTGAATTTACAATGCTAACTTCCTTACAGTTAAAATTGTAAATTCCAGTTTTTATGTAAGTTTTGTACTGCCTTGCATACACTGCTGATGATGACAGCTGACTCTATGTTTTTGAAACGTCCAGTTTTGATGTTTACTGCGGTTTTCCTTTTTATGCTATTTTCGTGCCATGCTTATTGTATTCCGAAGATAGCCTGCTATTCAATTGTAGCAGTAGCAGTGTCTTTTTTGTCCGCACCTTCAACACGATCAGAGATACGACAAGATGAAGGGAATAAAAGCAGAATGTTTATTTACTGTTCAATAATCTGATCTTAATTTCAGTTGACTATCAAAGCCGAAATACCCAATGCTTTGTGCACAAACTACACCAACGGTAAGTTTATACTTGCTATGCATGGTTTACACTAGAATACGATCGTTACGATCAGGGCCGAAACTAGGCAATGCGGCCCCCCCCCCCCCGAAATCATCTTTCGAGGCCCCCTAAAATTTTTTTCTTGAATGGTGATGCAAAAGAGCGAGCCTCGAAGGGGCGATGCCAAGCTAGGGGGGTCTGGGGGCATGCTCCCCCAGAAAATTTTGCGGAATTTGACCTTATTTTGGAGGCTTTTTGTGCGTTTTGAGCCTTTAAAATTCCTCAGTTTTAACAAGGTTTAGTAGTCTGTTTAACTAGGTCCCTTCCAAACCCACTAAAATAATGCTGCAAGCAAACCCTACTCCAACATTTCGCTACCTATGCGAAAAAAAAACGTTTTTAAGGCTTATTTTTGCACCTTTCACTTGAGGATGAGGGGCCCTTGGCAGGAGCGGATCCTGAAAGTTTTGGTGGGGGGGGGGGGTGTGATTTTAAATTAGGTTGAATGTTAACTAAATACAAAGACGTTTAGTCCCGGAAACGGGCGTAAATAAGTCCTTTCAAAATGTTTCATGTCAGGGGCGTATTCAGAATTTTTTCAGGGAGAGGGCACCAAATTTCGTCACTTTTTCAAGCGCAATCTTTTCCCGGCAGAGTTAACTTTAAGCAACTTAAGTAACAAAAACGACTTTAGGGGGGTCTGAGGGCATGCTCCCCCGAAAACGTTTTGAAAATTTGCATACTGTAATGGTCGTTTTAGCGCTTTTCGAATAAATTTCAGGCAAAGTTTGTTCATATTTTTGGCCCCTAACTTTGAGTGCTTCATCAAATATGATGCATTTTGTAAGTTCAGTTTAGATTATGCGTGCTTAAGGCGACTATGGTTCATTGTTATGAACAGGGGTGCAAATCTATGTTGAGCATTGGGGGAGATGATTTAGCAAAATCGACCATTTTTCGATATTGGTGGGGATGATTTAGAAAATTGACACGTCTGCAGATGCCCAATTTTTTGCCCACAATGAAGTGAAGACCGAAAAAAAGGTCATAACGTTCCCAGATGCCGAATTTTTGCCCAAAATGAAGTGAAGACCAAAAAAAGGCCATCACGTTCGCTGATGCCCAGTTTTGGGACATGAAAATATTGCGGGGATGCTGCCGGATTATTGGGGGAGATACATCCTCCCATGGATTTGCACCCATGGTCATGAAGAGGTTCGAAATTATAGAAAAACTTTATTTATCCAAAGCATTGTTAAAAATGGATGGTGGGGGATGCATCCCCCACATCCCCCCCCTGGCCCTTGGTATGCCACTAAATGTTTGTTTGCTAGTTTTGCGACTGCTATTCGAAAAATTTACAGGGGCAGCCCATGGCCAAAAGCATAAATATGGTATGGGGGCCCCCACATCGCGCGAGTTAAGAAAAAAATATATTGAATCTTAGAATAGGCTTATTTAAGGCACCTTTATCATACGTTGATTAAATAGTACTGGGTACTGACTATTTACGGGGCCCTCTTTTTGTGCGGAGGCCCCCCCAGTTGGGGGGTTCGGGGGGCGCTAGTTTCGGCACTGGTCACGATTCAAAAATGTAGCAACACAGTACGATTTTTTAATCGCTTTTCGACTTTGTTTAAGTTTTTGTGCGAGCTTTTACGTCCTCATGCGTTATGCTACAATTTATGCCGATTCGGGACAAAAACTGGGCAATTTCGTCGAAAATTTTTTACGACGTAAAGACGTTGTTTCAAGAATTCTTACGATTAACACGATCCGCTCTTGGGATCTATCAAGACCTGTTAGGATCTATTGCGAGCGTAAAGTTTTGATCTGCTGGTTTTCAACAATCGACATTTTATTTCACGTTTCAAGCATTTTCGGCACGATTCTTGATTTTGTGGGGCACTTTATCTTTGTTTTAAAACTGATTCTCACCCTCAGGCAACAAAATAATGATTAGAAATAATACTCTAGGTAATAGGTCTTTCATAAACTCCTCCATTGTTTTTATATTTATATGAAATTTTGAAGCTGAACAATTACTAAAATAAAGCAGTAGGCCTACCGGCATTGAAAAATTGGCCACAATCATCACTTATTTTGTTCTTTTAAAAAATCAATAATTTTTGCTTTTTCTAGAAAGATTTTTATCACTGCTCAAATGAGATCTCGTATCTGGATGACCGATGTTAGGTCTTCTATAAAGATTTTGCTCAGATCGATCTCAAAAAATCTTCATTTTATGCGTTTCATTAATTATAATAATAGGCCTACCTTTTCTTCAAAAACTTAAAATTTCGCTTAAAAGTTTTCAATGGAAGAATTTGTTCTGTCAACAGGGAAATCTTACGCTTACCAGCTAAATCAAGGCATATCAGTATTTAATGGAAGTGATGATAATATGGTGATGGTCTTGATACGATAATTTTAACGAAAAAAAAATGTCGTTTCTAATTAGTGTTAAGAAAACCAAAAGCATAACAACCATTCAATTTTAACCTTTAAAAAGTGCATAAGTTTTTTAAGCAAAGTATGCAAAAATTACAAGAGGATAGATATAAAACCATAGCTTTTCTTTACTGTGGTATTTATTGTTGACAAATTATGTCCGAATATTAGTACAGTGCCCTCCAGGTAAAGGTTTTCTCTTTTTACGGTAAGGAACCGTAAAATTTATTTTGATCATCAACCAAACGTGAAATGTATGCTTTTATTTCATGGACTATCGTAATAGTTCACAATTCGTACCAGATCACGTAATTTAGAGCATCAACAATAAAAGGTACTAAACAGAGCTAGCGGTAAGTACTAATAAGCTCCGGTAACTTTTATTACGACGAGTGCGATCGCCACGTTAGGTCTTTCAAACGTGATGAACGTGTACAAAATTCAAACGGTTTGAGTTTTGTCCACGTTTGACACGATCAACAAGTTCACCAAGATTGGACAAAACGATTTATTAAGATCGCCAAGTTTCGACTAAAATTCGTAAAAACGTGGCGATCGTGGAGAACGTGGCCCTTGTGTAAACCATGCGTACTGATACGCGTCAGGCCGCAACGCGACATGTAACGTGCTAAGATGTTTTTTCCAACGATTTCTTGGTTATATTTTCTGTTCCATCAAGCACGCGTTTTAATTGATTTAAGTTCACCATTGGCATTTCATTTAAATACAGCGTAGGCTTTCAAAAATGTATAGGACTCAATAAATTTATGAAAATTGATGCAAAATGTTTTTTGCGTAGACTTTTTTATCTTAATTTTTTTGGGGTGTTTTTGAGTGTAAGCTTACGCAAAATCACCGCATTGTTATATTGTTAGGCCAATTCAATTAATTAAGATTGAAATGGTGCTATATCATTGACGTAAAAAAGAAACTTCAGGCGAAGGAGCTTACGAATCTCGAGCCCATCTCCCCTAAAAAATTCTGACGCCGCTCTTGACAATGACAGTTTGAAAGTTAATTGCTAATAAGGAAGTAATTTTTATCACTCCAAAAAAAACATTTTACTGCTTTAGGCTACTGACTGCGCTTTAAATTTCATCGTTATTCTTCTAGAAGCCAGCACCTCCAACACCCAAATTTTGGTGTCAAAGATCTCCATCCGTCGACATTCTACGCGTCAGTTGGTCTTTCCGATTTTCCCTAACTTGATTCCTGCTGGTGGCACAGCTTCTATCACTGTTCTTGTCACTCAATCACATTCACATAGTTATGACGAACAAGTATTAGATCAGTCTACAGGAAAAACTGAAATTCAAGTGAGTCGTGAAAAGCGGATATTAGATGAAACTCTCTTATGTAGCCATATCTCATTTTTTTAATTTTTAGTTAAATATGAAGTTCCCGGGTTGGTGAAGTACGGTGTTTAAAGCCATCGCTATCGGTGCGTGAGGTTTGAGGTTTGATTCCCGCGCCGGACAAATCGGACACAGCTTTGCCTACGGTTCACTCCGCTGCGACATTTCTTCGAAGTCCAAAACTGGGCTGCCCAGGCGCTAAAATTTCGGTAGTTGGGCTCCGCCCCTAGTTACACGTTTCGGCGTATTAGGCTAGGCTCACCATCAATGAAGATTTGGTTTCGATTCGATATTGGCTGTCCAAGATTAAACTTGTTGAGACGACCCACATGAATCTGAAGACCCCAATAGGATAAAAGTGTTAAAAAATGCTCTTTTATATACTTTTTGTTTTCTGTCACGGGAAACGGAAAGCGACTTTCGGCGATGCGCGTACCTGACCTTTTGCTGAATATGGATCTATGCATTGCTGCTGCTGGTGCAGATTTCAACAATCGAAGTGCAAGATTTTACAGAAGGAAGCAACAACAAAGCTGGAGTTAGAATCTGCAACCGTGATGTCATAATATTGATGCTCCAAACCACTGCATTACGTTAACAGCGAGAATAATAATCACAAAACTTGCCAATCATCACGATCTATAGAAAAAATCTTTTGACAGGAAGTTGGTGAACTGAGAGAAATTTACCAAACGGTAGCGATAGATGTGAAAGAAGGCGAAACGCAAAATATTAATTTTGTGTTTGCTTTTCCTGAAAACTTTGTTCCTGGATCAAGGCAATGTTTTATCCATGCTTACTGTAAGTGGTATCAAAGCTTTTTGTTTTGAACTTATTTGTTTATTTATTTTTATTTCAAGCGTAAGAACGAGTTTGACGAAATGTAATAAAGGCTAAGTAAAACTAAGTAGCATATACCATCTTTCTCTTTCTGCACAAAAGCAGAATAATGATAAAACTAACAAACAAAGTTACTTTTAAAAGTATTGGACAAAAAAACTGACAGTTTATAGAAAGAAACAGCGAAATGAGCTTGTACTATCAGTAAAATTTTGTCTACTGAATCTGTATTTGTTATGGCCTGGGTTATATCGTTATTCGATGGTTTCTGCATGAATTAACTTGATTCTCTGCACAAGAAGAACTTATCGAAAAAACGTGACAAGGAATAGCAGACTGTAACTCCTTTTTACAGTATATTAGTAGCGAACTGTAAGCTACATAACACAATTATTTGTACAGCTGGTTTGTGGTACGGAACTTGGAGATAGCCAACAAGACAAGTATCATAATTTTTTGTTTCTCTTCGCGATGAATTCTCGTTATATGAGCGTTTTCCGCTCTATTTTCTTCATTTTAACGAATCCCCTGACAAGTGTCAGACGACAAGCTTCAGGAATATAAACCCCGTCTTATTGACGACTATTTGTGTTTTTCAGCTAACTTTTTGGGGCCAAGTCTCGATGTAAACCCAGTCACTGGAGAGCCAAGAAGAGTTGAGGAGATTTTCAGGTTAAATTTTGAATTGGGATGCATAACTTTTAGAAGTTTTGACAAGATTCAACAGAAAGCACATCAGCAAAGCTGAAAAAAGTTACAAATTTCATTCCATTTCACCGATACATTTTTATTCCATTTCACCGACACATTTAAATTTAAAGGGGCAACACATAAAAGTTCTTGTTTAAGTAAATAGATCTCGGCTAGGAGCTACCTTGTAATTTACGTACTTTAATGTGTATTTGTATAATGCACTTTATGATTGCGCCCCCTTACCGGAAATTATCGCATTTGTAAAAACATTAGAGACACCGTTGTTTAAAAACTATTTTTTAGAGCACCATATGGAGGCGGAGAACAAACGATGATGGTTTGCGGGCCAAATATTTATATCCACATGTACTTGGAAACTATTGGAACACTAACTCCGGCCGTGCAACCCCGATATGGCGCTTCAATAAAAAGAATGGAGGATTGTGAGTCGTTGACCGTTTTACCATCAGAGTCTGGGGCGAATTCAGAAAAAATTGGGGGAGGACAGACTAATCATTGAAAAAAATGCTTATTTTGCAGTGTTGACAGTCTAAATGTATGGAAGTGCCAAGGTGTTAATAGGCTATATTCAAGTACATATTTTGGGGAAGGTCTCAGCCCCCTTAGCCTTACCCCCAGTTCTGCCAATAAAAGTTTTTAACGTAAAGCAGAATAAAAATAACATAGTGATTGCTTAGAATGAATAATAATTATTGCAAAGATAAATTGCAAACACTTATTGATTTTGACAATTTAATAGCGTTTTAAAGTGAAGTAAGTATTTTAGAAACGGTTAAATGTTTTATTTGCCCTGTGGCCGATTTGAGAATCGAATATTAAAATATTTTAATTTTCGAACCATATTATATTTTGAGCATAAAATTTGTCTAACTTTTCTTGTTCCAGGTTATGCTCGTGCATTAAGTTGGAGATCGGTGCACACTCATCCTGAACGAATAGCATTTTCAGTCTGGGTTCAATCCCCTCCTAGTCTATGGTAAAAATAGTTTTTCGCATTCTTATGGTTACGATTAACTAGAAACCAAAGAATTGTTTATGCTTATGTAATGTGCTCCTCTACATAGAGTTTTAAAGATCTGTTTAACAAAATCATGGATTAAAGCTGCGAAGGTCCTAGAAGGTTGGTCTCATTTAGTATGGTCTAATAACGCAAAGTTGCGCGGAGACCGTTGAACTGAAGAAGAAGGTTAACCTACTTTATCTGGGCTTTTTTTTTTTTTTTTTTTCGCTCAGAATTTGCGTCAAAGTGAAATTACTGTCAAAACAGACGAAAATGTAGCAAAGCAAATCAAAAAATAAACCAAATCTTCATCATACTTACGCGCGGTATTGCACCAAAGCGCGCGACGAGCGGTTGGGGTTTATCTCCGCGACCTCTTGCGTCTGGGCAACACAGCTCCGAAGGAGCGATGCTGCGGTGGCGATCCATTCGCGACAGTTAGACTGTTTCCATGTCCACTCAAAACGAGGGTTTTCTAAACGTGGGCCGAATTCAAAGAGGACTTTTTCAGCCCACTTTTTCCAAAGTCCTTTGTTTTTTTAGACCAGCTGTTTGCGTCCAAGAAATCCCACGATTTCGCTGAAATTAGCTCCTATAAAACTTGAATACTCCTATAAAACTCCTATAAAATCGTGGGCATGGTAACAGATTAATTGTGTCCGATCTGACTGGCTCGGGAATCTAACCCCAGACCGCCCATAAGCCCACAATTTTTTGGCATGAAAACAGATTAATTGTGTCCCATCTGACTGGCCCGGGAATCTAACCCCGGACAGCCCACACCAACGTGCGAACAACTGTGCTATTGGTCGGTCATATAGTGAGACAAGCAATGGAAACACTGCAAG
Source organism: Trididemnum miniatum (assembly GCA_964006365.1). Taxonomy (NCBI): domain Eukaryota; kingdom Metazoa; phylum Chordata; class Ascidiacea; order Aplousobranchia; family Didemnidae; genus Trididemnum; species Trididemnum miniatum. Next base: position 21,984,680 of record OZ023237.1, on the reverse strand, counting down.
CAGACATGTTGCAAATTATCCATGGTTTAATTCGCAAATAATTATTATAAATTTATGAATGCGAGAAACTAAAGATTGCTAAAAATACAAAGTGGCCTACGAAATGTGTTTAAAACAGAGTTAACTGAGCGTTGTGATGAATAATGGAAAATTCATCATGCAATTTAAGAATGCTACTAAGATATAAGCAAGAATTTTGTCATAAAATGGTTGAATATTTTTTAGGTTAAATGCTTACGTTATAAAAGTATTTGCCCGTGCCAAAGACTACTATGTTGATTTGGACATCGGACCACTTTGCACAGCTCTGAATTGGATGGTCGGTGAACAAACTTCAAGAGGTTTCTTCAATGAAAGTTACCACACTTTTCACAGAGAGATGAAAGTAGGTCTACATTGAAGTAACATAATACCCTGCCCACATGCCCAGTTTAAGTGATCCTAACGATCTACGGGCTTTCTGCGCGTCACATTTAAGTTTTTGATGTCGTAATAAACGTCATTAAGCCATCAAAAACCTAATTCTGATGCAAAAAAGGGCCTTTAAAACCAGTTAAACTGAACATGCCTGTGGATTGGGTGCAGAGATGGACATTTATCGAGATAATTTATCGGCAATAATTTATTACCGATTATCGTTATTGCTCAAAATAGCTTTGATTTATCGATTACCGATATTGCTTTTGTAATATATTTTGTTATGGCCGATAAATTATTGCGATAATTCAATCTTCATAATAAGTTGGCGCTATGAAAAAAATACACGGTGTCTAATTAAATCAATTTTTAAAAAATCTCTCTTTGGTTTGTTAAATGCCATTGAAGAGTCTGTGAACTGCTCTCTCCTCTTGAAATATCTAGAAAAACATTTTTGCAATATGATTTACAAAAAAATCTTTGTCAAACACATCGAAAATTTACCGCAACATTTATGGGAAAAATTTATCGGCGATAATTCATCGATTACCAATATCGCTTTACGAAATTGAGATTTATCGATTATCGGTATCGCCCAGGAATTTTTTGAAATTATCGATTATCGTTATCGATTTAGAACAAAAAGGTTTATCGTACCTATCACTGACTGGGTGATAATGTATTTTTTTTTATTGTGGTATTTGTGTAACCACTTTAGAACTTAGGGATAATGCAAAATAACGTCAGAAATACACCGGGGAGTCCAAGGAGGCTGAAGCCTCTCTAAATTTTTGGTTATACATACTAGAGCACCAACACTTCTGGTAAACGCGTGAAACCACATGATAAACGATTTTTTTTTATCTCCCTCAATTTTTGCATGGATCCCCCCCTGAATTAGACTAAGTTTATGAACCCCTGATAGCACCAAAACATCGCGTTTTACTCTTATTTCCATTGGATTACACCAGGGCTGTGAACTCAAACTCCCTAAACTCGCTCTTTTTTGTCGAACTCGAACTTGATCTTGAAACACAAAAAAACCCTGAACTCGAACTTGAACTCGATCTCGCAAAAGTTGAATGAGTTTTGAATTTATCCCGAACTTGACAAAAATTGCTTGAACTCAGCCAAAACCCGATAAAATCTACTTGAATTCAGCATAAACTCTTAAAAATTACTGAACTCGAACTTGAACTCGGTTTATAATTTTTATTAAACTCGAATTTGAACTCGGTGAAAAGGCGAGCGAGTTCACTGCCTGGATTATGCATTGTATTCAGTAATTTTGCTTTTAGTCATATTTCTATTCGCAATTACTGATTTACAATAAGCTACAAACATGGAATTTTTAGGGTGTTGAAGGCCGCCGAACATTGGCAGCTTATGCATTGATTTCGTTGGAAGAATCTAAGCACTTATGTCCTGACTTGGAAGATGAAATTGACATGGCTATCACCAAAGTAGTAGACTACTTGGTTGCTGAGAAAGATCATTCTGCATTCCAAGGTCGTCCCTATTCCCTTGCATTACTAAGTTATGCATTTGCTTTGCATAATTCAAGTGGGAATCATACGAAGATGGTCAATGACAGGTAAGTGACAATTAAACGCTGAGTATTATAATTAATCACATCAAATCTTCATTATATTCGTGTTATGACGCCGAAGCATGTAACGAGTGGTGGGGCTCATCTCCGCGTCTTAGCGCCTGGGTAACACAGCTCCGAAGAAACGTCGCAGATGTGGAGAACCGTTCGAGACACTGTGCCGATTTGAGCGGCCCGAAAATTGAATCCCATGACCTCCGCACCGATAGCGTAGCCTATGCTTAACGAATTGATATTGAATCACTATCTTAGCTGCATAGCAAGACTGGATACTCTTCGGTGTAGCCTTCATTGCTTTATCTCATTGTTAAGTATTTTAGTTTGTGCCTTTGTGATGCCTCAAAGATCTTTAAAGGTTGCCATATTGATTTTAAAATTTTTTCACCCAGATTATCCTGAGCTTTTCTGATGAGACTAAACAATGTTGAAACAGTCGCCGTCAGAAAATTGAATTTATTAGAAATAAAAATTTATCAACGCAGTAGAGTTAAACAAAGAGAAACAAGAAATGCAAATAGGAATTGAACAGTAAAATATTTTATGTCAGACTCGCTTGATATCTTATCAATTTGCTAAGCACGCTCAGTTGCTCAATGCTCACCCTTAGGACCGGAATCACAAATAGGCTAATTAAGCAGGGTGAAGCCTAGGGCGTCGGAAAAACAAGGGGCTTTGTCATGAACAAAAGGAGTTAACGCGATGAAGGAAAGACCATTTTGTTTTGGAAATAGACCATGGCGATCTTTATTTACTCCTACTTAGTAATGAGTCTGATCACCGATCTATGATCACTTGCTGCATACCTGAAATCAACATAGTTTAGGGCTTTTCATTGTCGAGCTCCGGCCCTGCCCACTCCCATGCGTCGGGTTGTCACCAATGTAGCCAAACGCTAGAAGGATCGTTCAAAACAGTGTTTCTTAACCGGGGTTCGACCGAACCCCTAGTGTTCGACGGAGCTGTCTTTGGAGTTCGGTGGAATTCCTTCAATATCCTAACAGTTTCAGGGGCGTACTTGGACGTCGGAAGAGTGATGACCTTTTTATATTTTTTTTTTGGTCTTCACCTAATTTTGGGAAGCAAATTGGACGTGGGAAGACGTGATGACCTTTTTTTTAGTCTTCACCTGATTTTGGGAGGAAAATTGGACGTCACGTTGTGGTTTCTAGGGTTCGGTTGAGACCGCCACGAAGTGGTTAGGGTTTGGCCGCTTGGCACTGGCTAAGAAACACTGGTATAAAGATATGAATTTCTTATGAAGATATGATTTCAAAATAGTTTTGTGTTCGTGGTTTGTAAGTCGCATAGTAGCACACCCTAAATGTTTTTTTCACAATTTTATGTCAATAAATGCCTCCTGTAGATACCAGAATGTTGTTTTCTTCACAGTCTGTTGTTCTTTAAGATGATTTTTACATTAACTATTTTAGGTTGATTGCTTTGCACCGAATATCGCCGGACAATAAAGAAATATTTTGGCGGGGGCGCAGAAATTCCACCATAGAAGGAACTGACGTCAATCCGTACTGGTATACCAGACCTCAGGCTGTTGATATCGAAGCTACAGCTTACGCTCTTTTAGCACAAGTACAAATCGCAAAAACCAGTGGTGGTATGTACCACAAAAAGCTTTTATGATTTTGTAAATCTGAATCTGCTAGTAGTAATAAAGCTGCTGTAGGTCTCTATTCCACAATATCTTTAGTATTCGGTTAATAAGCTCGTTTTTATTCTAGTCAAATACTTAGAGTGTATTGTATCTTTTGTTTTATTTTTTGCATTGGGGTGCTTTTTTCTCGTTTCTTCATCACGCCAAAATATGTAATTACTGACAGCGGATCCTGAGCGCCATTTCTTATGAAATAACTCCTTCATTGTAGACAGTATTAGGCTTCCTAAATTGGGCTGCAAAGCCTAGCTGCTGACTTCGTCTAGCTGGAAAGTGCTGATTTGAAAAGTATTTAACATTGGCGTAGAGAAACTTTAAAGGCAGAGCTGTAAACTACTAAAGCTATCCAAAGAGTCCGGCATATTTCAGTTACTTAGCACCATTTTTTTCTTTTTTACTGAAAAGCAAAGTCAAAAGGGGTCGTTAGTTGTTATAGTGAACCCTTTAGTATTTTCCTGCTTTTATAGTGAACTCTGCAAGTACACCCCGAAACTCTTTTTCCATCAACTACGTGGCTGCTATACTCGATAAATTTTTTAAAGATTTTGTAATGTTAAGATTTTTATCTGAATAATAGTAGACTGCGGTAGTATTTATGTATTGATTGATGAATGTCAAAATATTTTGTACTACATGGTAGAAAACACAGGTGGTGTGAAGCATGACGCCATAAGCCAGGCATGGGCAAACTACGGCCCGTGGGCCAAGTCCGGCCCGTCCAGTCCATGTACGGCCCGCCGGTCCTTTTATTCTGGCCCGCCCGCACTTACACAAACTTAAATTCTCACCGTGAATTTAGCGGAAGACCTTTTTTTCCTTTAGAGATTATGGATGACAGTGATTTTCAAAAAATAAGCCTCAATGGTGCAAAATCGGAATAAAAAACGAGGTGAAAACCTCTAATTTTGGAGATCACATTCGTACGTGGAACGTGACCTCCAAAAAAAGATCTTCACCTTGTTTTACTATGAGCGTGCGGCCCGCTGCTTCAACAGTTTTTCCAAATCAGGCCCTTCGTGTGAAATAATTGCCCACCCCTGATATAAGCCTATTTTTTTTTTGTCTGATTGGTATTTTCATTTTTATCTTCCCGTTGCGAGGAAACGACAGAGGCGCAATGCTTACTGATTATTAATCCAGACTCGCTTAGGAGTTGCTTGTTGCAGTGGTTTGCGGTTGAGTGTTTGCTTCTGACTTCTTTAATTTGCTTGTTAAATTGTGCCAAGCAGAAACAATCATCGTAAGTATCTTCATGAAGTACGCATAACAGGTTAACCTTGCGATCAACGCCGTCGTAAAAACGACTTTCCAAACCATCACGTCGCATACGTTAACATTTCTTTGCAAGCTTTGCTTCGTGCTTTCAGTGAGAAGTACGTGTAACCTGTATTGTCCCATAAGTCAATTTTTTAACTGGATTTTATTTTTAGCAAATCAAACTAGTCTGGAATTTTTGAGGAAGATTGCTCGGTGGTTGGTTGGACAGAGAAACGAAGCCGGGGCTTTTATTTCAACCCAAGATACTGTCATTGGGCTCCAAGCTCTAGCCACCTACCAAATATACATCAGTTCTCTTGTAAGTAAGCAAGACTGTTTACAGTGTTTAGTGTCAAAGGCGTTTTTTTGACGGCGTGGGCATACATATTTGTTTCCTGGGGGCAAAAATAACCATATTTATGTAAACCAATTTGTTATGACGGACCTAGACCTATCGTGCACCCTTTTGTCGATGCCCTTTTTCAGTGTGTCGCTTGTTGCTGCTTCATCATAATAAACTCCTTTTCCTCCTTATTACATTGTTGCGATAGGTTTTATTAGCGTAAACTGCACTAGAGGCAGCGTCAGTTTATAGGACTGCAATGTCACTGATTTACCAATTAAAATTGTTTGAATAAAATTTAAATGATGTTGTCGAATATTTTTTAAGAAATGAAGGAATGATCATGCTCAGTTTAAATAACGTTCATCACTTTTCAGATCTGGAGTAACTGAGTAAGGTGACATCAACTTCAACCCATTTTGGGGGGACTTAGATACGTTGACTTTTATATTCCATCTAGCAAAATGGAACTAAAACTATAGACTTGCTGCGAAAAAACAAATCTTCATTATGCAGTGCTAGCGGTATTACGCCCAAGCGTGTGACAAGCAGCGGTGCCCGTCACCGTGGCTTAGCGCTTGGGCAACACTGCTCCGATAAAATGTCGCAGCGTTGGCGAAGTGTTGGTGACATTGTGTACCGTTTGCCTGCCCTGGAATCGAACCCGAGACCTCCTTCACCGATGGTTATGTGCTTAGTAACTGAGCTAACCGGCTCGTTAGTCTTGCTATCGAGCTGAACTAATTACTGAACTAATTAAAAATGTTGGCAAAAAATTATCATAGAACCCCACTCAGCAATCAACTGATGTGACCGTCTCGCTGTCTGGAAGTTTTTCATCCGCATGGGAGCAAGGTTCTGGATATAGGCTGCTTCTCAATGAAAGCAATGACCAGTTTTCAGAGATTGTTCAAGTGCCTGATAGTGTTTTGAATGGAATATTTGTCAACGCCTCAGTTTCAGGTGAGATACTCTTGCGTGAAGTGTGAAGCGAAAGAGAGTGCATAATGTTTTAGGAGTTGTGCAATTCGAACAACACTTAATTACGAATAAAATCGCCAAAAGAAATTGAAATATTTTCAAACAATAAACGTTTCGGATAGAAACATTAACCATTGTCAATTTTATTCAAATTATTATTCTATTTGAAAAAGATTGACAATGGCTAATGTATTGTAACCGAAACGTATCTGTATTATTTGAATATATCTCAATTTGTTTGGGCTATTTATTCGTAATTAAGTTTTGTTCAAACTGCACAACTGGCCTTCACCAATTTTTAAAACTTAAATTAGCTAATTTATGAAATTACTGCAATTTATCACGGTATAAAATTTTTAAAAAAAGGAAAAGTGTTCCGGCATTTTCTATTTTTGGACAGGTCGGGGAGAAGGGGTTCTTTCTTACCGATGTACATACAGAACTCTTGTTAATGAAGAAGGATGTCACTTCAAAATCAATCAATTTCTTACAATCAAACGGGATAACTTTGATGATCCTGAAGCGACAATAATTTATACACTTGAAGTAAGTAAAACTATACTAGTCCTATGTCTTCTCATAAAACCTCATTGCCCGTTTGCAGCGTAGTACTTGCATACAAACCGTTTAACCGTGATTGCAGTATTGTTGTGGACTGGAAGAGCGCAAGATCATTTCAAAGCTTTTGTTTTTTCCCGGTAGAATTTCAATTTCTTCTTTAAAAGTTACGTCAATTATATTATTTACTGTTTATTTATTAAAAGAGTGATCTAGCCTAGTTTTGAAGAATTAAAATTTTCCTTCCTCCAATTCTGTGACTGAACCATTTTGTGTTTTGCATAGGTATCAATCGAAAAAACTGCAGGCTCTGAGGCGGAACTATCAGTTGTGGAAATTGGGATGCTAACTGGATTAACTCCTGATAAAAATTCGATAATTGCTATTTCTTCGTCTCATAGAGTAGACGGCATAGGTAAAAATTTAAATCATTCAAACGTATTTGCTGTGTCTTCTTTGTTTTTTCAGCGAAGGATATTATGTCGTGGGATGCACTCAAGTTGATCAAGAACACTGCGTTTTGATGATAAAAATAATAACATGTTTGTATAGCGCTCTTTCCTGAAGGAAATTCAAATCGAAAGCGCTTAACAAAAAATAAATAACAAAAACCATTACAGTGGAAACAGTAAAATTAAAAACGGTAGATAGAAATATGAAATATGCCCATAGCACTAGTAAAAGCAATTATAATGCTATGAAAGATTTGAAGAAAAAATGGTCACCGGTATTTATCTAAAGGTGTATAACTAAAAAACAAATTATATCATATTGGGTTATATACATTGTTTTTAGTGGAACGATTTGATATCAATGATGATGGTGTCGTCCTTTATTTCAACAACATCGATGCTGATGGTGTAAGGTTTGCAATTGACTTGGTTCAAACTGCTATAACAGTGTCGCCTCAACCTGCCGAAATCAAAGTCTTTGATTACTACGAACCATCGGTAAGCTCACGTTTCTTTCTGGCACAGGGCCGGCGCCAGTGGTACGCCAGAGGGGCCTGGCTCCCCCAATTGACATGCTTGGCCCCCCCAATTAACAAGCTTATTCTTTTGAAGACAGCGGCTTTTGTGCTTAATTTCAAACTTTGGCCCCTCTAAGTCGATTGCTCTGGCGCCAGCTCTGGTCTGGCATAACATTCAGTGATGGTTTCCAACCTCGTGGACGGGCCAGAAACTGTTAGCAGGACGCTGAGAATTGAAAAGTGCTTATTTTGCAGTTTTGTGCGTGTAGACTCTAGAAGTATTAATCTAGCAATATGTATAGGCTGCAATTATAAATTTATGGAGGGTGCTCTAGAACACCTTTACTCTCCCCCCCAACCCGCCAGTGAACCTGGAAGGTATGACTTCTGATAGAAAATAGATTTGCTGAAGATCAGCAAAAACTTGCGAAAATCATGACATATCCATAAAAACTTGAGTTAAGCTTATTGACTCATCCGTAAAAGATCTAGCTTTATTTTTCGGCTAATTTGCTACAAGAGACACAAAAAAACGTTGTATTAAAATGCACATTTTATCACTTTTTTTTTATCTGCTTGCAGGTAAACCAGGGATTTTTTAATACCTGGGTCGCAATCCAAAATGGTTTTAGGCATGATTGTGAAAAGTTTTTCCCACAAATTGCCTCACTTACGTCTAAAATTCAGTTTAAATTTTGGTGATACGCGAAGCATGTGACGAGTGGCGAAGCCGATCCCCTTAGATTAGCGCCTGGGAGATCAACACAATTCCAAAGAAACATTCCAGCGGTAACGAGGTATTGGCGACGCTGTGTCCGAATGCACCGGCCCGGGAATCGATCCCACTCTATCTATTCACTTCCTTAAACGTAGAATGGTGTTAGTGCTTAAGATTTGCGGAAAGCAATGGCATAGTTAGGCTATCAATAGGTAGTAAATATTGCCAGTCTGACACTCAAATAAAAAAAAATGGTACGTTTTAGTCCCCAGTCTGTAGGTCAATGTTTTTAATTTGATTTTGTTTGATTTGTAGCACCTACGTACTGTAAAACTTAAGCTATGCTAGAGCTTTATAAGTTACTATTGAGTTCGTTTTAAGCCCTCAGTTTTATGATTTTTGGTCTGTATTTTAGGTTCAGTGTTCCACATTTTACAATCTGGATGAAACACTTCATCAACCTCTGGAGTGCAGCAGCTTCGACTCGCAAATCTGCAACTGTGCCGAGGGTGGATGTCCGAAATGCAGGTAGGGCCTACTTAGATTTAAACGGGCCGACTACATCAGCCCCAGGCCTATAGAAGGCTTAAACAAGCCCTAAAGTTAAGTTTGGTTTAAAGCACTTGTGTTTGTGAAACTCTAAGCTGGGTAGCTGTCCATTCCAATATTTTCAGGTTGATATATGACTCGAACGCGTATCGATTCAAAGTCTTCTACCTGCAAAACTATAATCACTATAAGCTTGGGAACAAAGTTGATAAGTTGTGCTTGAGCCTATAACTAGCGGAACTATATTATTTGGCGCCGATTTTATGGATTCGTTGTTAATGTTTAATTGGTATTACTGACATAATTCCCAGTAAAGAAGAGCGGAAAGTAATTAACCGTTCTATTTTAATGTTGCGGTTGTTTTTAGAACACGAGATGATTATTTCAGCAATACACTTTGTCTGGATCAAAGAACAAATTGTCCTATATGCGAGAATGACAATTGTCGAAGTCCATTCGCGGAAGTTTGTGAAAGGTGAATTTTTAGTTTTATGGAGCTTCATTTATCTTATTGACCTGTTCTTGTAGTTGGAATTTAAATATTTTAAAGTTTAAATGAATGTTTTACTTCATGAAAGTGCATAGTAGATCCATAAGCTTTTCATCACGCAAACAGTTTTCAATGTTTTCAACTTTAGCTTTAATTTTAAACAACTTTTAGAGGCGGAACTGCAATTTTCCTAGGGCGTGGAAGGGCTGAAAATTAAAAAACAGACAGACAGCAGAAATATTTTTATTTTTCGAGCTCCAACAAAATACAGTAATGCAGCGAGGTTTAACAGCAGCCCGAAGGGAGACTGCGAATGGACCGATTAAGATCTTTGAGTCAAGCAGCCACCCAGAGGCTAAATCCATCGTTTGGAAAAACGATCAGTGGAACCCGCAAATAGAGCATTAGGTAAAATCGAGTGCTTATTTGCAATATGAATCAAAAATTTGTTTTTTTATACTAGTCTTAAATTTGTTAGATGATAGATTTCTAATGTCAGTGGGAATAGCGTTAAAAATTTTGACACCATGAAACTTGATGGACCTTTGACAACAAGAAGTTGGACATTTCGGAGGGTAGAGACTGTTTTGTGATTAGGACCTAGTTGCTCGATTATCAATTGTCGAGGTGGGAATAAATAGATCAAGGAAGCAATGGGGGAGAGTTTTTTGAGTGCAGATACATTAGTTTACTGATGTCAAAAAAAAAAAATGCTGGCTTTGCAGCTTGCTCCATCCGTTCTAAGTTATTATCACAGTACTATTGGTGTTGATAGACAGGCCTACAGTATAACTAAAAATAGAGCTTCTTTTTCCCGCCAAGAATTCACCAATGGCTTTGTAATGAGATATTTTTAAAATAGATTCTCTTTTTTTTCAGTAACTACGCGTATTTTGTCAATGTCCTGTCGGTAACAAGGGAGAGCAATGTCTTTGTTAGATTCACTGGATTTGTCAACGAAGTATTGAAACAAGGTGTCTATCTTAAGAAAGAGATAGGATGGATGACCGGTCGTACGGTAACAACATATCAATCGGTGCGGAAGATCTAAGATTCAATTCCCGGGCCGGTCAAATCAACACAGTCTCGCCTGCAACTTGTCTCAGCTGTGATGTTTCTTCGAATTTCGAAGCTGTTGTTGCCCAAGCACTAACTCGCAGAGAAGGACCCCTCCAGTAGTTACGCGCGCGCAGTACTGTGAGATACCGTGGCGAGTATAATAAAGATTTGATTTTTTATGACAATTTTTAAGCTGAGTTTATAAATATTTTTGATTTTTAGGCTAGAATGCGATCTGATGAATAGCATTGCATTCACTCTTCACTAGATAGTTTATCTTTTTTAACTGTATAGTAGTGTAGCTCCTTTTTTAAATGTGTCTAAGTATTTTTACATATATATTACCTTCAGTAAATCAAATAATGTTATGAAGCAGTTATGAGCCATATTGGCGTATATATCAATTTAAAATCTTTAATTTTTTTTTTTTTTAGGCGTTGAAGCAAACATAACAAATAACTCAACAGAAACATTCCTCATGAGAACAGACTGTTTTTCGAAGTGTGTGGACAACCGTCTTGACTCGGTGGGTCGTAATGGGTTGCTGTACAATGATAAACTACATAGCCCAATGGTTAAGACCTTTCAGCAACTTGCTGCTGCAAGTCTTCCACCTTTGTAGCTGTGCTGCGAGGATCATTGACAGTCTATCACCCCTAAGTTGTTAGCTGCGCTTATTAATACGAGACTCGTACATCGGCAATATTTGATACTCTGAGGAAGAAAAATATGCGAGATAAGATCTTATTCTTAGCTAACATTTAAACAGCTTTGTAGACTCGTCCCTATGGATACGAAATGGCGGAAGTATGCTCTGCGAATTGTTGACGTGCATTAGCATTTGGAGCTGATATGAATAAAATAAAGATATGAACGTTAAAATTATAAGTTGGGATAAATTTGAAACTTAAGTTTTGAAATTCAGAAATCGAAATATTTTGCTGTCAAATTCACACTTGAAATAGCTTGATATAATAACGATTTTAGAGTGAAGATTACATAAGACCCGGAAGAGAATTGTTAATAATGGGAGAGCGTATCGACGTCAGTTTGGATCGCAGCGGAAATAAACAGTAAGTCATGACGTGGTCTGTTTTAAACATGGAAACAAAGTGCGTGCAGGTTTACCGCAAATGCTTCTGTGGAAAGCATCATAAAAATGGAATGTAGCCAACTGTAACTACAAAGAACAGTGCTGTTTCTATATCGTTTTGTAACTGCAAAAGTTTTGTTGTACCATTAGGCCTACTAAATACTGTAAGCTGCACCTACAGTAATCTTACGCGCGCTTCATTCCAAAACTAACTCACGACACAGAATCTTATTTTTGAAGGCCTTGATGAATTGATCAGCGCCAAACTCAACCCCTTAACCCAGGGGTGGGCAAACTACGTCTCGCGTGCGGGCCGCGAGATTATTTTATGCGGTTCGCGGGCACTTACAGAAACATAAACCTTGCTCCTTACTGATATTGAGTGGAATATAGGACATCCGCAGACGTAATGAACTTTTTTGCTCTTCACTTGATTTTGAGTAGAAAATACAGTAGGACATCTGCGGACGTTGATGACCTTTTTCTTGCTTTTTACTTGATTTTGAGTGGAATATAGGACATTTGCGGACGTTGATGACCTATTTTTTGTGCTCTTCACTTGATTTTGAGTGAGAGAACATCTGCGGACGTTGATGACCTTTTTTTTGCTCTTCACTTGATTTTAAGTGGAAAATAGGACATCTGCGGTCGTAACAACCTTTTATATTTTACTCTTCCAATCAGTGCGGCCCTCGGCTTCAAAATTTTACCAATGCGGCCTTTCGTGCGAAAAGTTTGCCCACCCTAGCCTTAACCGTATTAAGCTACATGCAGTAAGACCATTTCAGAGCTTGCAGTCCTCGCGGAAAAAAAACTACATTTCGACGCACCACAGGCTTGCATCAAAGAAATATTACTTATTGTAGGCCACGTTTACTCTTGAGGCCTCAAGTCCTTCCTCATTATTACCCTGTTCACATGCCCAATTTTAGTGGGTTTTAGGCCCGCGGTCTTGGTTCTAGTTTCTGCATCATAATCCCCCTCTTGTTGTCATAACTAAAAAAGTGATTATGATGTCAAAAAATTGATTATGATGCAGAAACTTAAATCAAAAACCGCAGGCCTAGCTAAAGCTCACGAAAATTGGTGGACTGGGCAGGGTAGGCCTATATAAGTCCTTACCAAAACCTTTCTGGGATGAATACGTTGAATCAGTCAGGGATCTTTAATTTTTCTGGGATTGATATTTCAATTCATGTTACTACCATTTTTGCAGTAATTTTCATCTTTTTTCAATTCTTACCTTATTTGGCATTTTTTTCAAATTTTGTGTTTTCCCACTTGTTTACTTCCCTTTATTCCCTGTGGTTTCGTTTGATGAGAAGATTCTCCCAAAATCTCTAGTCTCACTAGCTAGAATCAGTTGCAATCTCCTCGTAACTTAGTTTTTGTATGTATTTACTTATCCTTCTATCACATTTATTTATCCTCCTATCACGAGATACGAGCTCAAGTTACAGTGCCTGGTTTCTAGCTAAATGACTTACAGTAAATTTGTAGCCGATTCAATATATCGTTATACATTTTCGCAGACGTATTCACGAACTTGATGATCATGGAATAATAGAGAGGCGTATCCCTTTCTCTACTTGCCAACGCAGACGAAAATTTGTCTCTGGGAATTGCCGCGGAGAAATAGCTGCATTCAACAGAGAGCGATGTCGACGTCAAAGCCAGTTTGTGACAGCTTGCGAAAATTACGAATTGCTGAGAGACAGGCTGATTCGTGAAAGCTGTGACTGAGTGTAAAAACACAAAGACTAATCAGACCTAACGCCAATGACCTATTGTGTGGTGGTTGGTTGTTATTGTATATAGTATTATTGTTGAATTTTGTTCATTACAATCGAAGCTCTTACCGAAATAAAATTCTGATTCTTGTCATTTCAAAATTATTAGAAGATAAAACATAGCCAGACCAAAGCTCAGTCCCGTAATTCTTTTTTATGATGCTTTTACACTAAGACCTAGAAAATGTTGCCAAGAATCGAACTCGCTACATGTGATCCCGGATATTAGTGTTTTAATTGCTAGACCTTCCTTTGGTACAATGGCAAAAATTGCCCTTCGGACCCGAACCAGCAATGACAAAAGTACGACTATTTCATAACACTTTGGTATGCCGGCCCATCTTACGGCTACCGCGCGTAAGATAATGACAAAATTACTGGTTGCAACCTACGAACGTCAGTTCTCTTACAGTTACCCCGTCCACATGTCCAATTTATATGGGCTTTAAGCCAACAGTGATGTGGGCTCGATGTCGCAATCACTTTTTTAAATTATAACATCGGAAATTTAATAGTTATGCAGACATTCCACAGCAACAAAAATTGGGCAAGTGAATAGGGTAACTGTTAACATATGCAGGAAGCAGGGGGCCAGGAAGAGCTAAACGCGCAGACGTAGGTATGGTAACACAGATTTCATCCACCCCTATTCAAAAGTAGTTGAAACGCCACAGGTTCTAATAACTCATAGACATCCACGATTTACAGTTCTGCACCAACTTCTGCATCGCTAATACAGGGTGACCCAAAAAAAACGGGCCCCAATTTTAATTATTCTAAATACACGGGGCCCGTTTTTTTTTAGGGTGACCCAAAAAAAAACTATCACCTACCTTGTAGACCAGTGTTTCTTCACCGGGGTTCGACCGAACCCCTAGTGTTCGACGGAGCTTTCTCTGGGGTTCGGTGGAATTCCTTCAAATTCCTAACACTTTTAAGGGCGTACCCACTTGGCCGCTGGCCACACGGGCTTGGGGGGGAAATTGGACGTCGGAAGACGTGATGACCTTTTTTTTGGTCTTTACCAGTTTTGGGGAGGAAAATTGGACGTGGGGAGACGTAATGACCTTTTTTTTGGTCCTCACTTGATTTTGGGAGGAAATTTGGACGTCGAAAAACGTGATGACCTTTATTTTTTGGTCTTCACCTGATTTTGGGAGGGAAATAGAACGTCGGCTTCAGTTGAGACAGTCACGAAGTCATTAGGATTCGGCCGCTTGGAAAAGTTAAGAGACACTGCTGTAGACTTTACATTGCCAGCATACAAACAAAACTAATAGCATTAAATGATAGAACTGCTTGAGGTTAAAATACAAATCACGTTTAATGCGTTACGAGAAATAATTAAATCATATTAATTTGCAGAAATCAGCTTAACGATATTATGTACTTTCACCACAAAATTTCATAAGTTGTGGCATAGGATAAGCTTTATCGTAAAAATTAGATTTCCAATGCAACTGCGACTTGTCAAAGCCTAATATGCAAGTGTAAAACCATGCGGTTTTCAGGCCTCTTACTTCAATCAATTACTTTTTAAAAACAATGATTACAAAGATTTTAAAAAATGCTTCTAACAGATAAATTCAGTTGATTTTACAAACGGATAATAATAAAACCACAGTTGAAGAAATCTCCAATCCTAGTATACGTTAGCCAGAAGTTCTTTCTTCATTGATGACTTAGTCGGATAATACTGATCACTTGGAGAGGTCAACTTGAATACGGACAGCACGATTCTGACAATTGAGCAGACCACACTGACTCCAAGCTCGATGGATGCAAGCTGTAAGTTGCGGTAGGCCCCAGTGGAGCTCAAGTGTACCACAACCCCCGTCAATGCTAGCACGAAAACTGGGAAGATACTGAAGACATAACGGAAATAAGGCTCATAAACGAAGTTTTCCAAGATGAACATGGCAATCACAAACACAAATATGATTGCCAAGCCAATTGTGGATCCAGTTTCTTGACTGACAAGTCCTAAAATAAGATATACCCTTTTTTATTACATTCTTTTAAAAAAGCGTTCGCTTTGTAGCCGGGAGACTGGGGTTTTATTCCCGGTCGGGTCACTCTAAAGACTTTAAAAATAGTATTCGCAGCTTTCGCGCCAGGCGCTTGGCACAAGCGAAAGCCCGAAGGGTTTTGTGTATGTGTTGTGTGTCATCTATGTCCCTTAATAGCGTTCAATCATTCGTGATTGATAATTGTAATGGGCCGCCAATTGAGAATGGCCAAAACAATGTGTGCTTGGACCCGCTGTTCCGTACCTTTACCTTTTTACCAAACCATATCTAGGCCTACAAGCCAGGTTTTTTTAGAGGTGTTTTACGTAGGTACCTGATGTAGGCCTCCAAAAATTAAAATTGGGTCTCTAACCAGGAAATTTTGTTTTAATTTGAATCCCTACAGTTTTATTTTGGGCACTTAGACAGTGTTTTTTAAATAATTGCATAAACATTTTCGGAAAAAGAAAAAAAGTTAAGCCGTTTGGTTTCAGGAGTGGAATAAGATGCATGCATAGGCTACAGGTCTTGTTTGGAAGCTGACCAGCTTTCAAATATACTAATGTCCTCAATAGCCTTAAATGCAAAGCAAAATCTTCCATAAAAACAGTTCGGAATAACCGATCAGCACAAAATGATGACCAAATCACGTTTAATGATGTACTGTAACACAAAAATGGCCCGATAAAACCGAAACCATTTGTATTATGCAACACGATTGCACATTATATAACAACGCAGACATTATTTACACAGAGTTAATCATTCTCGAACCACATCGCAGTTTTTGTGGGAAAAAATCAAGCAGCGATTAATAATTTAAGCAAACAATGTTACGAATGAGGTACGAAAGTGGTTTTCAAATTGGGGGACGCGATCAGCTTGTGGAATTCTGATTTGGTATTGATATATAGCCCAGAGTTGTCAACGGGCCGAAGATGTTGTTTGTTGAGTTCGACGCGACTCGAACCCGATTTTTCAATCCCAAACCCAACCCGAACCAGAATTTTAATTTATCAGCCAGGCTGAGCCCGATGTAAACCCAAAATCAAAATTATCACTTTAACTTTTGGAAGAAATTTGGATAAAAAAGAAAATGAGTTTTACCGATCCACATTTACACCCGTTACGAACAGTAATATTTATACAAAAATTTCTCTTTGCTGTATCCCAGCAATCGCGAAAACCCTATCACTCACTGAAAATTTCGATTTTCTTTGACGTCAGGCCGGATTGAAGCCCGACAATTTTTCAAAACCCAAACCCGAGCGGATTGATAACCCTGACATAGCCTAGGTCGAACCGAACCCTAGCAAATCCACCCATCGCATTGAATTGTGCAAGTAAATTTGATGAGTTGTGCTTGTTTTTTCTGCGTGCAGCAGATGGCCTAACACACATACAGTACCATTTTATATGTAAATATCATTACAGCTGCGCAGGGTTGGGAATCGATACCCAAAAAAGTAAAAAAATAATCAATGTTCGATAGTTCACCAAAAAGTAAAGAAATAATCGATTTTGATGGTAGTTTAAAAAAGTAAAGAATAAAGAATATTGTAATCGATATTCGATATTACACTGAGCATTTA
Source organism: Trididemnum miniatum (assembly GCA_964006365.1). Classification (NCBI taxonomy): domain Eukaryota; kingdom Metazoa; phylum Chordata; class Ascidiacea; order Aplousobranchia; family Didemnidae; genus Trididemnum; species Trididemnum miniatum. Next base: position 21,967,576 of record OZ023237.1, on the reverse strand, counting down.
GCGGCGTACGCGAAGCATTTTTTGTGATGTCCTCACGTTCATGCGGTAACTTACAGACAAACGACGGACATAGTATTATGCGAAGCAACTTTGCTATTAAAATCTTATTTTTGTTTTGTTTTTGCCACAAAAAAAATCATCGGCAAAAACAAGGTAATGACATATCGACAATTACTTTAAATTTACCAAAGTGAGATAAAGTAATCTGGACAAAAAGAATTGAATATGGAATATCGAATTGCGCTGAAAAAAAAAGTAAAGACAAGGCCATATTCGATGCTCATTTAAAAAAGTAAAGGCTTCAGTGCATTCGATGAACAAAAAGTAAAGAATATCGCAATCGAATATCGATTACAATCGATTTTTCCCAACCCTACAGCTAGGTTTATGTAAATATCATTACAGCAATAATCTTTACCGGTTTGAAGTTGCTAAATTTATGCATCTATATCACTGCAATCAACTACCTTCTCCATTCTCAAATATTTTTTCTTACTTTTCTGGTCAATCTGAACATTTTACTCGAGGTGCCACTGCGGGTTCAATGCAGCTTCCTCTATACAGAACTGTTAAATCGCAACGCTCCTTTAAATTTCAAGGTGCAAAATTTGAAACAGTATACCTAAATCGATTAAAGACTTGACTTGGGCTAAATTCTAAAGTGAGTTCAAATTTCACTTAGTACAAAACCACTGTAACTAATTCAATTTTATTGAATGTAATTAAGTGATCAATGTACGTTTGGTTCTTTTCATCGTCTTTCCCAGGTTCGCGTGCATATCTTTTTTACGAATAGGCCTAAGTTGTTTTTGAGTTCTTTTTGTTTTTTCTTATGGTAATTGTCGCTCAAACCACAGATAGAACTGATGTTTCGAAATGTTTGTGCATAATTGCATTGCTCGTTATCAGGCACCTGTGACCAGAGGTGGGCAGTAGCGCGCTACTTTTTTAGTAGCGGTAGCGTCGCTCCTTTTAAAGATTTGTAGCTTATAGCGGTAGCGTCGCTACTTTTGTAAAACGTGTGTATGCCGCTACCGCTACTTAAATTGGCCTGTAGGATTTTATGAATTAAGGAAAGCCGTGGTGTCAAATTTCTCAGACATGGATTAGGTTAGGAACAGCTACATCTGTTTGTAAAACGACTTAAGCTCTCGACTACGTTTAAGCAGCTTCGTCTCAGTTCAAAATAACTTGAACAGACTTCCCGTAGCGCTAGAATCTTGAGAAGTAGTAACGAAATTTCACGAGTAGCACTGTTTTTTGCTAAGTTTGCATGTTTGTTTCTTTTGCAGCGCAATGGGGGTCCGAGAGAATGGGAATGTATAACGCTGCTGGAGATTAGAGAGTAGATCAATAAAACTTATTTTTGTAGCGGTGGAGAACACAAGATTGACTAACTTGCAAGTGAATGTGATATATAGGACTAGTTGCGATGTAATTGGCATCCCTGCCAAACGACACATCACAATCGCCACAACCACCGATATGTTTCATTCTAGTTGTGTACTGTAAGTAATAAGCACGTGCTAACGGAGCTCTGCTATTAAATACTTAGAGTTGAAATAAAACAAATACTGTTACTTGACAGAGCAGGTATATTGCAGTTAACAACTTCGTGATACATTTCTGGTTTAAAGTGTTATTACTTTGATTAATGGCTACCAGTAAGAAACAAACGCTACGTTTTTTGTTCAGAAGTAGCGGTAGCGAGTACGGTAGCGCCGCTACTTTTTTATCAATTAGCGGTAGCGCGCTAGAAATCTAGTAGAGTAGCGATAGCGTCGCTACTTTTGCAGTAGCGGGTGCCCACCTCTGCCTGTGACTCGATGAATCTAGAGTCCCTTCCAGTTGCCTGGTCATGCGTGATCTTTTAGTAATATTTTTTTATGAATCATGTTTCTGTGTTTTGCGCGCGACAAATATAATACAACTACTGCTATTACTAGGCTAACATTTTCTGCTGCTGAACCAAAATTAATGTTATTTTTACGTGGTACCGAGAGTGATCGAAAAAACTGTAAAGGGATCGCAAAGCAATTTTAAAACTTTGAGAATCACTGCTGTTGAGTAAAACAAAACTTTACCTCTGAGTTGAGCTGAGTCCATCCCTGGACTATCAACGTAGATCAAAGCAATGGTAAACCCAAGCACAGTGGCCAAGGTAAGCCAGGTAGCGAAAATACTCAGTCCGTTGTGAATAAGTATGCGCATCACCAATAGCATGGCTGAAATAAAAAACATCATAACAAACCGGCCACATTGAAGGAAATTACTTTGTAAAATATCTTAATAATTGCTTAATGATATAAGCTGCTCCTGGCCCTGTGCACCACGGCCCACAGTTTTGGAAAATTCAAATTCTAACTAACAGCACTTATTCTCGATTTGCAAGTTGTTTGTGAAAGCATCTGCGCAAGAAGCGACAATTTTTGCGCGCTAATCATCAGGTGCTGAGAAATTACTATTGAGAATAATGGAGCCGAAACTTTAATATTGCCGCGAGTGAGACCGCGCAGTCACTGAGCATTTTAAGAGAACAGTTAGGGCCAAATTAAGAAGGAGCATGGGAATATAAACTCGCCCCCCTTTCTCGTCAGTTGCGTGCCACACTGCCAGACTTAAGACAGGGGTCGAAAAAATGGTCGGCTACTAACGTCAAAGATCTGCGAAAAAGCATGGGTCCCCAAAAACATTGGCCCCGCGGCCCCATAAAACCTTAATACGAACGTGTTAATAGCTGCCTGCATTATGCGTCTAATGGGTTTCTCTTCATCACGAACTGAACAAGTCAAGCAGAATCTTTAATCCATAAGCGTCGCGTCGTCGTGTGACTGACTTGTGGCTGACGAACTGCAAATTCAAATTTCGATAGAGTAGAACCTTTACGCCACTCACTTCGGCTATTCGTTTCGAGTTGTGGCAGATTATCATAAACCACTACAAGAGACGATCGAACAGCTTCCCACAGAGACATAGCTCCAAATATCAAAATGGCGAACGACGGAATCAGCAGCTCACGATCGAAAGCAAAGAGCCAAGCCACGGTTGCCAAGCAGCCGAGAATTGAACCAAGCAAAAATGACTACAAAACAGACGGACCATTATTAGCTCATTACGCTGGATAAAAATTCGATGATGTTAGGTAAATTTTATGTATAAGCTCTAACCTACGTTTTTCGCAACTAATTAAAATACACTTCTGCAGTCAACCAAACAAGACATCCCGTCGTTGAGCTTTTGGGGGTTGCGAACCCCTCAAAATATTTTGACCGAGAGCTCTCTGCACCCGTTAGTAGCAAACACGCAATAAAGGCTGATAAGAAAGGTAGTCATTTTTCAAGTAAGGCAGATTATTCATGCTGCATTTCTATTTACGCACCCTTCGGAAGTACTTCCTAGGAGCCCTTGCTTAAGGAACCTTTTACACATATTTACGGATCTTTTTGAAAACACCTCCAAGCTAGAAAATACCTCCAAACACAACCAAGGATCCCTCCGAGAGTTCATGCACCCCAGATTAAGCCCTTTAGTCCTACTCAGACACACTTTTGCTTATAGTCAGCTCAATTTTATTTTACCTTGGGGGTCAGCGTTGGAACATTGTTGACTGGGCTTTGATTCACCGGCAGAAAAATTGAGGCAAAAAGGTAGATACTACCAGCCAAGATAAAAAGGTAAATGATAGGCCAGACGGTTCCAAAAACAAACCCAGCAGGTGTAGCCTCGTTGTAATATTTGGCACTCAAATATCCGATTGAGTTGTTGAACAAACCTGCAAAACGTGAATGTAGACCAAGAGGCTTTTACACATTGGGCACACCCTCTTGATTTTTAGTTTGTCATAATTTCTTATCGTTAGGCGAATTATTCCACAATGGATGTTTTAAGTCTAATGCTTAAGTGTCGAAATCAATCTCGTGCCCAAAGTGTATCGGATTCGATCGCAAACCGATTACAATCACTCCGACTAGTTTCAAAATCATGTCGGAAATAGAATTAGTGCAGTAAAATAACTTTCAAATCAAACATTGATTATGCTCGTGGTGCCGAAGCGTGTAACCAGTGGCGGGACTGATCTCCGCGGCTTAGTGCCTGGGCAACACAGCTTCGATCTCGGAAGAAACACCGCTGCGGTGTCGATCCGTCTCCGACACTGTGTTCGAATTGACTTGCATCGGAATCGAACTCAGAACCTCTCGGATCGACAGCGATCTCATCAACCACTATACGCCTGCCGGTCGGTGGGAAAAAACATTTAGAAATTCGAAAACATGAAGCTGCTGCTCTACTGTATCATTTTCAAAAGAGGGGGTTTGATCCAATATAGCCTATTGTGTGTTACAAAATTTTGAAATGGCACTGATTGGGGCAGTACACAAAACAGTACCGCTACTATAGTGAAGGACTCGTTGGAATGAATTAAGAATTCCGTACGTGGTGAATTTGACAGACGAGATAGCATAACTTTATGTACCTGGGACTTGCACTGCGTTGAGAGTTCCCATTACGACAGCTGCAATGGTGCTGAGAAGAGACAGCACCACCAGCGCGTAAATCATTCCATTGGATTTCTGAGACAGAGAACGAATATTGGACATGTTGAAGAGTGCTCAAGTATTTATAAAATTTTCTAGTAATACCTTGTTTGTTCTGTAAGAGGTAAGGCTGCTTAGAGAATGATATCCAACGCAAAGCCTGTTTTTCTAATTTCTCAGTATCACAGATTTAAATGGGTGTAATATTCTTGATTGCAATTTCTGTGTGACTGCTCGGCTTCATTGCCCTCTGCGATACATAAACCACTGCCACTGCGTTATAACATAACTTACTGCCAGTGCTCGAGTTGTTAAAACACTTGTCGGAGGATAGTACAACTTTTCACGCAGTCGTAAGAAGGGACGGTCAATATACTTGTAAGGGAATGGTTTACGTTAAGATGTTTTATGGGAGATGGTGTTCTTTTCCGGGGGGATGGCATTCCCCCACATCCCCCCTCAACTCGAGCACTGCTCACGGCTATAAAACTATGGAATTCTCGGTTTTATTGACTATCTGCAATACTCTGCCTTACTGGATGGACATTTTCCTTCCCTGATAGGTCTATATTCGTAGCATATATAGGACAAGACGTTAAAGCTTAATGACTGTTGGATTGCAACTGTAGCTGTTGGAATTGCAAGACTTAACCACACATTCCTCGCTGCTTTAAATGCTGAGATTTTATAAGGAAATAATACGTGCTCAATGTGATATCTTTGCAGTTAATTTTCAGGCCCACGCCATCCTGTTCAAGCAATACATACGTGCAATTCAGTCATGTGCTTACTGGATATTACTTACATTCTTGGTGATAGCACTACAGCTTATGAAACATATTATGCAATAAGTGACGTAGCTATCCAATATTTTGTACTTTTGACTTGCTATTTCGGGCTGGCAGATTGACAAGAAATTATGATAAATATTAATTGGCCTTTAACTGCTAACGTCGTTTTGTCTCGACTCATGCAAAGCACCTAGTGGCGAACAGTTCGAACTAAACACAAAAAATATAAAGTTGCGCAATAGTCTGCAGGCAAACAAGCACGTGGCAATCACGCCACAGTACAGTTTCCAACAAATCACAATTACGCAATTTTACAACATTCAAAGGTTAAATTTTGGCAGACACGCGCAAAATAAGAGAACATAGTTAGCCCATCCATGATACGCTGAAGGTCTTTGGCAGGAGCGGATCCAGGAGGGGATGTGGGGGATGCATCCCCTCCCACCAGCCATTTTTAACAATGCTTTGGATAAATAAAGTTTTTCTATAATTTCAAACCTCTTCATAACCATGGGTGCAAATCCATGGAGGGATGTATTCCCCCAACAATCCGGTAGCATCCCCCCAATATTTTCACGTCCCAAAACTGGGCATCAGCGAACGTGATGACCTTCTTTTTGGTCTTCACTTCACTTTGGGCAAAAAATTCGGCATCTGGGAACGTTATGACGTTCTTTTTTTTGGTCTTCACTTCATTTTGGGCAAAAAGTTGGACATTTGCAGACGTGTCAATTTGCTAAATCATCCTCCCAATATCGAAAAATGGTCGATTTTGCTAAATCGTCTCCCCCAATGCTCAACATAGATTTGCACCCCTGTTCATAACAATGAACCTTAGTCGCCTTAAGCACGCACAATCGAAACTGTGCGTACAAAATGCATCATATTTGATGAAGCACTCAAAGTTAGGGGCCAAAAATACGGACAAACTTTGCCTGAGAATTGTTCGAAAAGCGCTAAAATGATCATTGCAGTGTGCAAATTTTCAAAACTTTTTCGGGGGACCTTGCCCCCGGACCCCCCTAGAGTCGTTTTTGTTACTTAAGTTACCCTAGAGTCGTTTTTGCTTAAAATTAACTCCGCCGGGAAAAAACTGAGCTTGAAAAAGTGACGAAATTTGGTGCCCTCTCCCTGAAAAAATTCTGAATACGCCCCTGACATGAAACATTTTGAAAGGACTTATTTACGCCCGTTTCCGGGTCTAAACGTCTTTGTATTTAGTTAAAATTCAACCTAATTTAAAATCACATACCCCCCACCAAAACTTTCTGGATCCGCCCCTGGTCTTTGGATATACAGTAGTAGGAGCTGGCAGTTCAAGTAGGCCTATTGGTGTTACGCGATCAGTGTCTGGTTGCAAAATCCCATCCGAAATTTGATAACCCAGCAGCTTGACAGAAATCACTGCATAAACGCCCTTGTCCTCATTTACTGTGAGGTTACATTCTTCAGCGGCTTGAATACTTTTAAATTATCGTCGTGCTCTTCACGTGTATGTTTGGCAACGAATACGCATCTAAGTACTTATATACTTGTTAATCGTTTTGCTGCAGTCAATACACATCCGTTTCTTGTGCTGCTCTCTTTTTACTACTACCTCTAACTTGTGCCCGCCATGGTGACAAACTGGGCTCGATGATGTCATCATGCAAAATGTGCTGCACTTGATTGGAGATGAACAATTGGTCAACTTTTGAATATTATTGCGTTTTTTGGAGGTAACAGGTTTGCAGTTCGGAGTTGGATGTTTAAAATTTTAAATAGTCAAACAAGCTCTACACCTGTAAGAAACTTTAATCCTATACAAATAGGGGGCGAAAAGATTCAACGGTGGTTGGAGGCACTCAAATTTAAAGCTTACACTTTTGTGTTTACATGAAAAATCTCGCCCCAGAATAACATCTCACAACAAATTGTCCATTATTGATAAGTTGAAATCTGAATATTTACGGCCTTGCAAATCAACAGATGTTGAGCATACGTCTTGGGTCTTCACAAAAGCACCTTTAACGGCCAAATCCTCAGCATTTTTATGTTGCTCTCACCAATTACATTAATTTTCGCTCGTTGCCTAAAATTATTATTATCAGTTATTGCTGTTACAGATCGCAATGTTCCTCGTTGAGTTAAAAGAAACATTTTAGCATAGAGATCTTATCGTCCACATTTGTGGCAAGTTGATTGCTTTTCAGGTCAAATAACTCTTTTGTGACTGGTATCACCGCAAAAGAAACCTGGACCAGGACGCTTGCTTGACCAGGACGTTAAGGCTTGCTTCAACACCAAACAGTTTTCAGCGTTGGTTAATTGTTCTTCCTCGGTTACTTTTTCATACTTATTCGCCCTTAAAGCAATAGTATTTTCTGCAAATCTGCTACTCTGCACTGCCTTGTATGAGCTGGCATTTCGGCGAGCATCTTCCAGTATCCGAGCTCTGTCAAACACATCATTTAGACCAGGGGTGAGCAACCCACGGCCCGCGGGCCACAATCCGGCCCTCCAGGCCAGTCAATGTGGCCCTCGACGATGGCAGGACAAAAAAATTTTTTTTTAAAATCGATTTATTTAGCTATTTGTACCGTCTATAATACACTGGTTGTGTTTAGCATTTTATAATTGTATGCATATTTGACGGTGACTGGCCCTCGACGTTGTTAAAATTTTCGAAAGAGGCCCCCCAGTGAAAAAGGTTGCACACCCCTGATTTAGACGTAGAAGTCTAGAAGAACATTGTTTTCCCGTATCCTCTGCACAATGTGCCCTGATAGTAATCCGGAAATGAAACGTCTCGTGTCGCTGCTTCTTTAATCTGGGCTGATGTCGAGTCCGTATTATTCAATTACTTAAAATTGAGCAAAGGACCGTAGTCCGTATCCCGTAATCAACACTTACAATTCTGCCGTCATTTGGCAAAACCCATCATCTCCACTTTTGCACTTTTCGAGAAAAACAAGTTTTAGTTTTCAGGTTTTTTTAAGAACGTTCCTGATTGTAGATTTTTTTAATTTTTTGTTTGATAAAAGTACTTGATCGTAAAAGTTTAATTATAAAGTTTAATGTCAATAATTTTAATTAATGAATGTATAAACAGCGCATGAATCTTGCGTTCGATTTTTATCCAAATTTGCATTGAACCCAATTAGCTATTACGTCACTATTATTATTGTTTTTTATATTGTAACGCACAATTTTTTCACTCGTGAGATAAAAGTTTTTGAGAAATGCATTAAACTTTGTTTATGACGCAATAACAAAATTAACAATTACAAGTGGAGTTAACAGGTTTTGCCAGATAATTTTAAAAATTTTTGACAACTTTCTGTACAGAAGTGGAGTTAATGGGTTTCGCCACCATAGATAACTCGAAATCGGTTAGGAGTACAAACTCGATATTTGCACACAAGACGGACATTGGAGCAAGGATTGAAAAAACGAAATTTTGGACTTAATGGGTTTTGCCAAATGACGGCAAAATTGCGGGCTAATATGTTAAGAAGGGCAAACTAAAATGAACAAGTGGCATACTAATATTGTATAACCTTTATAATCGTTCCTAAAAATTAGTTGGGAAACAAAGATTTTGCCACGAGAACGGTGCCTTCCTTATGCCATGTCTTTTTACGAGCTGGGTGGCAGCAGCGATGGCGGAAGCAAATCTTAAGTGAGGTGGGGGGCAGTGATGGGCACGATAATCCTTTCTGTACTAAAGCGAAAACGATAATCGATAATTTAAAAAAAAACCGGGGCGATACCGATTATCGATAAATCTCCATTTCTTAAACCGATATCGGTAATCGATTAATCATCGCTTATAAATTTTTCCGATAAATGTTGCGGTAATTTTCAATGTGTTTGACGAATTTTTTTTTTTTTGTAAGTCAGTTGCAAAAGTGTTTTTCTAGACTTTTCAAAAAAAGAAAGCAGCTCACGGACTCCGCCGTGGCATTTACCAAAACAAAAAAAGATTTTTTTAAATTGCGACAAGACTTGATTGGCTCTGAGGCGCCGTTTGGAAAAAAGTAGTTCAAGTTTTTCCGCATGCTTTTTCGGCCAATTTCAACTCATTTTGTCCAATAGATGGGACAAATATGTGGTTTAAAATAGCCGAAAAAACTGACGCAAAATACATAGAAAATTTTCTATAGAATATTTAAGACAATTTATTGCATAAATTAGCCAAAAAAAGCGGCGCAAAACATGAAGGAAATTTCCTATATAATATATAAGACAAATAATAACTACATAAATTAGCTAAAAAAAGCAGCGCAAAACATGAAGGAAATTTCGTATGTAATGTATAAGACAAACTATTGCGTATATTAGCCAAAAAAAAACAGCGCCAAAACTTCCTATATGTTTTGCGCTGTTTTTTTTTGGCTGATTTGTCTCATATATTGTCTCATATATTATGTAGGAAATTTATATGTTTTGGACTGCATTTTTGGGCTAATTTATGTAATAATTTGTGACATTTGTGTTATATATTATATAAAAAATTTCCTATATGTTTTGCGATGCTTTTTGGCGAATTTATACAATAATTTGTCTTATATATTATATAGGAAACTCCCTGTACGTTTTGCGTACATTATAATTATAATTTATGTAATAATTTATGTAATAATTTGTGTCATTTGTGTTATATATTATATAAAAAATTTCCTATATGTTTTGCGATGCTTTTTGGCGAATTTATACAATAATTTGTCTTATATATTATATAGGAAACTCCCTGTACGTTTTGCGCTGCTTTTTTGGGCTAATTTATGCAACAATTTGTCTTAAATATTATATAGGAAATTTCCTATATATTTTGCGTTAGTTTTTTCGGCCATTTTACACCACATATTTGTTGTATATATATTTAGGAAATATCCTATACAATATATTGGGCAAAATGTTGCTTAAATTAGCCGAAAAAACGCGTGGAAAAACCTAAATTATTTTTTCCAAACGTCGCCTCATGGCCTAAGCGGCATCGTGTATTTTTTTCACAGCGTCAACTTACCAACTTTGAAGTATGAACACTGTGGGCATACAGAATCGTTTGTCGCGATAATTCATCAGCGATAACAAAATATATTACAAAAAGCGATATTGGTAATCGATAAATCAAAACTATTTTGAGCGATAACGGTAATGGTAATAAATCATTGCCGATAACTATCACCGATAAATTATCGCGATAAATACCCATCTCTGGGGGGGGGGGGGGCAAAACCAACGATCAGATTTTCTTTGCCAACAAAGCTAGGCTACAATATGTATTTCGCCTGTCCACATGTAACATCTTCAATTTATATGGGCTTCAGACCCACGATTCTTGCTTGTAGTTTCTGTTCCCCCACTCCACAAACAAAACTTTATAGAAAACGTCTCTGGATTCAGCTCTTTCCCGAGTTTCAATTTCGATGGTAGGCCTATTAAGCATTCATGCAGAGGTATTATTGTAGAAATAAACGCGTAAATGAGGACCCCCCTGAAAAAAGTGGGGGAGCCAAGGCTCCCCGCTTCTACCACCTATGGGTGGCAGCAAAAATTGATTCGGTTAGCGGTCTAACTTGCTTAATTCAGCCTTTGCAATCTTGTGCCATCAACAATATCTTACTTCTACTGCAAAATCGAGATGCGTACATAACTTAAAAGCACCTCATCGTAGATTACTTGATCTACATTTTCCAAACGCTATATCAAATCTTGTTCCTTTTCCAAAAACGTCTAATTGCATTTTGATTCACCTAAACTGTTTTAACAGTACAAAACTATCTGCTTCTTACACTTAGTTTCTCATCCCCATATTATGAAACTGACTTTGTAAGTCAGCTATGAGCAGCGGCTAAACAATTTGCACTGTTTGTACTGTGACTTGTTTTTACCTCAAATAATTGCGACAAAATCGCTGTCACTCGGCGCGTTTGTTTACGCAGAAACGGGACAAAGCTATTATGCCATATCACAGGTCAGCGTACAAGAGTGACGTGGTGTAGTGAAGTAGACCATTGGGTATTTAAAGAACTAAACGTTTTCGCATAATAACTGCAGTAATCGATATACCAAGACAATTAGGTTGTACTGTATGAGCGCGGGGTCTTTGGTGCGCAATTCCACCCTTCTTGAGACTGTGTTGGGCAAGTGAACCTATGCCTGCTTGCATAGTCGAAAATGGTTTAAGACGTGAGACATCAGACAAAACCGAATTCTAAAACGCACCTGCCACAGCGGGAGTGTGTGTATTGTGACGAACTGACATAGGATTGTAATAACGCATTTAATCTTTGGTATGCGTACAAAATGAAACTACTTACCATATTATTTTTCTCGCCAAACACTTTCAGTTCACGCATGTTTACTTTGCAGTTTGTTTTTGAAACTTAACGATGAAAACAACCTACGTCACACAACCTCACTGCAAACTCAGCTGCTTTTATACTTCGGAAACAAATACGTCAGCTTGTTCACTAAGTTAAACAAGTCCAACTTGTGTTTTTTGTAAAATAAATTGCAATTACAAACGTGAAATAGTAGTCACATTACTTTAGCATAAAAATAACTTTATAAATCTAAAAATGTACGAAAAAAATTAAGCATTGTTGCACAATATTCAATAAAACCTCTTCAAAAACAGTGGTCGACTTCTAAACTAGATCTCAGCGTGCTTGGTGGCAAATGCAAGAGTTTCCTTTTCTCTTGAACAAGCGGCACTGAGCAATTTGCTTTTTTTCAGTCAAATTTATTAAAAAAGCTGGAAGGTCTTGCGCGGATGCAGGCACATTCTTGGATTGTGTGTTTTTAAAATCAGACAAAAGCAGTTCCTGCTAAAGATGTTCGTGCCATGAGGACACTTTTTTAAACGGAAAAGCTTCTCATGCACTCAGTGGTGCCGATCCTGGGGGGGATGCATCCCCCCAACATTTCCGCTGCATCCCCCCCAACATTTGGCGTCGGCCGTAGTGTTCATTAAAGTGTTATTACATCAGCAGTCTAATGCCGTCGAGTGCTGGTGAAGATTGGAGTTGGCAAGTGGCAGTCTGACATAACTTACAAAACTCGCAAATGTACTTCGAGCAGCATCCCCCCCAATGTTCAAAATTGACAAAAAATAGGTGAAATATGCAAATCATCCCCCCCCAATGCTCAACATGGATCGGTACCACTGCATGCACTGGGCTGGTCATTATTGTTCCAACGAAAAATAGTGAGGGTCTGCATGAAAAAAAACTATAAAAAATGTCTCCAATGGCTCATTTTTCCTCGATAAAAACTTCAAAGCTAACACAGAAAGTGGAAAAATTAATCTTCCGTAAAAAATTAATAAAAAGTTTTTATGCGTTTGACGACGTTTGTTATTGCTAGCGTTGAGTTCTAATGAATAAAATGATACGAAGCAATAAAGCCAAGACACAAAATGCAAGTTCTGTGACCGCTACAATTAAGATAATGTTATTTTCTGATGCGTGAAGCTGCGTCTGCTTGTATACTACTCCAGAAAAATATAAAATAAGGATGGCGTAAGTCGCAAAACAGTATCGAATATGCTTCACCCAAAAGTAGTTTTCCAAGCAGAACCATGTCAATACTAAGAGAAAAATAACTCCCAAGCCAATGTAGGAAGCTGTTTCCAAAGATATCCAGCCTAAACATTAAAGCGAACGTCATTTTTGATCACATCAAGAATTTTTTTAAGGCTTAAGCTATTTGGATACTGTTGTAGAATATATCTCAACAAAGCTCTTTGAGTTGGGCTGTGTGTTTTTTTTTTTTACAGCCTTTCACCGGTAACCAAATAAACGTGACAGACTGAATTTGTTAAATATGTTTTTGCATACGTCCTTCCCACACAAAAATAAAGCATTCTACTACTACCGCGCGTGGGCTACAAATTCATCTTCCGGGTTTAAAAGAACGACTGGAGCCATCCCATTTGCCGCATGTTTTAAGAAGTTGCTGGCAACTCGAAGAATACAAGCTCGGTTCCAGAAATCTAAGCCACTTGCGATCGTCACCAACAATGAATCGAACATGTTACAGGTGTTTAAAAGCCCACTTGTGAATCGAACTCAAACGTAGTACCGGTGGGCTGACAAATTTTCAACCTTTCTACAGCTGTATCATTTATTTTATTTCATTATTTCGAGCAACTAACAAGTTATTATTTATTCGCAAACTTAACAATGCCATAAGAAAAACAAATAAAGGTTAAAGTTTCTGAAGGACTTACCTCTCATAACAGCTTGCACATGCTCAAAACTGTCTTCATAGACAACCAAGTCCAATATATTGATGATTGTAGCGATAGTCATCCAGGACGAAAACAAAGCAATCCCATTTTCAATAAAAACACGAACTATCCAATGCATTGGCGGTAAACCTGGTAAAATGATGTGAAAAATAAGAAAAAATCAAAGCTATTGAAGAATTTTTGCAAAGAAATTTAAAGCATGCAAACTTTTAATTTGTTAAAAGCGACAACAAAGCATATTATAAACTTAGGCTATACATAATAACAGTTGAGGAGAAAGTCCCACTCTGACCCTCTTTTTCTCACTTTTTGGCTCTAGTATATATTTATCTATATTAACAAGGGACCATTATGCTTAACGCCAACAACAATGCTCTAGCTCTATGTCGCTACCTAACGGTGACTTACCCTTTCCTTTATTTTTAAATAGGTTTTGGTGACTTTTGATGTGATGACATAAAAAGACTTGACAGGAATATGAAAAAACTAAGGATAAAATTAAAAATCCAAGTGACAAAAGAAAAACCTCAGCACTGTATGTGAACAACCATCCAATATTCATGAGAAAACTGAAAGCATACGGCACTAAGAAAATCTGCAAAACATAAGTTGCAATAATATATTACGACGTCGAAGAAAGTCACTCCAGCCACAAATCAAATTCGTCATATCAGATCCGTAAATCTAGCTCGTGAAATGCCGCTGGTTCATGTCACTTACTAAGTCAAGCTGTATAAGCCTACTGCTATCAGCAAAGTCGAGTAGATATATCGTAGATAGCTGTACAGTGCAGTAGCCTACGCACTGTGACAGGACATGGCTTTACTCGCAGGAGGGCTGTGCAAAGCAAAGTATTTATAGAATGCAAAATATAGTTTCTAAATGTTTTAGTGCGATAAATTATGTGGGTAGGCTCTTCAGCGCTGTAGGGTATGTGTGGGGACCAGAGGCAAGTCAGAGGGGATGTTTAGCGCTCACGGGCACCACGCTGGAGGGGTAAACAGATTGCCATAGCTATTCATTAATTTAAATCGTATTTTATTACTGCCCTAGTAAAATTTTATTGCCCCGGGGTCAAGAACCTTTTTTACGGAACGCCATTTAACGACCTTTGTTACCTTTTAGAGGTAGGCCCTACTTTGAGATACCAATCTCAAAAACCCTACCTGAGCATTGGAACAATTTGTCACGCCCCTTAGGAGAACTTGTTCATTTGCACAGTTTGCACATTCCTCAGGCCACTGCAGCCGACATAAATTACAAGAGTGGAAAAGCAAGCTACTTTACCGGAGGAGTGAGTTGTAAGATGTATTTTGAATAGGATTGCAGGATTCCCACAACAATGAAAAATAATCCAACTCCATTCCACAAAAATATGAGAGGCCAAGCTATAGTGAACGCAATTTCATCAGGAGTAATGATTTGAAAATATTTTGCCCTTACAATCGGTGTGCTGTTGTAGAATATATCTAAAACCAAGCGAAGTTTAAAATTTTATGACATTCATCATTTCATCAAACATTTTTTGTTTCTGAACTTAGCAAGCATAATATTGCAATAAAAAAATCAAATCTTCATTAGGCCTATACTCGCGCTATTACGCCCATCTCCGCGTTGTTGCGCCTGCTGAGCAGTGCAGCATCGACGAAACGTAGCAGCGGTGGCAAGCCCTTGGCGTCATTCCAATTTGACCGGCTAGGGAATCGAACCCTACACCTCTGGCACCAATACCGATGGGCTTGGCAACTGATCTAATCTGCCTTTTATATTAGCGCAATAGTATTTCAATATTTCTAGACGCAAAACGCTGCAAAATGAGCATTTAATCAACTTTTTGCTCGACCCCTAAAAAATTTCTGGATCTGCTACGAATTTTTATCAATTCTATTAAGATGATACAAAGTTATTGTCAACGCAACAGCTTCTATTTGTTGCCCTTAAAATATTTAAGCATGATACTACAGATTGAACATAACATGTAAGTTTACTGTATATTTTGAAACATTCTGTTTTGTACTCACCAGTTACATCGGTGATATCCAAATATGTTAAGGATGCAGAAGATATCAAAGAAATAGCGACAAAAAACGAAGCGAAGTACAACCCCACTGTTACACAACCCATTGTAAAATGCAGGTCAGCTGACTCGTCTGCTGTGCTAAGTACAAAAAACGATTAAAGAATATACCGGTAATTATTGTAAATCTAATTTTCAGCTGTGATCTCTTTAAATAGTAGCTATCAACATAACCAATCAGCACAATACTTGATGGCCTGTTCTCTAATCCTTCCATACTATTTTTGAGTTTCGGGTCTTGCATGACATGGAATCTACCTACAGCATGGTCCAGGAGTAAACAAACTTTTCACACGAAGGGCCACATTTGAAAAAAATTGAAACCGAGGGCCACACTGATTGGAAGAGCAAAAAAAATAAAGGCCCGGACGTCCTCTGATGCTTTGTTTTCTGCTGAAAATCAGTGAAGAGTAAAAAAAGGTTTTGATTCACGGTAGGAGTTTATATTTCTGTAAGTGCCCGAGGGGTCGCATGAAATGATCTCGCGGGCCATATGCGACCCGCGAGCCATAGTTTGCCCAGCCCTGGTGTAGTCTATTGTTCTTGAGGAAGACATAAAATCATTTGGCACCAAACTTTCCTATACAACTTCCTTCACAAGATCATAAATTGTCGAAAAACTGGACTCTTTTAGGCTTATTTTAATAAAATTTTTTACATGTTTTAGAGCAGGCGTTTGACATATTTCGAAATGGTTCGAAGATAAAAAAATTTTTCAATCGCAGTTATGAGAGGTAAAACAGAGTGCCCAAGCGCTCCTGTATACGTAAATCAATAATCAAAATAATATGAATCCCACTCAAACAGCCTGCTGAGCTCAATCGATATATTCTGCTATCAGACTCATCAATGGTATCATAAATTCGTTAATCTGGTGTTTGAACTTATTTTCTCATAAATTGGTGTTCTAAGGCTGCTTTGCTCTTTCTTGTTACACAAATAAGACCTGTATTGCATTTCTATGACTTTTTTCGTGATATTACTATATTTTTCTGTTTTTAATCCGAAGTATAACAATTCATTCTCATTTTCGTTTTAGCGAAAAAATTCGTTAAAAATCTTGAGCTAAAACATTCGCTTAAAATCTTGAGCTATAAATTTCCAAATTTCCTGTATGTTGTTTTCCATATTAAGCTTCTGGAACTCAATTTGATTAACCTTTCAAAAAATAAATACCGTATAACTACTAAATGCTGGAATATTGTCACGCGTAGTAGGCCTATCTGACGGATAGATACGTTTTCATAATATTAAAATCTTCACGATGATACTATTATTATAACACTGATTTAAGGAAATTACTCTTTACTGATAAAAGCGAATAAGTTGTTTCGTAGAAATTAGAGTAAAACAGCATGTCGTGACGTGCAAAATATTGAGAGCTGTGAGCTCCAAACAGAAATAATTTTGCTTGACTATCGCGGAAGTTGAAATGGGTGTACTGCAAGATTGCGTTTTGCGTTTTCAAAAATGCAATTTTGGTGGTTGAAAATAGTAGTTTAAGCTTTAGGCTTGGTAGATAAGTAACTACGATATTTAGTACGCAAATTCACTTGAAAATCGTAAAGCTTTTTGACCTCGATGAAACACAAAGTGCTTTCAATTTTTGCTCCTAATTTCAGAGACACTGTCGCAGAGCCTTGCTTGACAATCCATGAGAACTGGCCAATAGTTCGTTCGTATCACTGTCAGCTCGATTCGAGAATTAATACTTAATACCTATAGCCTACCTAATGTAATAATTGAAATTACATTAATCGATATTAGCATCTGTTACTAATATTTTATTTCTATTTGTTTTTAACTTCGTAATTTGCATGACTTTGCCGCTGTTTTATCACTACGTATTACGTAAGAATGCTTGTTTGGACTAGATGGAATTTACCAAACAAATTAAAATCCTAATCTTACCAATATAACTTCGAAGTAGTTTTAATATAAAAATTTTGTATTATATTTTTTTTCATTTGTAGATTTGCACCAACTCTTGTGAAGTATATTACGTTGCGCGCATGGAAGATTGCGACCCACGGCTTGTAGATAATTAGGTTTATCGTGATGACAATCCATCTAATTTTCAAAAGTGCGACATTAGCGTGTAAGTAATTATAATTATACGTGATGTAATCTCACTTGTGGCTCAAAAATAACACGTCAGCCCTCAGTAGATAATATTGAATATTTTTAAAACGTAAAGTTTTTAATTGATGACGTCATGGGGTTGTGTTGAATAAGCTAAACTAATAAGGCAAAGGATGTGTAAATCCTTAAAGCTTTCTTACCTATTCGTGAGCTAACATTGCGACTTAATAGGTTGCACTATCGCCGCCAGAGCTTTCGCTGGCGGCACTTGGCATCGGTTTATAGAAACTTACCGGTACTTGGTATATCGTGCAAGAGGGTCCGCTTGGTAGCCGGTAGAATGGGTTTTATTCCCAAGTGAACACTAAGTGGGAGGAAGTGAACACTACCGGCAAAGACTTTAAAATAGTTTTCGCAGTTTACCCGCCAAGAGTTCGGCACAAGTACGAATGGTTTATTGTATGTATGCGATTGGTCATGTATGTCCGTTAAGAGCGTTCAGTCAATCACAAATGATATTTGTAATGAATCGTTGTATAAAAATAACTTCTACGCGTTTATTCTGTCCACAATCATGTACTGTACGGATTGCCTTATTCGCATCTATTATAAATGGCAACACTTGTTTTTGGTTTTGGCTTGCAGATGTTTGGTCTGCTCAGTTTTTCCTCAGTAAATTCGAAGTGTACTTTTGTTTTATAATTGTGACGGCTTGGTATTCGTTGTTCAAGTTAATAGAGTTGATATTGAAAACTCTGTGCTATTCCTTGTCAGATCTAGTAGAGCTGCAGTACGGTAGTCGTTACAGTCTAATTTTCTGGGCTTTAGGCCTGCGGTTTATGCAAAAAAAAAAAACAAAAACCGCAGGCCTAAAGCCCAGTAAAATTGTAGATGTGGACAGTGCATATGTGTACTTAAAGCACCCGGTGTTCCGTACTTCTATCTTTATAAAAAGCTACTAGTTCAGTTTAAAAACTTGACAAACCTATTCCATTCAGCAAATTTATTTTGAGAATCGACTCAAAAATAAGCGTTTTGAAGCTTTTCTAGTAGAGTTCCACCATAGCACTTGCTAGAAACGATCCAAACAGTTTAAAATCGTAACCGATTTCATCCCAAAAGGAGCAGTACTGGTCGATAGACTCCTGTTCCACTTCCGGATAGGGGGCTATCAACTTAGAACTGGTCCAGTCACCTGATTCATAAGTAGGCCATTCCACTGGCGTGATTAAAGTAGAGTGGCGATCTGCTCCTTTATTGACGTCCCCAGTATGAACAAAGCTTTCTAAACAGAGACGATTAAATCTTCATTATACTCGCGGTATTACGCCGAAGCGTGTAACAAGTGATTGGTGCCATCTCCGCGGCGTAGGGTCTTAGAAGCTTTGAAAAGTCTTAGAAGCTTAGTCTTAGAAGCTTTTTTTAGCGGTGGCGAGCCAACAGCGACACCGTATCCGATTTGGCAGACCCGGAAATTGAACCCCAGATCACACGAACTCACATTATACCACATTATGCTCATACTACGAACTCAAAAGTTTTAAATTCACATCATACAAACAAACGTTTTAGCAAGATACATAAACGTTTTACATGTTAATCGCTTTGTATTTTTTTTTTTTACTTTTAAGCAACCATTTCAACCAATTTTTGTTTCGTCAGATATGCGGGATTATTTTAAAGCGAAGTATAAAGCTTACACTCTTGATCTACTGTAGTGGTTTGACGACTAAGCCTATTTATTTTGGGCTAAAACTTACTGAGGTAACTAGTCCATGCGTCCACATAAGTTGCTTCTTCACTCGTGTATGTCTGGCCAACAGCAGGTCCAGTTCTCCAGAAGAAAGAAAGCTCAGCGGAGTGATAACAATATCCGCACAAGTTCTGTAATCAATTAAAAAACTAGTAAATCCGTGTGTCACAAACAGCATCAAATTAGCGGAGCTTTAGAAAAAATATCACAACACACGTCATATCGAATTTTTGAATATATCCATTAATTACAAAAAAATAAGAGCCAATCATATTTGAAACATTGGAATATTTTCGAGGCCTTTCGTTTTTATACTTTAAACACCGTCAATTATGTTCAAAAAGAAACTTGATTTCTATTTGAATTAATTGAATTGGAGGGAACTCTATTTGAATAAGATTGACAAAGGTTTAACTATAAATGGAAACGTTTCAAAAATATTCAAATGTTTCAAATAGCATTGGTTCTTATTTTCGTAATTAAAATGTCACTGAATTTTAAAGCTTAGCAATTTTGGTTTCTAGTTAATGTTCCGATTCCGATCTCCAGCAAGACCATCCACCCAGCATCATTAAACTTTCTGTCTTTTTCGTGAAAACAAGAGCACTTCGTTATATACTGTAGGCCTAAAAATTGATTCCCAAGATTTGCGATTTTACTCGTATACGTCCAAAAAGTAAAATCCTTTTAGCAGAGGCTCTGCATGGTATATCTTATCTATTGTTTGGGCATACCTTTAGAGGTCCAAGCAGAGTGGCACAATCAGGTCCGGCGAGAGGTTGATAGTTTGTAAAATAGTAAACTTTGGCTGAGCTCTGCTTAGTATTTGTAGCTTGACGAGCAAGGTATCGCGAAGAACAGGTGAATGCAAAATGTGATAGCATATCACCATAAGCATCTCTGCAAAAAAAACAAAAGAATGGGCGGAGAAACTATAATTTTTAACCTGGAGCGCACGCAGAAGCTCACTTCGGTAGGGAGCAACAGCTCAGATGTCCGAGTGATAGCAGTGTCCGCCTCTGGGGCTGTAGACTCGGGTTTGATTCCGAGTCGGGTCAAACCAATGACTTTAAAATTGGTATTCACATCTTCCCTGCTTGACGCTCAGCATGAAAGTACGGTGTGGAGAACAAGCCGGCATGTTTACTTGTTGGGACGTTGGGAAAGGCACTTGGCGGGATTCCCCCATTTTGGTGTGGTCGACAGGTGGCCGGCAGCGTCTAAGTGGGTTCGATATAGCGCTTTGATCGCTTTTTCGTGATCGGATAAATATGCGACTAAAAAAAGCCAAAATAAGCTTTTCCACTTACGGGAGGACTTCCTTAGAATCTGAACACAACGGCTTTAACGTATATCAGAGGAGATTTCATCGCCCATCAATATTTTCAGCAAACTGTTGGAAGACGAGGAAGAAAAAAAAACTAATGCCATGTGGTTTCATTTTTGTTAGCATAACTTTCTTTTGTTTTGTTTAAACTTAGCCTATAGAGCTAACTAACAAAATTCATATTGAGACTAATGTCATTACAGCCTCAAAACGAATCGCTCCATTTTGTCCAGATTGAATCTTCAAATTAACCACAAAATTATCTAACTACGCAATACCTGTAATCTGGAAGGGTTGGGTCAGGAGCATAAAGATTAGTGACTCTGTCCGCAATTCCAGGCCAAGTTCTGTTGTTCATTCGAGCAAAAAGCTAAATATGACATAAACAGTTGTTTCGAACACAAGATATTTGCCGTATAAAAAACAAAAAAATTCAAAATTTAGTTTCCAAATACAGTTATGTTTACCTACCAGCATTCAGAAACAAAATTAGCAATATAAATTTGTAAAACATATTGTTATTAAACTAACTACAGCTACAAATTAATTGAAAGAAACAACTTAAAGCAGTCTTGAACCATCCCCACTTCTAGATGTTTTGGTACAAAAAGCATAAATGTGAAATTGCAACATTTATAACTAATACATTCTCACTTCGTATGACATTGAAAATGGAATCATAGCGGATACCAAGTACAATTCCTGATAATTAGTACCAATAATAAAGCTTTTATCCGTATTCCAGTTTCCATTCTAAAACGTATAAAAATTTAATGACTTTTTGTATTAGATGCAAGACAAGAATTAACAATAACTCTCTTTGAGATTCTGCCAGTCGCAGAAGCACTTAAAGACATCGCTATCGACGTGGGAGGTCTGGGGCTTGGCTACCAGGCCGGTCAAATCGGACACAGTGTGGCCAATGGCTCACCACCGCTGGAAAGTTTGTTCGGAGATGCATTGCCCTGTCGCTATGTCGCGAAGAAGAGCCACGCCACCCGTTACACACCTTAGCGTATTATCGCGGGTTATATGAAGACATGATTTTTCTTTTTTTGATCGTCTTTGAAATGCCATTTGTTCGCAAATATTTCAAATATCTTTGATTCAAAATCGGTATTAAGTCCTATAATTATGTCTTTTTTCTTCCTTCTTACTTTGAAGGCATCGATTTGTTGCTCGGTAAACTCAACTCCATCGATAACAGGAGCAAATGGCTCAAGAAATCCATAAAAATCTCCGCTCAACATGTTTCCAACCATTACTTTGATAAAAGCACTGACAATTTCATCCGAAGATTTTTGCCTGCATAAAAATTGCTTCCATTAAAGTAACTGTAAGAAACACTTTCAAAATATTTTGTACATAAAATGTTATACTTGGTGGTGAAACACTATGGGTTGATAAGTAATGTTGAAAACTCGCATTATTGCGAAGCAGCAGTTTAATTCCTTCCCAACAAGAGATAAATCCACGAATTTTTTTGGAGTTTTGTACATGTAAAAGTCACGAAGTACCGAAGTATATCTAAGGCTTAAGCCCCCCTAGCCTTGCCCCCCTGGATCCGCTAACGCCCAAGCTTCGCTTTTCCAAATTTCGATTTAAATTGTGAGACCATTGCTATTCACGCTGTACCAATGCTGCGAATTTGAGAAAATAAATGGCAAAAAGCAATAGAAGCAACAATAAGACCAAAATGTCTGTAAGCAAGTTTGAATGATCAGTTTTCCTACATTTCGCATTCATTGCTTTTTTGAAACAAGAGAAAAAATGAAAAACAAAAACGTTTACGTGAGGCAATTGTAGCTTCCTGAAAGGCATCCAGCTCTCTTTGACAATCTTGACCCCAATTCTTGCGCTTCCTCAGCAGTTTTAAAGCTGAATGATACTGGGTTGCTGTTAATCACTCCTCGCTTGAACAGAGGAGCACTGACAGACGACATAAGATGAAGAGCTACGGACTGGGCGCCGGCACTTTCTCCCCATATTGTAACCTAACAAAGCAATAATTTAACAAAAATTTACCGTAGCGGTAACATTTGATGATGATTGATTGATTGATTTCTTTATCTTTATCCTCCTATCACGAGAAAGCGGCGAAGGCGCTATGCGTAGGACAAATCCGGACTTGCTTAGGAGTTGCCTATGTTTCCGAGTTTTCCGGTTGAATTTTGCTTCTGAGTTCTTTAATTTGCTACTTGCCAGATTCCACCAAGCAGAGATAATCATCGTGAAGCATCTTATCCAAGGACGCAACAACGAGATTAGGTTGGGAGTTGAACCATTAACCTTGCGATATTTGATGGTTGTGAAAACGACGCTCCAAACCACTGCGCCACGCTGCCGACTATTTCATATGTAATTCCTACCTGCTGTCAAGTAAAACATCTTAAAAGTTACAATTTTGCTTTAATCTTAATTTTTTATAAAAAAGTTTTATTTGCGCTGCTTATTCAGCAATTATCAATCGACTGTATCGACCTACTTCTTGTGCGTTGCCTCCAAACACAGCTATGTTGTCCTGGATCCACTGCATCACCATTTGCTGGTCTCTAAATCCCATGTTTCCTGGGGCAGATGTCAAACCTGATCCGAGAGTCAAAAATCCAAATGGCACTAAACAAATGAACATGACACTTTTAATCGATAAGAAATTTTGAAAAAGAGCTCTGATGAACCCAAAAAACAACATGGTAACCTAACGCAAGTACTTACGAATTACAGGAAAATTCTGCGCTTCGCTTTTTCCATATACCGGTACAGTAAAATCTCATTTAACCTTGATCAAAATTAAAAACGTAAAATCTGATTTTAATTTGTCGTAAATCAAAACTGTAACTTACTATATCTGTAATTCATTGTCACTACAATGGCATTCAAAGACTCAGCTAGATAGCGTCCATCGTATAAAGGTCCCATTCCGCTTCCAAACCAGAACGCTCCTCCATGGAACCACAACAAGACGGGAAGATCAGCCTTGGGAGGCAGTGTTGAATCGGATAAATCAACGGAGTTAGGGACAAAAACACTCATGTACAAGCAATCTTCTGTTTCCTTGAAAATAGTGTTCAATTTCGTGATATTAAGTGGTCTTTTTTTTTGTTGCTGAACGATTTGACATTATAAAATTCAGCTGTCATCATCAACAGGGCAATGTAGTATGTATTTGGATACAAAAAAGAGACCTATAGGTTATGCTGCATGAGTGGCGTATGCAATTTGTAGACAAAAATTCGAACTCCCCTAAAATTATAACATTGGTATAGAGAAGTGCGTTGTAGAAACCATAGCGCACCTAATGCTAGTAATACCAATGAATTTAACATCAGATATATTTTACTCAAACCTCAAACGATTTGATTGTCAAAAACGTTGGAGTTTTAAGTAGCGATGGCGAAAGTATTTCTAAAGTGGGGGGGCCCGAAAACCCAATTTTTCGCCCAAAATCGAGTGAAAACAAAAACAGGTCATCACGCCCGCAGATGCCCAACGCGTAAATTAGGCCCCCCCAGGGCCCCCCTGAAAAAAATAGGGGAAGCCAGGATCCCCACCCCACCCCCGCCACCTATATTTTGAGCAGTGGTGTAAAGTAACGAAGTAGTTTTACTGAAGTAGACTACTTAAGTATTATTGCTTGGTAACTAGTATTTACGTAAGTAAATTAAATTTCAACTACTTTTACTTTTACTTACGTAGTTCAATCAGAAAGTAACGCTGCTTAAGTGGCTTTAAAAATGATAAGTAGTTAATATTAAGCAATGTATCATGCAAATGATAAATAATCACGCTTGATAATAAAAATGGCAACATTAGTATTAGGTATTGTTTTATTTTACATAAATATAAGTTTTTTGCAATTTCGTGATATTAAGTGGTCTTTTGTAGTTTGTGTTTGGTGTGGACAATCAGGTTGCATTTTGCAGATCATGACACACTTCACTTTTTTATTTTCGTCAAATAAATGTGCTAATTATCCTAAATATACTTAAGCATCGGCAAAATATAGGTCAAGTTTGGAAGTGAGCAAATTATCTTTTGTCAAAACTCAGCTTTATGGCTTTGGTTTGGCAAACGCTACTTTTTACTTAAGTAGCTTCAAATTGCTGGTACTTTTTACTTCTAGGACTTGGTTACTTTTTACATCCCCTACCTTCTACTCTACTTCAAGTAGTTTTCGCCAACAATAACAATACTTCTACTTTACTAGATTTCTGGACTACTTTTTACACCATTGGTTTTGAGTGTAGTAATGTGACGTTAACTCCAGTAGTGTTACTTGCTTAATTTGTTTTTTAATATTTTTACTGTCATCTTCCGTTTGAAAAAAAGTTAATGAATCTGAAAAAGAAATAGGCCTACAACTGTGCATATAAAAACTTAACTCACTTACATACTCAGCACATTGTCCAATGCTGCACAGGACTCTCAAACCAATGCATCCAACGCCGGTGTTATTGCTCACATCCAGATCTCCATGGTAACCGATTGCAATCGGGTTTTGAAACCGGAGATTTCCAACGGGAGGTTGAGCATAGGGAATACTATACAAAATTGGGAAAATAATCTATACACCGTTAGCAAAATAATTAGACTCGCTTTGATTTAACTTTCAAACTCGCTGCGACCGCTTTGATAAACTCAATTCGCATAACCAATGATAACGTTGATTTTGATTGCGTTTACTGTCATAATGTAGGCCTATCAGTTTTATTTTTCGGCAACTTGATTTGGACCCCGCTTAATCGTAGATTTACCTGAAAAATGCTTGTGCTTGCGGAAGTTGAATACCGATCAAATGTCCATTTCGGGTCTTCACAGCAGGTGCTGCAAATAGGGGAGTAAAAATTAATGGTAACAACACAAATGCAATGTGTGCGTTCATTTCAGCTATCGATCCTTCCTTCAAATAAACATAAACGCCAATGAAAAAACAAAAGTAACGGCAAGTCAAACAGTTAAGAGGCTGAAACCATTAAATCTTTAAAAATGTCTGGCTCTGCACGCCACTTTTTTTTATTTTTCTGTCATTTTTTTATTTTATCGGCTGTTGTTGTGTTTTTTTTTCACGGTGCTAAGAGCTTGAAATTTACGTCGATCAGTTTTTCTGACTCAAGCATCCTACGTTATAACATCGCTGCCCAGATTTTTTCCCCGATTTAAATGTTAATTTTTTTTAATCTTGGAAAGAAATGCACTTCTATTTCACACATTCTACTATTTTCTTTCTTGTTTACAATTTGCTACAATTTTTTTACGCTTTGAACTTTCTTTACATTGATGCTGAAAAGCCATGTTTATAAATGGTTTCCAGTAAGTTAAAACTGGTCCTTAGAGCAGGTGCAATATTCTCACGAAAGTTTGTGAGTAACGCAGCCAACATATGCACGAGAATTCAAGAGAGACATTGTGCAAACAAAAAAAACAATATTGAACTTGCTTTCATGTAAAAATGTGACAAAAAAAATCATTACGAAAAAAGGAATCGCCATAAACTACCGGCAATACAATAATAAACTCTAGTCTTTTCGCGACATAATAAAAAAAGGAAACAATCGCAACGCAAACAATTTGAAATTAGCGATTTCTTAGCAACCATTTAAACGTTAAGCACGGTGAGACAAATTTTAGACAAACGTCACTGCAAGAACGCTAGCGGGAGAAGTTTATTTTAATTTTGCCTATTCTGAAAAGAGTTCTGTATACAAAGGTAGCCTACTTGCTACCATGCTACTTGAACAGCAGTGAACTTGAAACGATGAATAGACAAAGCATGGATAAACCGTGAAATTTTGTAATCTATTCTGGAGACTGGATTAGGGTTAGGCCTACCATATTTTGACCGCGCAAAAGGAGGACGGGTTCTTTGAAGGTCATCACGTCAGCAGATATCCAATTTTCTACCAAAAATTAAGTGAAGAGCAAAAAAAAAGGTCATCGCGTCTGCAGGCCGTAGGTTGAGCTAAAACTTCCCAAAATTTTCTTATTAGCATGATCGGACATTTTTCACTGTTCAAAATGCCGCAAAGGAGGATATTTGGGTGTTTTTTAATGTTCCCGGAGTCAGAGGACAAATCATTTTTTGTTAAAAAGGAGGACATGTCCTCCAAAAAGAGGATGTATGGTAAGCTTATTCTGTAATCTGTATAGCCTACTCCATGATGATCTAATATATAAGTGAACTCTAGATACAAAATCAAAATTAAGTTTCTCGAAGTCATATGGTGATTATATTCATAGCCATTATAACACTACAGAAGTCAGACCTAATCATTAACATGAAAAGTTGGTCTATGTCTATTTCCTCGCTGTGTACTTGACATCGAATGATATTTAATAAATCAATTCAGTTCAGCTCAGGAATCTCGATGTAATGAACTCTATTAATAACCCATATACAAAGGTGGGCATTCCGCAATGGGAAGCGCAAAGCGCAACTTTCGCAAGTTCCGCAATTGCAAGATTTGCGAAGCGCTTCAACGTATTATTTTTGGTCGTTGCGCAACTTGCGCTGCGCTTCAAACAAAGTAAATGATGCTTGCGCTTTATTGCGTTGCGAACTAAAAAAAATGCAACAGCTTGTGCTTTATTGCGTTGCAAATTGTTAAAAGTTGGTTGCGCTTTGTAAGCGCAAGTTTCTCAAGTTAGAAACAGCAATGATTGTTTACCTTCGCGCTAACCGTCACTTTCCTGCGAAAAATCGTATTCCGTGTAAACGCTCCGTAATACTGAAACAGCTTTTTTGAGAATAGAATGATTGAGCTTCAACCACTATGAAGTTTTCGGAAGTTTACTATTTGTATTGATTGATTTGAAAAAGAAACAGTAAGCCTTACTGCAAATGTTTGAAAAGATAATCACCCCTAATTTTTAAATAAATTTTATTAGTTTGATTTGAAATTCATCGTATTTGCAAATAATTAGCTGCAATCAAGGGTGGAAACCTGGCTACTTGGCGTTAGGGTGTCAGTTTCAGTTTCGGTGTGTTGAAACTCAGATGTCAGGTTTCAGTTTGGATTTGGTTTCACGGCTGTTGAAAAATAGGTTTCAGTTTCGGTTTTGCTTACGCACAACTTCGGTTTCTGGGTTTCAGTTTCGGTTTAAGTTTCATTCAAAAAAGCTATTTTATTTTGAATACGGATTTTTCAAGTGCTCTATTTTTTAGCGTTTTTGTTATATAGCGATGATAAGTAGCAGGTCAGATGGCCAAGAGAGGAGAGCAATTGCTTCAGAAGTTGTCGACTTGGGTATAGGCCTAATTCCGAGTCCGGTAAAACCAAAGACTCAAAAATTAGTATCTACAGCTTCTTTATTCGACACTCAGCATTAAAGGAGCTGTTCTGGTAATGATGGTGGTGACGATTTTTAAAACCCAAAACCTCAGAAAATTTTGAACAGGTTTTAGAGTCAGTTTCGGTTTTG
Source organism: Trididemnum miniatum (assembly GCA_964006365.1). Lineage (NCBI taxonomy): Eukaryota > Metazoa > Chordata > Ascidiacea > Aplousobranchia > Didemnidae > Trididemnum > Trididemnum miniatum. Next base: position 21,939,353 of record OZ023237.1, on the reverse strand, counting down.
ACGTTTCAAGAAAAAACGGTTTCGGTTTAAGTTTAGGTTTTCAAAAATTTGGCTGAGTAGGTGTCAGTTTCAGTTTGGGTTTCAAAAATTTTCTTCAAAACCGGGTTTTCAGGTTTAGGTTTAGGTTTTGGTTTCCACCCTTGGCTGCAATAAGGTGGTTTTATTGCAACCAAATCTAAAACTTAAGGTGCGATCAAACTGAGACGCTGTTACCTTTGAGACATTGTGCAGATTTATCATTTATTATGATATCACGTCTCAATGACCTTGTACGGATACCATATCATAAAAAGATATATCTGCACAACGGCTTAAAAGTCTCAAAGTCTCAGTTGGTTTGATCGCACCTCTAGCCTGTAATGTTTTTGCACGATTCTTATTTTTTGTCCCTCGACCAAGCGAACTATGCCGTATATTTACTAAATTATATTATAATCGGTCTCATATTGCCGCTCACAGCCTGCAGGTAAAAGCAAATATAATTCTACAAGAAAAATTGCTAATTACACTGGTCAACACACATTTTCGTGCCAGGAAAGTTTCAATGGTTTTAGGGTATTTTGATGTTGCTAATTCCGAAAATGGCATTGGTTTTTCCGAATTGGCTCTAGTTTTTGAGATATTCTATACTTTTGTTTCAAAAAAGCGCTAAACATATGCAAATTTTAGCATTGGCATTCTCTTTATGCTACAATTTTGATAAGGCTGTATCCGTCTTCTCAAGCATATCCACACAGTATTTTTTCATTGTTGATGCTATACCATGAAAGACAGCAACCGTTATCGCAGAAAGTCTTTTGTATGTAAACCATGTTTAATATGAAAACAAGCAAAAAATCAAAAAATTAGGCAATGTTAGCAATAAACAGATTTTTGTAATACAAAAACCGGTTAAGTCAAAGCAGAAACACTACTTTCAGTAAAAATCAAAGCATATTGAGTAAGCTATCAAAGTACATTAATCAATCAAGAAAAAAATTAGTCGATGTTTACAAATTTTCTTTTGTAAGACTTCCTGGAATATGACGCGGCCAATTAAGCAGTCACGTTGAAGACTCCAACAGTAGTCAGCCATCATGTGGGCATCCCACCTGCCCTGGTACCTCTCTTCCATGACTTTAATGTCCTGGTGGAACTTTTCTCCATGCTCTTCACTTAGATCACCGAGGTTTGCGGGAAAACGATCTAAGTGGCTGAATAGATAGTGAATCTTGATACTCATCTTCACACCTAAATCTTTGAACTTGGAAAGCATGCCTTCCACCAACTCTTGGTAATTTTCAGCGTTTCGGTTTCCAAGGAAGTTCTGTGTGACTAAAACAAACGATTGCCAAGCAGCGGACTCCGTGTCTGTCATAGACTGCACAAAACATGGATCTTTTATGAGTTTGCGAATCTGAGGACCATCAAAAATGCCTGCTTTCAGCTTTTGGATGGTCAAAGCAGGAAATGCTCTGCAAATATAGTTGAAGCAATCCCCAGTTACAGGCAAGGCTTTCACAAACTGCTTCATCAAACCAAGTTTGATATGCAGTGGTGGAAGGATGATTTTCTCTCTGGCAACTAAAGGTTCGTTGATCACGTTAGCTTCACCAACTCTCATGGAATCTCTAGGAGGCCATTCTTTTTTCACCCAATGATCATCACGCGCTCGGCTGTCCCACAGGCAGATAAAACATGGATATTTCGTAAAGCCGCTTGGCTGGCCAAGCAAAAAATTCACCATTTTCAAGTCTACACAGATTAACCATTGGTGAGAGTCATAATCCAGTTTCTGCAATACCGTTTTAATATTGCTGTAGGCTTCCATTAGTTTTGTTGAATGGCCAATTGGGAGAGATGCATACCTGTTACCGTTATGTAGCAATACACATTTTAAGCTTCTCTTTGAATTGTCTATGATATAAGCGCCACTCTGGAGCTCTATATTGTGGCACTCCCATTTTTAGTAACTTAGAAGCCCTTCAATGTCTTTGCAGTAAACAAGTTCGTCTTGCTCGCTAAAATACGGAAGTAATTCTTTTTCTCTAGTTCGGTAGAATGTTATCGAAGCTCCTGTTCTAAGGCAGTTTTTGTCTTTGAGTCGGGATGCAAGAATTTCTGCTGCTTCTTTGGATAAGCTGAGATCCCTGACAAGATCACTCACCTCTTCCTGCTTGAATTGTTCCGGAACTGATGAACTACTTTCAAACACACTTCCAACGCTGTCACTTGCAGAGCTTTCTATCTCTTCATGAAACTCATCATATCCCATGGATATGTCAGGTAAATCACTAAATTCAGGCACAGGTACTTCCTCACAGTGAGGCACAGGTAGCCGAGCAGATTCTAAATCGGGGTAGTTCCAAGAATTTTTCTTGTGACGATTAAATCCGTTTAGGTCCACCAAACAGAAGTAGCAGTCATCGAAATGGTTTTTTGGTTCCCTCCAAACTATCGGTACACCAAATCTAAGACTTGCAAGCGTACAATTAGTCCACTTTCTCAAGTTTTCTACACATGCTTTGCAGACAATATGAGGTGCCCATGGCTTATCTTGGTCACCAAGCTTCACTTTAAAATACGCAAGATACACTTTCCTCACAAAATCAGTGATAGCTTTCCTTTGTTTTTTGAATGTATATAGCCCACAGATGTAACAAAACTTGTCAGGATCATTGCAACAGCTTCTTCGTGATGAACTCATAGCTCTTGAACACAGCTAAATCAATAGGCCCTATGTAGAATTCAATATCCAAAGTACATATAAATCTGTGATAAAGAATAAGTACTGTACTAAACTGCAACAGGTTGTCACTATCAGTTTAGTTGTAGGGAAATACATACCTATCAATGGCTAATCTAAGCATATGGCCAAACCTTCACTAATAGGCCTAACCCCAATTCTTACTTAAATTGCAAAACCCTCCATAATTTTCAAACTTTAGGTACGTGAGTATGAGTTTAAACCAGACTGATAATGTTCCTTTCTCTGGCTACAGAGCTATTAAACTTTGAACTACTAGTTTACAAAAATATAGCTACAAAATGATATACTGACATGATCTGCCATGACATGATAGCTGAAGGGAGTGCAGACGTACATGCGGTGAGCATCACAAAGAAACTGCAGCTTATCAGAATGATAAGCCTACTGTTGCACTCCTATCACCTGGTTTACTGTCGGATGGTGTACAGTTTTCCGAAAGCTGAGGAAATCACTTCTAAAGCTAAAGATACCACACAACAACATTCACAAAGCTAAATAACGTGTTCTTTGGAAAATGGAGTCCGAAGTAATAAATCGCGAAATAGTGTTTTTATTAAATATAACAGGGTAAATGGTAGGCCTTCAAGACTTACTACATAAACGCTGTAAAAACCAATTCTACGACTAGTTTCGCGGTTTGACCGCTCATCAGGTAGACTCAGGTTTTGAACCCAGGACCTTGTGATTGAGAGCGTTACCTCTCCAACCACTTGGCCACCGAGCTTACAGCGTTTTGAATGCAATTTTCAGCTATACATACTCAAGCCCCTGCAACTGCAGGCTTAGCATTGAGCAGTTAGCCTAGTTGGCATGTATCGGCAATGGCAGGCCTGATTTTACAAGTAATGAATGAAGAGGAGCCGATGTAAGTCTATATATATGAAATATAACAGGGTAAATGGTAGGCCTTGAAGACTTACTACATAAACGCTGTAAAAACCAATTCTACGACTAGTTTCGCGGTTTGACCGCTCATCAGGTAGACTCAGGGGCTTGATAGACTCAGACATCAGGACTCAGGTAGACTCAGACATCAGGTAGACTCAGGCTCATCAGGTAGACTCAGTTGCAGGGGCTTGAGTATGTATAGCTGAAAATTGCATTCAAAACGCTGTAAGCTCGGTGGCCAAGTGGTTGGAGAGGTAACGCTCTCAATCACAAGGTCCTGGGTTCAAAACCTGATTCTACCTGATGAGCGGTCAAACCGCGAAACTAGTCGTAGAATTGGTTTTTACAGCGTTTATGTAGTAAGTCTTCAAGGCCTACCATTTACCCTGTTATATTTCATATATATAGACTTACATCGGCTCCTCTTCATTCATTGTTTTTATTAACTTACTATACTGAAGTAGTTGAATGCTACATCAAAAATTAGACATATTACACTACCTGATACAGTGACTAAGGAATGCATACTACCTAAGAGACATTTCCAGTATGCATGTTATTGATATTTGTGTTCACATTTAGGAGATACAAAAGTTAACTATTTTTCCTTTGTCAAAAACGAAAAGTATCGACATCTCAAAAACTAGAGCCAATTCACAGAAACGGATGTCATTTTTGGACTCAGCGGCCCAAAATTACCCTAAAACCGTTTAAATATCTATGGCACTCGAAAAAAAAATTTTTTTTGTTGGCCAGGTTATTTATGCATTTTACGCTTTATTAAAGTTTTCATGGCGGAAGATGCGCAGCGCTTCCACGCTCAAAAAATTCGATTGCAAAAGTTGCGCTGCGCTTTTACTTTCGTAAAAAATTAATCGCGAAAGTTGCGCTGCTCTTCACCGTCCAAAAACTTTGATTGCGAAAGTTCCGTTGCACTTTTACCTTCATAAATTAATAATTGCGAAAGTTACGTTGCGCTTTAACACTCGAAAAAATCAGATTGCGCTAGTTGCGTTGCAATACTTTAAAAAATCTTTGCGCTTTCTTGCGCTGCGTTTCAGTCAATTCAGCAAATTTTTTTTTTTTTTTTATTATTATTATTATTGGCATATTTATCCTCCTATCACGAGAAAGTGACGAAGCGCTGTACGAGCTCGCTTAGGAGTTGCCGGCCATCTGTCTACCACACTAAGATGGGGGAGTCCCGTTAAGTGCCTTTTCCCAACGGCACAACAAGTAAACTTGCCGGCTTTCTTCACACTGTCGCTTAAATGCTGAACGTCAAGCAGGGAAGCTGTGAATACCAATTTTAAAGTCATTGGTTTGACCCGACTCGGAATCGAACCCATAGTCTACCGATTCAGAAGCAGACGCTCTATACCACTCGGCCATCTGATCGGTTCCCAAAAATGCCCACCTCTGCATACCAGAATATGTATAGCCTAACAACAATTAAATATTGTTTATAATAATAAAAAAAAAAAAAACGAAGAATATTACCAGTTACCACTAAAAAAATGATTACGCACAAATAAAGCAGGATGCTTGTTATAGTTGTTATAGAAAAGTTAGTTAACTTATCGTTATTGAATCAAAAACGATTGAATTTTCGACTGAATAACTTAAAACTAGATTTCTTTTTTCAAACTTGTTACACCATGATGAAATTATAGCATTGTGAAAAATGAAAATTAGTTAATTAGATTACCGACCACAAAAAACTAAGTTAACAAACTTTTGTAGCCTACAAGCTATCTTTTTTATACTGAGTATGTTTTTTTCGTCTCCAAGAATTTTTATTTAAAATGATTAAGTTTTGCCAAAAAAAAGCCATCAAAGCAATTTTCATACAGATATTTTTACTATTTTTTCGTTTTTTAATTTTTTATAACTATGCATTCATCAGCAAGTTCTACATGTTTCGCTGTATCCTTACGTTTTTTTACAATTGTAACGGGGTCTTCAATTATTGACTTTAATTGGCAACACTTCATTTACGTCAGTAATTTTTCTCGAAGCGACGGTCTTTCGCAGTTAGGGTCCCTCGAACATGGTAAGGGCTTAGTTAAAATCGGTTTTCATCCATAAAAAGCTTCAAGGCTCTATATTAAGAGTTAGTTGGAATTTACAAGTTTTGTTTCTTTAATGTTTAAATTGTTGACTAGAGGGTTTTTGTGTGAATTTAAATGTTCAGCGGTTGCATGCATATAAAGAGCAGCTAAGCTGAGAGTGAATCATTTGATGTAGCTTTTATTCAATTACAGCATGTTAAGATATCAGCTTTAACGTATCTGGGCTATATTAAAATAGGTTTTGGTTACTGGTTGCCTAATAAACTCAGCGTAGCCAGATATAATGCATTATGACAAAGGCAATTTCAACCAGACAGTGGTTGTTTGCTGATTTGTACGAGCCCATATGTAAATAGGCTAGTCGCTTTGTTTATTTTTTATTTCCTCACACTCTCCCCAGTTTTACAAAAATATGACAAAGCAGTAGAATAACCCAAGCAACAAATGTTACGGGCTCAAAAAATATCTGTGTTGTTTTGAGTTTTATGACTTATAACTAACGGTAACATATTTTCTCATTAAGGCCAAATTGTTCAAACATCCCCATCAGTCTTTTGTTATTGTGATACCATGGTTATTATCCTAGCTTAATTATGCCTAAGATCTTCATTTAAGACGTTACAATTACCAAGCATTGAAAAGCCTTTCGTGTAAACATTACTTAATTTGCTTTGCAGACAAAGGGAACGTCAAGTTTTGGTAAACGCCACAATAAGACGCATACAATATGTCGTCGAACTGGGCGTTCAAATTACCACATCCAAAAGAAGCGATCTGCTAAAGTAGCACAGTGTAAGCTTTTTTTTCTTGCAACAATTTGTGATTACTGGTAGCCTATTACCGGTATAGAGTCTAGGAATTACCGTATCGTTCGCTTTGTTCTGGCAAATGGCACTTAAAAGCTAGGCAAAAAAAAAAAAGAATTTTGCTTACGTAGCATGCTGGTAAGTCTGTAAGTGGTCTATGACTCCATAGTACCGTATTTTATGACATCCATGGTATAGTAGCCTACTCATAGGTGAATTACTGGTAGAATACGATAAGGTGAGGCTTTAAGGTACGTTTACATACATGCTCACTTTCTGTGGTTAGTGTGTCAGTGTGCAGTGAGAAAACTTGTGAATGCCCAATGTCAAGTGTTGGAAATTATGTGCAGCTGATTTGAACAATTGTGTTAAATTATTTTGCAGTTCACTGGGCATATAAAGCCAAGAGACGTCATGCACCAGGCACTGGCCGACTTCGACACGTCAAAGTTATCAATCGTCGTTTTCAGTGAGTTTTCTAGTTAGCAGTGTCTATTTTGCCGTAAATTAACCACAGGTCACATGAAGCCGAGTCGAGCTCAATTGTTTACCCCAGGTCAGACGAAGTCAACCGTGGGATTACATCTTATTCTATTCTACTGTCTTCTCAAACCCGATTGTAAACCCCAGGTCACACAAATCCAAAGCGAAATGAACCGAAGCCGCGACGAAAATCAAACCTAAAACTAGTGCAGCACTTCTTTTCATACGCGGCGCTCTATCCACTGAGCTATCGAAATGTCGTGGCAATTGAGCACAAAACGACGGTTAGAAACCCATGACGTTACTTACGGCAAAATAGACCTAGAAGCTGTTTTGTTGTTAACGGCAAAATAGACACTACCTTTCTAGTTTTGATTTTGTGACACTGCTGTGGTTCTTTTTTGAATTTTCGGTTGATAATGTGAATGATTCTTTTAGTAGAATTTGTATTTGCTAGCTATTGATAAACTGAGTTTCAGAAGTGTTTTCACAAATGACGTGTATCTATTAATAATTTTAGAATTTTGTTTGACAGTTGTCTGTTTTGCCGTTGTAGTTTTTACGTCTGCAACAACAAAATATTTTCTAGGTCTATTTTGCCAGCTGTAGGTAAGTAAAATCAGCATCTACTTTCAGCAAAATAGACCTAGAAGTTATTTTGCCGGCGTTCAAAAACAGTCATGAGTGTCCACACTATATGGATTGCTCTCTATCCAGCAAAATAGACCCGGAAACTATTTTGCCGTTGGTGGTAAAATAGACATTTCCATTTTGTTTTGTGAGAATTAATTTGTGCTTAACATCATTGTGTATTAAAAATGGCTGTTAATTGCCAGCAATGCAGCCATGATCACTGCAACCAATGATTTTTGTTCATTGTTTCACAACTTTTTTTGTCACTGTTTGATTGTAAAAATAGATCACAATTGTATAAGTTTGGTTGAGAAATTTGACGTCAATGAATTCAAAATTTTTCTCTGCAAATAAAAGTCTGATTTAGCTGTCTTGGTGATGTTGTTACATTTCTGCTGGTAACTGAAATACAGCGTCTTTTTTTTGTTTTTAGTCTTTTTCTAAAAACTGAATGGAGCTTACAATATTTTCAAAATGTCTTGCTATGTGGATACCGGCGTTGTTAGTTGTTGATGATTTACTCTCTTTGTTAATTTGCATTTGAGATTTAGCTGGTACTAACTGTTAGTTGAATGACAACATGAGTTACAACTGAGCAATCATGGTTTTTAGTTTAATCAGTTTTGAATCCTGAAAACTAGCTTTATTCCGAAATTGCTACAAATATTTCGAACAATGCCTGAAAAAGAAAAGCACAGCCTTGGTGCTGAGAAACAAAACTCTTCTAGAAATCTACTAAATTTTCACTTCTTTTCATGATTTCTCAATAGCTTGTGAAATCAGCCGATTCCAAGCAAGTTTCAACAGATGATGCATAATAGTTTAATTTTTACTTAAGTTTTCATTATGGTTATGGACAAGGTTTTGTTCACTGAAGATGTCATGATATGCCCAAATTGCCCATTACCGTCACAGGACGGGTTGTTCGGCTTGTTATGTGCATTCCACTCTTCGGGTGTGATGAAAGTAATTCATTTTTGCTGAAATTTTGCCGGGTTTTACTGACAATTAGAAATTTATGTTTTCTAAAGACAAAAGGATTTGGTTTTATCAAACGAACCGTCGTTTCAAGATGAAATGCAGTATTTCTTGTTGTCTATCAAATAAGCTTCATATTGAATTGTGGTCGTGTATTGCGTGTAACTTTAAACGTAGGCTTAACGTATTACTGGTATTGTAAAAACTTGTTTTGAAATTTTTGGTACTAGCCTATTATTTAATCTGTTTAGATTGCTTTGTTGGTGTTTTATCAAACTTTAGGAGCAGTTATTTTTGAAGTTTTCTTCCTTCTGTATTTCCAGCTTTGAGCTTACTAAGCTTTGTTAAATGTGAATTAATCACCATTCGTCGTTTTCGCTTTTCATGTGAAGTCGCATGATAGTTTCCTTGCGAATTGATTGCAAATTGTTTTTTCAGCAATGGATTTCAGTTTAAAGGAAGTGTATTCGGAGAAGAAAAGAAGAAGAAAAAAAAGAAAACAAAGCTTACCTCGAAACAAATTAAACTAAAGAAATATTTAAGAGCCCAGTCGAAAAAGGCTAAAGCTGCTGCTGCTGAGGCACCTAAGCAAGCGTAAACTAGTTGCTTTATTGGTTATTACAAATAAAATCAAGAAAATTTTCTAGTGTTTGTATGTTGTTTATTGTTACATCTTTGGATTATCTCGCACAGCCGAATGGCAGGATAGGCATTATTTCTTAAAGCTCGTACGGTTTTTGTGGATATTTTTTACGACCGCGGCTTTTGTTAAATGACATAGGCCTGTAACAATCACGTAAATACGCATACTCTGTAATATAGGGTTACCATATTTTCTCTGTGCGAAAAGAGGCCAGGTTCAGCCCAGTGTGCGAAGTTGGGGGGAATGGGAGGACATGTCCCCCCAGTAACAATATTCGTTCCCCCCAGCAAAGAAAGAAAACTTGTCCTGGGGCGGGATGCCAAAACGTCCCCCCCAGTGAGAAGTTAAATGTTTTTTATACGTGTAGCTTGTTGGTATGGACTGCGGCGATACTTTCCAGCATATCTTGTAGCCATTGTGGTTTCCTTCGCAAACTGATCAAGAACAACCTTTTTAGTGAGCCTATTACAGAACAGTTTATTTTTAATATTACAACATGTCAGCAGTTTTCCATAAGCGTTAGAGAAAGCAACGAGAATAATTATGTTAAAGTAGTGGTTTCCTAACTTTTTTCCGATCATATGAGAGTATGAATTAAGAAAATGCTATACCTTCTGGGGCTCCGCCCCGGACCCCGCTGGAATAGCTTACTGCTCTTGCCCCAAACCCCTTGCTTCATTTATGAAACCAAAACCTACCTAAAACTAAGCTAATGAAGTTTTCGACATTCTACCGTTGATAACTTTTGTTCATCAAGCTGGTGGTATGCAAACACGCAGTACGCCTTCCGCCACTGTTTTAATATGGTCATTGACCAATGACGTCGCCCCAGGAGCGCATTAAGGGGGGGGGGGGCATTGTGCCATTACATTACCCCCTCTTTTGACTTTGCCTTTTAGTAAAAAAGAACAAATGGTGCCAAGTGACTGAAATATGCTAGACTCTTTTGATGGCTTTTGTAGCTTATGGCTAGGGGCGGATCCAGGGGGGGTATAGGTGGGCAGTACCGTGGTACTTTTTTAGTACCGGTACCGTCGGTACTTTGGAAAAAAAGTACCGGTACCGCAGTGGTGGTACTTTTATTTCTCAATTTTTAGGCGGTACTCGGTAGCCTACTTACGCAAAATTTTCTGTAATATAAAAAAAAATCATAAAAAGGTGAAGTCTGCACAACTACACCTTCCGCAGCAATCGTTAAAAAGATTTGTTTTTAAAATACAATACCGCCATCCCCTGATCCCATCAAGCACGGCAATAGAAAGATTCTTTTCCAAAAGAAAAAGATGTTTTGAAGCCGAAGAGAAGTGGTCTTTCAGACCATTATTTCCAAATGCTTTTGTTTTTGAAAGGCAATTCAGAGTAAAAGTTTTTCAATAATTTCGTCTGTTCTTTTTTGCGTTACCGTCCGTTGATGTGGTGTAACTGTAAAGGAAAGTCTCAAGACCTGAATAGATTTTTTAACAGCCTGCGTACAACGTGGCTTACGTAATGTTATACAGAGTTGCGCGATGCGTAGCCCCAGTGAAATGGATGCGCCCTCCAAAATGTTTTTCTTTTTTTTTTTTTTATACGATTCCGGGATATTACTTGTCTTTATCTCAGTAGGCTTACGAATTTGATTGTTTGATTTTTACGTATTTCAATGCAACTTAAAACCTAAGCTTCACTATGAGAACAAGAACGGCAAAAAATTTAAAGAACAGGGTGGTCGCTAAAAAAGCAGAAAATTTGTAGGTCACTACGTTGACCTACCTTCATTATATTGATTATACTCGCCGTATTACACCGAAGCGTGCAACAAGTGGCGGGGTCCATCTCCGCAGCTTAGCGCATGGGCTGCACAGTTCCGAAGAAACGTCGCAGCGGTGGCGAGCCGTTGGCGACACTGTGCCGATTTGACCGGCTCGGGATTCAAACCCCAAACCTCCCGCACCGATAGCGCGCGCTTAGCAACTGAGCAAACCGGCCGGGACTAAAAGTTATTCTTTCTAAAAATAAATAGCAGTTTGACAAATTTTCTGCTTTTCTAGCGACCACCCTGCAGTTTTAGGACGTCTTTTTTCACATTTCACAATTCATTTTTTCGACTCGTAAATCTAATAACTAACAAGAAGCTATAGCTTGATGCAAAATCAGTCAAAAAGTAGGCTATTATTGCTCACACTATATTTAAATCGATTTCAGCAGAACGAAAAAGAATAATTATCGATAACAAATAAAATTAAGTAAATAAAATATTATGAAAAAGTCTATAACCTGCGCACTCTGTGCCGAATCAAAATCCAATAAATGGTATACCGGTGTAGAAAAACAAAAATAGAAAGCAGTCGGGATATTAAATTTATCCAGAAAAATATAAATAGGCAGCAAGAAACTAATTCAGAAAAAAGAAGTGCGTCTGGTAAATGATAAAGACTAAACGGACGGGTAAAATACTTAAGCTATAAGTAAACTAATCACAGCACTGACCAGTAAACTAAATGAAAAAAACTAACAGAAACAAGTAAAGACTTACCCGGGTGAAAGCTCAGAGTAAACTTAAAAAGTTACGAAAACCTACGAAAAAACTAACTACACAGAAACTCACCACAAAAAGAAAAATAAAATCTACGTAAAACTGGCGGAACAACGCCGTAAAGAATAATGAGTGTAGGCATAGGTGGCGGAACCGGGGGACCGAGGGGGCCCTGGCCCCCCCACTTTTTTAGGGGGGTCCCAGGCCGGGCCCTAATTTACGCGCATATTTCTACGACGTTGCCTCTGCATGAATGTATTTGAAACTTAATAGGCCTACCATCGAAAGTAAAACCCAGGATAGAGCTTAAATCCAGAGATGTTTTCTTCAAAATTTTGTTTGTGCGGTGGGGTAAGGCCTAACAGAAACTAGAAGCAAGAACCGTGGGTCTGAAGCCCACATAAATTGGACATGTCACATGTGGACAGGCTAAATATGGATTGTAGGCGTAGGGCCGGATTTACGTATAGGCTAACCACGCTGAAACCTAGGGCCTCGTAGAAAATGGGGGGCCTCATCACGAACAATCAAGACCTTTTTTTCTCTTCACCCGTTTCACCGATAGGCCTACTTTCACGGGAAAACAGAACATCTGAGTACGTGCATACCTTTTTTTTTGCTCTTCACTATACCGATATTTTCAGTGAAAACAGGACATCTAAGGACGTGGAGACAATTATTTTTGCTCTTCCAATCAGTGTGATCAAATAGCCTAGGGCCTCTTATTCTGTAAATCCGGTCCACAGGAGCGTATTTAGGGGCGGGGCCATTGTGTCATGCCCCTCCTTTTGACACTGCCTTTTAGTAAACAAGAACAATACTAATGGTGCCAAGTGACTGAAATATGCCAGATTCTTTTGGCGGTTTCTGTAGCTCATGGCCAGGGGCGAACCCAGAGAGGTAGGATAAGGGATATGCATCCTCCCACCAGCCATTTTCAAAAATGTTTTTGATGCACACAATTTTTCTATAATTTCGAATCCCTTCAATAGCTATAAGCCTTACGCCTTAAGCACGCATGATTAAAAATGTGTGAACAAAATGCATCATATTTGGCAAAGCACCCAGAATCAGGGTAAAAAAACTTCACAATTTGCCAAAAAATTATTCAAAATGCACTAAAATAGCCATTACTGCATATGAATTTTCAAAAATTTCCCGGGGGAGCATGCCCCCGGACTCCCCTAGAACTTTCCTGGTTTCTTAATCAGCTTCAAATTTGTTCTGCCGAAAAAATACGCTTGAAAAAAACGTGGAAATTATGGCCCCCCCCTTTTAAAATTACTCGCTACGCCACTGCCGTCCTTGGTTGTAGATGAAGAAAATCTGGTAATTGGTTATGGTCCCCCCCTCCCCATTTTAGCAATGCTTCCGCCATTGCTGAGTGTAGGGGCCTAACTCTGTGGCTGGGCGCCCAGGCCACATAGCCCCTAAGAAAGTCGCAGCGGCGTCGAGCTGTTGGCGACGCTGTGCCAATTTGAATGACGCGGGGTTTGAACTCTAGACCTCCCGCACCAAAAAGTGTATCTGCCAACTCACCTGAATCTAAAAAACCAGCTCAAAAAACTGACTAAACTGAGAAACTAACCGACGAAAAAAACTAAAGGAAGGTGAAAAAACTGCCTCTCTAACTCTCTACTAAAAAATCTTTCTGACTAAAAAAAAATAAAGAAAAGCTCGACTAAAAAAAAAAAAAAACTAAACAAAGGTAAAGAAAACCTGCCACTTGAACTCTCGACCCCAGCAAATTTTTTTTTTTTTTTTTAGTTAGAAAGATTTTTTTGTAGAGAGTTAGAGAGGCAGTTTTTTCACATTTTTTGGTTCCGCCACCTATGCCTACACTCATTATTCTTTACGGCGTTGTTCCGCCAGTTTTACGTAGATTTTATTTTTCTTTTTGTGGTGAGTTTCTGTGTAGTTAGTTTTTTCCTAGGTTTTCGTAACTTTTTAAGTGTACTCTGAGCTTTCACCCGGGTAAGTCTTTACTTGTTTCTGTTAGTTTTTTTTCATTTAGTTTACTGGTTAGTGCTGTGATTAGTTTACTTATAGCTTAAGTATTTTACCCGTCCGTTTAGTCTTTATCATTTACCAGATGCACTTCTTTTTTCTGAATTAGTTTCTTGCTGCCTATTTATATTTTTCTGGATAAATTTAATATCCCGACTGCTTTCTATTTTTGTTTTTCTACACCGGTATACCATTTATTGGATTTTGATTCGGCACAGAGTGCGCAGGTTATAGACTTTTTCATAATATTTTATTTACTTAATTTTATTTGTTATCGATAATTATTCTTTTTCGTTCTGCTGAAATCGATTTAAATATAGTGTGAGCAATAATAGCCTACTTTTTGACTGATTTTGCATCAAGCTATAGCTTCTTGTTAGTTATTAGATTTTCCCCTTTTGATGCGAAATCGTCAATTTAACTTTATCAGGGTGCTTGTGATTCTCTATATCATTTATGCTAGGAATGTTTCTGTTGACTCGTAAAAATGTTTTTTCTAGACATTTCTCCGACTTACAACTCTGCAATACAGCTTGTTTCTTTAGTGAATCTCCTTGAAATGATGCAAAAATATAAAATAATTGTGTAGTTTTTCTTGTACATCCGATGGTATTCGATCGATGTAGACTAGTGGTTCTCCAACCTTTTTGAAATCTCGACTTTGCGGTCCCCAAAGATATTTTTCTATCACTCACGGTCCTTTATTTTTAAGCATAAATTTCCACGTAGAATCAAGTAAAGAGCAAAAAAAAGGTCATCACGTCCGCAGATGTTTAATCAAGCACAATGCAATGGGCGATTTATCAAAAACCCGCGGCCTCTTTGTGGTCCTTTGAAACTGCTTCGCGGACCCCAAAAAAACCGCGGTACCCAGTTTGAGAACCACCTTGTAGACCTTATTGTTAGCAAGCGGAGATCAATTTCGTTTTTTAAAAGCCCATATTCTAAACATTACTGGCCTGAGGCCTGCGTTAAAAGCATTCTACGTTTTCGATATTGGTATTACATTTACTCGTGTCCCCTCGACGAGTAGGCTATATTGTGTTTCAAACTAATCGTTGCTGATTATGACCGTCTATTGCAGCAGTTCTTCCCGTCTTACTGGAGCCTACTTTGTAGGTTATTCGCTATCTGTCCGTTTCATTATGAGATTTATTCCTAACTCCTAACCAGCGATGGCGGAAGCATTTCTCAAGTGGGGGGAGGGGGGCTAAAGCAATGACCAGATTTCCTTCTTAATTTCGTCATTGCAAACCAGTGAAGAGCAAGAAAAGGTCTCCGTGCCCGCTGATATCCTGATTTTACCGCTGCAAATCGGTGAAGAGCAAAAAAAGTCTTCACGCCCGCATGCGGCCACTTTACCAGGTTTCAAGTACATTCATGCAGAAGTATTATGTAGAACAAAACGCGTAAATTAGAACCAAATTAGAACCCCCTTATCCCCTCTCGCCATCTATGCTCCTAACACGCATATGCATTTTTGGTCCTACAAACTTAATCGCTTGCTATTACAAGCAGGGAGGCGAACCGTTAAAAATATCGCTCTGGTTCCGGTTCAAGAAATTTTATTTTTAACGGTTCAGGTTCAAAACTTGTCAAAAATTTGGGTTCAGGTTCGGTTCGGGTTCAGTTGAGTCAAAATTTAATGGTTCGGGTTCGGGTTCTTCAAAACCAAATTTTTAAGGTTCAGGTTCGGTTCAAGTTCGCTAAATCCAGAGATGGGCATTTAGAGCGATAATTTATCGGCGATAATTTTTTATCGATTATCGTTATCGCTCAAAATAATTGTGATTTATCGATTATCTTTATCGCTTTTGCTATATATTTTGTTATCGCCGATAAATTATCGCGATAAACAATTTTTTTGCGCGCAGTGTTTAAACTTCAAAGTTAGTGAGTTGGCGCTATGGGAAAACACACGGTGTCCATTAAGACTTGTTGTAATTTTAAACAATTATTTCTTTGTTTTGCTGCTTGATTTCACGGCAGAGTCCGCAAACTGCTCTCTTTTCTTAAAAAATCTAGAAAAAACATTTTTAAAATTCGACTTACAAAATAAAAACTTTGTCAAACACATTGAAAATTTATCGCAACATTTATCGGAAAAATTTATCGGCGATAATTTATCGATTACCGATATCGCTTTAAGAAATTGAAATTTATCAATTGTCGGCATCGCCCAGGGCTTTTTTGAAGTTATCGATTATCGTTATCGCTGTGGTACAGAAAGGTTTATCGTGCCCATCACTGACTAAATCATAAATGCACATTTTCGTAAACGTGTGCATAAATGCACAAGTTTACGAAAATTTTTCACAACCGGTCCACGTTTATTGCTACTTTTGTTTGAAACGCAGAACGTTTCGCGAAACCAGTGCGAAACGCAGTTTGTAGCCTATGCGTTCCTACTTCACTACACCTAGGGATATGTTAGCTAGAACTGTGAAACTCAAGTAAGGAGTAATTTTGAACTCTGAGTTCACAATTTCGATGAAGACGAAATAAGCACAGAATCGTGTCTGTTAAAAGTTTTTTTACCGCTTAGGTTAATCCATAGATTCACCTCATCATTTCAATTACGCCAGCTAGGGTGCAATATTCGATGGTGTTGCAGCTTGCTGCAGCAAAAAGGAAAAAAAGGCCCGCAAGCAAGCGAGTTATTGGCAATGCTCATATAAGAGTATGCTACGTCATACCATAGTCTCTGCACATGATTTTACACATTTCTCCAGCTAACCTATTTTTATGCAATTAATTTCAGTCGTAAAACAAAAAAGTTTTTGTGAAGATTCCATAAAAACAAATTCTTTTTGCATTATTGGAAAATATCGTGCGTACCACTTGAAAAGCTTCCGCGTACCACCAGTGGCACGCGTACCACAGGTTGGGAACCCCTGCTGTAATGGCTATTTTAGTGCTTTTTGAATAATTTTCAGGCAAAATCTGTTTAAATTTTTCGACGCTATAATTCTGAGTGCTTCGCCAAATATGAAGCATTTTGTTCGCACAGTTTGGTTATGCGTGCGGCTTATTGCTATCAAAGAGGTTCGAAATTACGGAAAAATTGTATACATCAAAAGCATTTTTGAAAATGGCTGGTGGGAAGATGCATACTCCTCATCCTACCCCCGTGGCCATAAGCTACAGAAACCATCAAAAGAGTCTGGCATATTTCAGTCACTTGGCACCATTAATTTTGTTCTTTTTTACTAAAAAGCAGAGTCAAAAGGGGGGACATGGCCCAATGCTCCCCACCTCCTAAATACGCTCCTGGTCTTAAGCACGCATAATCGAAAATGTGCGAACAAAATGCATCGTATTTTTTTGTATTTAATTGCATATTTATCTTCCTATCAAGAGAAAGCGATCAATGCGCTGTACGACCTCGCCTAGAAAAATATTTTGGCGAAGCACTCAACAGTAGGGTCAAAATTTTAAACAAAATTTGCCTGAAAATTATTCAAAAAGTGCTAAAATGGCCATTCGGAGAATTTAGCCTAACTTTTCAAAAATTTTTCGGGCGAGCATGCCCCCGGATAGAGCTTTTCTTGTTTCTCAATCAGCTTCAAATTTGTTCTGCCGAAAAAAACTACGCTTGAAAATTTTGTGGAAATTATGGCTCCACATTCCCTTTTAAAATTTGTCGCTACGCCACTGCTACTAGGATAAGCTAGCTAATCCTAATTTGGTATTTTGTTGTTTCGCTGTTATTTGCCAAGACGTTTCTACTAATATTCGAGAAAATTTTACTGTGATATCTTAGTAAAGCTGTAAAAGCTTTGCGCACGAAGGAACCAGAAAATCCAACAGTTTTTGCGATTTTGTTCACTTTTGTCACATTTACAGCACTCTCGACATGCTGTATCAAGACTTCAATTATGCTTTTGACACCTTTCTTCTGATAAGCCAAGATTGCCTACGACTAAAGCTGTGTCTCTAGAGAACGCTAGTCGTGAGACGTTGCACTGGGTTGTTGCATTTTCCTCATCCAGCCCAGACAATGATGCATAGGCGTTCCATTCCTCCTTCCAAGAGGTAAACGCATTCCCTCGATCCAAGCCCGTAGCCAGCGATTAACGTCTGGGGGGGCTAGTTTGCGTAACTCTGATATACAAGTTTTGAGGCCATCTATGCAAGGTAACTTGCGTGCTGCGAACCTGCGGCCAAAATCTCAAGAGCAAATTGAACAAACGAAAATGCAGAAGAATGAATCAAATTTTACATCAACACTTCACCAAGCAAACACTCTGCACTACAGTATTTTATGCCGGAACATAGCCAGCGTGAAACGAACAACTCAATTTACAAAGTTAACCAAAATACGGAAAAATCTTAAACCAAACGCATTCTGGTGTGACGCTTACTGAACCGCAATACAAATGGCATCTAGGTCAATCTTGCGTGTGCGGTCACGTTCAAATGCTAGAAGAATTAAGTTACGCTGTTGTCGTTGCAGCATTGAACGACGTAGTGGAGCATCAACCTTAGCCAGTGTGGAGAAGCTACATTCACAAACTGCTGCACTCGAACCAAACGTAGCAACAACAGCTGCAAGATTATAGACTTTGGGAAAGGCCGTTTTCATTTCGTTTAAAGATTTCAAAACGATGCAGCTGTCGTTTTTGTCAGAAATCGGAACATTATCTGCTATAAATACTGCTTAGCCACTTCCAATTCGGCTATAGATGGGATTTCTATGCGCAGTCTACTTAATGGAAGAAGAGCTGAACGATCAAGAAAACTCGGGGACTTTCTGGAGAGGGCTTCACTTGTATGGTACAGCCACTGATTTTCATTAAAGCGCAGTTTTATTTAATCTAAAATGACATCCAAGCATTGATACAACATTCTTTTTTGCATTGATTCATCCTCATCATTTTCTTCTGGATTACCAATGCTTTCAGTGACGCAATAATCATCTAAGCGTGATAATCATCTAAAGTTATTTTTCGGCGGCGTTTGCTGGAGTCCGGACGTCCATTACTTTCCTCAGTTTGTTCAGTGAACTCTGCAGATTCGCGTAACTTGACAGTCGCTATCCATTGTTCTTCACAAGCTTTATCATTACGTAAATTTTCCATCACTTTTGCAGTGCTCTCTACTAAAGCTAAAGCTTTGGTCAAGTCTGTCTCTCGATTTTGAAGTACGCTGTTGACCGGTCTGACCAATCCCAGTATCTTTTGCATAATAATTACATTGAAGCAGAAACTTTCAGTTTGTAGAATATTCAGCAGGCCTATAGCAGTCCCACATCTTCCGTCTCAAACATTCTATCACCATTTACAATTGTGGATAGTGTTGCAATAATGTGCTTGTAATATCCAATAATAGCACACGTCGAGTCATAGTGCGCAGACCATCGAGTAACAAACACTCTTTTCAAACTTGTTCCCTCGTGCATTCGATCAACTTTAAATTTTTTACAAAATTTATGCAATAACCCGATTTGATGAAAAAAACTTCCCAAAGAAGTAATTCGTCCAACCAACGCCACAATACCTAGATGATATCGGTGGTTGAAACAATGCACGTAAGGAACAACTCTTCCTAACTCGTTTTGGATAAGTCGCTGAACACCACCTTTACTTCCACTCATGCTGGTAGCACCGTCGTAACACTGCGCAACAACACGTTTTGTAAGCTTATACTCTTCTATAGCATCAAGTAGCACAGATTTCAAAGACTTAGCATCCAAAGCATCGCTAGTGGGCATTTGTTAAAGATTCATGTGGCACCCCATCTTTAACGCACTTGCAAGCCACAGATATATTTTCAACGTTTGCTTTATTCCGGCAACCGTCAGCCAGCAGGGTCATTTTTCCGGCATCTGATACAATTACATCTCTTGCCACCATTTCCGATACCATTAAAGCTAGCTCATTGATTACATCATTTTGGATATCCGGAGATTTAAAATTTGCGTTCTGTGGAATCTCTTTAGCGATTGCTGCCAGTTTGGAATCCTTTGATGCAGTGAAATTGAATAAATTAATAAAAAGGCCTTTCTCCTCTTGGTTTTGTAGATCATAATCACCTCGGAAAGCAATTGCTCCTTTACTGCAAGAAATTGGACAATTTCTGCAATAGGCTACTGTGAATGTAATATCGACGCCGTTCAAGGACTTCACTAGAAATCATCAAACTAACAGAGTTTGCATTCTGCAACCTCACCTTCTTACTTATCCACGTATTTACGGCAGCATTGTGCCCTACAGAATTACCGTGTTTATTGAGACCTTTAGTGTTGTCCCCAACTGCATGCTTCCAATTAGAATATCCTTCCTCCGTGAATTCAGTAGCACCAGGATGAGTGTTACCGTAATCACGACAAGGAAAGCAGAATGCAGCATCCTTTTCAACTGAATATTCTAACCAATCAAAGCGTTTGTACCATTCGTTACAAAAGTGTCTGCCTCCACCATCTTTTATATATTTGTCAATTTCAGGTTGATGCGCGATATTTCCATTTTTGTCGCCAAGATCATTTGGTGACACCATTTTAGTTGTTGAGGTGGGGCAAAGTGTTCTATTCTGCAGCGTATTTGAGCTTTCCGACGAGCTAGAACTGTTTACTTCACCAATTAAAACTAGGCATTTCATAAATTAAACTAGGCTGCTGTTGCACGAAATTTCATCCAATTTCTGAAGTTAGCACTCAGTTGCCGGAAATATCATTCTCCCAACAATAATGCGAAACCTCACAATTTTGTTTTTGCAAAACTACCTTACGATGTTTTGCAAAAAAACATTACTGACAGCTCAGATGGTTGAGTGGTATAGAACGTCCGTCTCTTGAACTGTAGACTCGGATTTGATTCCGAGTCGGGTCAAACCATCATTGCAAATTTGGTAGGCCTATTCACAGCTTCCCTACTTGACGCTCAGCATTAAACTAAAGGAACAGTGTGGAGAACAACTACTTGTTGTGCTGTTGGGAAAGGCAGCTTGCTGGATTCCCCCAGCTTGGTGCAATAGACAGATGGCTGGCAACTCCTAAGTGAGCTCGTATAGCGCTTTGATCGCTTTCTCGTGATAGGAGGATAAATATGCAACTAATTACTAAATGATTGTTTTCTAGAATGCCACGCAAAGTTAAGCAGCTTTACGTCATAACCTGTGACTGTTTCGTAGCTTAAGTCACTTCACGAACGAAAAGTCGCATTGAATTCTGTGTGAAAATATTTTCAGTTACCGTGGCCAAGGTTGGCAGTACGGTACGTTACGTTCAAAATTTACGTACCCGTACTTCAAAATTTTAACCGTACCGTACTAACGTAACGTACTTCGAATACATTTAACAAGCGTACCGTACCACGTACCGTACCAATGAATGGTACGCTTAAAACGTACCGTACCCTAAAACGTACCGTACCTAAAATTACGTACCGTATCGTACCTTAAAACGTACCGTACCTAAAAATTACGTACCGTACCTACCTACCGCCATTCTTGGATGCACGCCAAATTAGCTAAGTGCTATTGCAATGCCTATAAATAGGTTAAAGTTTGCAATATGCGACCTGATCGGAAATTGAACCCTATACAAGTTTTCGAGCTACAATACAAACGTGGTGTCCTCGAAACTACCAAGTCGCCAGCGATGTTCTACCGTATGAATAGAATAGAACATATCGCATCCTACCTTGACTAGCGCGGTTATCATCAGTCTGGAAAAGCAATGTCCCAGTCAGGAACGGATCTAGGGGGGGGGGGATGCATTCCCCCCACCTGCCAACAATGCTTTGGATAAATAAAATTTTTCCATAATTTCGAACCTCTTCATTACAATAAGCCTTAGTCTTAGTCGCCTTAAGCACGCATAATCAAAACTGTGCGTAGAATACAAAATGCATTGCATTTGGTGAAGCACTCAAAAGTAGGGACCAAAAATATGAACAACCTTTGCCTGAAAATTGTACAAAAAGCGCTAAAATGGCCATTGCAGTATGCAAATTTTTGAAAATTTTCCGGGGGAGCATGTCCCCGGTCCCCCCTAGAGTTGTTTTTGTTACTTAAGTTGCTTAAAATTAACTCTGCCGGAAAAAAAACTACGCTTGAAAAAGTGACGAAATTTGGTGCCCTTCCCTGAAAAAGATTTTGAATACGCCCCTGATACAAAACATTTTCAGAGGGCTTATGTACGGCCGTTTTCGAATCTAAACGTCTTAGTATTTAGTTAACATTCAACTTAATATAAAATCACACCCCCCTCTAAAAAAATTTTTGGACCCACCCCTGATCCCAGTCACACTGATCGATGCAATTCGTGTGGGCGATCGGAACCGCAGCTAGCTCCTACGTTTTGTAAAAGCTGAGTAAACATTGGCCGAATTTTTCTTTTTTTTAATTGCTTTCCAAATACTGTAGGTTACGACAGAAAATAATGCTGCTCGGTGACAGTAGAACGTTATGAACAAGTCCAAACTTGTCCACTGAAATGCGCATTGCGTAAAATTTCTCTTATAAGCGTATTGGTAGTCTACACTCAGCACCCTACCAAGCCCTGTTTCAAGGAAGCCAGGACTACTAAAGGGACGCCAAAAGACCAAAAGAGACTTCTTCAATGACTTACCGGTAGCATCTTTTGTTGTGCTCATAAATCCTCTCTCAATGGAAATTCACGGTGGATGCATACCATGTATAATCGCGACCTGTTATTGTGAATTTGTAATGCCGCATATTAATATTCTAAATGAAAAATACTCTGTTTGTGCTAGGCCCCAGAGGAGTTCTCTGTCCACTGACTCCTGGCCATAACTATTTGTATATAATATAAAAGTTTTGCAAGAGCATTAACCTTTTTTTGTCACAACCTTTTTTTATAATTACCAATTAATTTTCAGGGACAATCTAATTGTAACATTTAAAAATTGTATAATTGCATGCTTACGTGTTTTAATTCCTGCTTTGTGTTTCAATAACCTCGTCGGTTACTTTTATTTTTTTTTTTTACAAGTCCGTAGTTTCAAGATTACCGCCAGGACCAGTGTTGCCAACTTATTATGACAAAAATCCGCTAAATGAGACTTCAAAATCCGCTAAACGTATGGTTGAAATCCGCTAAAAAATCCGCTAACATTTAAATTCACTAAAAGTGCTGAATTTATTCTGTTGGTCACCAAATATTTTAAAACACTCACGACGAAGAGCATACCAGCAAGAATTTTTTTACTCTTGCTGTACAGATAGAAAAAAAAATTGCAAGAACTTTTAAACGTGAAAAGCATAAACTAATAGGCAATATTGAATCATGATTGAACCAACATACTTGTGGAAACCACTGTAACCATAAACACAACAATTCTCAAGAGTGCATCAACTCTGAAGTCGGTAAACGCCGTTACAATTCTCACAGGTTTAAAAAAGCCTACCAACATTTTCGCAGAAATCCGCTAAAAATCCGCTGTACGCCAAATGTAAAAATTTTCCGCTAAACAGAAGCAAAATCCGCCAAATCTACCGGATTTTCCGCCAAGTTGGCAACACTGGCCACGACTGATGGTGTACTACACCTTATCAATTCTGTATCGCTGTGAATATAATTCATCATTCAGTGTTTTTGTCCCATCGGTTTTTGATCTTCTGTACTTCAGGTGGCAGCGACCTAAATGAGCTTTGCTCTCTTCGCCTTCTCCTATGTGCATATTTCCGAAGCTACAGAGTGTAATGTTACCGTTTACTTATGTTTGTTTTTGGAAATGTTGTACGTCAATAAAATCTTTGTTCTTCTTGTTCACAAAATTTTTCAATACCAAGTTACGTACCGTGGTACGGTACGTAAGGTACGTTTAGTACGCATATTTATAACACGTACCAACGTACCGTACCCGTACCTTAGCAATAATTACGTACCGTACTAATGTACCGTACTTTTTGCCGAAAAATGGAGCGTACCGTACCGTACTTGCGTACCGTACCGTACCGTACTGCCATCCCTGACCGTGGCTGCACATTTTATAGTGAATTTGCACGAAATCCGTAAGCTATTCCGATCAGTTGCCTTAGTGACGCATGGTTCAATTCGCATGCTGATTGGTTGTTCATTGGCTATGCTTCAGCTGTTTCAGCAAGCTATAGGCTACCAGGCGGGCGAACAAACTGAATATACGAGGTCAGCATTGTTAGAGCAGAGTACCGGTAGTTTACTGCTGCGTACGCGTATAGTCTATCTGCAATTAAAAAGTTGTGTCATTCGTAGCCAGTTCGGTTTATCAAAAACAGTGTGCTAAGCGCGATATGAGACCCCGACCTGCCAACTGCCCAAGATAGACTGATAGATTTGCCCAGTGAAAATGAACCCCTGGGTAAAGTCTAGCACCCGGTATCAGCCCCCAGGTTCGGTTAGGATTTGATTTGGTTAGGTTTGTAACTGAAATCAACCTTAACTAAATTTAACCCTAACCAAACCTGGGGGCTGATACTAGACGTTACCTGAACCCCTTTTGCATTAGACTTTGAGCATCCCTTAAACCTGTTAAACTCTTAGAAGTAGGCCTATCACCGGCACTTAACAGTCTAGTTTATCAGAGCTGATATTCACAAATGGTAACAACCTCCAAGACTCAGTACAGAGTGCGTAAGTTTTTAATTAAACTAGGCTGCTAGCTGGGTCCTACTAAACTGTAAACACCGCAAAGAACTGAAGTCTGAAACACTGCAAAGGAGCGACAAACGACTTACTGAACAGTTAAACACAGCAAAGTACGACAAAAGACCTGATTACCCCAAGCTTAACCCTAATTTAAAGTTCTTTGTGGTTCTTTGTTGTGGTACTCGGTAGCTACTGTATGATTCCAAGCTGCCAAGTCCTTTGTCGTTGTTTGCCTGTTTGCGAGGTTCTGTGTTTAGCTGCTTAGTAGATCAATTTGAAGTCCTCTGTCATACTTTGCAATGTTTAGTAATAGTAAGTCCTTTGTCGCTCCTTTGCGATGTTTCAGTCCTTTGCAGTGTTTAGTAGGACTGCTGCTGGCCTGTACACAGGTACAGTGTAGACTAGATCTGAGATACCCAGTACTGGTACCAGTGGGCTAGATGTGTGTATTGGTAGCTGTAGTTTGGTGCCTACAGCAGTAGTCTGGACTACACTGCTACCATAGCATTATCAACATCTAGTCTATTGGAATAACGTTCTTTATCAGCCGTGGACATTGTTGTGTGTGATGTCACAGTAGCAATTGTCGGGTTAGATCTAGTATCAGCCCCCAGGTTTGATTAGGGTTAGGATTAGGTTTGGTTAGATGGTTAGGGTTAAATTTAGTTAGGGTTAGGTTTGGTTAGGGCAACATTTGGTTGGGTTCAGGATTTGGGTTATATACCAGTAGGTTAAATCACAATCATAGGTGAGGTTAAGGTTGGCAGACAGAAAAGTGTGGGGGCTTATTCTAGATGAGACCCCAATTGTCCATACTGGTATCGGTACTCTGTACTAGACATGCTAGACTAATAGCTGACCTTACACGGTACACTGCACCATACACATTACCCCAAATACTGGTATATATCATCTACTGGTAGTTCACAGGGATTGGAATAATACTTCTTAGAGCTTTTTTCAATTCAGTTTTAAACTACCAGTAATACAGCAATATGAATAGACTGTTGGTGTGTTAAGCAAATTCACACTGGCAAACGACACGACAACAATCAGAAATTTCCAAGCGCTTAGCGATTTCAAAATGTCAGTCTGATACGATGGCGCGATGCTGCATCGGCGAGCAATGTACATCGCGTGCAATACAATCCTTTCCAAGGGAAACACAAAGCAGCATTTTCCCTGCAAGCTGATTAGCAGTTGCAGGTCGGCACTGGTACTGGCACAAAAACCCGATATTGTCTAGCAAGTTCTGTTGCACCATTTAAAACTACAAAGATTTGTTTCTTTTCAGTCAACAGTTACCGTGCAACCAAAACGAAATTGTTTGGTAATATATTCGTAAAACAATTTTGTGACTTTCATCTCTTCTAGCCTAGTCTAGCTTAATTTGCTGCTGGGCTCATTTTTTCTGATCCCAAGTGCTAGAGGGTCCAAAATGGACAGTTTGCAAATTTTTTCTGCTGGGCTTCCTCTGATTACCATTGATTTTAAAGCTTCATTAGCCAACACACATAAACGTAGCAGATACTTAAATTTAAGAGTTGGCTAGGCTAGTCTGCTAATGGAAAAGTAAGCAAAAATTCGGCATGGTTGATGGAAACTTTCCAAAGTTTAATTACTGCACAATTTTTCTGGCTTCATTAATTGTTTGAAATTATAATAAATGAAAATTACCAGCTGATTCTCATTTTAACACAAAGCAAGTTAATGTTAGGTTATTCATTTTGCTTTGGTTACTGGTATTGTAGGAATAACATTTCAGCAATTTCTGAAAAATTTGAAAAACTTTCTCAAAACATGAAATAAATCAAGTTGTGAGGCCAAAATCACAAATATATTTGAAAATCATACGACGAAAGCAAGACAAAGCACTCTCAATACGTCTAGCTACAACGATAAAGTAGAACTCGGTTTTACTTCGTCGAGACATTGTTCAAAGCAAGTTTTTCCATTGGGATGTTGTTTTTAACGCGTCGTCATTGCGCAAAATTGTTCAGTGTGAATTGGCCGTCGTTCGTGCTCGTCATTATCTCTTCAGCAGCGTTATATGACGCAATAACAACGCCAGTGTGAATCAGGCTTTAGGTCTTCATTTCTATTTAGGTTTTTACCATTAGCAACCTTAGTTTCTATCATTCTTCAAAAAGTTTGTAAAGTCCTGAACTTGGACTATTATCGGCACCACTGTTCCCTCTGAGGTGCAAAATTAAAGACGTTTAAGCAAAATTTCCAATTTTTACTTAAGCTTTTCAACTAGAATGGTGATTTTGGGCAGAATTTTAATAAAAATGTTCAATATGTTGTTTCAAAACAAAAGTTGTATACTCTGGAAACTCAGCTTGTGGTAAAAATTTAATCAAACTTTCTTAAGATCTTGTAAATCTAGGGGCAAATTTTTTATTAAAATTTATGCGATATTTGGGCAAATTTGCTTCTACTAAAAACTTAAGGGGAACAGCGACTGGTGCTCTACACACAGACACAGTATGTTTCTTTATTCTTTCAGATGTTTTGTGGTTAAACAGCCCACTTGTGATGTATGTAAAATAATTCTCAGTCAATAGCCTGTTTGGCACCGGTTCTGCCTTTGTTCCAGAAGAAAAACCACAAACAAATTCACCAAAAATAGTTTGCCAAGCAGGGTTTGTTTTGCATTCAGATGTATTTAGCTTCTTCACAGAAGCATTCACAAATTCAAGATCGAGAATCAAGAGAGCCCAAATCACGATATTCAATGAAGAGGGATGGTTTGGAAACGATTAATGCTTCAGCTTTTACTAAAAGAGACAATCATATCTTTTCCGAGGAAAATCATGATTTAATTAGTGCAGCTGAAATAATAAAAGGTTAGTTGATAGATTTTCCTTTGGGGTGTGTTTGTTTAAAAACTGATGCTGTTTAAGTTTTTAATTCATCTTAATTTTGTTCTGAAAAAGACATAATGTATTAACTATAGTTTGCTTAGAGTATTAATACCTCTGATAAAACTATGTTTGCTTTAGTTTTTTTACCTACAAAGTATTTTTTTGAGTTTTTAAGAGTGAAGTTTATGACAATCGACAAATAAATTACCTGCAGTAGTCTATATGTAAAAATTATGTATGCTACAAAAATGCTTTCTTTAAAGTAAGATACCGGTACATAAAAATATTTTTGTGGGCTATTCTTTCTTTTATAGTTACTCTGATTTTTCTTTCATTATAATTAACAATGCACAACATTTAAAAATATTTGTGCCAACATCTTTCTGTTAGCATGAAGTTGGACTTTGGTTATTTTATCAAGTAATTTATGTTGTTGTACATCAATAGTTTAATTAATGATACTTTAATTGTCAATTTGTCCTACTACAATTGTATGTTATGGTTCTGTATTAGTATGGAATGCATTGATTTCAAGCTTGTTAAATTGGTTAACTCTTTATTAGCTGATTATTTTTTGTTCTGCTGATTATTTGATGGTGTAAGCCACATGGCTAAGTAGTACCTATGTGTAGGTTGCAGATCCTAGGTGATGGGTTTGCTTTGCAGCTGGAGCTGATTGCTTGATGACTCAAAGAGTGCATGCTCACTTTGCCGCCTCTCTCAATTAGGCTACTGTTGACTTTTCTGTTCAATGCATAGTTGGAACTGCTATTCATTGGGATAGAAAAGTTTGAACACTATTATTGTAGATTCATGGATTTAAACTAGGTTTTTAACTTATCGCTTTTTTTTGCAGATCAATTTTATTTTGCAACTTTACGTACAAAGCCTAAAAGTACACTGCATACTCATTATTTTAGCATCGATGATGAAATGGTTTATGAAAAGTAAGTATTGTATGTAGCATAGATTTGATTGATGTATATATTGATGTAATAATTTTTTTCAAGGTTGGACCCTCCTTTTTTATTTTTTTTTTCGGACATTTTTCGGTCATTGACCGATTTTTTTATGAAATGATCGAAAATTTTTATGTGATTTCGGACAAGATGTCCGAAAAATATTTGGCTGCTTTATTACGCTTATACTCTTTGAAAAAAACGTTTCGAAAAACTCGGTGAATCATGTCGTGAAAACTTCTCATAATGAAAACAAATTGTTGGAAGTTTCATCACTCTGTGCATGCTGTCTGAAGAAATGCGAGTCGTTTGAAGTTATGTTAGAGAGTCGCTTTGGACTGTTACTTTTTCGACCAAGAGAAATACTTTTTTCTATACTGTATTTGGAAAAAGAGTTCAAGCGCACGTCTAAAATTTTGGATGCGTTCCAGAGGCCAATTTGGCACCGCTTTAAAATTTCGCCACATTGTTCGCAGGATTCCCAAAGCATCAAAAACAACCGGCGCTTTTACCTGATTTAAAGACGACGAATTTTAATAGCAACACTTAATGAATATGCCGTATCAAAGTCAATTTAGTAGAAGTCATTAAAGCTATGGAGTTATAAAAAAATGGAAAAAAATCGATGGCGTATATCCTATAATATATATACCCTAAAGATTATCTGGTAAACATTTAATGCAAAACTTGAAACTTAATCACGAAATGGAGCACGATAAACAATATCGGAAGAGAATGGAAGTTACGTCTGCTTCGGCGCATTGTAGCAGATTTTTTTCCATGATCATTGCTGATTTTTTATTCGCTTTTCATCAATGTTTAAACGCATTAAAAGTAGAAGTTGTGTTATTGGTGAAGTTACGATCTAAAGGAAAAGTTGCGAATTCGCCACTAATAAGAGTAGACCAAAATAAGCCTGAAAATTTCAGCAAAATTCGGTTGAAACCACAAAATCAAATGTGCCGAATTAAATTCAAAATGTCCGAAATTTTTTGAGTAGTTTCGGACAAATGTCCGAAATATTTTGGCGAAAAAAAAAACCAAGTTGGACCATGTTTCATAAATGAAGTACTGTGTGGCATTTATACTTGACATTTTATATAATCTACCACGAAAAACTTGTAATTTTCCAACATAAAGTTTTGTTATACAATTGATGCATATTAACTTTTTTTGGTCTGTGGCATTTTTCTTGTTCGTAAAGTTTGTGGATTGTTGGAACAGTGATTATGATTTCAAGATTATAATTTTTGTTTTTCAGTTTTTATGCTGATTTTGGACCATTAAATTTAGCACAATTTCATAGATACTGCAACAAAGTTAATAAGAAATTAAAGGTACGGTAAGGGTGGAGTGGATTAGTGTTTTAATAACTCTGCGTTTTTGTAACATGTGAAGTAATTCTGAGCCAATATGTTTTTGTCATGTGTACCAACAAATGCGTATTACTTTATTGCATTTCAAAATTTGATGTAATAATGAATTATACCACCATTTTGTATTGGCTTAAAACTGAAAAAAGTGTGGTAGATCTTAGTCGTGGTATGGTAAAGAATTTCAAGAGCAATGTGAACGTAGTTAGTGGTTTTAGAAGTGGCTCATCCACTTCAAATTCCAAAAAAACTTATTAACAAGTTGCGTTTAATTTGCACTTTCGTAATGAGGAACTTCTGGTTCTTATTTTAAAAGAAAAGTTGAATTTTTATGGAATACCTGAATAAATCAAAGCCAAAGTAGCAGTAAGGACAATTTTTTCACGAAATTTTACGCTTGCAGCAAGCTGCTGGTTATTCGTGTTTAAGATTTTAATACTATGCTGTTAGCGCGGAGCGTTTACCGGTATTAATTGAAACGTCTTTTTGAACTAAAAGTCGTGTCTACTTATATATTAAAATGGGTTGTGATTACGTCTTTACCCCTTGTATAAAATGGGTTGTAATTACAAGAATTTCAGAAAATCTGTGCAGATTTTATGCGTAAATTGCAAGATATGAAACGTTAAGTCAGCAAATACATGTTTTATGTAGCTAATTCTTATCTTGCATTGTGAATTTAGCTTGATATTTAGCATCTCGTCTTAGGTAATTCTATGTTGTGGGCTTGTTGAATCTGCATTGCTGGTTACAAATTTCATTCAAACTTACAATCGGGTTTTGTTTATTAAATAATTTCTTCTCGTCTTACAATCGTCGGTGTGGATTCATTGCCATTGTGTTCTTGTGGAGTAGCTCTCTTCTATATTACAGATAGCCAGCTGATGGCTTTCGTCGGCCATTGTGTGCGAAAAGACGTCTCTATTTTTGGCGCTTTTTTCTGGCAGAAATTGTAACAAAGCCCTCTAGTTCTCGACTTGAAACCAGGAAATATAATTAGATTATGTTGCCTATTCCGCTTGTACTATGTGATAATTATCGATATAGTATATAATCTTAGAGGTCAGTAGGTCACATTAATTATACCAGGAGACTGCGCAAAGGTGATGGATGTATTGAGAAATAGACAATTATTTTAAAAGGTCTCGGTGTACGCACTGTAGCACCAAGTAGAACTTTTAACAATTGGTGATGCTGGGTAATATCAAAAGAATCACAATGAAAACTTGGAACAAAACTAATAACCGTAACCAAACAAATAGTCCAGCGTCAACTGTCAAATGCATATTTTTATACTTAATTTCAATGCATTGAAGTTATTCCACATCTATCCTATTATACTTGTTGTGGACACAGCAGCGCAAAGACCGGCAGTCGTTTTAAGTTGGTATTATCAATACACAATCTGTCTGAATGCTAATCATAATACTTTTCCGGTCGACATTGAACAGTACTTATTGAAATAACCACTTCCACCGCTTACTATAAACAATTTTTCACTAAAGTCTATTATTATTTTTTAAGTTCTTTCCTGTGACTGTGTGCAAAAGTCATAATTCGTTATTGTTGTTTTCAGTCGATCACATTAGCGAAGAAGAAAATAGTTCACTACACTTCGTTCGACGCCAGAAAACGTGCTAATGCTGCTTTTCTTGTTGGTGCTTATCAAGTAAGTGCGTTTGTGATTGGATGTACTGTAAAAATGCTCGAGTGGTGGGCGTGTTTGAACTGCAATTTGTGCGTTCTAAACCTGTCTTCTTCGTTTTATTTTTGTGTACTGCGCAGTTTCTGCTCTCGTTATGTAGTGCCTGCAATGCTCATGGGAATGCCCAAGAAGTCAGTAGGATTCGCGACATTCACTTATGCAGAAGTTATTGGTCTACTACGCATAGTTTGTAAAACCTATTTACGGTTTTTCGGTCGTGTTTTTCTGACGAAGATCGCTGAATTCATTCATGTTCTTGACCAGTGAGAAGGTGTAGAAATAAGTATAGTAAAATTAAATTAACCCAGCTTCAGCAATTTTTCCGTCAGCCTTTCGTACCTTTTTCGGGCCACTCTTTTTGCACAACCTTACAGTTTGTATATTTTGCGTTTTAACTTGCATTGATCGGTTTTACTTCAGTCAATAAGTTACAAGAATTTGAAAAACCGCAACGCAAACATGTGAACATAAGATAAAGCATTTTGAAAGGACTATGTTTTTTTTAGATTTTGTGCTTAAAGCGAACTCCGGAAGAAGCGTATCGCCCTCTGGTAGCAGGCAATAGTCCTCCCTACCTACCTTTTAGGTTAGCATTATTTTGGTAACCATGGATTGTTACAAATCAGCTTCGTGGATTAATTTTAGTATTGGAGTTGGAGAATAATCTGACACTATATTAAGTCAAGGAAATGCTGCTTGTGCATGGTTGTGCGTTTGAGCTTAATATAATTATTCGACAACTTGAACGACTGCTGTTAGCATGTTACTTTAGAAGCGTTTGAAATAGTGCCGATAAGAAGGATTGACTATTCATTTTGATTTCTTTGTCTTTAACGCTAACCTTAAGTTAATAACTAATTTTAGTTTGTATTTAGACCCGGTACTTTCCTAGCTTTTGAATTTAAGTCCTTCGAATTAAGGTCAGAAAACGCGTAAACGATTATTGAATTTTTAACTGCCGATGATCGCAATTGGTATTTGTATCTTTTTCTAGGGATGCTTCGTTCGGGCCTTGCACTTACAACCTGACTCTGCTTGATTGCTTACATGCCGTCGATCGCGCTCTTACTCATAAGTTCTATGTTCCTGATTCGTTTGATCCGGACGAATACGAACATTATGAGCGGGTAGAGAATGGAGATTTCAACTGGATTCTCCCTGGGAAATTCCTTGCCTTCAGTGGGCCTCATCCCAGAAGCAAAATTGAGAATGGTAGGTATTAGTGAATTTTAGAAATGTTTCTACGCGTACCGCATTGTCTACTGGTGAAGTTAGCGCGTGTTATAGGATAGACTATATCTATACCCAGACTTTGAAAAGCACCTCTGTTAAGAATCTGCTTACTAGGCGGGATGCTCAAGTTTGTTGTTCTTTTTTTAATTCTTTATTTTTGCGGAAAAAGACTTTTTAGATAATTCAACTTTATGCTACTTGTAGTGTTAGTGTGACGATGTCTCGGCAAAGTTTTGATCTTTTGTTTTTCTCATCTTTATTATTCATGAGCGCTTCAAATAAACACATCAAGAGGTTAAGTTTGCGTAGTTTATTTGATTTTAACTCAACAAACTTTATATGTTAGTGTATCAAGGCATCTTGACCGATTTTTTTCCAAGTTGTGAGCAAATCTGGTCCTGAGAACAGTTAATTTACGATCCTGACTTTTTTTTCTTTCGACTATACGAAAAGTGCAGTCGACCTTGCTATGCACAGCCAATCCAGACTAGACTAGTATCAACCCACAACAATACTGATCTCTCTTGCGTGGATTGGCTGTGGGCATGGCAAGGCTGACGAGCCTTAACCTTTTTGTAGTTATTGTAATTTTGTCTTCACCTAATAAGTCACATACTTGGCACAGTGAAAATGTTTTGAGCATATCCATGATTCTGACACTCTGTAGCAGAGCATTTTTGACGTCTGTTCAACCCGGAAAAGGCACTTAAAATAATGAACACCATAGTTGTCCTAATATCTGCTTCTATAGCAGCTGTCGATTTTCGCAACTTTTGCGTTACTTGATCTAATCCATGATATTTTGTTTCTAGGCTATCCTCTCCATGCGCCGGAAGCTTACTTCCCGTATTTTCGAAAGCACGGTGTATCGTGTATTATCAGGCTTAATAAGAAAATGTATGATGCAAGGCGATTTCAGGTAGATTTATGAATTTGACCCTGAAGCGTTTTTGAATGTTTATTCTGCTGTCAATGCACCATAAATCTTTTCTCTTAAGTTGCTCGCTGAACACCATGCAAACAAACCGGTCGCAAAGCCGCTTGCAGTAAAGTCATTTTGACTTGTAAAAATTTCCGTTTACCGTTCTGCATAAATTGATGAAGTTCTGATATTGTGTATAGCAAGTAGAGCTCTTGTTTTATTGAAACTTTTGACCTGCTTTGTTGCGTTGCTTAGTCTAACGATTAAGTTGTCAAAACCTATTGTGAACTTATAAAAAAATGATGCCATTCAATGGTGCTGCTAACTGTTATGAACTTTCATTTCCTTATTTCATATACGGTAGTAACTAGTGAGTAAACCCATCTGTATAAGCTTGTTCATAATAGCTTTATTCAGCGTTTCAAAAATGATTATTGTGATGTGATGTGATTTTGTGCCATGAGTATTTTTTTGAAAAGGGTTTAGCAACATTAGCGCACAAGGGACATATGAATTCATCCTTGTGTACATCAGCTGTTTTGTACCGCTGTTGTTAAGTATTCCAGTTATTAGTCGCCTTTTTTGCTTTAGATTATTTCAAACTTAAAAGTGGGCAAGATCTTGCTTCTATCAACAAAATGATGGCAATATGCATACCCTATAATCGGACCTTTTATCCTACTTCACAACTATCAAGTCGCAGTGTTAATAAACTGTTTTTTTTTTTCCAGGATGCAGGCTTCGACCATCACGATATGTTCTTCGTAGACGGCAGCACTCCCTCTGATGCTATTCTGAAACGTTTTCTTGATATTTGTGAAAATATGGATGGCGCAGTAGCTGTACATTGTAAAGGTACGGACGAAGTTTTTTTGGTTGTGGCGTAACAGATACCTTATCTTGGTTAAAATTTTGAATTTCTTAATTGTTGAGTCTTCACAAATATTTGAAAACAGCAGCGCATCTAATTTACATAACTCTTTGTGTTTTCTCTACGGGTATTATGAACAATGACATGGAAAAATGCAAGCAAGTACACAATTTAAGCAGTTGTGCTTTTCTCAATACCAAACGTATGCTTAAGGTGCACCAAAGGATGAAATTTTTTTATGAACGTTAGCTGCTTGCTATCTTTGATGCTGAGTGAAAGTGCAACAACAATCAATTTTTGTTTATGCAAAGCATGCATTTAGCTTAATGAAAAGAACAGAGACCTAAGACAATTGTGAAAATTCTTGCTCTCAACTTTTAATTGAGATTGCAGTGGCTGCTTTGAGTACATAGTCATATTATCTGTACCAGGGGTTCTTAACTTTTTCCTCGTTATGTACTCCCTGAGACGTAATACAAACAATTCGAATCCCAGTAAGATGCCGTCAAAATAATGGTCCTTAGTTTGAAAAGACTTCATTATCGAGTGATAACAATATTGAGTAACAGTTAAAAAGCCGTGAATTTCGCATTGTTGCATCACAATGACGCAGATTCGGGCAAACTACTCGTATGCGCGCTCAACACTCAGTTTCTCTAGTGTAGGATGTTACACAATAACAATACGTGAAAACTTGACTGCCATTCCAGCAGGGGGATCGAGGCTCTGGCCCTCCTTTATTTGACGTGTGGGCCTTTTTTAGAAATCGATCACAATGGGTCAGCGAAAATGGGGCCTCTCATTGTCTAATCCTGGCCCTGCCTCCCCCAATTTTTTTTTATTGGCTACGCAGCTGCATCGAAATACCCCCAAAAATTTTCTCGTAAACCTTTTGGGGTTTGCGAACCCCAGGTTAAAAACCGCTGATTTATACCATTTGCCTGCTTTCGGTTCATTATCGTACAAATTTGCAGTGTTACCTAACACGGAAGTCGATGCCTATTCTCTTTATGTTTACATCGCATAAACGGTTCTTGCTTTTTGAAAACAAAGCTGTCCTTCACGACTAGGTTTTGTCAGAAAGTGATCAATATCCCTGTGTTTGCTTTTTATCTTTGTTCAAACTTTTTTAATTGACGAATTTTCCTTTTTGTCGATCGTTCGAACTTGCGTTTTCGTTTTGCTTATCGCTTGTCGGTGGCACAAAGCAATCAGATTAGTAATGTGTTAAATAGCATCTTCAGCAAACGTAAAAACATATTTTATTTAATAACAATCTATAACGTGTGCCTTCTAAAATAGGTGAAATGGCATTGTTTTAATCACGTTTGAAATTTGCTCGGAGCTTAAAACGACTTTCACCGTAACCAGATTTTGACGAATGTCATCGCTTCAACCACGTTTGTCGTCAACAAAAAATGCAATGCAGTTGCTTTACCGCTTTCGCTTGAACAAAGCAGACATTTGTTTAAAATGCTGTTTCGATTTTACCCACCCTATAATTAGTTGGTCGAGACGTTAGTTGTAGTCATATGCCACTTTTTAGTCTCCGGTATGTATTGTTAGTTAGTTGTTTTTATGTTATATTCCATTGTGTAACGTAGCTTGGCTTAATAACATTTGCCGTATTGTTCGACATAGTTACACTATTGTATTCTTGTGGCATACAATGTTCTTATGAATAAAGCCAAAGCGAACTGTATATCAGCTTTCAATAGCGAACCCTCTCTTATTGATTATGCCATATAACAATTCCATTTTACTCACTAGCAAGCAAATGCCAAATTGATGTTGCGTTGTAGGCTAGCTTACATATAGCCTGGGGTATGCTAAATAAGCTGAAAACAAAAGCGCAACGTTTCATCGAATAGTACCCTATGCCTGCCGAAAACCTTGCACAAAAATAATCTTTGTTTTCTGTGGTAAATTATGCGTGTTTGAAAGCTGAAATAGGACCCAGTTTCAAAATTAGCTCAAAACCGACCCGGAAAACCCAGCACAATTCAGTGGTAATCATTTTGGTATTACAATAAAGACTGTGTTGTCAATGCAATTGCCAGATATGAATAGAGATACAGGCCGAATGATGTTTCCGAACTTAAGTAGCTCTTTTGTAGTCGTCAGTATTTCTCCAGGAAACGTAATGGTTTTCACGATGCACTTCGGAATGCATTTATTGTTGTAATTTGCGGAAGTTTTTAAAATCTACGACGCTGATTACCTGGCAGCATTTTTACTAGATTACGTGCAATTAGCTGGAACATCAGGGCCAAATCTGTCTAAGTGCAATAAATTTTTAAAAACACATTTTCAATAATTTGTAGGTAGCGCTCAGTTTTTTACGGCACTTTGAAACCTGAAATTGTTACGTTTTTTATACTTTATCCATAAATTCAAATGGATAATTTTAATTAAATGATGCTCAAATAGTCAAATGAGAATTAATATTACATCTTGCGATGTTTTGTTTTCGTCCAATTCAAATCATTGATAAAGCCTATTACCTGCTGGTAGGGATTTGAAAAGCATCATTATCATATAGGTTTATTGGTTGTTTTATTGGGCATTTGATCATAGCTCTAAATCTGTTGTTCATAAAGTAATGACTTTGCTAATTTAAACGCTGTGGCATTTTTTGCGAGTAATAAATAGCGTTTTTGTGTGTAGCAATCTAGCCTCTCTCGTAAAGTAGGAGTTATTGGTTTGCTTACAAGCTTTGGTCGTTATTTGTTTTATTGCTCGCGGACAACAGTTTATATTTGCTCTCTGATGCTGTTTGCCCAACAGTTGGATAGATTCGCAATATAATTGATCTTTCGGCGTTCTTACGTCAATTTTCTTTGTGTTTTTTGTAAGTTTTCCCATTGTTACCCTAACTAATTTTTCCAAACATTGCGTCTTGAAAATTCCTCATTGTCAACTTGCCTTATGTACAACCTACTAGTAATCTCACTATGACGTTTTCTCCTTTCAACCTTTTGTTTGCCCGCTCATCTCCACGCCACTATAGACTCAAAATGTTTATTTTTCGTTCCAATTGGAAGGCTCGACACTCGCCTTGTTTTTTCAGTGCCCTCTTGTTTTTCTTGCCGTTCCGCTAAATTTTCAATATAATATGCAAGCTATTACCGTAATTTGTTACATTTTAACTTTTCTCCAAAACAACAATGGTTTCTTTCTTGAATCTACTTTTAATAGATTTTGTCTTCCATTTTGCCCCAACGGTTTGAGAAACACCCTGCATTTTGAAAAGCACACCACCGTTGCCAAAAAATAAACTTTTTTGGGTAGCAACGAATAATTTTTGGAAAAGGATTGATCAAATTTGATTGAAATTCGGTTTTTCTGTATTGAATGAAATTGACCAAAAACAAAAATCAGGGGAAATAGTCTTTGCTGATGCAAAATGCGGTAGATAACTTGCGGTGTTGTTTTGTATGGCTTTTTTCCTCAAGTAATTTTGGTACGCTGCATTGTTTTTTTTTTATAGCCGGTAGCCAGTTTCTAAACTTGTGTTTTTGTACAGCTGGTTTGGGTCGCACTGGAACACTGATAGCTTGCTACATGATGAAGCATTATCGCTTCACTGCAGCCGAGGCAATTGCATGGATTCGAATTGCAAGACCTGGATCTATTATTGGCCCCCAGCAACATTATCTCGAGGAGTAAGTGCTGCATGAGAGATGTAAATAACGAGACGGGACTTTTCCGTGTGCCCTGCTTGTGGTTACGGCTGGGCTTTTACTGGTTAGTGAGTAGGGTTCACGTTTGTTTTGGGTTTGAGGGTTAGGGTTTTGTTTAAGAACAGTTTTAGGTGTTTTAAGGCTGGGTCGGTCACGCACAATATCCGCGCTCTGTTTGAATCATACCTTTGCTTGCTCATAAATAGTTATCTTAATTTTGATGATATGACTTACCGTTCTTTTTCCTGATTGCTCGTGAACTGCTGCTGAATCAGCAGCGGCATGTCTATTTTTGAGCTCATGTTATTATGAATTAAAATTTTTCTGTTCTCAACAATAAAAGTCTATGATTATGGTTGTAATATAAGGTGGAAGAATTCTAGCGTGTTGTTATTTCATCAGAAGTTTGCTTTTTCCTAAAATACTAATTGCTTCATTTTCATCATTTTGCCAATTTTTAATCAATGTTTTTTCAATTGATTCATCGATATGATTTGTTTCTTCAGCTTCAACGGTATTTTGATTTTTTGTATTTCTGGCCTAGTGTTGATCAGTCTTTCGTGTGGTGAATCCAATTGACTAAAGATATTTGTAAATTTGTTTTAGTGATGTAGGCTCGTGTAAGTTGCCAAACGCGTAGCTGCTTTCGTTCTGTATTGCTATTAACCCAAACTTTCACAAACGACGTACCGGTACTGTCTTCGTCTTGTAATAAGATTTGTAGCAGCTAATTTTTTTTAGAATGCAGCACAAGATGTGGGCACAAGGAGATTTACAAAGAGCAGAAATCAATCAGGGCAAAGCCCGGAGCAATCGACTATTGAAGCAGGTCACGACCCGGATGGATGACGTCACATTACGAGATAAGAACAATAACAGCGATGACGTCACAAAGAATTTGGCTACTGGGGATGAAAAGCTTGACCATGGAAACCGATTCTATTCGGCCTCTCATAAAGGAAAGGTAGTGCTTACTAAACTTACAAACCTAATATGGAGTTTTTCTCCGACAGGTGGCATAAATTCTTCCGCTCTAAGATCATATATGCGATAAAAAATAACATCTCCGACCAAATCCATTAAAGTAACATTATGAGTCACTCGCTTATGTAATTATTCTTTTTACCGAAGAGAGATTGATATTTTTCTCACTTCCTTCAAGAGACTTAGACTGCTGCAGACATTCAAAACTGCTACTTAGATCTTTAGCCCGCTGTTGTTGAAAAAGATTTGGTGAATAACCGCTGAGTAATTTTTGTATTGACCAGTTCATAATTTCATACTCACAATCTCCACCGTTTTCTCGTTTTTTTTTGTTTTTTTTTATTTTTACTTGTTGCTGCAAAGTGTTCTCAACTAGCTTGACTGCTTTTCCACTTCTTCAAGAAATGCTCTTTTAGACGCAAGACTTGTTTCAGGAAACATCGTCATCCAAAAGCAGCTCGGGTGCCACCTTATCACAAGGTGATCGTCTGCGTCAAGCTAAAGCTCGAAGACATCCCAGGTCTGCTACAACTGGAACTTTAAAGTAAGATTTGGTGAAGGAAACTGACTTTATGCGAGAGGTGGTGAATTTTGATTTCACTTTATACTGCCGAAAAACGTATTGAGTTTTTATTCTGCAAATCAGATTCGTAATTAATGTGTATGTTTATAAGTTGTCAACATCCTTTTTGGTTGCTATGCCTCTGATTTTACTAATTTTAAAG
Source organism: Trididemnum miniatum (assembly GCA_964006365.1). Lineage (NCBI taxonomy): Eukaryota > Metazoa > Chordata > Ascidiacea > Aplousobranchia > Didemnidae > Trididemnum > Trididemnum miniatum. Next base: position 21,899,666 of record OZ023237.1, on the reverse strand, counting down.
GATTTAAAAACAGTTTTAACACACGGTGTGAGTAGGAGTCATAGTAACCTGGATATTTCAGCATCTCCGAACAAGCACAAGATTACGCCGCACTTAGTGCCGGTAGTTAATTGTTTAAATATAAGAGGTATTTTTAGAGCAAATTAATAAGAATTGTTTGATATTTTAGGATAGACGACGGATATTTTCACTCCAGATCCCCATCCCAACCTGCATCTCGTCATCCTCGTCACTCAGCTTCTTCGTACACTTCAAATTCTAGTCAAAACGCCCTGCTTGATGCCACAGCATCCCCGCTCAAAACTTCTAAGTATGCCGCCACTCATGGCCACACCTCTGCTGGTCAAGGAGTCGTCACGCGAAGCAAAACCCGAGCTACTGCATCGGAATTTAATTCCCAAACGTAAGTTATTAGTTTGCCGTAATCTGGTGACCCTAAGGGTGGAATGCACCAACGCGGGTTATCTTCGAGTTAAATTTATCTCAAGATTAAAGTAGAGTTAAAGTAAAATTGGTATGCACCAACATGGATTAAAGTTAATCCTAAAATTAAATCCGCCAAAATTGCCAAAAAGTTAATCCTCCAACATTGGTGGATTAAGTTGGAGTTAACTTTTTCTAGACTACAGGCTGCTAGCTTCCAATATGCACAATAGCTACACCAAACTGCTTTTTGTTAGTGGCTCAAGGCTAGCACGCAGTGAAGTAGACTAGCTAAAGAAAAACTGTTTGCGTTTTTTTCAGTTTTGAGCCTAACCGGCAAAGTCCAGACTCCGTGGTTGGTTAATAAGGCTACTCATGACTATATTATTTTTTAGGCTCAAAATCGCCAGCAGCCGTAGTAGACTACTTAACCAACCAACCAACACAGGGCGCAAATTCTAATACTATAACCTAGACTACAAACCGACCACTGACAAAGGTTACGAATCGATACACTGTTAACCTGCTAAGGTCTACATGGCCAATAAATACAATACCTGTACTTTTGCACTGTGCACGTTAACAGGAATGCAAACTATTCTTTTCAGTATTCATACAGCAACTCTGAACTGACAAGTTGTAAAAAACAGTGAACTGGTAAACGCAAATATACTTCATCATCTGCCTCTCCCGCTGCAAACCGAAAGTTCCGCGTGTTCAATCATTATGTCTCAACTTAATTTATTTCAAGCAAAAACACAATTCTGGAGCAGTGAAAAACCATTCGATTGTCCCAACAAACGAAATAAGCTTTTGCAAATGCTCACAAAAAATACGGTGCCGGTACATAAAAATTACCCGAAACACCCCACAGCAAGAAAGCATAAACAAAAGTAACTCAAACAATAAACAACTAGCGTAAAAACCCTACCTTATCTACTCCTGCACAAAAAGCGAAGCAAAATGAAAAAAACCTTACCAGGTATCGAATCCATCTTCAGCGTCTACTGTTTCACGACACTTCTCTTTGCGTCACCGCCGCGAGTGGTCAGATAGGACAATTTCTCGGTTTTATGGTCGTAGAGCTGTGACGTCACAGGTTCTTGAACTGTGAAATTAAACTGATCACTGGCTCTGAAAACATGAATACGGTTGTGGCATAGTAACAGTAGAGACTGTATTCGAAATATCTGTGAAAATAATCACTTCTAGCGTTTAATGTGTGCCAGAAAAGCTCGACAAATTTGCGGAACGTTTCCCTTTAATAATTGCTTGGCATTTAATCCGAGGATTGGCAAATCTGAAGATAAATCGAGTTGGTGCATGCGAGTTAACTTTAACTCGAGAGTTAAGTTAATCTAGGTTCAGGCAACTCACGATTAGCTCTAATTTAGAGTTAACTTAACTCGCGTTGGTGCATTCCACCCTAAGTGCCGTTTTTCTTTCATCATCTCATAACACATACCATATTTATCTATTATTATTATACATCCGCTCTTGCATGGCTTTTTGCCATTTTTTGCTTTACTAATCACAATTTCATCGCTTCTTCGATGCAGCTATCCAGCTTTGAACCGTTTATTGGAGGGCGCTTCTTATGCCAGTGATTCCGCTTCCAATGTACCTGCTAGTGCTTCCGTTTACTCGGTCGGGTTCCGAAACCGTCATGACCGGGATGAAACGTCTCCTCAGTCGGCCAAATCTCATCGTTCTTCCCGATCTGATCACAATACGACAAAACGTCGTTCTCACCGTGGCGATGAGCGGCAACGCTACATTGACACTCGGCGCAGTCATGACTTCAGCTTACGAGGCTCCAGTGTTCGCTATTTGTCGCGCTCGCAGCCTGTGAGTACAACTTGACGTTGCAGTGTAGTTACTGACCCTCCTAACATGCTCAACGTCGCTTGCAGAAAATGTTGCAGGTAGTCTTGAAAACCTGAATGCTTTAACGTGAAAATGGTTTGCTGTGATCATAGTTTATTTCCCTACTAATATTCGACTTAATTCGTAAAAAACTCCATTGTTTCACGATTGTGATGCAGTAAATGACACCGCCACCAATCGCTTTTTAAAGTAGAAGTTAGATCTTTGCGAATATTTGGGAGCCTGACGCTGTCATTAAAAAAGCCTTATCTGGGCCACTAGCCGTAGGTTCCTGACCTCACGCCTAGATAGATATAATTCGGAAATCCTAACATTTTTGTAGCAGATAGTAGCGCATAGTGTAATGTTTTTGATGGTCTAAGATATGACGGTATTATGCCCTTAACGTAATCTTACTTATTAGTCAAAATGCTAAGATTAGTTTTGTGTATCACTAACACCTGTTACCGTAGAAGGCATAGATAAAACTTGCTTGCGTTCTATTAGAATTTCTATTAAATTGCTGTGTCAAAACCGTCTTCACATATTTTTGCATTGGGTTGAAAACGCTCTTTTTCTGTTTTCATTGTCTTGTCCGTATCCACTGGTTGAACCAATCAGTAATGTTATCTGCCAAAAGTACAGTTTGCGTTGAGACATATTCCCAATTCCCCATTGATTTAACCCTAGAACGCATAACAGGGGTCAAAATGACCCGAACGATGCTGCGCGCAGTGATATCTCAACACTTATAGTAATTAAACTCCTGAAATTTCTTGTTTGCAATTTATATCCAAAACTTTGTTTGCAATTTATACCCAAAAATGATGGCAGATTCAATTTTATTCTGAAAAAAAGATATTTGGCCTAAAAATTTTTTTATAAATACCCTAAGAATGCATAACAGGGGTCATTTTGACCCGGCACAAGTTAACGTTGAAAATACGTTGTATTCCGCAGTAAAGTGCTGCCACAAGCTTCAAATTTATGTAGAGTAGGCCTATTTGTTTATTGGCAGGTTTGTCGCACGTGAATGGCATAGTATAGTTAAAGCTTAAAATAATCGTGATATGAACTTTGAAAATACTGTACAGCAAAGATAAGATGCGTTGGAGGAAGACGATAATGAAATCTATGAGGAAAGTGAGAAGAGCAACTCTGATTTTTTAGATGGTGTTGATGATCCGACCTATGTGCCTTCTAATCTGAACTCTCATTATTCCGATACCGAAGCACGGATTCAGTCTTTATATTTGACACACTCTGGTTCAGAAAGTGAGAAAAAGATGAGGATCATTTCCAAGTTCCATCGGTATCACCCGATGGTTTATCTGCTACAACATACCCTTCCTCAACGTCTTCTGACACAAGCACTCGAGCTGTTAAAGACGAAGTTTCTGGAGTTCATCTTTATCTTCTCATGGAAGATTTGGATGTCACAATGATATTTATACACAATTGCACAAGGTTTCATCATCGGAAATCCATGCTCCCTGTCGCGAAATAGGAAATGGTATTACTTCGCTGACAGGACGATTGATAAGAATTGTATGACAAACCGGAGGAGTTAATTCGTTCTCAGATCTGACCTCACAAAAAACCAAGACCTTCTTCACCGAACGAACATAATAATAATCGACCCAACTTAACTCACTTAGCTACGGTACTCACCGTACTACTTTTCAATAAACACAAGCACCACTGCTCACTTCAGTAACACTATACAACAAGGGCTATACCCTTCAGCATACAACAATATTGCTTACTCTGCGCGCACTAAATCTACACTCGAAAATTCACGCCTATTTATACGCTAAATCAATTTCGAGAATGTTCTACCGCATTTACAAAAGGAAACAAGAAGAGAAATCACATGACATGCAGCTCTCACCAAACCACGGTAAACTGATTGTGACGTCAAGAGAAATCATATGACTTACAAATATTCACACCAAACTGCAGTAAACACAATTGTGACGTCACAAGCACAAATTTTAACTCTGAAGTTACGTAACGGAAAGATCTATCCAGAATATTCACGAAACAATTACGTCAGTAGACAATTACGACTTCATAATGCAACCTTACGAAACAATCCCACGAACAAACCTCGGAAAACAACGCATCGGTCCAAAACCTCCATGCAGACAAAGGCCGCGTTCACACACAGTGGTATTCGCAACTAGGCACGAAATTTCATTTTGTTATGGTGAACGCATTTTTCAAGATTTTAAAAGCTATTTCAGCAATTCGAATAGGTAACCGTTTCAGTTTTTGAATCGCTGAAACAAGTTCGAAAAGAATTAAAATAGCGTCTGCAATAACAAATTGAAGTTTTGTGCTTGGTAGCGAAAACCTCCATGTGTGAACGCAAAGCATTCAAAACAAAACCATAAAAAAACAGTTATATCGTTACACTCCCAGGGATGCTTTTCAGATCATTATCAGTGACAACATCGTTAAAGAGATCTTGCTACCAGCCTCACCCTACCACACATGATAATAAGGTTAAAAGTCCCTCAACTACACAAAGCCACCAGAGAGGATAAAGTGCATCGCTCCATTCAACAAACACGCTGCAGAAGAGGAAGCAATGCTCCTTGTGCCCTCATGCGAAGGATAAGAAGGTTGCAAAATATGCTGCTCAAGATGTTGCAGACCTGTGTGCTCAGATCACAGCGTCGTGACCATCGCATGCAACAAATGCAGTGAATGAATGTCGTACGCATGCCATATAGTAATCTGCTAAAAATTATTTTTTCCTTTTTTTTAGCCAAGTCTTTATTCTTTGTTAGTTGTTTCATTCTTCAAGTTGTTTTTCAATAAAATGCAGCAAACATAGTAGATGTCATGTCATTATACCGGAATGAACAAACAAATAATGAAAGAAAAGGCTTTTGGAAATAAAAATTGCATGCAATAACAACAGGGGTCAAAATGACCCCTGTTATGCATTGGTGTAAATTTTTTTGTGTATGCGTTTTAGGGTTAAACTACAACAAGCATTTTCTAGTTGTGGTTCCGAAACTGAGAAATCAATCATAATTAGGGCCCGCTAAAATCAATAAAGTCAAAATTTTTTCAGGACCTTGTTACATGATCAAATGTGTACTAACGTTCGTTTCAGGTGTTCAGGAGTCTGTTTTGGTAGATTTTATAAGTCAAAATACAGTCAAAATTTGTCAAAATCGTCTTTATCAAAAATTTCCTTACAAAAACGAACAAATTTATATTTTTTAAATATTTTTTTGAATTTTTGAGCTGCTATTAAAATTTTATGCGCAGTTTTATTTGATTTTAAATTTTTGAAATAATTGCAATATTTGCACTATCGTCACAATAATGCGTGCGGTAATTGAGAAGGAAATAGCACTTATTATGCATGAAACGTCATTGTTGATGCATAAATACATAATTGTTAGACAATTAATCTAATCCTATAAAAGCCTTGCGTTCTATACACGTGGTCTTTTAAGTCGTAGCTTGCAAAGCAAAGAATGTCAAAACAAGCCAAATCTTCTGTAGCGAAAGTTAGGCAAACTTGCCAGGAATATCCGGATAAGTTTTCGGCAACTCCTGCCGGCGACTTGCGATGCAACCTTTGCGACGTGTTAGTCAAATGCGACAAAAAGTTTTTTGTGGAAAGCCACCGAAAAAGTAAGCAACACTAAGGAAAATTGGAGACGAAGAGCAAATCTCAAAGTAAGCAAACCTTTTTACATTTCGATCAAGTAAACTTCAAAGAACAGGTTGTTACCTCATTCTTAGCTGCAGATATCCGACTTCATAAACTGAACCATCCTTCTTTAAAGTCTCTGTTTGCTAGAATGGGAAAAGTATTGCCTTCGGAGACTGCATTCGGGCGTGTGTTGCTAAATTGGCATCCCAACATGAGGAACAAATTCAAGAATTACTTCGTGACAAAAAAACGTTTTTGATTGTGGATGAAGCAGAGGTTGCTAAACAAAAGAGGTTGCTAAACAAAAGTATATTAGTGTGCTTGTGGGCAGCAGCTTAGATGCTCCAAATCAGACATTCCTCGTTAATTGCCATCCACTTAACAGCGGTCGCAATGTTAACAGCAGTATTATTCTGTACACTGTGGATGACATATTGCGACAACTTGAAATAAAACGCGAGAATTTTTCATTGTTCTTGACTGATGCTGCTCGGTACATGTCTTTGGCTGGAAAGACATTCAAGGAATTATACCCCTCTTTGATGCATGTCACCTGCGTTGCGCACTTACTACATAACTGCGCTATGCGTGTGCGTGCTCATTTTAATAATATTCAAGAAGTAATAGCAACGATGAAGGCAGCAACAATCAAAAACAAAGATCGCAAGAAAGATTTTCATGATGCTGGTCTGCCATCTCCTCCTGACCCTGTAATTACAAGATGGGCAGCTTGGCTTAGAGCTGCCTTATATTATAGTGAGAACCTTCCAGCTGTTCGTACCATTGTCAACAATTGGACAAGTGCAGGCCTCTTAGTCAGCAGAGCAAAAGACGCTATCAATGTGGAAAGTTTGGTGTCGGACTTGGTTAAAATAAATCAATAGCGGACTCTAGCAGCCAACGTAGAGTTCTTAGAAGGAAGTGCCTGCACAATAACCAAAGCATACGGACTGCTGAAGAATATGCAATTCGATGATGATCATTGCGCAATTAAAGACTACATTTACAAACGACTATCCAACTCTGATTTAGAAACAATAATAAACTGTACCAACTTGACAATTGACCCAACAAGTTACGCACTATTGCAAAAAGCCCAGCCAACCTCTGCTGCTGTTGAGAGGTCGTTTTCTATGCTCAATAAATTACTGAGAAAAGACAGAAATTTTGATGTTAAGATCGCAAAAAAATATATGATGCTGTATTACAATAAAACGTCCTTGTAATTATACTGCGTTGCTTTCGTTAAAAAAATCATAGACATACTGTTAGTGTACAGTACAGTTGCGATAGCAGCGCAATTTTTGTATTACACGCTAATTGATACCGGTACACACAATGGCTCGTAATCCTAGGTTTTAACGTCATGCCTATCTTTGTTGCATTAGCTTCAACACTGAGTAATTGAGAAAATGTTCGAAGTGGGCTACCTTTTTCTTTAAAAACTTGTGTAAATTGCAGATTATAAAACATATTTAATTAATAAAGTGCAACAAGACATAAATAATACGCGGAAGCGGTTAAGTCAAAATAAAGTCAAAATTTTTTTCTAAAATAAAGTCAAAAATATAATTTTTTAGGTAAAAAAAAAATGGCCCTAATATAATATAACAACATAAATTATTATTGCACTCTTCAAAAGTTTTTTTGGCTTAGATTTAAGTACTCTGCTTGCTTGCTGGCTACTGATTTGTTTGTGAGTTTACAATTAGATACAGCTGTTTTGTATTTATATGTTGTTAACCTGCATGCCAGATTTATTTTGTGTGTTGAAATGCTAACATCTCTAAACTTTTATGCAGTAATTGAGCTAATTGCCTGATTATTGCCTGAAAATTTAAATACGTTTAAAGTTACTGCGGCGGAGTAAGTTTTTTCAGTTTTATTGCGTTGAAATGTAACATTTTAGCCTGTAAGCGAAATTATCGGTACAACCATTATCAAAATATTTTTGCAACTCTAGCCTATTCATATACAGTAAGTAGGTTTCGACTAACGTTGCGACGTATATGCAGTTATGCACTTATGCAGTTTTATGGTTATGTCTAGTATGGATGGTTAGCATAGTATGGATGGTTATGTTGCAAATATTTTGTGTTACCAAGGATGCCCAAATTAATTACCCAAGAGGTCTTTTTTCTTTTAGCGTGAACCATGCTTCGGAAAACCCATTTTTCTAAGTTTTCGCAATTCTTACACTAATTTTTTTCATTGCAGTCAGCCTAGCCCACATTCCTATGGTACTCGCTATTCATCAAAAGGAAATTTTCCATGAAGAAGTTTCAACGCTGCCAAAGCTTGATCTATTCCAGATTAGCTCGCGAACAAGTTAAACTAATCACTAGAATACATATTGTATGTAAGTTCCACTGTGAAGGTTTTGTGCTAAGTGAACCTATAGTTTAAAATGATTAAAAGTTTTGTTGGTGTTTTTTGGTGCTTTAACTTCTGAGATTGTGAGTTTGGTGCGTATGACAAATTGATGTTTCATTGTGTGCGGCTAATTCCAAAACCATTTGCCGTTAATTGATAAAGACATTGTGTCTTCATGTATATTTCCAAACTATTTTGTATCGCTGTTTCATTGTGCCTTGAACTTAGTCAGAGTGGATTTCGGTTAGATAAATTTTATAAATTTATAAATTGTTATTGCTATCCATAAAACTGCAGTGCTTAGTAATGTTGTCTGATGGGAAAATGACTCAATACTTTTTTGTTTATGTCTTACTGTTATGACATCTGGGGCCTTTAAAGTAGTTTTGATTATACCTATAAACGTTGGGGAATTTTTTGCTTTAGCAGGCCCATGTGTCGTCATTCTTTAAACGCTAAAGTTCATACATAGATGTAAAGTTTTGGTTGTGTAACATGTAATTGCCCTATCAATACGTGGCTGTAGTTTCAAAGGCAGTAATTTTGTTTGTGATATAACTTAGCCTCTTCAACTTTATGTGACATTAATTGCATTATAATAAGACTTCAATCAGCCTACAAAGGTTTGTTCTGATATTAGCAATTATGCTGGACCAGGTGCTTTCTCTTATTTAGTTAATAAGCAAAGTAAGTTTGCTCACAAAAATGTCATTATAATCACAGAAAAAGTGAAGTGCTATTTTTTCGACTATAAAAAGAGTCTCGTCAGCCTTGCTGTGCACAGCTAATCCAGGCTGGGCTCATTCAAGGTTGCAAGAACTCTCTTACAGTCTGGAGTGAGTCTAGCCTGGATTGGCTGTGCATGGCAAGACTAACGAAATTTTGCTTATAGTCGAAATATATAGCGCTATTAATTTTAATTCAGTAAGTTTCGATTTATTAGGCTGTAAGACCTCAATATTTTTCAACCAGCGTTTCATTGTGAAAGCTACACTGGCGCATTTTATGTGCTTTTGAATGCTTTACAGCACTGTATTAAGGCATTAATTTAAGCATTTAAAATAGAAGTGCCAAATGTTTTTCGAAACGTTTTTATCGCTTTGATGACGACAGTATTGTATTAATTTGTGATCAGACTGCCATTCCTATTAATTTAGTAATTACAAGTTCACTTAACGCCAATAGATAATTTTTTTGCACTTGTAAGTAAATAAATCACAGTAACAGCACGCATAATTTTTTACTTTTGGTTGAAATCGCATGATATTGTGAGACCTGTCGCATTTTTACTCTTGCTTAGTGGTGCACCCTCAGTGTGCTTTGGTTGAGCTATGCCACTAGAACCGACCGCAACTGTTTCGTACATGTTCGTTAAATTTTATGTACCGAAGTAGCTAGCCTTCCGATCTTACAATAAAGTTCGATTGGTTTACTGTGTGGTTCGAGTATTTCAATGAATCAAGCAGAGTAGTGTGAGTGTTTTTGATGCGAGTCCCAAGTCCGTTGATTGAAAAAATTCTAGTTCTCCGTGTGTTTACTGATGCATCATTTTTTTATTTTTTGCTGTAACAAAGCTCAAATAGTTTTGTTGGAGTCTTAAGCCCAGCCATCGAAATGTAATATTACCTGGTACGGAGTGCGAAGTAGGGGGGTATGGGGGACATGATCCCCCGTAGAAAAGTTGTCCCCCCCTCCCCAGCAACAACGAAAAATTATCCTGGGAGGGATGCCAAAACGTCCTCTCCAGTGACAAGTACCGTAAAAAGTTAACATATTTTTTATATGTGTGGTAGAGATGGCATGGGCCTCGAAGTGACCCGCTAACGAGCCGTTAACCGATCTTTTTAATGGTCCACTAACCAGGGCTGTGAACTCGCTTGAACTCGATCGTTTTTGCCGAACTCGAACTTGAACTCGAAAAATATTTTTTTAACTCTAACTCCAACTCGAAAAAAAACAATCGAGCTCACTAATTGAGTGCGTTAATTTTATTGATTCAAATCTCTTAAAACGTAATTTAGCCTACTTTTGATTTTTTGTTATACTGTAGATTGAATGATTGCAATTTTGGTACCGATACTGCTCTGGCATTTCATTTTGCGTCGTCTCATTGAAACTTATTTATTGCATCATAGAGGGTGTTCCGAGAGATTTTAATGAAAACGCAGCTGCACTGTAGCAACAGTTACCTGTTGTTTGTGCGGTGCTGCAATCTCTGTTCCAACTGTTACTAAGTGTGTCAGGGGCGGATCCAGGGGTGGGGGACCTTATTCAACTATGCTTTTGATGAATACAATTTTTGCATAATTTCGAACGTCTTCGACAACAATAATTCCTACGCTATATACCGGTACACAGAAATCGAAAACGTACGAAAAAATTGCATCATACCGGTATTTGGTGAAGACCTCAAAATTAAGGGCAAAAAATTCAAATACAATTTGCCTTGAAACTTGTTCAAGAAACACTAAAATGGCCATCATAAAATGTTCATAAAATGCAAATTTTCCGGAAGAGCATACCCCCGGATCCCCCTAAAATCGTTACTGTCCTCATTTTGCTTCAAACTAACTCAGCCGGAAAATTTACTCTCAAAAATGTCCAACTTTGGTGCCTTCCCCCTAAAAAATTTTGGTTACGTTCCTGGCATGAAAACATTAATTTTAAACAGCTTAAACGCCCTTTCTCAGATCCAAACGTCTTTGTAATTAGCTAACGTTCGAACTAAATCAAAACTGCATCCCCACACCAAAATTTTCTGGATCCGCTCCTGGTTAGGGTATGTTTGTTTAAGGGATATTTTGAACTGGGCTGTGAACTCGATCATTTTTGCCGAACTCGAACTTCAACTGGAAAAATAAAAATCTTTGAACTCAAACTTGCAAATGTTTCTTGAACTCGATTAAAAATCAATGGAGTTCGCCGCCCTGCCACTGGCGGTTCAGCTCTATCTGCTGTTTTTAACTGGGCCGCTACTAGTTTTGAATCCCTTTGAACTTTTATTTTTTTAAATGTGATTGAACATTCTTAAACTAAATCGCAGTATATGGCGGAGATGGACTTTTTCTCTTTCCACACGATTCAAATGCAAAAAGTGTTCAATTTTAAGATTGCACCCAGACGCAACATCACAATGCATGTCCAATCACACGAGTTGCACCATGGTTGTAGCAATGAAATGGGTCCTACTAAACACCGCAAAGGACTTCAAATTGATGTACTAAACACCGCAAATTACGACAAAGGACTTGATAACCCTAACCCTACCAGTGATGGGCACGATAAACCTTTTCGCACTAAAGCGATAACGATCATCGATAATTTCAAAAAAGCTTTGGGCGATACTAATTATTGATAAATCTTAATTTCTTAAAGCGTTGTCGGAAATCGATAAATTTTTCCGATAAATGTTGCGGTAAATTTTCAATGAGCTTGGCGTATTTTTTTTTGCAAGTCACGTTGCAAAAATATTTTTCTAGATTTTTCAAGAAAAGAGAGCAGTTCACGGACTCTGCGTGGCATTAAATAAAACAAAGAGAAATGTTTTTAAGTTGCAACGACGCTTTATGGACACCGCGAAGTTTTTCGACAGTGCCAACTCATTAACTTTGAACACTGTGTGCAACGTGCATATCATCATCAAATCAAACAAGTTTGTTTCATGCGAACGCGAAAAGGCGCGTTTTTTATCCAACAATTAAAATAGACACAAACGAAAAAAAAACAAGTTTAAACAAAGCATGATATAATATGGGTAAAACAAATTTTGTTTATTGAAAAAAAAAAAAAAAGCTTAGTAGGCCTACATAAATAGTTGGAAAGTCGCGAAGGACCGTTCTCGTACTGTGATCAAGCGACCACACCACCTAGATATTATATAAAGTATGAATGCATGATGTAATCAGAGAAGCTGATTAGTTTAAAATGAAACTGGGAAAAAAGAGATGGCGAAAATTGTTAACAGATGAAATGTAGAGAAACTTACAGTACGGTAAATAATGTACCGTAGGCCTACTTGTGAATATAATTAAAATATCAGTAAGCCGACTAATAAAGTGGCCGGCTTGTTCTCCACACTTTCCCTTTAATGCTGAGCGTTAAGCAGATAACCTGTGAATACCAATATTAAAGTCATTGGTTTGACCCGTCTCGGAATCAAACTCGAGTTTACATCTCCAGGGGCGGACGCTATTATTGTGGGGCAAGTAAATTCGTACGGAAACGATCCGATAGTTGTCGGACCGTTTCCGTACGGTTTGTGGACCATCCGACGAAATGCACAATGATTAGTTGTGAATGAGTGAGGAGCCTAAGCAGATTGGCCGGTAGGCACAGTGTACTTCTGTAGACTACCGTTAATAACTTAATGGATGTACTGTGCCTGAATCAAGTGTAGAATCCTTGGCCTGGCCTGAGACTCTGAGTTACGGGTAGGGTAGTTGGCAGTCATACCCAGATACCGGTACCAATGTATCCTGTATGAAGACACAGTTTAAACTCGACAATGATCATTAGATTATGCTCATAATAGCAAGGTAAGCTATTCTGTGCTGAATGGGCTACTAAAATTAAACTGTAGATGTAATCTACAAAGAGTGTACCGGTAAAAGTCAATGCCACTGCGTAGAGGCTGCTGTCACTGTGTCAGAAGAGTCTAGCAAGCCTGGACAGTTGCTGTTGTAACATTATCAGATCATACATCAAATAATGTTAAGGGTGGACAGAGAACTGGAAGCTTGTTTGAATTGAGCTGCATCTTATAACAGGCGGATATGTCACAAGCACAAGGACTGCTTGGGATGCAACAGATGCAAGTGAAGTAGGCCTACCGGTACTGGTATTAGTAGGGGTTGCCTAATCACGGGACACAGCTTAATTCATACAAGCCCTGAGAACTGTACCCCCAACCCCTACCATTAGCAGTTGACTGGTTAATGTAACAATAGTCTACAGGTACCAGTACTATTCCATCTGGTCTGTGGTTGAACTAAACCTAACCGCCGACCAGCAGATTTGTCCTGTAGTAGACTAGTCTATTTGTATACATTGCTGTATGTGGTACTTGCATCACTGTATTAGTATTCAGTACGGTATTTATCAGTATTGTAGCCTAGACTAAACTACCATCAGCATATTTTACTTTTGTAATGAGCAGTAGACTAGACAAGCGGACTAGCTTATCAGACTATGCTCAGAAATATCTAAACTTTTTGAAACTTTCAGATGCTAGGCCTGTAGACTGGAAACTAGGCTTTTTAAAATTAAAGTTGATTGAATTTCTCAGTTCTAGTGAGGTTAATACAGTACAACTACAAGGTTTCTCATTTCATTTAAAATGTCATTTTTCAAATCTGCCTTTGATTTTGTAAGTGGAGGTAATACTGATCATGAATTGGTTGGATCATATGTCGAGCTTGGATCAAAAAAGCTTCATGTGAATAGAGTCATTGCTGAAGGTAAAATCATGATCATTACGAGTGGGTACTCTGGTACAGTGTTTAAATATTTTTGGCTTCATGCTGGTACACTGACAGATTGTGGTGATAATAACATACAATTAACATGTGAGTGTATGCCTGTATCATACTTTTTTTGATGTGTCGCCATCAGTACCATAGTCATTGTCACTGGGATGCTAAAGCAGTTAGACTGAAAGTCTTTTATTTGGCAAAATTAATAACCATTTCAACCAATGAATAAAAGCCTATTGTACCAGTACTCGGTACTTAAACTGTGAAGTTCAGACAATACCCTCTTCCTCTGGGATGCTTAATTTTAAGGCAGTGTCTAGATCCACGGACCGTAGATTGTTTTCTTAACTAGTGGTTCCCAACTGCTGGTTCGCAAAATATCTTCATTCCACATATCATGTGAGACAACTTTCTTGTCTCTGGCTTAAGTCAAAATAGAGCCAAAAAATCAATTTAGTGCCTCGATTGTTTTTCATGTTATTGGCATTAAAATATCAACGCATTTCTCACTAATGTTGATTTGGTGAGACAGCATCCCCTAAAATTGACATTAGTGTTCGAAGTGATTGAATTTTTTTAGTTTAAACATGTAACCAATGCCGAAATATTGCATTATATACGTTGTGCCATTAATTTAGCTCTGGTCAAGAACTGCGATAATAACTATTAACATAATGTTGTACTTATTGCACTTTTTGTTGCCCAGTCTGCAAACAATTTTGTAGCTGAAGATTATACCGATCCGCTCATATAAAAAGGTTGGGAACCACTGTCCTAAACGCTATATCCACAAACTGCTTTGTGTTTTTACTGCTATATCACGTCGCTGTCATGCTGGACTGGTTTCTCGCTGCTGCACCGGACTGCTTGCTTGTTTTTATAAGAGGCTGTCGTAGTTCTAGACACTTCTTAATTTTAATGAAAGCTGTCAGTACACAGGTACTGTATTTTTCAATAGAATGTTTCAGGTTTGCAGTAAGTGTTGGCCTATTGCATTTTTACTATAAGAGAACTAAAATGACATGCAGCATATGAATACTTTCTTTCAAGGTTATGTTCAGCTGGGTTTTAAGGTTTTATCTTATTATTGATTAGGTTTAAGCTAACTGAAATTGCTGGATATTCTAAATGAAGATAAAACTTGCCATTGCAACAGATTTCATTGATCACCATTAGCAATTCCTCAGCAGTTCTTTTTTATGTGTCGAAATTTTTGTATCTGCATGCATGTCAATTTTTTTATGCACCTACGTTTTGAATGTTTGTTGTATTGTACTTAATTAATTACCAGTAGTTGTTTTTGTAGGTGGTTTTGCTTTTGTATACGAAGCTCAAGATTCTTCAGGAAAGTTATATGCTTTAAAGGTGTGTTGTCTGATGGTGCCCTTTAGTTTAAAAGCCCTAATTCTCGGAGTAGTAGCAACATAGCGGAACAGCAAACATATTTATAAGCTTCATTTTTGAGATAGTATTATTAATAGTTAATTTCATGCTTTTGTATGGACTTTTTTTATTGAATTGCTGTTGCTATTTTATTTGCTTTTGTAGCATGATGTGGTAAGAAGTAATTTACTTCACTGTGTTATTAACTCCACTCTGCAACAATGTTGCATGCAAAAAAATATTTTAAAGAATAATTTTTGGAACATCCTGAAAAGTGTGTGCTATTGTTTTACAGAGGTTAATATCAAATGATCGAGCTAAAGGGCAAGAAATCATGAGAGAAATTCAATTTCTGAAACATCTTTCGGGCCACCCTAATATTATTCGGTTTATGTCTGCTGCATCTGATTCAACTGAAGGAGCATCTGAGTTTTTACTTTGCACTGAATACTGTGAAGGTAAATTCAAAAGTTTTGCTCTTTCTCTTGCTCAAAGTTCTGTTGTAAATTTTCCATTTGGACGTATTTTCTATATCTGCACTAAAAAATTGTCAATGTATGTGCCTAAAATGGCTGTTAAAATATTATTTTTAAGTAATGTTGGTGCATTAAAAATTCACATTTCTACACTTATCTAGCATTTGAACATGGTTTATTTTGCTTGTAGCTTCATCCTTACAGTGCCAACTGTATCTAATTGCAAGGCTCTTGTTTAGCTTCAAGGTTACATTGTATGTTGGATAAGATGTGGTTTGATCTCATTATCTGCACCACAAACCAAAGAAAGCATGAAGAAAAACCAAAACAAGCGCGACATTAAACGAGTTTCTTTTGTATTTCAATTGCATTTCGAGCTTACATTGTATGTTGGATAAGATGTGGTTTGATCTCATTATCTGCACCACAAATCAAAGAAAGCATGAAGAAAAACCAAAACAATCGCAACATTAAACGAGTTTCATTAGTATTTCTATTGCATTTCGAGCTAAACAATATTTTCAGGAGGTCAACTTGTTGATGTTATGAACAGAAGAGGTGGTCCCATGGAAGTTTCAGAAATAATCAAAGCATTTTATCAAACTTGTGCTGCAGTCAAATACCTACACAAGCAAAACCCTCCGATCATTCATCGAGACCTAAAAGTAAAGAACTGCCAAAGTCGCAGTGATGTTGGTTTATTTTTAAATTTTTTGCTGTTTTAGGTCGAGAATTTGCTCCTAACAAAACAAGGAATCATTAAATTATGTGATTTTGGAAGTGCAACCACCACCGCACATTACCCTGATCATTCCTGGACTGCAAGCCAAAGATCTCAGGTCAAGTTGAAAGTTTATTAATTTTCTTTGCTTTTGAGTTTTATTATAGACTTTTGTAAAATGCAGTCAATGCCCTTGCTTACGCCAATTCATTATAAATCGACTTCGGTCACAAAAACGTCTTCAGCATTCTTATCCAAATAGAATATTTTGAGCTTTCGACTATATTATTTGATGTTGATGCGTAAAATATTGTAAGTCGTATATACTTTGGTGTAAATCATTGTTAACACATGAAAGCAAACAGCAGTAAAATGTCGGTAGATTGTTCAAACAGAGAACTTCAGGGTCACTGTGCTTATTTCATAGAATTATCTGTGTTAATTACTATTGTAAAGACTAAGAAAAATACAAATAATGTTTGTAAAATTGACTAAGACTGTGCTAAATTCAAAACTACAAACCAAATCTTCATTATAGTCGCAGGATTACGCCAAAGCGTGTAACTAGTGGCGGGGCCCATCTCTGCGACTTAGCGCTTGGGCAACACAGCCTTGAAGAAACGTCGTAGCGGTAACGAGCCGTTGGCGACACTTTGTCCGATTTGACCGACCTGAGATTGGAACCCCAAACCTTCTGCACCGATGGCAATGACGTAACAACTGAGCTAACCGGCATATTTGGATGAATTAGTCTCGTTGGTTTTGGTTAGTTTGGTTTTACCTTTAGGAATAATTAATCGTTTACATTACCTAAAACGGTATGATATTCTTTACAGGTTGAGGATGAGATAGTGCGGAACACAACACCGATGTATCGTACACCTGAAATGATTGACATGTATAGCAATCATCCCATTAATGAGATGCAGGATGTTTGGGTATGTTCATTGTTATGTAGTATATTGATTGCTTCCGATCGTGTGGTATGCTAGTGCAAAACCAAACCCAAGCTTACCAACGATTTAAATGCTTATTTCCATTTTTTTTTCGCTATTTTATTCGCGTTTTGGATCAAATTGCGTATAGTTTGCGTGCATGAAAGTCATTTATGAACAACACATCAAGATTTTACCGTCTTGACTGTGTAAGGTTTATTATTATCTGATATTGAAAGTACTATTATGTTCGCTGTAGTTGCGCGCATACGTGCATGTAAAACACATTCCTTAAATGCTCTTCGTAACTGGATTGTACGTCAGAATGCGTTGTTTTGCAGGCTCTTGGTTGCATTTTATTTCTTCTTTGTTTCAACAAGCATCCATTTCAAGATTCAGCCAAATTGGCGATTTTAAACGGAAATTATTACATTCCTACTAACGACAAAAAATACACCATGTTTCATCCATTGATAAGTAAGTTTGAAGTACATAGATAATCGCTAGCCACTGTCATTTCAAGTCATTATTGTCTAATTGTGATTGTTATGTACCTTGCGTTCCTTAATTTTCTCGTAAGCTCATGGTACTTAAAGAGGTTGTGTTTGCTACTCGCCAGCCAAGGTCACTATGGCACTGTCGAGTTCATCTATATCAGATTAGAAGATGGCCAAGTGTGGTATTGTTCCTAGGTCTCGGTCGGAACTATGATTGACGATTTGATTGTAAAATCGATTTTCTACGCCGTTGAAACTTGCTGGAGCTTAACTTTTCAAGTTTGGTATTTAGGATTCGAGCCTGCTATTTCGATTCACCAGAAGTTTTGTTTCAGAGTCTATTCTGCAAATCAATCCAAACAACAGACCACCAGCCGCAGTGATCGCCGAGCAGTTAGCTGAGTTTGCTGTTGCAAAGAATATTGATCCGAAAGGCCCTATTGATTTGGTAAGAATTTCCATTCATTGTATGCAACCCTTAGTATCTTTTAAGAGACCTTAACAAATAAATCTCGAATGTCGCTGATTCGATGTGCCTCTGTGATTTACTTTGTAATGTTAACCTAGAGCAGGAGTGACAAACCTATTTGCTATCGTGGGCCAGTTTGTCTACTGTTGCTGAGTTAGCGGGCCACACAACTTTTTAGTCTTACTATGCAGGAGCGGATCCCGAAGCTTTTGTTGGGGTATCCATGCAGTTTTTGTATTAGATATAATGTTTACAAAATACAAAGACGTTAGACGTTTAGAGTTGAAAAAGGGCGTAAACAAGCTCTTTAAAAATGTTTTTTTCATGTCAAGGGCGTATTCAGAATTTTTTTAGGGGTGGCACCAAGTTTTGACATTTTTTATGCGCAGTTTGTTCCGGCGGAGTTACTTTGAAGCTCATTGAGGAACAAAAGCGACTCTAGGAGGGTTCGGGGGCATGCTTGCCCTAAAATTTTTTTAAAAATTTACATAGTGTAAAGGCCATATTAGTGCTTTTTGAACATTTTTAAGGCAAATTTTGTTTGCATTTTTCCTAATTTTGAGTCCTTCACCAAATTGATGCATTTTGTTCTCACATTTTCGATTTATGCGTGCTTAGGGCGTAAGAAGTATTGTTTTCGAAGAGCTTCAAAGTTATGGATAATTGTGTTCGTCAAAATCATTTTTGAAAATGGCTGGTGGTGGGTTGCACACCCCACATCCCCCCCTTGGATCCTCCACTGATACTATGAAGCCTGTTAAAATTAAAAACAAAAACAGTTGTTCATCAATAGAAACGAAAAACAAACGAAACTGATCAAAACCCGTGCGAACCATACAGCTAAAATTATTTAACGCAATGTTGAAGTAAGAAATATTGAAAAACAACAAATAAACATTTAGCGAAATTTTTTGCTCAATGAGAAATTCGGGCACTTTTTTGGCTTCACTAAGCGCTTAATATTAAAACGAACTGACGATGTGACAGTTCTCAGCTGCAGCTGCATGCTAAGATTTTCGTCTGTTAGCCTAGATTCGTAACGCCTTTTTGTGATGTTCATTTTAACAAAAAAATTGTTCGCATAGATATGCGCTTTCAAAAACAGATAACCATTTGAGAGCGCTATAGCTTTTAAATTTAAAAACTCTTCTTTTGATACATAAACGCGATAAAATGCCAGCAACCGCTTGTTCAAATGCAAGCTTTTATGATTCCCGCGGGATGTGCGCGTTATTCAATCCGGCCCTCAACAAAGAAATTTCAGACTGTCTCGCCCGAATGCTTTATGGGCCACACAAATTTCACCTCTGACCTAGAGCTGAGGGATTGCCTTGTTGGGCTACAAAAAAAATTGATACAAAGATGAAATTTTGTTTAAAACTTTTTAAGTTTTGTCACTTTTTTGATCACTTGGCATATTTTAAATTGCAGGAGTTTTCAATTTTTTTATGTTCAAAGAAAGCTGCTTTGAAAATATCGCTCTCGCTCTCACCGTTTAAATCGTATATTTGAATATATGTTTGAAGCATTGTGCCGAAAATTATTTGAAAAATGGTTTTGCTTATGTTTTTCGGATCGAGTGGTTTTATTGGGTCATTTAGTTGTTATTGTTTTCATTTCAGTGTAAGCGATCCGATTCTGCTTACTCAGCTCCTCCAGCTCCGGATCCAAGTCCCAAGGCCGCACCAGAACCTCAAACTCAAGGTAAACCATCTCTGATGCTTTTAAAAGTTTTTTCTACATTTCTTTGTTGCCTGTAAAGACGTGTTTACCGATAAGCGACAACGCGACTACCTAATTTTTTGTTTATTTCATTTCGCCGTTGAACTTTGGTGCGGCAGCGCGACAAAAACCACTCAGTATCAACGATTTGTACCGGTATCATTTTTATCGCTTCATCGCCCGGTATCAAAAAAATGTTTGAGATAACTTTGACGACGGGAATGAGACAATGCACGTTTGATTGTTACCACATCATCGAACAATCACCTTGCTTGACGCAGGCTGGCAGTTTTTATATCACTTTAATCGCAGATAGTCGCAGGCTAATATAGTTTGTAATGGTAGTCGCATTGCCGCTTGTCGCGAATCGGTAAACACACCTAAAAGCTGTAATAGAGTAATCCAATTTGTTGGTCTTGTAAAAATCAATATATGTTTGCAACGTCGTGCAGTATTATCAGTGCTGTTGAAATTTAATTTTGGTGCTGTCATTGCAGTACAGCACTGAAGATATTACCGAGGCACCATACTAAACTGTGAATTTCCATGCTGTCGTGATTGATTTGTGACATGCGATCAACCGTTTTACTGTCGCTCGCGAGGTCTTGTAAGACAGTAACAGATCGCAAACATGGCTTGCTTACAGTGATTTCTTTGCCGCTAAAAGGATAAGTTGTTTCGCTATGTAAAATTACAGCTCAGATGGCCGAGTGGTATAGAGCGTCTGTCTCTTGAGCTGTAGGCTCGGGTTTGATTTCGAGTCGGGTCAAACCAATGACTTTAACATTGGTATTCACAGCTTCCCTGCTTGACGCTCAGCATTAAAGGGACAGTGTGGAGAACAAGCCGGCAAGTTTACTTGTTGTGCCGTTGGGAAAGGCACTTAGCGGGATTCCCCCATCTTGGTGTGGTAGACAGATGGCTGGCAACTCCTAAGCGAGCTCGTATAGCGCATTGATCGCTTTCTCGTGATAGGAGGATAAATATGTAACTAAATATATAAATATGAAGTAACAATATTGCTAGGTAGTCGGTAAACCTGTAAAATCTTCCGCTTGAGCATGTTAGCTGTGGTAAAGTCAAGGCAGCAAGCGAGAACTGCAAGTTTATGTATAGACTGTAAGTCCGCGCGATGGCGCTATGGTGATTTTACTAATACATTTTGTGCCAGACTGCGGTCAGGTGCATAAAACAGCTTGCCACATTTTGTTTACTTTATTTCGTAGCTTACAAAAATGTTTATTGATGTAGAGTTTTGTCACTAACCTCAGTTAGCTCTAACTACTAATTTGGAATTCTGATTATTAGCTGATTTAAGTGTTCTTGCGTGTGACCAGTTTGAAGCTTGATACGGATCATTCATTCGTTCATTTTGTTTTTTGCTTTGGAAGTACGTACACTAATAACCTACTTAACCAAAGCAGTCACGTACAGTTGTTAGGTTCCCGGAAAGAGGGTGCGAAAAAGTCGTGAAGCTCAACCTGAACGGCAGTAGAGTGTGCACTCTGTAGCCTCTCACCTGACAGTGTAATTGTTACGCATCACCACCAAATTAGCGCTGCGACCACTGCTGGTGAAGTAACGCCAGCAACCATCAGTGCACATGAGATGCCCGAGTGATTGGTGGATTTGGCTCCGTAGGTAGCTTCTTGGGTTCGAGACTCAGCTAGGTCATCTTTCTTG
Source organism: Trididemnum miniatum (assembly GCA_964006365.1). Lineage (NCBI taxonomy): Eukaryota > Metazoa > Chordata > Ascidiacea > Aplousobranchia > Didemnidae > Trididemnum > Trididemnum miniatum. The sequence continues at coordinate 21,877,968 of OZ023237.1, read as the reverse complement.
ATGCATTTAATTCACTAATATAAAAACCTAAGTTGCAATTATTATTACGTGGCTTAAAAAATATAAAGAAAAAACATCAGTCACGTCATTTTTTAACTTCGATCTGGAATGACCAATTTAAAAATCTACTTCAGGCAGTCACTTCGCAGTCTTCCTTGAGATTTCGGCCGCATAATTTAACTTTACTGCGTTTTTTTTTTGGGGGGGGTGCCTCTGTTATATTAATACGGCTCTTGATCTGACAGCACTGAAATAAATAAGTAAATAACAGCAGCAGCCAACATAGATTCGTTGAACTTACTTAATTATAATTATTGAAGAAAGGTTTTTGTATCGACCGCGCCAAATCACGCGACATTTACGGTTGATTAGACATCGAATGGTACTTCAAATGATCGATTTTGAAGTTAAAACAAAAGTTTTTGTGTATCAATATTCGAGTCTGTCAAAAGTTTCAACATATCAATTCTCGTATCTCTTTGTGAGAAATAACTTTCTCGTGTGTTTTCAAAAGTTGTGAAGGAACCTTCAGCATTCCAAGTGCAAGTAATAAACTTTTCCTTCGTCTTATTTGCGTGAGATCAGTGAATTCAATCGCATTGTCAGATTATCTGGTGACAGTTAATTACGTCGTACGGGAATGTAGTTTGAAAGTGTTTTGAAGTTAGAGCATTGCAGAATTTACAAGCAGGTGGTGCATTTGAAAAGATGAAGCAGAAATAGGCAAAAAATTAATGGTCCCGCTTGAGCTTCGAGGTTTTATTTTTGCTATGCATTTCTACATTTTGCATTTTATAACCTAGAATTGGTTAAATACCTCCGCATATTGTTGCTTCTATTTTGTTTTACGAGGTTTTAATGATGACTGATTTCACTGTAGAGTTGTTTATGCGCTAGTTAAACTGCTTTGAAAGCAGTTAAGTTGTTGTAACTGCGAAAAAAACAACAGCTTGTCTTTGATATTGAAGGCTTAAATTATTCATATCTTGTGCACGCAAGTGGGAAGATTCTCGTAAAAATGAAACCGCTTGAAAGTTAACATTTCTGCATTCAAATACAGATCAATAGAAGATGTTCACTAGTTTTGTAAATAGGTCGTTAGTGCCAGTGCATTCTTCTGATATTTCGCAATCTTTTTGTGAGGATGAGTCTGTAAGAGAAATTCTAACGCCCAAGACTGAAAGTGGTGATATCGAGAAGGCAGAAACTATAGGCAGTCGTAAATTGTCTCTAAAGTCTTTTTCGAAAAAAAACTATGAAAGATGTGCCGCAAATAAAGATGAAAAACTTTCACTCTGCACCGATCGAGAGTTGTACAGCGACGAAGAACAAAACGGAGATGATGGCGATGCTTTAGATAAGGGTACAGAAGTTTGTCGAGCTAGGTTAAAAAATATTTGTATTCTGTCTACTTAGCATTTATGCTACAGTCGTACACCACTTCTCATTTGCGTTTGCTTTAATCAGAAAAATTTATTACTGCTTTGGTGTTGATGTGCGGTTATCATAACTTTACTATTATTTATCGCCGTTTTTCGCAATTTTTCGAGATCGCAAGTTCATTTTTTAATCAAAGCGAGTCGCCTACTTGATGGGTACCATGGTGTTTATTTTTTGTTATTTCTAGCACAAACTTTCACGCTTTCATTAAAAAGTTGTACTTTTTTCGTTAAGTTTTACGCTCTGATGTAATAGTGCATGCATGCATGCATGCATGTAGCTTTAATACCTGTTCAGCTCTCTGGACACAATGCAACGTTGTCTGAATTCGGTTTTTTATTAGCTCGTGTTGCATGTATTTCCAATGTCCTTTTCTGTGAGTAAGGAGTTTCTCGATTTGACAACACTAATGATCACACCTGTCATTTGCACAAAAAATGCTATTAACGGTAACATCAAATCTGTTTTATTGTTAATGTTTGAAGATGCTACTTCTAATGCATCCGGACTCTTCAGCATGGTCCGTGGCGGAGCAGGACGCCTTCTAACCAACATCCGGGATACTGTGGCCAGCTATGCAAAATCAGATCTCGATATTACTTACATCACGTCTCGTTTGGTTGGTAAGTTAAAACTTGCTGTAAACTTCATTGTCGCGTGGTAAGAGAGTCTTCCTTTAGAATTGTAGACCCTATTTTGATTCCCAGTTCAAAACCAATGACTTTATAAGGTATTCTCAGCTTCTTTGCTTGACGCTCAGCATCAATGGGACAGTATGGAGAACCAACCAGCAAGTTTACTTGTTGTGCCGCTGGGAAAGGCGCTTATCGGGATTTTCCCATCTTGAAGTGTTAGACAAATGATCAATAACTTCTAAGCTAGCTCGACGTTTTAATGGAAGGATAAACATGCTACTACATAGGTTCCTTGTAGATCGATGTTGGCACTTTTGCCTAAAGCAGTTTCATTTATGTTGATCGTGTATATTTATACGCTCGATCTGCAGCTGCGGATTTGACCTTGTTTGGTCTCATCAAAGGAGCTCAAACGTGTCTAGCAATCGAAAAAGTTTTAAGTCTTTTCGATTGTCAGATTTGGATAAGATTTTTGTGCTTTTTGTGATATGATTACAGAGAACGATAATATACTTTGTAATTGCAGTCATGTCGTACCCCGCCGAAGGTGTAGAAGCTACATACAAAAACAACATTGATGCGGTCAGAGCTACATTGGATGAGAGACATCAAAACCACTATGCGGTTTACAACATATCTCCTCGACAATACAATCCTGCCAAGTATGAGTTAAAGCTTACTTTTGGATCAATTTTTGTCTAAATTTTTTTTGATTGTAATTCTTTGATGAGATACTTCTTGATATATTTCTGTTTGATTCATTATTAAAAGCAGCGAATATTAGGCTAAAAGTTTATCTAACGCTTCGGCAGTTCTTAGCGAGTCTGGATTGGTTTTAAGACCCTTTCCAGTGTCGGAATGGTGAAATATAAGAAATTTAATCTGTAGTTCTTAAGCAGCATCTTTTCTTCGTAGATTTCACAACCGGGTTGTTCATCTTGGCTGGCCGGAAAAGCAAGCTCCTCAGTTGAAAGATCTTTTCACAGTGTGCCGTCATATTCTTGTGTGGCTGGAAAAAAGTGCCGACAATGTCGCAGTGATTCATTGCTTGGTAAGAGTTTGTTTCTGGTAAAAGATCATAAAATATGCTCAAGTAGCAACAAACATGAGCCCTCGATTTGGTTTTATCATCACCAACGCTTTTCATCATTGAGACCAAACTATGTGTAACTGTAGTGTTGTCGTTGTTGATTTTTTTGAAATAATTGAATTAAAAATTCTAGTAATTTTTAAGTAGCTTCAGTTTACTTGAAACTCGCTGTTTAAAATTAAATGATTGCGTGTGTAAGTTCGTTTTGTTTACTCAAGCGTGAAGCGTCGTTTTGCAAGCTGAAAATGTCGCGTGAATTTATCGTTGGTGATTCAAAATGGAGATTTTTCATTGATTAACACAATCCAAATTTTTTTGACGATTTCATGTTTAATGAAAGAAAGAACTGAGGTTACATTAAACTTATATTGAACTGAAAATTCAACATCAATTGAAGGAAACTGCGAAGTGACTCCGCACTCCTCACGTCTACAGCTACCCGCCATTCATGTCAAACGCGATCGGCTCCAGCCGTGAATCGAACCCGTCGCGCAGGATCCGTCACCCGAGGCGGACGCTCTTACCACTCGGCCATCTGAGCTGTTCTCTTTTTAAGAATGGAAATATTCTAAACTTTTAGTTCCCATCCTTGTGTGACTCAGTTTGTTTGCAGGACGGAAAATCCCAGTCAGCGGTAGCAGTGTGTTCGCTTCTGGTCTTGAGTGGATTTTTCAGCACAGCTGAACCTGCTCTCTTCATGTTTAGCATGAAAAGGTTTCCGCCTGGTATTACGCCATCCCACAGAAGGTAATAGCGCTTTTAAACTACTGCTACCTTTTTATTACCAGCGTGTTGAAGCAGTATGAGACATAATATAATTTTTGGTAATTACTAGATGTTCTCAATCGAACCGCTCTGTGGATAGGATGAGACTTAGTAGATGGAGCTTTATAACGCTAGTTAAGGTTTAAATTCATAAAATAAATTAAGAGATGATTCTGCATGCAATGACCTAAACTTTTTACAGAGTAGCGAGATAATTACGAGGAACCCTTTTCAGTTGGCCACCCCTCGAAATTTGAGTCCAATACGTCAGCCGTAAATCGTTTGAGAGTTGACGTCCATATCGGCTCCCTGGACTCTGTTAATGTGTTCGCATTTACATTGTTTTCTATTTTAGGTACATCGAGTATATCAGTGAAATGGCGTCTTCACCTCCTCCAAAAGGAAGTTCTGAGCTACCTGACCGCCCCCACGGATATCACGTCTCCATATCCAAAATTGAAATGTCCCCTGTCCCACTTTTCACTCGGCAACGGAATGGGTGTCGACCGATGTGTGAAATATATGTCGGTGACAAAAGAGTGATATCCACTTCCAAGGATTATGATGCGTTACAGTGAGTAGTTGCATGTAATGGGTTTGGAAAATACGAGTCGAGATGCTTTTTTAGAATCCTGTTTTATGACACAAAAGGCAGATAAGGCGTATTAGAGAAAGTTGTTTCGTTTTTTGCAAAGATTAATTTGGAAAACAATCCGGGATCCAGCAATCTTTTCGTGCAATCCTCAATCACTTATTGTTGCGTCATATTACCACTATTGCCTTTACAACCTCTTGTTGTTGCGTCATAAATCCTACGTTTTTGCCATTAGAGCGATTGCTCATTCAAATAACCGGCTGCATGGCGTAGTGGTTCGGAGCGTCGTTTTTGCGACGTCCATGATCGCAAGGTCGATGGTTCAATCCCCACCCAAGTCTTATTGCGTCCCTGAAGAGTAAGACGCATTACGATTATTATTACAATCCTCTGCTTAGTGGAATCAAACAGTCAGAAGCAAACCTTTACCGAAAACTTGGAATCAAAGGCAACTCCTTCGAGTCTGAACTGGTCCTAGTATGTATAGCATCTCCAATTCTCCATTGCTTTCTTGACAGTAGGATGAAAATGAAAAAATTATTATTATTGCAATGTCTGAACTCAATACTTGGGTTATGAAAAAGCTACTATGTTATATTGTACCACATTGCTCATGAGACCAGTTGTACAACAATAGATTTTTTGTGACTGATCTACCACTTCATTGTTTTCAGTCGTTGTAGTTGGCAATTTAATTTCGGTTAGAAGTTATGTAGAGTTGCAAGACAGATAAATGGCTTGGTATGTTGCGAAGTTTTTATGAAAAGCTGAGTTAAGACCATTACCACTTACCAACTCGCTAATTATGTTGGCATCAGAGTTTGTAAAGACTTGAAATAAATTAGACTAAGGCAGCGTAGAAACTCGCTCAGCTTCGCCAATCGCTCAATAACTATTCTCGTTGGTGAATCATGCCTTTACATGTAATATGTCTGACAGTATTTGTTAGCAGCTATTTAAGGCGTTATTGATTTTAATGGTTTTCGCCTTGCTTAATGCTGAGTTGGCAGACTCTTTGCGGATATTGTGATTTTTTGTGAGTAATCCTCAAATTTTTAGGAGTTTCTTCGTTGAAGACGGAAAAGCCGTGATAGAAGTCGGTGCAAGAGTGGGAGGATCTTCCGGATCGGATATTGCGGTGGTTGTGTATCACGCTCGACAGATTCTAGGAGGAAAACTCCAAGCCAAACAATCTGGAATCAAAATGTTTCAGCTTCAGTTTAACACTGGATTTGTTCCTCCAAATGCCACGAAGATACATTTCAAAACGTAATTTTCGATTTGCAACCTAAGTAGAAACGACAAATTGCTCTGGCTATGAAAACGGTATGTGCATGACGCTACGGTTCCTTCGCGACATCCTTGTCCCGTATGCTCAACAGATTTTTGATTTCTATTCGCAATCTTCGTGGTTGGACAAATAAATTCTTCCAAAAATGTTAAATTAGTGACTTGGGTATGACATAGTCGAATCGCCGATAAAAGCAAAATTCTTTAGTTTGTACATTTGCTTTTCAAGGAAATGGTGGTAGCTGCCTTGGTAAACCTGCAGGGACTCAACCAAGTTATGTTTTTCTTGATTCTAGGACCCAACTTTTACTTTTCGGGGTCCATAAATCGCCTTAAAAACCTTGCTAATACTTTCTTTTACAGCTACGACCTTGATGCTTGTGACATTCAAGAAAAATATCCTGAAGGCTTTACCATCACCTTACACATCACAGTTCACAGTGACACTGCACAGTCGCAACCACAGTTATGGAGAGGATTCTCTACCCAGGGAATGAAACCCAAAATCTTATTTTCAAGTCCTGAAGAAGAAACGGAAACCAGACGGAAGTTCGGTAAATATCTTAGTTATTACAATGTTGGATGTCCTAATATATTTTTCTTCAGATTTTGGACAACTTTTATGCCTCATAAGCCTGGAGAGGGGTTGTGAAATCGAAGGAAAAAAAAATAGAAACAAAATTTGATTAAAAAAAAGCGTCTCAGTCCAAGACCTTAAGCATTAGTATCATGTTTTTCATGAAATCAACCTAATCGTGACACAAGGTTTGGCCTACCTGCAACTGATTAGAACTAACTCAAATCTTCTGCGTTCTTCACCCAGAATAGAAGTACAAAAGTTTCTCGTCAGCATTTCTTTAGCAGTAGTTGAAAATTCGTCACTGTTTTAATTTATTTCCAGGCCATGCTGAAGAACACATGCCTTCCCTTACTTACACATTAAAAGACAATACCACAATATCGAATTCCCCGAAGCCGCAAGTCCAAAAGGATGGCTCGGACGTAAACAAAGCTGAAGGTGGAAGTGCTGCCGAAAAGAACAGTTTTTTTGCAACATTAAACTGGAACGAGTCGAATGAATCAGAACCAGTTAAAGAAGCTACTAAAACCTCACAAAAAGCAAGTAAGTGCTACAGCTACTACACTATCGAAGTTGGGCTGTTTGTAGCAATGCGTTTACTGTATTGCGTCCGTGGTAATATTTTCTAGAACTGCTGTGTGCTCGAATAAGGTCCTAGGAGTTGCCTAATTTGAATTCTTTGTGTATGTGAGCTTGATTGAATAACGTATTGTTCCCATCAAGACAACCAGCATGGTGAATTATTTTCTCATGCTTACGTTAGTCAATATGAAAGCAATACATTAAAATATTCTTTTCAAGTATGTATTACTGTACTTAAATATTTGCAATTTCAGGTGCAGTCCCTCCGAAACCTCAAGCTGCATTTAAGGCAAATTTTGCCCAGGCTTTTGATCAGCCAGCTCCAGCATCTCCTAAAGAAGCTGATTTACTGGGACTCCTCTCAAACTCTCCGGAGCAAAAAGTTTCTGATCCTGTTAAGCCTACTGGACCTCCAAGCAACTTCGATATTTTATCTGGTGCCACTGATGTTGGCTCCACTTCCCAGAATGGTTCCGGCTACACCGAACCTGATTTGTTAGGAGGAATGGGAGGCGGTTCTAGCCATTTTGACCCGTTTGCACCTTTACCTTCGCAACAGCAAGCTCCTCCTGATCAAACGGCTACTGCGCAGCCACAGTCTGCCGAAAATGATCTTTTCGCTAATTTTTCGTCGTTTGATCCGTTTGGAAACAATAAACAGGAAGCACCTCCCCCTCAGGTTATCATCGAACCTGAACCGGATATGTTCGACCCATTTCAACCTTCTCGACCTCAAATGAAGGCGCAGCCTAATCAGGGGACTGAAACGAATAAAACTAGCAACCGTGCAGCCAGTTCTTCTGCCACTTCTGATCCTTTCGCAGATTTGGCAAATTTTGGTGCCACTGCGCAGCAAAAAACCAGCACCCAGTCTTTTGGCAAAAATCCAAGTCCTTCGTCATCAAGAAATTCAGCTACATCGCAACCGTGGCAAGGGAAACCAAATTACAGTGTTAATTTCAACAACCAACAAAACTGGAAAGCAAGTAAGGACAATAACTTTTGTATTTGAAAAATTTGCTTTTTTCAGTCTTGCTTCAAAATTACGAACTCCACTAAAACAAATCTTTGCAGACATCAAGCCTCAGTTCAAAGAGGATGCGTTTGACGATCTACTGAGTTCCAGTGGCTTCACTGCTACAAAACGTGAAGAAGCCAGACGAAAGTTGGCTGATCTTAAACGCGAAGCACAAACTGCAAATTTGGATCCAGAAAAAGTTAAGGTAAAATCGACATTGATAAGCGTGTCTTGTTGTTTTAGGACCAAAATGCAAATTAAGTGCTTTAATTATAAGAATTAGCTTGCTAAGTTAAATTTATTCTCCAGTTAAGTGATGTGTCTTCAATTTGAACATTTTTGACGATGGCCTGAGAAAACTTCAGGAAGATGTTTAATTGTTTAGGGGTAAATCTTAGCTGCAAAGACAATAAGACTTTGAGTCCGTTGTAGAGTAGATCCCGAGTAAGCGCTTATATTAAAGACTACCTCTGCAGCAATATGACACCGTTTTGGGCGTGGAGTAGTTGATCCTAGTAGATGCGTAATGCATTTCTAAAGGTGCGTTTCTTCCATCGTAAAAAATAAGTTTCAGCCAACATCATAAGAGCTTCGTATTTTGCGTAATCAAGATTTCTGTGTTAGATTTTAGATTGGATTGAAGGAAAAGAGAGGAATATTCGTGCATTGTTATCAACTTTGCATACAGTTCTTTGGGAAGGAGAAACAAAATGGAAACCTTGTGGAATGCATCAATTAGTCCAAGCGAATGATGTAAGAAGACTTAAATTTTGCTGTAACACTATACTTTGGTTTGTGCTGCATTCTTGATATTCTGTAGTAGAATCTAACCTTGATTTGCAATTGCATGCTGTAACTGTAACGAAGGTTGATATTTCAGATATTCACCATGTAATTCTCTCTTCGGTCTAAACTAAGTAGCTTTAACTTATACGCGAGCAAAATCTATCAGATGCGCGGATTGTCTCTTGTCATTATGTCGCTTTGTTGGCAACTTGAAACATTCTTGGCAATCCTCAACAATAAACACTAAACAGGCTCAGTAAGCAGTGAACTCCTGTCTTTGTTACAGGTCAAAAAAATGTATCGCAAAGCGTGTTTGATAGTTCATCCTGATAAAGCGACTGGAAAACCTCATGAAGATTATGCTAAGTTGATTTTCATGGAGCTCAACGATGCTTGGGCAGAATTCGAAGAAAAAGGAATGCAGAGTCTTGCGTAGGATAATTGACTGATCTTTTGCATTGTAATTATTTGAAATCTTTTTGTTAAAGTTTTCTTCCTTTTGCGTGCCAGTAGCTTTTACGAAAAGCTGGGCTTAAATATTTTTTCTAAGAGTGGTGGTGTGATCGATATGATTAATATCTAGTAAGGATGCAATTGATGCATTTGGATAAAAACTCTTGAAACAATGTCCTACATTTTTTTCTTTTGGCCCAGATTATGGTTTAGAACGTGACTATAGAAATAGACCCTTCAATGCTTCCTGTTCTAGAATTTCGCTTACTCAACTCATTTAAATATTAACCTTTCTGAATTGACTTTCTTGCTCAAGTAATTCTATTTACTCTGGTGTTGTATAATTTTTTGCAACTCTCCTGATTTTATTTTTATTGCTTTGACAGAAATAAGATTAAGAAATGATTTAATGCTCAGGTGCAATATTCCATTCATTAAAAACTTGCTGATAGCGCTTACGCTGTTTTTATATCGTTCGCATCTTCTTAATATAAGTTTCACCTTGTTCCTAATCTTTCGTTCATTAGCAATAAATTATTATGACATCGCTAATGCTGGTTTGTGAATCAATGAGCACGGACAACGGTACAAGTTCTACGATTGAACTGAAGTTTATTGACAATTCAAGTCGGCTGCGCGACAAGATAGTGAACTTCGTAGTTAGATGAGATGCATCACAAATCACGGATTGGGCGGAGAAGCAGCAAATGCAGAAGGCAAAATAAAGTTCAATGCCAAAGCGAATCTGGTTGTTGTCTAGCTATATTACAGCAGAGATCAACGTCGCAACATGCATGAAAAGTTGTCCAGTCACCTGAATCATGCCATCTAATTTGAAAAAAAACTGTATCCTTCATTACCGTCGTGACCTACCTGCTTTCCACTACGTGATATAAGCCTAGCCAGAGTGAAGTCAATAAAGTGCCTACTCGCAAACTGTTAAAAATTGAACAGCTACCCGATACTGGATTTCCTCACAAGCCAACATGTAACGTTGAAAGCAATTGGATACACAAAATTTCATTTTAACTCGCCTTTTACTACAAAAAACCAGCAGTGCACATAAAAAGTTTATTAATATACACTATAACAAAAATATTTCATATCACACAACTTATTGATTCCAGCATAACCATCAATGAACATTGCACTGGACTACAAAACAACGCAGTATGAAACTGTCGAGATAAATTGAAACTAATCAGACTCTCGGTAAAGTGGCTACCATGGAGGTGTCATCGGAGCAGGATTTTGAAGGTAAGCCATCACAACAGCCGAAATTGACAACCTGCATCGTATTTTTTAATGTAACAGGATACAAAAGAAATCTTAATTGAGCAAGTTAGGTATATAAATAAAATCACTACAAAACGTAAAAACCACTACCGCCTGTTTCGCCTTTGTCGGCTCTTCAGGTGGTATAGAGTATCTAAATATAACCCCATAATATTTTAATATAACCCCGTTATACTTTATATTTAGAAACTTTATACCACCTGAAGAGCCGACAAAGGCGAGGCAGGCTGTAGTGGTTTTTACGTTTTATAGTGATTTTACATAAATGAACAGTTCCAACTAGCCATAGTTATTGAGCACTCAGCCAGAGGAGATTGAGCCTCATTCAGACTTGCAAGTTAGGTATTATACAAATCTAATAGTCATTTAAAACATAGCAAGTATCAACGAAAAATGTAAGATGATTGACTTTCCCAAACCTTCATTGTGTGCTTTAATAAGGTGCGATGCATTACCACTATTTAACAATTCACAAAACACCACGAAATATTGGCACTCTATTATTACAATACCGATTCTAATTTTGAAGCAACAGTACTTACATGAAACTACTAAGAACTTGTTTACTATCATCGGATGATCTCGAGTTTGTGAAACTGATGAGAGAGCAAAGAACAGCAAACCATGCACACCATTTAATCTGAATAACATCAATGTATCATCAAGATAACATGCTATAATATTTAGCTTTCCCAAAAGTTTCAAAACCACAGATTAAGCTATAACGCAAGTGATTACATAAACTGTGAAGTTGTTTACGAATAGCTTAACACTGAACAGAATGGTTGAATAGCTGTTGTGTATTTCCAGTAAGATGGTACATATATAACCCTGTAAATCTACACCGCACCATTTCTTCTAATATGTCCACATTTGTCACATTTTGAAAAAAACAACAGCACTCAGGTTGAGCAAGAGCGAAAACCATATTAGTTATAAATGAATTCTTACTTTGAACAGCAAACCACACATGCTAAATATCATGGCCAGCAAGTTCATGTAATCAGGCATTGGATCATCACCAACACCAACTTCTTTGGGCTGGTATCTAAATAGTAAACAAGAACACCATAACCATTACAGATTAGGCAATTCTAAATACCCCTTGCTCAGCTTGTTTCAATAAAAAAAGAAAGTGTCTATTTCACCGGAAATTACAGTTACCGAAGTTTAAAAATCGTAGTTGCGTAACCGTTTTTCAGTTCCCGAAGTGCGACTCTCTCAGAAGGGGAAGTTTCTGGTTACGCAACCACGATTTTCGAACTTCAGCAACCAGAAATTTCTGAAAATTTCCGGTGAAATAGAAGCTTCCAAAAAGAAAATTGTTCAAGACTATCCTTGCATTTCTACCATTGTACAGCTGTATTAATGGAGGGTAGAAGCAGTATTGCTAAAACCTGCAAGAGCACAAGGATCACAAGAACCGCTAGGGGTGCAAGTGAGTTATTACTAGGGGTTAGGTAGGTAATAACTCACTTGCGCCCCTAATGGTCCATGTGCTCTTGCGAGGAACGGTCCTTGTGATCCTTGCGCTCTTGCAGGTGTCAGTAGGACCCGGCAGAGAAGAGTCAACAGCAGAGATACATTATGAAAGGCATGGAAATATAGATAGCATAATTATAAACAAACAGAAACTATGGGCTTTTGTAAATTTAGCTGCTTGATATTGCAATGGAGGGTTTACTTTAAAGCTGATCAAAATTGCCCAAAATGACATAAGCAATGCCAACATGCTCTTACCCTAACTCGAAGTGTGTCTCTGCCAGGCTATGCGATGACGTATTGCGCAATTCTTGCCTGCCACTTTAAAGTGAACCATCCATTGTAATACAAAGTAGCTTAAAAACGATCAGCCCAGAAACTCAACCACTTAGTGTACATATCAGGGCTGCAAACTCGATCAATTTTTAACCGAGTTAAAGAGATATTTGCAAGTCTGAGTTCAAGTTTGAGTTTTAAGAATTTTATTTTTTGAGTTCGAGTTCGGCAAAAATGACTGAGTTCGAGTTTGCAGCCCTGGACTTTAAAGGTCGCAATGGCAAGAACAAATAAACGACATACAGCTTTTCTTTTGGCAAAATCATAACTTCAATTTACTCAGATTGTGACTACTTGAACAACAAACTATATTTCGTAGTTATCTTTTATTTCTTTTCAACAATTTAAATATCTTTCTAATGAGCTTGAATAGTTTTATGCGAGTTAACAAAAAATATTTTTTCGAGTTCAAGTTCGACAAAATGATCAAGTTCTTTTGAGTTCGCAGCCCTAGTAGGCACATATATACTAATAAACCACAATAGATGTATGCAAACTGGCAAATAAAGGTAATATACTGGTACGATGCAATAGTTATCCATTCCAACAACCCTATTGTTGTTTGAATCATATCAGCCTGTAAGTAGGCCAATGGTACCATAGCCTAACTAACATATATGAAATGATGATAGAAACTAACCGATTCACAGAATATAATTTTGACTTTGGAGTGATGTCATCTATGTGAGATTTGCTCTTGCTTTCTTTATTATCCATCTTTCAGAATTTCAAAACATGCAATCGTTATAACTAGACTAGCCTACTCCTACTGCAGGTACCACTACCAGTAGATCATGCTAAGCCACAAAAAATTGTGAACAGAATCCCTGTGCAAATTCAAATTCTCAAAGTCAAAATTCTAACCCTTTGTTGGGCATAATGTAATTTGTCACATGTTTGGGCACAATGTGCCTCATGGGCACAATGTTGAAAATACTTCCATAAAATTATGATTCAAGGTAAAAATGCTTGGACCCAGATTCAGAGGGCTAAGCTCCAAGTTCTCACCACTAGAGGTCCCACCAAAAAGTGAAAATTTGTTTTTGAAAAACTACCCCACCGGAAACACCCATCCCAGCCAATTATACCATTTGAGCCCCCTCCAACAGTCCAAAAGATGACTTCTGGTTACCTAATTAGCTGATTAGGGCATACCGGTAATTAGTACCGCCTCTAGACATGAGCTCCAGTGCTTCCCTCACAGTAAATTCAGTAATGCAAACAATTACGCACTTTAACAGACTTGCAATATTTTGAAATAGTCTACAACACAACCCATATGCAAAGGATTTTTCATTATTTTAATAATAACAATAGCATAGTGATTTATTAGTCCCTAAAGCTGAGAGTCAACCTTGTTGTCAATCATTTGATTAAGGGACACATCATAGGTTAGGCCTACACAGTACACAACCAAGTCATTACAGATATCACAGTAACAATATCAATATCACAGGAGAAACACAAAACAAAAACAACCACACCTTAAACATCTGGTACATCACAAAAACCTAATTTATAATAATGACACTTCAATTTGCACTTGAAAGTTTGTAGATTATCAATTTTTCTGATGCAAAGTGGTCATGCATTCCAAACTTGAGAGGATGAATATTTTAGCTTAGATGTCTGAAAATAAAAAAAATAGAAAGAGGGTACCTCTAATTATGCCCTACAGGCACTTCATGGCACTACAGGCACTGTATACTCACAATCATCTGTAAGCACTTAGGCAGGATTAAAAAAAAAAAAAAACGCTGCCGTACCAGTATTGTACAGTTGTATGTCTACTGATTGTACTGTAATTTAGCAACAAACAATAAATTTGTCCTTATACCATTATCTTCACTATTAACAGAACCAGCACTTTCATGGGGGTCCTAGTAGACTACAGTACTTAACACCACACAAAATCATAAGAGACTTTTAAAGTGGTAAGTTCATAATTACAAGGAAGTTGGAAACATCCAAAAAAAGGCAAAAAACCATTAGGAATCGGCATTTCTGGCTTTGCTACTTTTTACAAAGTGTTCCAACCAGCCAACAGTTCATTATTCATGACATTTTTGCACCTAAACTACCAGTACAGTAACTGTGGTGCATACTGGTATCTTTCAGTCAGGGGCGAAACTAGGCAATGCAGGCCCCCCCTGAAATTATTTTTTGGGGTCCCCTAAAATTTTTTTCTTGGATGGTGATGCAAAAGAGCGAGCCCCGAAGGGGCGATGCCAAGCTAGGGGGGTCTGGGGGCGTGCTCCCCCAGAAAATTTTGCGGAATTTGACCTTATTTTGGAGGCTTTTTGTGCGTTTTGAGCCTTTAAAATTCCTCAGTTTTAACAAGGTTTAGTAGTCTGTTTAACTAGGTCCCTTCCAAACCCATTAAAATAATGCTGCAAGCAAACCCTACTCTAACATTTCACTATTTATGCGACGTAAAAACGTTTTTAAGACTTATTTTTGCGTCTTTCATTTCAGGATGAGGAGCCTTTGGCAGGAGCGGATCCTGAAAGTTTTGGTGGGGGGGGGGTGTAATTTTAAATTAGGTTGAATGTTAACTAAATACAAAGACATTTAGACCCACAAACGAGCGAAAATAAGTCCTTTCAAAATGTTTCATGTCAGGGGCGTATTCAGAATTTTTTTCAGGGAGAGGGCACCAAATTTTGTCACTTTTTCAAGCTCAATCTTTTCCCGGCAGAGTTATTTTAAGCAACTTAAGTAACAAAAACGACTTTAGGGAGGTCTGCTCTCCCGAGAAATTTTTGAAAATTTGCACACTGTAATGGTCATTTTAGCACTTTTCGAACAATTTTTAGGCAAAGTTTGTTCATATTTTTGACCCCTACCTTTGAGTGCTTCACCAAATATGATGCATTTTGTAAGCACAGTTTTGATTATGTGTGCTTAAGGTGACTAAGGTTTATTGTTATGAACAGGAGTGCAAATCTATGTTGAGCATTGGGGGAGATGATTTAGCCAAATCAACCACTTTTTGACATTGGGGAGGGGATGATTTAGCAAAATTGACACGTCTGCAGATGTCCAATTTTTTGCCCACAATGACGTGAAGACCAAAAAAACAGGTCATAACGTTCCCAGATGCCTAATTTTTTGCCCTAAGTGAAGTAAAGACCAAAAGAAAGTCATCACATTCGCTGATGCCCAGTTTTGGGACATGAAAATATTGGGGGGGATGCTTCCAGATTATTGGGGGGATACATTCCTCCATGGATTTGCACCCATGGTTATGAAGAGGTTCAAAATTATAGAAAAACTTTATTTATCCAAAGCATTGTTGAAAATGGTTGGTGAGGGGTGCACCCCCCACATCTTCCCTTGGATTCGCCCCTGGTCCTTGGTATGCCACTAAACGTTTGTTTGCTAGTTTTGCGACTGATGTTTTTCGAAAAATTTGCAGGGGCCCTCCATGGCCATAAGCATAAATATGGTATGGGGGCCCCACATCGCGCGAGTTAAGACAAAAAATATATTGAATATTAGAATAGGCTTATTTAAGGCACTTTTATCATATGTTGATTAAATAGTACTACGTACTGACTATGTACGGAGCCCTCTTTTTGTGCGGGGGCCCCCCCTGGTTGGGGGTTTCAGGGGGCGCTAGTTTCGGCACTGCTTTCAGTCTATGGTACTGTAGCAATGCTAGCAAGTCAAATCAAACACCCGGGTGCCAGAAGCGCTTCGCATATGAACAATTGTTCTTTTGACATGTGGCTACATGGGTGACAACTCGACGTGATCTGAACATGCAACTACCGGTACAACCGGTTGCCAGAGGATTCACCAGGCAACGGGTGAGACATACGAATGTGATCGAGAATTTGAGCGTAAGCGTCGGACAAACGTTTTTAGCAGCGCCGAATGTGGAAGATTCGCCACACGACGGTGATATGTTGGGGTCGGGGAGGTTGGGTCGGGAGGGTTGGGGTTAGGTGGGTTGAGGTCGGAGGTTTCGGCTGGGGGGGGGTTGGGGTCAGGGGAGTTGGGGTTGGGGGTTGACCTCTACCCCCTCGACCCCAAACCCCCCGGCCCAACCTCCGTAACCCCAATCCCCCAACCCCTATGTATCACCGTTGTGTGGCGAATCTTCCACATCGGCACTGTTGCAAACGTTTGTCCGACGCTTACGCTCAAATTCTCGGTCACATTCATTGTGTGGCAAATCTTCTTTATGGCGAATCTTATGTGGCAAATCCTCTGGCAACTGGTACAACTGTACAACCTACGCAATCTGCAACTTGGATTTTAGCCATTCCCTCTTTCTGTCTTCACGCGTACAACGATGACCTGCAAACACGCCTCCAAGCACTTCTTACAGACATCCACGTCTTCCAGGGAGTCAACAGACCTGCAGCATCAAGCTTCACTCACCTGCTTACAGCAGAAGGGGGAAGTACGGTACTGTACAGCTGTAGTAACGCTAGCAAGCCAAAACTAATGCCCAGGTGCCAGAAGTGCTTCGCATGTGAAAGATTGTTCTTTTGATATTTGGCTACACTGCTACAGTACAATGTATGCCTCAATGCCTGACAACCTGCTCTCTTAGCAGCTTAGGCATACCACTAATAGTCTACCTGTCTACTTCAGAGTTCAAACAACCTAACCTATATGTGTTTCTCAGACACACATTAAAAAAATACCGGTATCCTTTTTCAATCACACGAACAACCCCTTCACTCTATATCTGCCTACCCAGTGCCACAACACAAGACCTGCATGGCTAGTATATACACTGCCATGCAGCAGATGCAGTGCCTGCAGTAGCAGCAGTATTGGCAGTGCCAAGCATTGCCTGCAATGCCTTGCAGTACCATGCAGTGCCTTGCAGTACCATGCAGTGCCTTGCAGTACCATGCAGTGCCTGCAATGCCATACACTGATACAGTGCCTGCAGTACCATGCAGTGCCTGCAATGCCATACAGTGCCTGCAGGGCATAATTAGTAGTACCTATAGAAATTTGCTAGTCCAGCAAAGAATAAATAAAGGAAGCTTTTGTGTCACCGAAAACGGTTAGGCAAATACGATATTCAAAGTTCGGTAACCGGAAATTTTTGGTGAAATAGACACTTCCATAAGAAAACAGATTTCACAAGGAATAGGACTTTGCTATCTATCACTACGCACTGTCACCTTGGATACATAGCCTAGGAAACCTAAAAACTTTAAAAAACATTCTTTGACGCTGATAACGCTCTGGGGCACAATGTGCCTAGGGGCTGGAGGCTAGAATTAGGCTAACCTGCCTTCTAAATTGTCAAACCTGCCAGCAGGTGGTGTGTGTGATTGGTTCAAAATTTTGTTCGACCGAAGAGATTCGACTACAGTCCGTTTGACATAGCCCTTCGCCAGTTAGAACTCAAGATACGGAGCAATTACGTCATTTGTGAGCCCGTCAGATCGGTTGCGCCCGACGGAGGTTTAAATCGATTTTGATCTTTACACGATAACAATGTTGCCAGATCTCAATTTACTCAAGTATCTAGATTGTTTACCAAAAGTATCTAGAAAGTAGCTAGATTTTTGACTAAACCACATCTAAACGACAAAAGTATCTAGATTAGTATCTAACTACAAAAAGTGCGTTAATACGACAAAAAACAAGCGATATGACGGAGTCTGATATGAAGTAACTTATATGCAGCATTTAATAATAGCACATTTTTTCGAGAAATATTCTGCCTAATGAAGACACATTTTAGTCGCAGTGACATCGAAACACCTTTAAACACATCAAAGCCACACATTCAAGCAAAAAATGAATGAAAATAAACACAACAGAAAAATATCATGAATCTGCTAGTCAAGTCATATGATCAGCTTTCAGCAATTAACTCTATAATGGTTTTAAATGGACTGAACTTTAAATTCAGCAGTTTGATGAACTTCCTGGTAAACTTACGCTCTAACAGTGTAGGCTATATATATTAGCATTAGCATCTGCGAATCTTGTGTACAGCGCACTATCCTTTTCAATACTGTAGGCTTACTCCACTGTAACTTTACACAAAACAATCTAAAAAATAAACTGCTTATGTGCTCAAGCAAAGTTTTTCAGTGTTGCCAACTTATTATGACAAAAATCAGCTAAATGACACTTCAAAATCCGCTAAGCGTATGGTTGAAATCTGCTAAAAAATCGAGCCGCAAAAGATTGTGATACCTCATTACATAGGCCAGCAATCATGTCCTTTATTTCTTGTCTGTGATCGTCTTGACTCATTTCCTCCAGATGCAGTAGGCTTGAATAGTTCCGCTTG
Organism: Trididemnum miniatum; assembly: GCA_964006365.1. Lineage (NCBI taxonomy): Eukaryota > Metazoa > Chordata > Ascidiacea > Aplousobranchia > Didemnidae > Trididemnum > Trididemnum miniatum. The sequence continues at coordinate 21,859,343 of OZ023237.1, read as the reverse complement.
CTCGCAACTCTCCAAAAAGCTCACTAAGTACACAGCGGCATCAAGTGTAGGTGGGATATTGACAACCAGATGCTGACGAATAGTCATATCAGATATGCCGTTGTAGCGTCCGCGCCTCCCGTAATGTCACTGGCCCTGATTTGGGAGTCAGCCAAGCGGTAAATAAGCCACACACAAGTTTTTTTTTTTGTAGGCTGGTTAGGCGTGTTCGTCACCCAGGAAACACGTGGGTGGGCTAATTTTGTTCCTCGTCGTTATAAGTTTCGGTATTCTACTCTTTGCTTCCCCTTTTTATCTGCTTGCTCAAGCTCAAAGCAGCACCATCATTGACAACATTAATTTCAGTCAGCATGACTCCATTTAATTAATTGTTCCAACAGAATCAACACGAAAAGTGCTTCGCACTCTCCTGTCTTATTTAAATAGAATGTCCAGTTCCTTATTCAAATAGAATTTACGGTTAAATGCACATAATCAACACTGAAAAACCCAACTCTCCCGACGTCGCTTGTAATCTCCCCCCCTCCTTTCTACCTAACAGAATAACTACAGTCCTACTATTGCGAATCTCCCCACATGCAGTGCATAAAATCTCAAACTGCGTAAGTGAAATACTAACTTATAAACCTACACAAGCAACGGTCCTAGACTAACACAACCAGATAAAATAAAAGACTTGACTGAGAACTAACTTAACTTAGGCTAGCACATCACTATTTATGGGAGTCGGTATTGGTAACAGAGTCTGTTCTCGCCTTCCCTTCTTCATAACTAACGCACGATGCCACTGCTGCTTACATCTGCCTTCGTCAACCACTTATTAGTCTCGACTGCAATGGCGTGATGCTTCTTCGTGAATACAATCATCCAATCGGTTTTGACTGCGGTCACTCACGATTTCATATGCATTGTGACACATCGACACGTGACCAATTGTTTACCACGTTCGGTTGACGTCAAAGTTTTAGCCTCGCAGAAGCAGCTAGCACAATGTATCCATGGCAGCGAGATGCGAAGTCTTGCGGAGTTGTGATTAAGGATTGGAGTCGTAACAGGAAATTGCAGGCCTAATAAGGGATTTGATGGCGAGCCCAGTTACTCAAACGCCATACCGTCTATAAATTGCTGTATCAAAAGTTCGTTTACATTCTCAGATGGTAGCGACGGATGAGCGTTGGCTACTAGCCTTCGCAACCGATTTGCAAAGTCGATGACATTTTCATTTTTCCCGCGTTTGGCCGAATGAAACTGCGCTCAGGCTGCACTTTGTGGGGATTCGGTAATGTGTCCAGTGTGGGGTAATGATTTGTGTGCTAACGGGGTGTTACTGGTTAGTAGTGGTCGCAGGCTAGCTAGTAGATGTAGCCTATCCTCTTTTGAAAATGCCCCACTAGCGATAGCGCAACTTCGGCCGTAGCCGCGCGTTAACCCTCTCGATGGAAATGGATGGAAGGCCCGATAGGTAGCTGTAACCCTTTTGTAGACTAGCTGCTTCGCAGTAGCCTACCAAACTCTTTCATGGTTGCTGAGAAAAAAAGATTGCCAAATGGATTGCTCGGAAACTTCTGGATCTTCTTTTCTTCAATTTTCAGGCAGTAGTTCAGCAGCAACTTTTAATTAAAATTTAACCAAAACAGACAATAAATCAGAACACGTATAGCGCCCCTACAAGCTAGACTTTCTGAATGCCGCCAGCTACCTGTATCTATAGTGTTACTTCACGCGCTAATCGCAGTGGAGCAATGAGACCAGATCAAAAGAAAATTTGTTGCATTTACTCCTCTCAGAAAAGCGGTAACTAAAAAACATACACAAGAGCATAAAACACAAGAAAATCAGACACTGTCTACCGTAATACAATCAGCACTGTCTATGATCCCAAGCTAGAAGCGACCACTAGATTATCACGAAAATATTAGGCTCAAGAAGCATTACACCGGTTACTGAGTCTCATTCTACGCAAACAACAAAAGTTACATAAGGTAGAGATTAATGCAGTTACATGAAAATACTGCTCCACACTGGTATTTGTCGGCCCATCACTAAACTAAAAAACTAACCTGACTTTGAGACATAGGCGCGGGAAGTGGGGTGCCAGGGGGGGCTCAAGCCCCCCCTGAACTTTTTTTAGCCCCCCCTGAACCATTTGAGCCCCCCCTGACAATTAAAAAAATTATGCACTGAGTGCGACGTGATTAATGCTCGCAACGTACATACGTAATGAAGCAAATATTTTTTAAAGTGCTTTTAACCAACGAAGAATCACTATTCTTTTAAAAATCAGTCAGTTATTATTCACTTGGTCAACGTAAAATTTGGTAAAATTTTCAATGCTTGAAGTTCATTTTTAACCGTGTTTTATATCAGCGTTTGCAAACCTTTACAGCAGTCATGGACGATGGCCCAGCAAAAGTATAATGGCTGTCAATTCTTGTAGCTGCCAAACACTTTACGCCAAACTACTCTGAATGCTCGAATGAAAGTCGCTACTGATCATGGGAATTACGTAAATCGTAAACGAAAATGCGGTGAAGTGCAAAAAAACGGTCCTCAATCCTTCAGATGTTCCGAATTCCACCAAAATTTTTGTGAAAAGCTAAAAAAAAGGTCTTCACGGCCCGGACGCGTTACATGAACTGGAAATGTTGGTGGCCAACCTGATTTGTGTACATGCCAAATTGACCCGCGATCGACAGCCAAGCATCCAAAGATCGACCGGTACATCGCGATCGACTGGTTGGGCACCCCTAATTAAGCTTATATGAGCTGGTGCAAGTTCTCTTCTGGTTGAGTTTTTTAATGGTTTTGAATTTTTTCTACCAACCCAATGAAGCGGCTAAATCACTACTAAACTGGCACCGATGATCAGTAGGCTACTCGATTTGAGGGGGATACCATCCCCCCTGAAAACAACACCATCCCCCCCATAAAACATTTTAGCGTAAACCATTCCCTTACAACTATAATGACCATCTCTTTTTAGGTCTGCATGAAAAGTTGTAGCCTACCACCCCCCATAAGTGTTTTCACAACTCGAGCACTGCCGATGATTGTTACTAAAATTGAGCTAGTACGCCTACCTAAATACCTATATCTACACATCTCATTATGTTAAAAAATGGTTCAGTGCTTTATTTTGATTGTGTGTTTTTTGTTATTTTTAAACCTCAATGGGGCATTGTTTGTTGCATGTAACTCTGATCAGCAAAGCAAAAGTTAGATCGGGCAAATTTTGTTTGCCTACTTTTTGGTTTTGTGATTGAGGTATTTGCATTTTACAAATACATGAGTAGTAATTCGAGCATGGTTAGAAAAGCCTAATGGTAGTAAGCAATCTTGTTTTCCATGATAAAAGATTATCCTGAAAAAATTCCGGTCACTTGAGCGGCATGCAATTGATGTCTATCAAAATAGGTCTGCTGAGTGTCCTGCTCTTAAAAACGTGCGTTCGAAAAAAGGGGGGTCTGGGGGGCTTCGCCCCCCAGACGTTTACACGATCTTACTATTTTGAGTCCCCCCTGTCTAAAAAACGTTCCCGCGCCACTGCTTTGAGACTACACGTGCCAGCAAATCAGAAGGTCCCAATACGAACAAAATGTCCATACATCTACAATATGACACGTGCATAAGCAAACCACAGCCACATAACAGGGCATTATTTACATAAGCCAAACACTGCTAGTCTACGGTATTGCTAACGGCAAGTCGGTGTTAAAACGATACGGTGGGTAACGAGGGCTACAAGTCTACAGGTAAGAAAACTAAAGCACGATACAGCAAGTTTACCATTACAGCTTAGCTCAATCATCTTGTCAACAACAATCTGCGATGCGAAACCAGTCAAAGTTACCAGCAACCAACAAGGCTAAACCAAAGCTTGAGACCATACTTCACCTAAGCAGAGGGCCTACAAAACCATACAAAATCGTACATACCAAAGCTAAATCCATAATACTCCACTTTCCACGGTAAAATCTCCAAGAAACCAACTTATTCCACCAAACAGTAACAAGCCAAAACCACCAAACTTACTGCTAGACTAGAATGACTAAAAACTCAATTGCGCGCGAAACTATCCAGTGTGGTGTTGCCAAATAGAAACATAAAAAACTAAAAGCGGAGCAAAGAGAAAACGGCTGCAGTAACATATAGTTTTTTTGAACATCGAAATGGACAATGACGTCACACACGAAATTGGCCAATTGCAGCGAAGCGGGAAATATTAATATTTTCGCAAAGATGTAAGATGAAGGAAGTTGCAAGATGAGCATGGTCGCACTGCGGCGCCAGCGAGCCGCTGCGAGACATAAAGTTAAAAATTAGGCGAAAATTTCTATTATGCAAATGAGACATCGAAATTGACGTGTTTGTGACATCATCATCGAAAATGACTTGAAATTCACAGTTTAAGCATTTGTATGATTAGACGTAAAATATAGTGAACAAAATTACAGAGACGGCAAATGCTTTATTTTGATAAATTCGCCACAACTTGTAGAGTAAGATTCAAACCGATTGCTTAACACTTTGACCAAGTTCTCAAACTCCCATCGTTGTTCATGCGGCAAACTCTGTTGTATTTCCAGGGCACGGCCTCGTAAAGGTAAAGGTATGGGACAGCGGGTGCAAGCACACATTGTTTAGGCCATTTTCAATTGTCGGCCCATTACAATTTTCAATCACGAACGATTGAACGCTGTTAAGGGACATATATGACGAACAACACATACACAAAACCCTTCGCACCTCCGCTTGTGCCAAGCGCCTGGCGCGAAAGGTGCGAATACTATTTTTAAAGTCTTTAGTATGACCCGACTGGGAATAAAACCCCAGTCTACCGGCTACCAAGTGGACGCTCTTAACCGATACACCAAGCGCCGGTAACGCTGCCGCCAGCTTACGACCTTTCGTAACCTCATCCCAATTATTTGCTATAGAAATGTTAGAAAAATACTGATAGAACTGCTTCCAGTCAGAACTATCAAATGTTTCACAGATAGGCATTTCCGAGAAAGATTAACAAGATTTATTGAATCGCCTACTGGTAGCCTAGTTGACGACAACATATGTGAACATCCAAGTCTTGTCTACACTTGGCGTAAAATCGTTAGCGTAGCGTAAAATTCTTTGTTTATTTAAGTTAGTTGGAAAAACGCTAGCGCGGATGTGCTAGCACGCTCAACGCGGAATCTTCAGCGTAAAAACGTTGCCTTTTTAGCAAAGTTTTTTCCAAACGCTCAGCGTCTAGCATGCTCTGATCCTGAGGTAACAGTCAAGTCTTAGCCTAGGCTAGTTGAAAAATAGTGTTTTGGGACTCCTGCGTTATTTGCTTGGACACGATTCCATGTTTATGGAAAAGACTAGGTCTAGACTTGGCGTTAGAACCTCAGCTATTTTAAGTTTTAAGCATATTTAGCTTGGAAAAGGCAGGTAAATATAACCTAGGCTTGTAGGCAAACGGTGTTTTGGGGCCCTTTTGTATTTTTTGCATGAACAAGTCAGAGGTTTTCACAATTTTTTACATTTTTTGAAAAGACTATAAGCTAGATGCTTACTGATTCAATTTGCTTGGCATAATAAGCTAAAAACAGAGGTAGACCTAGGTTTATGAGCATATCAGTGCGAGGTCATATGTAACCCTATCCAGGTTAGTCTGCAGTGCCATACAAAACCAGAAAACTTTTTTCAATTCTTTAGGCTAATGCATGATTCATTGGTAGATGCAGGGTCTCAGCCCCTCAAAATTTTAATTATGATGATGCCGTTACATACCGGTAGTCTAGTAAGCTATGCGCAGATAAATAGGCTTCTGGAACTGGATGATGGTTAAATATTCTTGGTATGTAGCCCTGTCCAGTGAATTACTGTGCTAATTGTACTGTAAGCGACCAGATAGTTCTTTTAAAGATTGGTTTTTGATTGAAATATGTGTATTAATAGGTTTATAGTGAATCAGTACGGGTACCGTTGCTTATAACCGATTTGTTTTTATTTTGCAGTTTGGTATCAGTAGGTTTTTTAAGCAGTTGGTCTACTGATAAAAATAGACAAGTCAGACAATTTTAACAGAAACCATACCCTTGGAATGAGACTTAAAGCTTATTGATAGCAGTTTAACAATATTCTACCCAATTCTATGGAGTTTATCTAATGCTAGTTAGCAGCAGCCTCAACACAAATTTTTAAAAATATGTTTGGAGGAATGTTGCTGAGGAACAAGGATCAGAGAAAAGTCAGTATATATTCACCAATCTGCTGTCAGTAATCCAAAGCTTTTCCTCATTGTGTCTCATAGTTAAGTTTTCAAGCTTGTCTCTGTGTAAGTGACTTACAGTTACACAGTAAATTGGTAAGCTGGCATAATGATGCATCGGTATGTAAATTTTGACACAGTTTTCGCAGTATTGAGCCAGCAGCTCTGAAACTGCTTTACGAGTTTATCAATGCTATTTTGGGTATATTGCAGTTTTGCTAGCAAAGTTTTATGAGTTTGTTTTTAGATGAGAGTATGCAAGATGCTGTGGAAAAACGTTAAGGAAAAGAGAATCTGAAAACAAGAGTACCAAGTCATTTTGCAAAACTGGCTGATGATATTTAACAGCAAGCTGCTATTTAAATGATCAAACAACTGATTTGTCGTTTAATTTGCAATATACGCTTTTGTTAATATAAACATGCAGAGTAGTGCTGCTGTTGTATTCCAAGACTAGTACAGTAGTAGGATGAGCACAATGTTTCAAAAGTGTGTAAATTTTTGAGAAAGGTTGACCAGCACTAATCTAGTCTACTGCTTAAAACGTCGATATACAGAAGCATTGGCTTTCAAAATTGCAACATAGAAGTGTTTTAGTTTTGTTTTTGTTTTTTTTTTTTGGTAGGCCCAAGTATTGCATTTGGTTGGTTATTCAGTTTTTTATGATTCCATAAATTAGATTTTTATTGCGAAGTTTGCATGGAATGATTTATCTCTTGAATTGGCAAGGTCACCTCTGATCATTCATTACAGTAACTTAGTAGTAGTAGCGCATGAAGGACTCAGTGATGTCATAATAACCAAGCAGGTCAGAAAACAAAAATCAGCGTGAAAATGACGTAGGCTGCGCCGACTGCTTTTTGCAAGTGTAGACAGATTTTACGCTGATCGATCTGCGTAGAAATATTCTTACGCCAAGTGTAGACGAGGCTTTACTTGGTCTGCCACGGTAACGGGTGACAGCACTTTGTTCTGAATATCTTCGTTCTTGGGCAAATACACATAATCGCCTGAGCACTTCAGCAGTTGCGTCGTTCCCCGACCTGTCTCCAACTGCAGCCCTCGTCGGCCTACTTCGCCAAAGATATCTGTAAGATACTTGACATGAACAGCTTTCTGGCCTATCTCAGCGGGAATTTCAAAAATCTTTCCTTTCCTTTTCACTTTAACAAAACTCTGTTGAGACATTTTTCCGGTCCTGGCGTGCTCGCCAATAATGTAGCGATTACAATTTAAAATGTAGTATTAGACTAGTTTCTGTTTGTTGTACTCGAAAACCGGTAAAATGAATACACTCATTAACGAAAGTCAGTCGTCCCATAACCGGCAATACCACGTCACAATGCATAGTATTAGCAAATTACAATTCGTATCACGAGACACAGTATTCTCAACAGTTTTCCACAGAGTTAATAATAAACGAGAAAATCTACCGACATGATTAGAAACAAACTTCCTATTAAGTAGCTTGATTGTTACGCAAGAAATAATTCTGCAAAACAGTCGCTGATAATTTGGATTTCATATCTTAGGACAGGTTACCGGTTCGATTCCTTGTTTGACGTGATTTGCCTTAACAGATAGGCAGGCGCTTGTCTTTTTGGACACATTTTTTGCTCCGTTCCTGTCCGCGCAACTTCGAGTTTCGTGCGATAAAATCTTGCAGCATGACGTAATTTACGTACGAAAGCCCAAATCGGACCAAAAGAGATCTTTATACGGACTTTGCGTAGTACCATAGTACAGAAACCGGAGTACGGAGATTGCGTCAGCCCAGAAATATTTGGCAACTCTCGAAAGCAGCACATGAAATCAAAATTAGTCACCAAGTAGTAGACTGTATGTAATAGGGCGTTGGAGGTGGATTGGAGCTTTTGTGTACCAGAGTACTGGTGTGGTTAATCATGGACGAAGAGAATGATGTCGGTATATCATCAGAAAAAGGGTAATGTGTTAGGTCTGCTGAAAGTATAGACTGTTGCAGTTGTGACATAAAATAACAATGTCAACTGCCAATAGAAAGTATAGTAATTTTTTCTGTTTTTAAATTCAAGGTATTCAGCTGAGCACTAGATCCTCTGGTCTAAACTATAACTTCCTACTCGAAAAATGTTACTAAAAGTAATGATTATCGTAAAACATCTTAGGTGAAGCTTGAATGACCGTTAGATTACTGGCATAGGCCTAGTCATTATTCATTAGACCTGTTAGACCCAGTGCAGAGTGGTAGACTAGACTATAAGTGCAGAGTGTTTAAACTATAACAGTGTAAGGCTACTTGCAACTGTGTTAAATTAGACTAGATGCACTGATTTAACAAAAAAGCGCAATCTATACTATTACTTTAAAAAGGGTCTTGGTGTACCAAATTTCTTCAAGCACAAACCACCCGGTCATACTAAACACCGCAAAGAACTGAAACTCTTCGAAGGACGACAAAGGACTTAGTACTAAACACCACAAAGAACGACAAAGTACTTGGTATCCTAAATCATACCCAGATACTATAAGAAAGAGCAACAAAGGATTTTAAATTACGGTTTGGTTAGGGTTAGGCTATTGGTTATCAGGTCCTTCGTTGTACTTTGGGGTGTTTAGTAAGTCCTTTGTCATCTTTTGTCGCTCCTTTGCAGTGTTTCAGTCCTTTGCGGTGTTTAGTAAGACCCAAAACCGCCCTTGAGCACTGAGTGGAAGTCATCCTAAAATATGCTGGTGCTAGTTACCGGCCCTGTATTTTTTTTTTTTTTTTTTGGACGTTGTTCGAATTTTATGCTCAACGTCTATGATATATTTGGAGCCATTCCGGACAAAGTGTCTAAAAAAATTTTGCTTATGGCACAACAATACACTTGTGGTAGCTCCATGCTCATTGACCCAACTAAAATTTTGTGAGTTCTTTTTAGCAACTAAACCGTTGCCACTGAAATGCCTGATGAGTGTTTTGCTACATGCGTACTAATACTTATTAAAACAGTCTTGCTTGTCAGCAAGAAGAAATCGTTTTTGCGCTTGGCATTTTTGGGAATTATGTCTAGAACAATTGTGGCTACTGCGATCTCGCACACGGGCTTTGTGATTGGGACTCCCTCGAGACTTTTTAATGACAACTGGAAGCAATTTGTTGTTTTTGATATTTTGAGTTAAGTTGTGAAATATTGAGCTAAATCAAATTTTTGAAAGATGAGGGTAACTATTACATCTTTAGAACAAAATAATTCTGAAAAAATTATTTTAGTGTAAATCGATTTTGTCAGTGGAATATTTTATCATATTTGGGAAATACAGGATGTTCTAAAATGGTTGACCCCATTTTGTTGACCAATAATTTTAGCAATTTTTGTTGGAATGACCTCAAATTTTCACAGCTTGTGTGGGAACGCTTCAAGTTTATGGGTGTAACATTTGGCATTTCTATCTTTTCTGGTTAAGAAATGCCACTCACTTCGAAAGAAAAGGCGTTCTGCGTGCCAGAGTATGTACGAACTCAGTCATGGAAGACAGTGCAGTGTGCCTTCTTCACAAAATTTGCAAAGAAGGTGCCAACTACAAAACAAGTTAAGACCTGCCACCAAAAATTTTAAGGAAAGGTCTGCTTATGCATACCTAAGTCGCCAGGACGGCCATCAACATCAGCAGAGACAGTGGAGCAGGTTTGTGAAGCCCTCCTGTGTAGTACTCTGAAGCAGCGTCATATTTTGGTGAGTGGAGGCTCTGGGCACAAGATTATGTGGAGGCCCCTACTCCTGCCACTGAACAACCTCAAGAAGAAATATCGAAAATATTATATAAACCAAAGTTGTGCTACCATTCACCATATCAAAAATCAAAAAAATCAAATCTTCATTATACTCGCTGTATTACGCCGAAGCGTGTAACGAGTTGCGGGGCCCATCTCCGCGGCTTAGCGCCTGGGCTACACAGCTCCGAAGAAACGTCGCAACGGTGGCGAGTCGTTGGCAACACTGTGTCGATTTGACCGGCCCGGGAATCAAACCCCAGACCTCCCGCACCGATAGCGTGCGCTTAGCAACTGAGCTAACGGCCGGTTCCATTCACCATAACAAGTGTTAATTCAGTTTGTATTTGGGAAAAAATTGAAATCACAAATTTACTGCATGCCTATACAAACGATAGGAAATCGGGGTATTAAATTAGCACAAGCGAGCAACCGGAAAAATAGACTACAGTTTACAAGTTTACAACATAAAAACTAAGCTTTTCAGGTATACAAAAAGGGACCGAAATCTTTGACGCTTTGACAGCCTGACTAACTGTCTTGTAAACAGGGTTAAAGAGTAAAATTTTGCAAAATAAAAAAGCCAAGTCATGTTCCAAAATCTTCTCGCTTTGGTTATTAGATCCAAATATATAGAATGAGACAACATCTCGTGGGAAAATTAGGTCACATACAAATAACATTATTATGCTTTTACATTGTAGCAACTCAACATGTACAATTGACAACATTGAATTTAGGAAGTAAAGGTAATAAAATGACGTTGTGAATAAAGTGATGACCTCTATATGTACGCTAAGTAGGTACTGTAACAGTGTGCAATACCCCCCGACCATAGATAGTAAAGATACCCTGCGGCCCCACCAAATATAGGACTAAAGAAGTCCCAAATGAACTCTCCTTAATTTGGCAAAAGCAAAATTGTTGATTACTTCATCAAAGTTAATGGTTTGCAAAATGTCATGTTCTGCACTCATCAAAGTTAAATCGTTGAGGCGCCTCTGGTTCATACTGGTTTTTGTTTGAAGCCTGTTCTTGATAAGAGACTCATCTAAATCATTTTTGTATGTACTGACAAATTTTGCTGCAGCCTCTTCAATGCAATCTGCATTTAGACTTTAGAGAAGATCTTTCTCCAGAGCAATTACTGATCGTGAGCACTAGATAAATCTGAAGAGCTATCTCCACATTCGGAAACGTGTCTTGAACGCTTTTGTCAATGATCAGCTTGTAAAAAAATGCTCTCGTGAAAAGTGATCACTCTGATCATCTTAAATAACTTCAAAAATTTGTAAAGTTGGATTAGTTCAATACCAAGAGACGGATCTGCAGTAAATCATTTTTGTATATAGACCAATTTTGCTGCAGCCTCTTTAATGCAATCTGCATTTAGACTTTAGAGAATCCAGATCATGCAAAAAACCAAAAGGAGAACATACTCGCGAGTATGCAGCCTGTCGTTGTTGAAGAAAAAGCACAAATTTATCAATGACAGGAAGAAAAATTTTCACACCGAAGGGGACAGCTCTGCCTCTTGCCCTTGCTCATAATCTAAAGAGTGTAGTCGTAAATTTCTTGGACGATTGCGTGTTTGTTTGTAAGAAGCTGTGCCAGATATCTCTACTCCTTTAGCGTCGTACTCATCAAAATGATTGCGTTTTTCTTTGACAAAGCTCTTGAAAGATGTCAAAACAGCAACAGCCGTATGTAGGTCAAGTTTTGGATTTTGGAGTGTTTGGCTGGTGGCATTCACCCTGTCAAGAATGTCATTCCAAAATACTGCAAAAGGAGGCTATCTATTTCCAACTGGCACATTTGATCGTAGGGGCCATTTGCTTCGCAGCAAATTCTCAGAATCTCATTTTCGTCATTTCCAATTTTCCGCAAAGAATCCTTAAAAGAAGAATACCCTCGTTCAAGCGCTTTGCAGGCGTCAGCTCTGCATGACCATCGTGCTGGGGTTACTCACTTTGGTGCAAGTATGGATCTGTTGAATGATCTTATTGTTTGAGTCAGTATTTGGTAGCGGTAAGTAGATCCTGTAAAAAATACGTAAATTTTTTCCAGGCAGTCGAAAAACGCTACGGAAGCTGGACAACATTCTGTTGCAGCTTTTACAACCAAGTTTGAAGAATGTTCTGTGCAGGGAATCCACTCAGCAAATTTGTTCTTCGCTGCAACTTTGGCTTGCAGACCATTGTATTTGCTGCTTATGGTGTAAGCGTAATCGCAAGATTGACCATGGCAGTTTTGTGGATCGATGTCATTGGTTGTAAGAAATTTCGTCAACTCGTCAAACATCTCTTGCGCCTTGCGACCTTGATTTGGCATGAATGTTACAAATCTCTCAACGGGTGTCGTTTCTTCCATGAAACGAAAAATTAAAGTTAGCTGATCAACGTGGTTCTCGTCTGTGGTAGAGTTGAGAGATGTTGAATAACCTAATATTTAGATTTTTTATGTGCAAATTAATTTCATTCATAACGTTTTGGCCCATTTGTTGAACAAGCTCTTCACATGCGGTTGAAGAAAGGTAGTTAGTATGACCACTTCCACAATTTGCATGCTTTTGGAGATGTTGCTTAAGGAAATCATCATATTCAGATAATAGTTCCTGTAAGTTGAACCCAGGTAATTTCCATTTCTGACTGAACCAATGACCTGATTATCACCTCTAAGAGCTAGACTTCTTTGACATAAGAAAGTCAGCACTTTTCTTTTTAACACACTTTGCTAATACTGCTCGATTTGTTTGGCTTGTTGTGTTAGCCCATGATCTACTTGCCCAATCTCCAGTGATCGTCTTGCCAGTGATAACACAGACTGGTGATGTTCTTCTGATTTTTCTCAAAATCGATTTTTATTCGTTTTTTTTTTATACGTATAATCATATTTTTTTTAATTTTTATGGAGGCCCCTGGGCACGTGCCCAGGTTTGCCCCAATGTAAATGCGGTGCTGCTCTGAAGAGGGATCACGTCAATTAATCGTGAACAAATTAACCGGCGACAATTGGTTTTGAACAACTGACCGGCAACAAATTGGCCGGCGACACAAATCAACCGCTTGTTGTTTCCAACTAAAGTTTTTGCTAAAATCCAAATTTTCTGTGTGCTTGACTGGCTCGAATGAGAATCAAACTTTAGACTTGTTGTTATAATGCTCGTTCTTGAAAACTCCGCATTGTATCTTTAGGCATTTTCAAGCATTTACACGCATTTGATTACAGGCATTACACGCATTTGTTTACAGGCGTTTACCGTTAGGTAAAGGCATTTCCAAATGGCGATGCAAGAACCAACAACAAAGTGGAAGGTCACCACAATCTAATAAACAAATTGTTATCAATGCAACACCCAACCATATGGAAATTTATAGAAGCTTTGAGGAAATTGCAGAACTTAAACAAAAACAAGGTTGAGGCACTCTGTGCCCAAGGGCCGCCTGCCAAAAGGAGAAAATATAAGGATCTGGATGCGCGACTTTAAACCATTGTTAAAGATTTTGCAAACCGTGACATATTAGATTTTCTCAGAGGCGTCGCCCACAACCTACAATTTGTGCAATAAACTTCCTTGTCAAATAGCAGTTAATGTAAATTTTAGTGCCCTTAATTATGTAGTGCTATATGTGTTGTTTTTTAAGTCTTTTTGTTCTTTATTTAAATAAACAGTGTTGTTTTTCATAATAAACGTTCAATTTAGCAAGGTTACGGTCAATTTACGTCATGGTCAGTTGGACCCGGTTAACATGTTTGCGATCAATTGCACCCGGTTAATTGTCGTGGAATTATTAGAAGAGCAGATGTGAAAACCCACATTCTACAAACAACAGTTTGGCGAATTCTGAGGAAACGATTGTGATTTAAACCTTTCAAGCTGCAGCTCGTTCAGGCCTTGAGGGCAGGTGATAAGCGACAATGCGAAGAATTTTTTGTTGAAATGCAAGATAAACTCGAAGAAGACAATTTCGATAATAGGCTAGTTTTTAGTGGTGAATCCACTTTTCACACAAGTGGCAAAGTTAATGTACATAATGTTCGCATTTAGGGCAAAGAAAATCCTCATAGCACAGTTGAACACAAGAGGGACTTACCGAAAGTTATTGTGTTTTGTGCAATATCCAAGAAAAAAGTTTATGGGCCATTTTTCTTTGAAGGAAATGTGAACGGAGAAGTCTGTCTTCAAATGCTTCAAAATTGACTAACTGATCAACTCATAGAAAATGAAGACGAAAGTTTCATTTTTCTGTCGGATGGGGCTCCACCTCACTGGTAGCTCATTGTACGAGCCTCTCTCAATGAGGTTTCTTATAGAGAGATGGATTGGTCGAGGTACTGAAGACGACAATTTGCTTTTAAAATGGTGACCTTGATCACCCAACCTTTCTTCATGTGATTTTTCTCTGGGGTTATGTGAAAGGACTAGTCTTCGTACTTCTCTTCCAGCTAACACTGAAGAGCCAAAACAGAGATTTGCAGCTGCACCGGAAACTGTTACGGAAGACATGCTACAACGAGTTTGGCAAGAGCTCCACTACTGACTGACTCGACGTTTGCAGAGTCAAAGGTGGCACTCATGTTGAACATTTACGAACATCTGTCCTAGAACCAAGAAATATTGGCACTTTTCTTTGTAAATTTAACCAATAAAACTTAAGACCTTCAATTTGCTTCTGAAATGGCCACCACAATCACCCGACCTTTCTCCATGTGATTTTTCTTTGGGTTTATGTGAAAGGACTAGTCTTCGTACCTCCTCTTCCAGCTAACACTGAAGAACTGAAACTAAAGAATTACAGCTGCTCTGGAAACTGTTACCGAAGACATGCTACAGTGAGTTTGGCAGGAGCTCGACTGACTCGACGTTTGTAGAGTCACAGGTGGCACTCATGTTGAACATTTATGAACATCTGTCATAGAACCAAGAAATATTGGTCCTTTTCTTTGTAAATTTAACCAATAAAACTTAAGACCTTCTACATGAAGTGTATTTAGTTTCATTAAGATTCATCTACTAGTTTCCGACATATGGGTATTAAAATAGGGTCAACCATTTCGGAATACCATGTATATTCAGATCTTTAGAACTATTTTGGATTGCGATAGTGAATTTTTACTACTGTGATATTGCGCGCGAGCTTTGTGATTTGAACTCCCTCGAGACTTTGATGTCAACTATGAGCAGTTCGTTGCTTTTAATATTTTGAGTGAAGTTCTGAAATATTGAGCTAAAATAGATCTTTGAAAGATGAGGGTAATTGTTGCGTCTTTGGAAGAAAGTCATTTATAAAAGATCATTTTCGTATAAAATCAGTTCTGTCATTCAAGGTGACACTCAGTACTAGCAATTCAAAATTTCAAAACTAGACAAGAAAAATTGAAGTCATATCATACTTGTTAGAAGCTGCATGAAGACTGTTTTTAGGTGTTGAAATTGTTGATTTTCTTGACCACTGCTCAAAGAAACAATAAGTATTGTATGGTAGACTATAATATGCACACAGCAGAATGCCAAATATTTGAATGGTGCTGGGTGTTAATTTTTGTTGTCAGAGCTTTTGTCATACTACGCTTGGTCTTATTAAAAAAATTTGAAGTTTATCGGAGTTTTTATATAAAAGTTTACAGATAAAAAGTTAAAGGTTTTTGTGCTATTTTTTTCAACTTTGATTGTTATTACGGTATGCGTTCCAAATTACTTATGGGTACCGGGATCACGACTTGTAGGCGCGGGCGGTTAGTCGCAAGCAGTTAGTCGCCAAGACGGTTAGGCACCAGGACAGTTAGGCGCCAGCTCTTTATATCTCTACGCACAACGTTCTAAACTCGACATATGCAATTCGTTTTTTTGGGGGGAATTTTTTTTGTTGAAATTTATAGGTGTAGTTTGAAGGAGGCTAAGTAAAAATACAGCAGAGCTCTGTAAATGGTACGTGTTTACTGCAGCGACGTTGAGATGAGATACGTTTGTAACATAAATGTAATGTTGTCCTGTAGTTTTTTTTGTTTTCACATATTTGTTTACAACTTCAAGTTTTGAACCAGGGTTCTCCTTTTCAAGCTGGTAGATTCTCTGTCTTTTTTATTACTTTGGGCTTCTACAGCACGTCGACGACTTAATTATTCTTGTTGCTCCAGCGCAATAATTGATCTAGCAAGCCACTAAGGCAATATTCCTTCTCACGTGATTGCAATTAGCTCTGGTGATTGTAGTTTCTTAGCAAATTCTGCAGATGAAGTTTTGTTACGGCCATTGGGGGACGAATTTGTTGACGTATTGGTCACGGGCTTTTACCAAAGTTACGGTTATTTACTGAACGAGAAATACTGGCTAAACCAATATATTTCAACAAAAAAAAAATTCCCCCCAAAAAACGAAAAGTTGCGTGTGTCGAGTTTAGAACGTTATACGTAGAGATATAAATAGAGCTGGCGCCTAACTGTCCTCGCGCCTAAACGTCCTTGCGTCTAACCGTCTTGGCGATTAACCGCTTGCTAATAACTGTCTCGCGACTAACCGTCTGCGCCTAAAAGTCGTGGACCGATCGGTACCTAACTTTGCGGCTTCAGCATGCTGAATGGCCGGTACACCATAACTGATAGCGAGTCAACTGACCGCCAGGACAACTGACCATCAAAAACGCCTAATTTATTAACAAGAACTTTCACCACTCATTGAACCAAACCTAACCCTGATCACATCTAATCCGAACCAACCTTACTCAGCCAACCCAACCTAACTCTAAACCTACCGAACTTTAACCCTAACCGAACCAAACTCCAACTAACCGAACTTAACTCTAACTAATCGAACCTTACTCTAATTAACCGAACCAAACTCTTACGAACCTAACTTTAACTAACCGAACCTAACCCTGACCAAACCTTCTCCCCGCTGTGACCCTGTTTTTGAGCCTTGTCAAATTATACAGCGCACGAATGCATTTTCGCTGTGATGCAGCGCACGGAGCTGTTTTTCGAGGTCAGTTTGCATGGCAGTCTGTTGTTCGTGTTCGCTGTTTGGCATCGGAGGTTTAGGACTTCGATAAAATTTACAAGTTGGAAATTTGAGCCTTGTGAATCGGAAGTTTAGGGCACCACTTCTTGGTCTTTAATGACCAAAGTTTGTGAATGAAATTCATGTGTGACAAAAGGTTTGTGGCAAAAGTAAACTAATGGCAGTCTTAATTTCTTGCGCAAACAATTTGGGAAAAGTTGCTATGATATGGTATACCCAGAAAGCTGTGAACTTTAATAAGTTTTTTGTCGGGAAGAAGTTTGATGAGCTGCTTAATAAAATAATAATAAATAAATATCTGAGGTTATTTTCAAATTACAAAATTTCAAGAACTTTTCAACATACACAACCCTAATAAGCTATCACAGCATCATAGGAATATCTTAGTTGTGAATGTGACTTATGCATGTCCCACCTTATTTTCTTTACCTAACCCGTATTAACCAAAAGGGGGCAGAATTACTCTTCCCCAGTGCCCCCTTTTGGTTAATACGGGTTAGGTAAAGAAAATAAGGTGGGACATGCATAAGTCACATTCACAACTAAGATATTCCTATGATGCTGTGATAGCTTATTAGGGTTGTGCATGTTGAAAAGTTCTTGAAATTTATTTTTTATTTGAATCTTGTGCTTTGCATAATTTTTATTTTCAAATTATATTGAACTGAAAATTCAACAGTAATTGAGGGAGACTGCGAAGTGAGCTTGCGCTCTTTGAGTCAGCAGCCACTCGTTATATATGTCAAATGCAATCGGCTCCAGCTGCGAATCGAACCCGTCACGTAGGATCTGTCACCTGCGTGCGGTACCGCTAGGCCATGTCGCTTAGTGATATGTTAGTAAAAAATAAAAACTGACTTTGATTCAAAACTGTTCTTGAATAGAAACTGCAGTACATGACCTTGAAAATAAATAGGAACTGCAACTTATATCCAAAGAAATATGGTAAAAGTTGCTGTCGTTTATGACACTTATGAGAAATTATAAAAGGAAGTGTCTATTTTGCCACCAACTACAAAATGGTTTCTAGGTATATTTTGTTATTGGCAAAGTAGACACTGCCATTATAAAATTTCTGGGCAAGTACCAACAGCTTAATCTTCTACCATCCCAGCTGTAATGTGATAGACCTATGACATGCTTTCTGATTGCAATTTGTATTTCGCGAAGATCAACATTTTAAACCAAAATGAATCCGTAAAAACCACCTGAAGTTGAGATTGTGATGTAAAATTCATAAACCATAATAAAGTTCCAAATAAGCAAAATCTTAACAAGTTTTTACAGTCTTATCTTTACCATATTTTTCGGTCAGTAAGCAGAATTTGGGACTTATTTTCTTAGGCTGTGACTATTTGTAAAGGTTTATTAAAATAATAAGCACTTTGGGGTATTTTGTTATCCCTTGGCATTCTCCCAATTGTACGAGAGCATAACAAAGTAATAAAATAAACCAAAGTGGCAAATGTTGCATGCTCGTAACATGAGAAAAATGTAGGTAGGCCTGATTAACCTGCCTGCCTCAAGTTATCGGGTATACCAAACATACCATGAAAAAAAAACTCATATTCAGAGCTAAAAGTTGGGTTTGTGTTATTTGGCAAGTCTGCTTTTAGCTGGCAGTCCCAGTAACACATTCAAATTTTATATGTATGATAATTGTGGTGTCATTATGAAAGTTAATGTGATAAGAAAGTGGCTACATTTACAGGCTTTGTGTTGGCTAAGTCATTTTGTCTTTTGTGTCAAATTTTGGTCAATTGTGGTATGGCGTCTATTAGTATCAACTCTGCATTATAACTATTGCTTTATCCTCATATACAGTACATATAATTCAGTTGAGCAAAATCTTGTTCTTGTTTACTTTGAAGTAAAGACCCTAAGTAATGTATGTTCAAGATGATTGTACTGGTAGGCAGAGATAGGTATTTATCGAGATAATTTATCGGTGATAATTTATTATCGTTATCGCCCAAAATAGTTTTCAATGGTCAATTACCCGATATTGCTTATGTAATATATTTTGTTATCACCGATAAATTATCGCAATAAACTATTCTTTATGTACACAGTATTCTAAGTTAGTGAGTTGGCGCTGTGGAAAAAACGCACGGTGTCCATAAAGTGTTGTTCCAATTTAAAAAAATGTCTCTTTCTTTTATTTAATGCCATGGCAGAATCTGTGAAAGGCTCTCTTTTCTTGAAAAATCTGGAAAAAGATGTTAGCAATTTGACTTGCCTAAAAAACTTCGTCAAACACGTGGCAAATTATCGCAACATATATCGCAGAAATTTATCGGCGATAACCAATATCGCTTTAAGAAATTGAGATTTATCAATCGATATCGCCCAAAGCTTTTTTTAAATTATCGATTGTCGGTATTGCTTAAGCACAAAAAGGTTTATCGTGGCCATCACTGCTGAACGTCTTTTGACCATTTTTTATGAGTGAATCCAGAACTAACACAAGGCACAGGGTGCATTGCATTCATGATGTCCCCATTGATCTCTAGCCTCGTTTTAAACTGATGTCCCTTCATAACTAATGAACATACATTTATATTGGATGGGTAAAATATGTGATTAAATCTGTTTTATTTTGTTACTATGTTCAGGTTTGAATTTATAAAGGATAATTATAGGTAATTATTGGTGAATATTTACTCACTTCGATCTACTCCACATTTTACCAACATGGATGATGTCAGCTTAAAAGTTTTTGTTGGTAGTATCGATTTCAATGCAACAGAAAAAGACATAGAAGAAGCTTTCAAACCATATGGAGAAGTTATGCATGTAATTTTATTGCGAGACAAAGAAACTCAAAAATCCAGAGGCTTTGGGTTTGTTACGTTTAAAGAAAGATATTCCGTTGAGGCTGCTATTAAAGGAATGAATAAGCAGCTGATTCTTGGAAGACCTGTTGTGGTGAATTATGCGGAAAAGAAATCTGCTGGTAGTGGAGGGGGTGGTGGTGGTGCTGCTGCTGCTGCTGGTGGTAATGCTGCAGCCAACAATCCTGGAAATTTTGGTTCACAACAAAATTATGGTTATGGTTATGGTCAGCAACAACAAGGTCAACAAAACCCTTATTTTCCTGGTTACCAAGCGCAACAAGGGTTTGGGGGATGGAATCAGCAAGGCTACAACTGGGGTTATTGGCCCCAGCAAGGATATGGTGGTTGGGGCCAGGGTTGGAAC
This sequence comes from Trididemnum miniatum, assembly GCA_964006365.1. Taxonomy (NCBI): domain Eukaryota; kingdom Metazoa; phylum Chordata; class Ascidiacea; order Aplousobranchia; family Didemnidae; genus Trididemnum; species Trididemnum miniatum. The sequence continues at coordinate 21,839,135 of OZ023237.1, read as the reverse complement.
CAACAAATGCAGCAACAATATGGCCAGCAAGCACAGCAGCAATCCGGACAACAACAGTCACAAGGAGACAATCAGGGCTTTCCTCAAAATCAAAGCTTTAACAATAACAACTCTAATTATACTAATACATCACAAAGTGGATTTTGATTTTTTTATATCGATGCAAAAGACTAGACAAATGCAGTTGCATTACATTGCGCATTTGGTAGCTATGTACACGTTAGAATAACGTGTGGCAGTCATGATAGCCAAAACATCCAGTTGCTGCTTCAGTCGATTTTGATAGCAGCATGTATCTCCAAGTCCATATTTTTTAAAGTGTGAATCGTTGCTTGATTTCAGTAAACCTTGACCAAGTCTTCATTTGTGCTAGCTGTTATTTTAGCCATAGGTTTTTTAACTGGTTTGGATGATTTTGATAATGTATCAGTGTAATGCTTAGTCTGGTTTTAGTAACTTTTTTTGAACTAATTTAGTGTGAATGTCAGTACTGTAATAATTCTCACAGTTGCCACAAACTTGCTGCATTTGATAGCATCTTGGGGAGAAAATAGTCAGTGTTGTTATTGCCGGTAAGTTGGCTCTTATTTAAAATGCATAAAACAGTCTCTGAATTTTTTCAGCCGAATTTATTTTTGATGAGATTTTCTGCGTGTGCAACTTCGAAATTGTTTTTTCCGCATTAGCTTTGGCAACTTGCAGTGAGTTTGTGACCATACTGGTAAAAGCTTCAATATTGCGTGTTTGAAACTATTTTTTGACAGTTATCATAAGAATAATTGCGGAAAATTCAACTCAATATGTCATAAAGCGGCTACCTCTTACCCTCTTTCGTTAGATATAAAAATGTACATAATCTGAGGCATGCCGCAGCAGTTGCTTAATTGCCAATGAATGTTCCTGTCCGGTTGTGAATTGGTTAGTTTGTTTTTTTACAAAGAAATATCTGCTTTAATTTAAAAGTGATGCAAGTGTAATTTATTTGAAGCAAAAACGAATGGGTTGTAATATTAAAAATTTGTGTAAAGTTTGTGATACTTACATTTTCACATTTTGAATTAGCCATCGAAAATTAATTTTAAGTGAGTTAGTTGGTTACGGTTCTGATTATGTTCGAAAGTTTGTCACTGTTTAATCCCTTCTCAAGTTTCGTTAACGTTGCCAATTTTTTTTTTTTTTGGATGATTCTGTTAATCGTGCTTTATTGGCTTCATTACTATTTCTGCTTTTTTTGAAATTCCAAGAACTCCGGTAATGAGCAATTGTTTTATTGGCGTTGCTGTAAAGCGTACGACTGCTGAATATATTCTAGTGAAGATTAGTAAAGTTCAGGCTTGGTGAAATCACTAGTACTTATCTTCTGAAATAGGAGAATATTTTTAGTGTAACTGCCAAATTGGGAATTTTGAGCGCTTTGGTTTTTTTAAAAAAAGTCACTAACGGGACAGTTTTAGCCGAATTGTTTAAGTTGGAAAGGTTGGCGTATCAGCGGGATATATATAATTAAAAGCCAGCTGTAACAAATTTGGGAATGATTCTGCAGAAAAAAAATTTTCGAAACATCTCACGATTTTATGTGTCAAAAGTAGCTTTAGGGAGGAAAAATGGAGCTAAAGTAATTTTTTAACAATTTTTGTTTGTTATCCTCGCTCTAGAAAAATTTGATAATGACACCGCTTCATTGAAGATCAAGAACTCAATAGGATCGATCACTCAAAAGATGTCAAATGCTTAAAATAACATTGAAAAGGTTGCCTAGGTATCTACTCCAAATTGACTTGAAAGTAAGATCATATATGCCAACTTCCAGGTTACTCAGTCTGCTGAGAGGCTCACATCTAAAGTTACTCAGGTTGACATGATTTGGGCAAACGACTTGGAGAAAAGTCACAAATAAACTGGTTAGAGAATCAATTTGCCTAGGCTAGGTCAAAAATACGGTACTCCACTCAAGCAACCCCCCTCTAGCACCCACAAGGCCATATACCCAAATGCACAAATACCCAAATGCACATACCCAAATGGGCATACACCCAAATGCACAAGGCCATATACCCAAATGCATTTGGGTATATGGCCTTGTGGGTGCTAGAGGTGGGGGTTGCTTGAGTGGAGTACCGTATTTTTGACAGCCTAGGCAAATTGATTCTCTAACCAGTTTATTTGTGGCTTTTCTCCGAGTCATTTGCCCAAATCATGTCAACCTGAGTAACTTTAGATGTGAGCCTCTCAGCAGACTGAGTAACCTGGAAGTTGGCATATATGATCTTACTTTCAAGTCAATTTGGAGTAGATACCTAGGCAACCTTTTCAATGTTATCCTCGCTCTGCTCTAATTTTACGTGAACTGAGTATGATGGGGGAATTGGGGATATGATGAAATTGTCGGGATGCTATAGGTGATGCGATAATCGATACCCCGCTTGAGCCGATATGGAGTGCAATCGTGCTTTTCTAAATTCAAATTGTTTCTCTAGAATCTTTCCGCAAAACATTTTCCGGCATGGATAGATCCAAGATTCTTATATAGAGGGGTCGATTTCAAAATTTTATGGTGCCTAGTGGCGTAAGCTAATGATACGTAATGCCGGTGCAACTTTATTGGGTAGGAATAGAGATTTAAGGAAAACGTTTTTTTTTTTTTTCGCTTGTTTATTTTTTGTTGTTTTTTTACGTTTTTTTTTTTTTTATATTTGTCTTTGCAGTTGACCAAAACAAAAAAAGTTTGTTTTTAAAATAAAACAAGGCAATCAGCGTCAAATCGCACGACTAACATGACAGAGTATCGCACGTGTCATTGTACAGGGTGTCCATAAATTATCGCTACAATTTCAAAAGTTCGCCACGGTCTTACTTTTTAAGATATTTTCAATTGGTTTGTTTTCTAGTTAAGGAAAATGCTTCAAGTTCACGTAGATGCTTTAGTATACTTCTACATGTGCACCATCAGTCGCACGTGGGATATCCAATCGATATTCAATTTCTAGCCATGTTCTAGCTAACATATCCACAGTAACTGCATCATGTGCTTCAATTATTCGTTGTTGCAAATCACTAATGTCTCTGACTTTGGTTCGGTAAACGATATCCTTTACATAACCCCACAGGAAAAAATCCAACGGCGTGATATCAGGTAACGTGGCCGCCATGGAATGGGACCATCACGTCCAATACACCTTTCTGGAAATGTGTCATTCAACAACTGACGAACTGCAAGACCCCAATGAGGGGGTGCACCGTTTTGCTGAAAAATAACTTATGGTTAATACTGTTCAAACTGTGGTGACACATATTCTGTCAAAAGGTTGAGATAAATTTGAGCTGTAATTGATTTCTCGGCAAAGAAAAAAGGACCAATAATTTTATCATGCATGATTCCACATCACACAGTTGAGCTAAACCGTTCAGATGGCCGAGTGGAATAGAGCGTCTGCTTCTGGATCGGTACACTTGGGTTCGATTCCGAGTCGGGTCAAACCAATGACTTTAACATTGGTATTCACAGCTTCCCTGCTTGACGTTCAGCATTGAAGGGACAGTGTGGAGAAAGCCGGCAAGTTTACTTGTTGTGCCGTTGGGATAGGCACTTAACGGAATTCCCCCATCTTAGTGTGGTAGACAGATGGCCGGCAACTCCTAAGCGAGCTCGTACAGCGCATTGATCGCTTTCTCGTGATAAAAGGATAAATATGCCAATAATAACAAAAAGTTAAAGGGAGTCTCGTTCAAGCTCGTAGGTTTTGTGCGGATTCTGCGAGCCCCATATTCTTGAGTAGTATTTGTTTATTAATCCAGAAACGTGAAACGTTGACTCGTCACTGAAACAAACACGTTTCAAAAATCCTGCGCATGAATCTAATCTGTGTAGCATCGTCACTGCAAATTCTTTTCGTCGTGGCTTATCTTCTGGCGGGCTTGCAGTAACTGTACTTTACTGTATATGCATAAAGTCGCAAATTTCTATGCAAACTTTGTGAATAGCGGACCGTGGGATCTGCAATTGGTTGGAAGCCTGCTAACAGTCTTTCTAGGGCTTCTGGCTTATGCCGCTCGCACAGATTAAATTTTCTTCTGATATTTGAGGTCGGCCAGCTCCCTGTCTCTGCAACACACTACCAGTCTCCATAAACTTTTCATGCCATGCTCCAATGGTAGATCGTGCAGGTGGCTTGCACCGGTACGATTAAGCCGATAAGGTAGTGGTCGGCAACCTGTGGGCCGCGGCCCAACTGTGGACTGTTGTTGTAGGAAATGTTTGGGTAGCACTTAACCCCGGTAAGAGTGACGCTCCTTGTCACTGCTAGGTGTCCAACATTCGAACCCAGCACCTTGATCCTATTTGAACAAACTTACACGATCTCTCAACACTTGATGCTAGCTTTCAGACTCAAATATTACTTGAAAACACAGATAACAAAGGATTCCTAACTCTTGGTCCCTAACTCTAACCTAAACTGCTTAGCTATAGAGTACAACCAGGATGTACTCAAACGCACACACAAGCACAAAGAAGATAGCAAGCTCTTATTCAAATAGAAACTAAGCTTTATCAAGCATTACCAAGCGTTATCAAGCATTAAAGACAACTTGTGCGCAGAGAGTCGAACCGAACCCGAACCGCGAACCGGCAAAAACCGCTTTTTTTCGGTGAACCTGAACCGACCCTGAACCACTTAAATTTGAGATCACTGAACCTGAACCGAACCCGAACCTTTAATATTTCAAATCTGTGAACCTGAACCGAACCTTTAAAATTTTATGCAAGTGAACCCAAACCGAACCCCAACCTATAATATTTTGTGTACATAAACCTGAACAGAAATCGTTTAGTAAAAATGTTTGAACCTGAGCTGATTCTTAAAAAATATTAATAAAAATCTCTGGACATGTGATGCGATGCGTAACATTCTTTCTGGTTTTCAAAATTTAATGAGTCTGAAACAAGCAGGGAGTCGAACCGAACCCGAACCGCGAATCGGTAAAAACCGCTTTTTTCGGTGAACCCGAACCGAACCTGAACCGTTTAAATTTAAGATCATTGAACCTGAACCGAACCCGAACCTTTAAATTTTGGTGTAACTGAACCCGAACCGATTCTGAACCCAAATTTTTGAAAAGTCTTGAACCTGAACCGGAATTGAACCGTTAAAAATTAAATTTCTTGAACGCGAACCGGAACCGAAGCGATATTTTAAACGGTTCGACTCCCTGCTTGTGCGTATTCTAGAAACAAAAGGTTACGTAACACACTCAAATTCGCAAATAGTCTACTGCAAGAGGTCGAAACATCACATCAACTCGCTGACAACCAGGCACCTAAAATAACACGCCCAAACTGCACTTCAGCCAAACCAAATCAACTAACAAAAATCTACTGCAGATAGGTGCACAGCCCGGTGGCTATACGAGAACTAAACAGTAGCTTATGGCAGTAAACATAACTTTCCTGAAAAACATAGACCTAGCGTAGGTGACACAGCGTGTCCAAACAAAATTCGTGCACGCTCCACAGCAGCGGCCCAACTGCAAGACTGCGACAAACACCGACTCAACAGCGAACATCTACATCTAAAACACAGCTTCCTAACGTTCACAGCCTGCACTCGTAATTAACTAAACGATTGCAGCAAGCCAACTCAGACAAAGGTTGCCACGGCAACGAGCGATCGAGAAAAAATTGCACAACGCTGAAGCGGGAAATTTCCAAACCAACGGCTGACGTAATCTCACCGCAACAGGACCTTTTAGCAATTTTTCGTGGGCCGCGGGCCATTCGGTTTTACAAAAGTCTTTGTGGGCCGCATGCTAGCTTCAAATAAAAAGTAAGCCCATACAACTAATAATAAAATCTTCCCTTTGATGCTTTGCGCGTAAAACAATCCAATTCTTTTTCCACCGGCGGTACATGGTTACACCGGCCGGTTAGCTCAGACATTAAGCGCACGCCATCGGTACGGGAGGTCTTGGGTTCGATTCCGGGGCCGGTCAAAGCCGCACAGTGTCGCTAATGGCTCGCCATCGTTGTGAAATTTCTTCGGAGCTGTGTTGCCCAAGCGCTAAGCAGCGGAGTTGGGCCCCACTCGTTACACGCTTCGGCGTAATACCGCGAGTATAATGAAGATTTGATTTTAGTACCAGGCTACAAAAGCAAAACCCGCAGTACCATGCACAAAAACGGGTACCGTGTGTCGGCCGTAGCCAGCCGGGGGCCAGGGGGGCGCCGCCCCCCCTGGTAGAATTTTCGCCCCCCCTGAGAAAATCGCGATTTTATCAATAAAACCAAAAAAATTATACTTTGATACAATTTTTTTCTGTTGATCCTCGGCTAGGTGCGGATCTACGAATTCGATAACCGGGGGGGGGGGGGGGGGGGGGCAATATACTTTAGTCCTATTGAAAATATTATTTTAATTTCTTTTGCAAATAGTATAAATTGTTGACGTTTTGGGAGAGAACGATTGCCCAAGCCCCCCTCTCACTGAACCTTTTGGATCGGCATCCGCAGCTGCTTAAAAAACTGTCTTTCAAACCTACAACTTGCCTTTTTTGCTTGCGCTTTTTGCTCGCGAAGTTCGATTATTACATAGCTCTGATTATTACGTCATAATTGAATTTACTTTGTTTTGATGAAGAAAAAGAACGGGTTTATTTTTGTTGCTCATTAAACGACACAGAACACAGCAAAACATGCAGCAGTGAGATTGTGAGACTGAGAAACAATAAAAAAAAAATCAGCATCAGGCAGCTGCTGCGAAGGGACCGACGGTCTTCGAGTCAAGCAACAGCCCTTAAAAAATAATCTTAATGAAGAGTTATTTTTATACACAAACTATTTGTTATTTACAGTATAATAGAGATGAGAGTCAGAGTGAGCGACAGAAAACAAAACGCTCAAATTTAAAATATCTGATTGTACAATGATGTAACAAGATGATCTAAAAGGCCGATAGTACAATGGTGTAACAAGCTTGAAAAAATATTGTTTGAGTATCTTCTGTTATTCGTAAGGTGGGCCCTTGTGGTAGTTGGTTGATAAGCATATGATACGATACTGTAAACCGTTAGGCAAGGCGCTTATTAGTAAGTGAGCACATTATCGTCGATACCCGATTTGAGTATTAGCCTAATAAACGATAAGTTCTTGACCCAAAGTAGATTATTATTGCAAAATAATTTGCAAAAAGATTAAGATTTTCTGCTTCCCTGGAAATAGTTTTGTTCTCCCCTGGCACTCGGGTCTGGCTATCCTCCTACGTTCCTACCCTCTCTGGAGTCAAGCTTGAAAATGGGTCCCAACCAGAACATGAAGCTGATGTTTTGAAACACACTAGCTTGTTGGGTGCTTATATTTTCTACGCATGTAGTATTTACTGCTAAGAACTTTTTGAAACTCCAGTACTTTACCAAAGCGTACAATAAACAACATAAATTGACTATATTAACACCTTGTATTTGAGAGGGCCTAATACCTTTTCTGAGGCATGTAGGCGCACTGATTGCAAAATAACTAATTTGCTAATAGCCTCAAAACCGCAAAGCTGATTCAGAAAAGTAATTTTAAAAGCAGAAAAAAAAAGCAATAGCTTCCAGGGCTTAGCCCCGGACCCCGCTGGGGGAGCTTACAACGCTCTTCCAGACCCCCAAGCTGAATAATTGATTGTTTAATACAACTAAACCATCATGAACGTCTAGTGGCGTGTGCACGAGAAGAGTTCAACTCCCCCTTTGCCCCCTTTGGCCATAGACCAATGAAAAATAACTTTTGTATCAGCTTTATGCGATGATTTCTGCTTCTGGTCCTTTTGCTACCAGTATTATTGAATCAGTTACAAGTACTTCTTTTTAACAAAAAGTGCGTTAGAATGAAGAAGTATTTTTTGCTTAAAATTCGAAAATTCCGTCAGCGGCTGGGGGCGTAGCCCAGTTAATTTTTCAGAAAACACCTTAGGATGGCTATATCGTTGAAAAAAAGGTCATTTTTTCGCCCCCCCTGAGATTTGTTTCGCCCCCCCAAGCTGGTCAGGCTGGCTACGGCCCTGTCGTGTGTATGTATATCTTTCATGCGATGCTCGCGTTGTATCTTCAGTTCTATCGATGCGAGCGAGCAGAAAAAAAGCACGCGCTTTGCATTTTCTTCGCTTTTAAAACAATGCGTCGTTTTTTCATTTTGTAGTTGTGTTGTATAATTTATTCGTTTTGTGGTTGTGGTTTTAAATGTAGTGGGCCTTCAATGGCTATTGAAGGGGTGATCTGGGCCGCGTTTAAAAAAGGTTGCCGACCACTGCGATAAGGTATTGTAATCTAAAATTTTGTTGATTGTCACTACGCAGTACATGGAATAATGACGTCCGACTATTTCACCATCTGGAAGTAATTAGGTTATCACATTTCCATTGATTTGCTTTTTGTGAGGTAAAAATTTCGTCACGATTAGTGACCATTTTAATTAGTCAATATCATTTGATTCATCATTTTTCGTAGCAGCTGTCAGCATATTAGCTTTATCTTAGCTATCAGCTCGCAGTCTAACATAAGTTTGGGAGAGAGGAGATCTTGAATATCTATATTGTAGCTACACATAATAAGTTCAGAACATAGAACGTTTAACGTTTTTAATTAGAAAATAACATGCACAAAATATGCTAAGCGTTTTCATACAACTCCACCGTCCTTGATGATTTTTTTATTTTTATCCTCCTATCACGAGAATGCGACGGAGACGCTATGAGTAGGACGAATCCAGAGTTCCAGACTCGCTTAGAAGTTGCCCTTGTTTCCGATTTTTCCGCCTGAATTTTGCTTCTGACTTCTTCAATTTGCTTCTTGTTAAATTCCTCAAGCAGAGATAATTGCCATGAAGCATCTTATTCAAGGATGCAACCACGAGGCTTGGGTGGGAGTTAAACCATTAACTTTGCGATCATGGCCGCCGTAAAAACGACGCTCGGAACCACTCGGCCACGCTGTCGACAACCCCTCGGCCCGCGCTGCCGTCCTTCATCAGAACATGATGGAAAATGGAAAGCTAACGCGCCCAGGACAAACTAATTCAAGTGAAAAGCAAAACAGCAAGAGTACGACGCAACTCATACCCTTGCTGTTTTGCTTTTCGCTTATATTAGTTTGCCATGCCTTAACTTTTTATTTCTGATCATGCTGTGATGAAGGACTGACGATTTGTCCGAAAACGTTCAGCTTAATTTCTGTACCGGCAAGTTATTTTGTAAATATTGTTCAGTCTATAACAATTGAAGAAGTTCATGTTCATAGTCTCAAAACTTTTAAAACGAGATAACGCGCAAAAAAGAACAGAGGTGGGGTGTTTGGGGGGCGGAGCCCCCAGAAGTTGACACGGTCTGGAAGTTTTAGTCTAGTTAATGCTGCAATGATTCATCACCCCCAATAATTTCCACAAATGTACGCCACTGAGCATGACCCACCGGTCACCGCGGAACCCTTAAAACTGCTTCAATAAGCACTTAGATTTCGAAGATTAAGAACCATTGGAGATTGGATTACTGTTAGAAGCCAGGAAATAGCAAAGCACAATCAGTAGTTTCGCATGCAACAAAATTTGCAAAAAAGCAGTTTTTTTGAGGCCATAATTTTTTGAAAAAAAACACGTTTTTTTAAAAAAAAAACAAAGGCAAAAAAACATTTACATCTCTTGGTAGGGAAGTTACAAAGATAATATTCAAAGGAATGTTATCTTCTCAAATTTTAACAGAGATCACCGCATATACTTCCTTTACCTTCAAATTGACAATCTTTTAACCTTTAAATTGACTTCTCCAATAATCTCCAATGCCATAAATATAGCCTACTCAGTCCACTATCTCAATCCCAAAAGTGATCCCATAGACCCAGCCACACTACGTTAGTTTAACACAGGTCCCACGAGGTAACCCACCCACTTGCAGCTGCAGACGCGTTTCAACCTTTTAAGGCAGTGGTTCTCAACCTTTTTAGCCCATGGACTATTTCCAAGCTAGCCTACATATGTGCGGACTCAAGTCACTCATAGGTATGAAAACAAGGTTGTTCGATAAATTTTTGCCGAAAGCAAAGCATTCTTTATTCCTGACTAAGCGATTTGGAAGCTGTAACGGATTTCGAAACCATTGATTTGGAAGCTGAAACTTTACATTCATGCCGAAAAATTGACTACGTGAACAAATAAACCGTTTCGATTTTTTGATGTAGCTCAGTTCATTTTTATAGCAATTTTTTACGTTTTTTATTTATTTATTTTTTTTTGTGACTCTTCATTGTCAATATGTAATACTGTAACTGTCCATTCCTGCATCACTTTGTGTATGTTATAATCTCTAGCATATTTGTCTCCGTAGTTTTCATTGCAAGTGTTCCACAAAGCTTCAAAGTTTCTGTATAGGCTGTGTTCAAGAATTTAACAATGTCTTCTCCAGACCATTTTAAAACTTGCCACTTTGCCATATCCTCAGGGCCGGATTAGTCAATAGGCTAAGCAGGCTGAAGCCTAGGACCTCGGTAAAAATGAGGGGCCTCATCACGAACAACGAAGACCTTTTTTTTGCTCTCCACCGATATTTCCAGTGAAAACAGGACATCTGGGAATATGTAGACCTTTTTTGCTCTTCCACTCAGTGTGATCAAAAAGCCTATAGGGGCTCTCATTGTTTAAATTCGGCCCTACATATCCTATTTTGTAACACCCGGTATATTACTTTTTTAACTCGTAAAAGCTAACAATAAGCTCGCGAATGTTTTTTACTACCCGGTATATTACTGTTAGTTTGTAAACGCTTATTGTGAACTCGCGAATGTGTAGTCGTAGTCACACAGAACGATTACACGCTGCGATTGACCACGTGGTCGTAAATTCGCTTTTTAACCCTTACCGTTCCAGTAAGTTTCGCGGACTCATCCACACCCTTCCGCGGACTCGGGGTTGAGAAACACTGTTTTAAGGTCTCATCAGTGCAGCATAGCACCCTTCCCCCCACACCAACTAACCAAAACTATTTTAACCTTCAACTGAACTTGCAGCCTCTGTCTATACGCCAACCTTGTTACCAAGTAAATCAGACTAACAGAGTACAATGCCAAATTTGAAATAACGGTCAGATATGAATATGACGTAACGAAGGGTTTACTCCAAAACTAATCACAGGACTAGCGGCGTTGTAGAAAAGTAGATCCCCTGTGCAAGTAAACCAACCCAGAGGAGTGAAGCAAGCCATCTCCAATGTTTTTGACCGGGACTTTTCTTCTCCATAAAGGATAATTTATGTTGTTGCAAAAAAATTCAATGTCCTTCTTCAACCAGGACAAAGTGTTGAGAAACTAGTTGTAGTAGTTTATTTCGACCAAGGCCGGCGCCAAAAGAGGGCCAATCGACATGGTTGGCTCCCCCCTCCAATTAACAAGCTTACTCTTTTGCAGACAGCGGCTTCAGTGCTTAATTTCAAACTTTGGCCCGCCTAATTGACTGCTCTGCCGCCGGCTCTGATTTCGACAAACTGGGTATGCTATGGAATGGAAGACGATTTTTCCATATTCCATTCAGCAAAATTTCTTCCATTCCATACTAAAGATTTTCCATTCCATACTAAATTTTTTTTCGATATTCCATTCTTCCATACTAATATAATTTAACGTAGTGGTAAATACACAATCAGCAAATTATGCGGCACGCGTGTTAACTGCAGGATAAGCTTTCCTACCTGTAACTAGCCATACTCATTCGTTGAACTATCCTATATTGCAAAAAACCATAAAAAATGAATACATGCATGAAAATATAGACGGAATCAATGCATGGATGCTTAGCGCAAAAGAAGAATACAGTCACAATATGCTAAAAACTACATTGCAGAACCGAAAAGTGACTAATTATAATCATTCTAGTATCTAGTTCAATTCAAATCAACTTTCAAATTGGTAGTTTACGGAAAAAGGAACATCCAATTTATGCTTCTTGTTCGAGTGAATTTCTAAGTGTGCGGGAAAAAAAGTTGAATTGAATTGAACTAGAATCAGGAAGCTAACGAACTTCAGCAAACGTGTGAATAAGGTGAATGCATATACGCACCTTGAAAGCAGAGTTAAATTTACTGAGAAACATAGGCCTACTAACTAACGTCTAAATTGATAACCTATCTCGTAGCCCCTGCTATGGTGCTTCGTACCCCCAGGGGGTACACGTACCCCAGTTCAAGAACCCCTACCCTACATCTTCTGAATGGTCGCTGTAAACCACATTTACAATGAAAAAAGAAACGTGAGTCAGAACAGAAAATAAAACACAACAATACAGTAAGGCTATATATATTTAATGTTTTTTATCCAACGGTATTAAATTAAAGCTGATACTTTTAGAAACCTGCGTATTAGAATATCAATAAAGTTACCAACGAAAAAAAATATTAAATTGGTTTGGATAAATAGGTTAAGTTTCGATTAAGGATTCCCGAGAAACTTTTGAAAATTTTTCCGTTTCCCAGGAAGTTGGAAATCCAAAAAAAGTCTAGTAAAAACCATGACCCTGAGCTCCAGTATAGCTATTAAGCTTCTGACTTGATTAACTTGTCAAAAACTTACCGTAGGCTACTGCCACGCTGCCACTTCAAGCTCAGTCCAAAGCACTTACAACGATGCAAGGGCCTAATTCACGAGAACTAATTAACACTAAAGCAAAAAGCAGATAGCTGCAATTTAACACCTCTGAGAGGTTCTAAATTTTCACAGAAAAAAACAAACTTTGTTTATTATGACATAATTGTGATTTTCGTTCCGGATATTGAGCACAGCGAGTGGTTCCATTGTTAGCATTGGCAATATATGGACACTCTGTGATATTACTGCAGATACCAGGGCTTCGAACTCGAACTTGAACGCGCTGGAACTCGATCGTTTTTGCCAAACTCGAACTTGAACTCGACGAACAAAATTTTTTGAACTCGAACTCGAAAAAAAACAATCGAGTTCGAGTTCACTAATTAATTGCTTCAAATTTATTGATTAAAAATCTCTCAAAACGAACTTTACTTTTGATTTTTTGTTGTAGATTGTATGATTGCAATTTTGCGATTTTGGTACCGATATTGCATTATCTTGCATTTCATTTTGCGTTGTCTAATTGAAACTTATTTATTGCATCATAATTGGTGTTTTGAGAGATTGTAATCAAACCGTAGAGCAATGCAGAGGCCTGGTCACGTGCTACTGTTTGCGTGTTACTAAGTTAAGGTTTGGTTGTGGTTGGAACATTTTGAAGCTGAGTAGATCAGTAAATAGTAAATCGAGAGAGTGCTAGGCTTTAGTGGTGAGGTACGAAAGTTTAATTTCGTAAAGTTTGATGCTGAGTCTGCTAGCATTATTTAAAGATCTCGTTTTCAGTGTTTCGGCTGGATAAGTAAAATATTTTTTTAACTCAGAGTTGGGTGGCGTTGAAAAAAGTTTGGGATTTATCTAGTGTGGTTACTGTCATTTTATTAAAGATGGCGCTAAAAAAGTACAGAGAATTAAATTAGAGACGGCAGAGAAGAAAGATTGAAGCAAGTCTGGCGCAGCTTGCTTTACGTGGGGATGGCAACATGCATAAGTTCGGCGGTCAAAGCGTGTTGCCTAAAAAGGTACAGGAGCACCTAACTAAAAAACTGTAGGCCTACTCGGAACCATGTGAAAATTTTTTCAAAAAGGTGTTGAATTCCTCGTGAAAACAACCGTTATTATGAAATTAGCCACTTTTATTAATTTTTCAACGCCACTCTAATCTGCCTAGAAAACATATTTCACAAAACATGCAAAAAGCAGTTGTAAAGGTCAGTCAGAACAAGAATTAGTAAAGACCAAAATTCTTTCCAGGTAGCGTTAATAAAAATGCTTACCGTCAGGGGAGCGAACTTGAACTCGATTGTTTTTGCGGACTCGAACTCGATAACAAATTTTTTTTGAACTCGGACTTGCGAATATCTCCGGAAAAAGGACACACCGGTGTATGAAATTTTAGCAACACGTATCGGTATCTACAACAACGCCAGGGCCAAAGGTGGGGCCATGGCACCGTGCCCCCCCCCCCCGTGCGTGCGCCCATATGGTTCATCCATTTTTTAATAAAAAAAAACTGAAAAGTAGCTATGGGCGCCCACTCGCCCCCCCCTTGTTACGCCCCTGCCTGAACTCGAACTAAATAGCGGTTAAATATCGATTGAGTTCGCAGCCCTGGTAGATTCTCCACGCTCGTACTGGTATGCAGTATGTATCTATGGCATTACTTTGTAATTAGTAGTAAGTTTGAATATATGTAGTTAGTGTGGAAGTATATGGAAGACGATCTTCCATTCCATTCCAACATGAGCATCTTCTATATTTCATACCAAAATTCTCCTTCCGTTCCATACCATTCCATTACATGCCCTGCTGGTGAGAGCCACACAACAGTTTTGAACACCTATTCGAACCAAAAGTGTTTTTTCCCGCACACGACACAATTCTGCTACTCCCGGATAATTAAAATTGTGTTTCGTTGACCTCGTGTCGTGCACTGTCTTGCTGTCTCGCCTTGCAAATTACTTTGAACATACGCATATGCATTATTAGCATTAACACTATTACACTAGCGTAGTCACGATATGCAATGGGGGGTTGAGAATGTTGTCACATTTGACCATACGTTCTATACAAGAGCGAATACAGAAAGTTTTGGTGGGGGAGAGGGTGTAATTTTGAATTAGGTTGAATGTCAACTAAATACAAAGACGTTTGGACCCGGAAACGGGCGTAAATAAGCCTTTTGAAAACCTTTCATGTCAGGGGCGTATTCAGAATTTTTTTCAGGGAGGAGGCACCAATCTTTGTCACTTTTTCAAGCGCATTTTTTTTCGGCGGAGTTAAATTTAAGCAACGTTAGTACCAAAAACGAGTCTAGGGGGTCCGGGGGCATGCTCCCCCGGAAAATTTTGAAAATTTGCATGCTGCAATGGCCATTTTAGTGCTTTTTAGACAATTTTTGGGGAAAGCTTGTCACATTTTTGGCCCCTAACTTTGAGTGCTTTACCAATGATGCATTTTGTTCGCACAGTTTTGACTATGCTGGCTTAAGGCGGCTACGGCATATCGCTATGAAGAGGTTCGAAATTATGGAAAAATTTATTCATCCAAAACATTGTTGAAAATGGCTGGTGGGGGATGCATACGCAGCATACCCCACTTCCCCCTCTCTGGATCTAACCCTGGTTGCAGGGGCGTAGCCAGGGAGGGGCAAAGGGGGCAATTGCCCCCCCCGAAATATTTTCAGTTATCGCATAGCCTACTTAAGTTATATTATTCGCTCGTGTCGGTTTAGGCATGCAAGGGCTCAAGAGCAGGGGGTACCGTGCCATGGCCCTACGCCCCTACCACCCTTTGACCATAGTGTGATCAACAAAATGAAAGCTTTTTGCATAAAGTGCAGTCTTTATTGTGTCCGACAGACGATGGTCCGTTGTACTTGTCATTGCTAGAGCATTTATCATCATAGAACAAGCCGGATGGATTAACCAGATAACCGCAAGATCCAAGTTTCTGTTACATGATGAAGGTATTTTTGCAATAAATAAAGATAGGCTATATTTTTAATAAAAAAAGCGAAAAATTACATGTTTTCTTGTTGAAAAACCGCAAATAGCCTATTCGTCAGCGGCTGGGGGCTTCGCATCCAGCTGCCAACGAATTGTTACGGTTTTCACATGAAAAAAAAACACGCATTTTAGCACACTTTTTCATCGAAAAAGGGCATGAAGTGAGTGCAGTCACCACGGACAATTCAAAAACATTTTCGTCGCAGGAGCGTATTTAAGGGGACCTTGTGTCATGCCTTCCCACTTTTCACCCTGCCTTTTAGTATAAAAGAACAAAATTAATGGTTCTAAGTGACTGAAATATGCCATACTCTTTTGATGGATTGTAGCTTATGCAGTGGCGTAGCCACGAGGGGGGGTTGGGAATTACAACCCCTCCCCCCATTGAGCCTCAAATGACGTCATGGATACCGGTACTTCTTTTTCTGATATTTATTTCAAAGAAAATGCATCATTGATGAAGCACTCAAGGCAAGATGCCAAAAATGTGACAAGCTTTCCCCAAACATTGTCTAAAAAGCACTAAAATGGCCACTACAATATGAAAATTTTCAAAATTTTTCCGGGGGAGCATGCCCCCGGAGCCCCTAGATTCGTTTTCGGTACTAACGTTGCTTAAATTTAACTCTGCCGAAAAAAATGCGCTTGAAAAAATGACAAAAATTGGTGCCTCCTCCCTGAAAAAAATTTTGAATACGCCCCTGACATAAGAGATTTTCAAAAGACTTATTTACGCCCGTTTCCGGGTCTAAACTGGATCCGCTCTTGTATACAACGTATGGTCAAATGTGACGTTATTCTCAAAATCCCTCCCATTGCAAAATTCTGGTTACGCTAGTAAGCTTATGGTCTGGGGCGGATCCTGGGGGTTAGGATGAGGGGTATGCACCTCCCACTAGACATTTTCAAAACTGTTTTTGATGCGTACAATTTATTTTTTTCATAGTTTTGAACCTCTTCAGTAGCGGTAAGCCTTACGCCTTAAACACGATTACGCGAAAACGCGCTAAGAAAATGCATCATACTTGGCGAAGCACTCAGAATTAGGGTAAAAAAATTTGAACAAAAATTTGCGTGAAAATTATACAAAAAGCACTAAAATAGCCATTACAGCATGTAAATTTTTTAAAAATTTCCGAAGAAGCATGCCCCCGGACCCCCCTAGAGCCTTTTTTGTTTGCTTCAAATTAGTTCTGCCGAAAAAAATACGTTTGAAATAATGTGGAAAATTTGCCCCCCCCCCCTTTTAAAAGTTCTCGCTACGCCACTGTTTCGCAGCTTATGAGTAAAAGCAGAAGCTTGGCAAAAATAAGTGAAAGGAGGCTGCAACCATTATTCGTTTCAGAAATTATAGACTGAAATTTAGGTTTAGCACCTTATTACAGGGCCAAAAGGAGGGGGCATGGCACCGTAGCCCCCTGCTTGCGCCTATGCCTCCAGACCTCCATCACTGGTATAAGTCTATGAAGTTTTGCCCCCCCCGAAATTTTTGGCTGGCTACGCCACTGCCTGATTGTATAAAAACAAAAGATGGCCTCAAATTTAAGAAATATGTTTTAAACTAAAAATATCGACACGATGGTTGTAAGCAGAGCCGGCGCCAGAACAGTCGACTTAGGGGGCCAAGCGTTTATCAGGGGGAGCCATAGTTTGAAATTAAGCACAAAAGCCGCTGTCTTCAAAAAAGTAAGCTTGTTAATTGGGGGGGCAAGCATATCGATTGGGGGGCCCCCCTCGGCGCGGGCCCTTGTTTTAAGGAAGTCAAAGGAATGCTTTCTGGTGGAACTGGTAAAACGATATTCAAATGTTAGCGATTTAGTTCTTTTTTGAGCTACGGTACGTAGATCATTTTTGCTCGAAATCGTTTAGCCTCTTTTCTGCGAAAGGTCTGAAGGATACAGGAGCGGCATTGCCCCGCTAATAAAATTGCGTGATTGCTTCATAAGCATAACGTCAAAGAACAAGGTTCAGGTAACAACGCTATACGTACTTGTTATTATGACAAGGACAATTACAAAACAAGATTATCAATGACGAAGTATCGAACACTGCGAAATACGTACCAGAAAAGAAGTATGTATGACGTCATTTGATGCTCAATGGCGGGGGGTTGTAGCCCCCAACCCCCTCCCCCCGTGGCTACGCCACTGGCTTAAGGCATCATTTGTTATTCGTTTTTTTTCTTCATTGATACCATCAAACCAGCATGCTAACTTTTGCAACTTTATGACAAAATTGAACAAACTTGCAAAAACTGTTGGATTTCCTGGTACCTTCGTGTAGACAGGTCTTAGAGCTTTATTATAATGTCACACTTAAATTTTCTCCAACTATAAAAGAAACTTTTGGGCAAAAAAGCAAGATATCAAATTAGAATTACCTAGCTTATCCTTGAAGAAGTGACGTAGCGAAAAATTTTAAAAAGTGGGGGGGATAATTTTCACATTTTTTTCAAGCATATTGTTTTGGGCAGAACAAATTTGAAACTGATTAAGAAACAAGAAAAACTCTAGGGGGGTCCGGGAGCATGTTATCTCAGAAATTTTGAAAGTTTACATGCTGTAATGGTTACTTTTGATTTTTTGCGCTTTTTTTGCGCTTTTTGGCGCTTTTTGATTAATTTTCAGGCAAATTTTGATTAAATTTTTTAACCCTACTTCTGAGTGCTTCACCCAATGTCAATGTGATGCATTTTGTTCGCACATTTTCAGTTATGCGTGCTTAGGGCGTAAGGCATATTACCTATCGAAGAGGTCCGAAATTATGAAAAAATTGTATACATCTAAAACATTTTTGAAAATGGCTGGTGGGTGGATGCATACCCCTTATCCTATACCCCATGGATCCGCCCCTTGCCGTAAGCTACAAAAACTATCAAAATAGTCTGGCATATTTTAGTCACTTGGCACCATTAATTTTGTTCTTTTTTACTAAAAGGAAGAGTCAAACAGGGGGGGGCATGGCACAGTGCCCCCCGCCTAAATACGCTCTTGCCGAGGACCTGAGACTAGGAGCTTGTGAACGGATAAGTTCATTTAAAGGAGGTTAACACGTTTACAAACGTCGATCTAGCTAGAAGAAACCTTGCAAGTAGTCTTCAAGTGACTTTTACTGAAGTTAGTTTAGTAAGTTGCATATTTATCCTCCTATCACGAGAAAGCGATCAATGCGCTATAAGAGCTCGCTTAGGAGCTGCCAGCCATCTGTCTACCTCACTAAGATGGGGGAATCCCGTTAAGTGCTTTTCCCAACGGCACAACAAGTAAACTTGCCGGCTTGTGCTCCACACTGTCCCTTTATTGCTGAGCGTCAAGCAGGGAAGCTGTGAATACCAATTTTAAAGTCATTGGTTTGACCCGACTCGGAATCAAACCCGAGTCTACAGCTCATGAGACAGACGCTCTATACCACTCGGCCATCTGAGCTGTTTAAGTAAAGTGCATGATATCCATGATGTATGTTGCAAAAACAAGGAGGGGGTCTGGAGGGCGAAGCCCCCGAGACGTTGGTATGGTAACACAAATTCCCCCCCCTACGTAAAAGTACTTCCAACGCCTCTGCATGCAAGCGAGACTCTGACATGCCTAGAATGATAGCAATAGCATAAACTTATAAGACTGCGTAAGAATCTTAACTATCAACGTTCTCTAAAAAACAAATAATAATTAAACTTACCCAGCAGTGCAGGGACTATTCGTTTTTAATCTACACCTGATTACAATTACATAGCCACGGGGACAGGTACGTCATCACACAAGCCAGACACACATTGTGCTGGATTGCATCATCAAGTCAGGAATTTTAAGTTGCATCTTAAAAGTAAACCATCCACCACTGTTCCCACTTGCAAAGTTTTTAGCAAGGGCGAATTTGCCCAAATAGAAGTTTTAGCAAAAAATTTCGCCAAAGATTTACAGCGGAAAAAGAAAGTTTGACTCAATTTTTACTTCAACGTTGAGTTTCCAGAGTAGACTATAAAACTAATTTTGCATTAAAATATTGAAAACTTTGCAGCTCAGACGGCCGAGAAGCAGCGTTGCATTGGTACCGGAACGCACCGGAATGGCTTTCCGGATCATAATAAAGCTGCCGGAACGGCGATCCGGTTAGCCGGTTATGCTAGTTTGTTTGTAAGATGATTGCGTTACGCTACGTGTTTTGCCCTATTTTTACATTATTTCGTTATTTTTTTTTTTCATTATCACTTTACGTTTTCATTACTACGTTACGTAACATTTTATGATCGAGAGATTAGCCGAGAGATTGCAGTGATCATTCGTATACCGACAGTAAATAAAATGGACACTTTGATGTAACAATTTGTTTAACTGTTCGAGCAGCTACATTCTGCAAACGTGGAAGCGTGAAAGTAGATAATTATGAGACAAAAACCAGCCGGATGCAACATCCATCCGTCAAACCCCCCTAGATGTTTTTTAGCCCCCCTGAACCATTTGAGCCCCCCTGACAATTGAACAAATTATGCAATGAATGCGATGGGATTAATGCTCGCAATATACGCACCTAAAAAAGCAAATATTTTTTATAACGCTTTTAACCAACGAAGAATCACTCACTATTCTTTTAAATATCACTCAGTTATTATTCACTAGGTCAACGTAAAATCTAGTAAAATTTTCTATGTTTGAGGTCCTTTTTTAGCAGTGATATCAGCGCTCCTAAAAACCTTTGCAGCCGTCATGGACGATGGACCAATAAAAGTACAGTATAATGGTTTATTTCGCCGACGACCAAAATGACTTTTGAAACAAAAAGGTACTGCAAGTAGGGGCCTATGTGTACAAAGTGGCCTACAAACACCAATCGAAAAAGTATGATTTTTTTGTGTATAAAAAAGTGAAAGTATAGGTTTGTTTGATATTGGTATACATTGTACCACTAGCGTAGCCAGGATTTTGCTATGGGAGGGGTTTTGAGAATGACGTCACTTGACCATACGTTTCATACACGAGCGGATCCAAAAAGTTTTGGTGGGGGAGGGTGTAATTTTGAATTAAATTGAATGTCAACTAAATACAAACACGTATTTAGACCCGGAAACGAGCGCAAAGCCGTTTGAAAATGTTTGATGTCAGCTAGGGGCGTATTTAGAATTTTTTTCAGGGAGGAAGCACCAGTTTTCGTCATTTTATCAAGCGCAGTTTTTTTCAGCAGAGTTAATTTTACGCAACTTAAATACCAAAAACGAGTCTACAGGGGCATGCTTCCCCGGAAAATTTTTGAAAATTTACATACTGCAATGGCCATTTTACTGCTTTTTAAACAATTTTTGGGGAAAGATTGTCACATTTTAGGTCCCTGACTTTGAGTGCTTCATCAATGATGCATTTTTTTTATATCGGAAAAAGAAGTATGTATGACGTCATTTTAGGCTCAATGGGGTGTTGTAACCCCAAACCCCCCCGTGGCTACGCCACTGCATTGTACACTATGCAATTCTTATATGCACGACGGACTTAAACCACAGTAATAATGGGTGTACTGTGGTTAAAGTAATGGGTGTACTGTGGTTAAAGTCCGTCGTGCGGTGAGTTCTTCATTATCTGGTACCGTAGTAAAACCATACGGACCATGGTAAAACCATACCGGTGCCGCTACATTAGCATCTGAAGCCCGCGTAAAAAGTGTCCAGGATGCGCGCGAAAGTTTTTGCGCGAAACGGTGTGAAATGTGAATTGTTTAATGTAAAGATTTAGGTCAACAAAATCAGATTCTAACATTTGGTGTATAGAATAATGCTGTGTAATGTGAAGCGTTTTGCGATCGACTAGACCTACTCTGGTTTTTTCATCCTCCCATTTTGCAACTGGTACCGGTACCATCCTGGTATTTGTTTTATTGGTTGCAATGGTTGACATACCAGTAGACAGAGATGGGCATTTATCGCGATAATTTATCGGCGATAACATTTTATCGATTATCGTTATCGCTCAAAATAGTTTGGATTTATCGATTACCGTTATCGCTTTTGTTATATATTTTGTTATCGCCGATAAATTATCGTGATAAACAATTTTTATGCACGCAGTGTTTAAACTTCAAAGTTAGTGAGTTGGCGCTGTGGAAAAAACACGGTGTCCATTAAGACTTGGTGTAATTTTTAAAAATTATTTCTTTGTTTGGTTTAATTTCACGGCAGAGTCCGTGAACTGCTCTCTTCTCTTGAAAAATCTAGAAAAAACATTTTTGCAATTCGACTTACAAACAAAAAACTTCGTCCAACACATTGAAAATTTACCGCAACATTTATAGGAAAAATTTATCGGCGATAATTTATCGATTATTGATATCGCTTTAAGAAATTGAGATTTATCGATTATCGGTATCGCCCAGGGCTTTTTTCAAGTTATCGATAATCGTTATCGCTTTAGTACAGAATGGTTTATCGTGCCCATCACTGCCGGTAGACTATAATGTAGATTGTCTACTCTAGCCTATTCAAGTTTGCTACTACCTGGCTACCGTCGCTACAAACTCTGCAAACAGTACTGGTAAACTAGACTTGATTAAATAAATAAATAACTGAGGTTATTTTCAAATTATATTGAACTGAAAATTCAACAGTAATTGAGGGAGACTGCGAAGTGAGCTTACGCTCTTCGAGTCAGCAGCCACTCGTTATATAGGCCTATGTCAAATGTGATCGACTCCAGCCGCAAATTGAACCCGTCACGTAGGATCTGTCACCTGCGCCCGGTACCGCTAGGCCATGTCGCTGACAATTGGTAGCAGCTTTTTTCAAAGATATTTTACTGTACTGCCCAAACTGCCAAAGGCTTTAGTTTTGTGTTGCAAGAGCTGTTACAGTGTTACCTGGTTACTTGACCAGTGAACACTCTGCACTGTTTAGTGTAGTGTAAACAGGTTTATTGCTAATTGCTCATTACCAGTGGACTATTTGGGTGCCATGTAATGGTACTTGTGCAGTATGTAGTATCTGTAGTGGTGCTGGAAACTCTTGATTTTTAGGAAGTGTCTAGTTTGTCGTAAACAGGAAAATACCGTACAGATTGGCTAATTTTCTCAAAACCAGTCATGCTATTAATCGAGTGATAGACTATATATTTTGAGTTTATAATCTTGTGATAAAACCGTCTTGCCGTCTCCCCGACTTTCAAACATTGGTAGTTACGAACAAAATTTTCTGCAATCTCAAATTCATAATTTGGTGCAACATATGACTTCCAGATAGGCTGTAACCCAAGCCACACAGGACTGCATAGCATCGCTGTATCTTTATTAGACTTACGACAAGCGACTTATTATCACCAAACAATAGGCTACTGTGCTGTACAGTGTAAGGTACTGAGGTAGGCTACAGTACATGCTCCTGCACTGTCAGACTGTAGGCTACAGTACCGTATACCGCTATATGTTGAATTTGTTCTTAAGTCGGTTTATATCCTCTGTACACTTCAGAGCGCTGTTATTTGGTGAACGGTTCAATACGAATTTCTGCCAAACATTCCTAAATTGCATACGTAACACATTTAACTTGTTTTCTTATTCTATTGACACTAATACAGTACCGTATAAAATACCAACACAAAATACACTTACCGGTACATAGGTACTGGTATGCAGTGTACGCAGTCGAGAACACTGAAAACTAACTAACAATAAAAACTAATCTACTGTAGCTGTGTAGAACGATCCATATTGAATATACGGGCAACATTCACCACTATCAAGCTGTTTTATTATCGCCACTTTAGTTTCCATCAAGATGGCTTGTGGTTGTTTAGCACTACCACTACAATCATAAGCCTGACGCTTTCTACTATTCATTGTGGTTAAATCGTGCTTCGTATAATTGGCTAATAGTAATACTGTTCAGTATATTTTTTTCCGAAAAAATTACTGCTGCTAAACTTTGTACATTACCATATATAAAATGTTTGTGTTGAAAGTGGTAGATTGCAAGATTTCCAAAGACCATTGGATATAATACTGGTACTGATCCTCTGACGTCGTTCTCTGGGATCACTAATGTTTCTGTTCTAAGAATTAAAGGTTGAATCTCTATCCAAGTTTCAATATCACGGCATGCTTATAGTCTAGACGCAAGCCAATCAACAGTCATGCTTATCCTGGTATAGATGCTGGGCAATCAGTATTTTGCCGTTAATGACAAAATAGACCCTGCCTAATTTTTAAGCCTTATATTATTAAAAGGGTTGCACTGTTATTGGTATCTCTAAGGTGCAAAATCTGAGAAAAATGAAAAGTTTTGGGCAAATGTTTTAAATTTTTTTTAAGCCCATGGACTGTAATGGTAATTTTTGGCTGAATTTGAATTAAAGCTGTATTGTATTTGTATTTTGTTGCATGCAAAGTGCCATAGTCTAACAGCAATAACAAGCTCACTTAGGAGTGGCCAGCCACTTGTCTACCGCACAGGGATGGAGGAATCCTGCCAAGTGCCTTTCCCAACAAGCAAACTTTCTGGCTTGTTCTCCACACTGTCCCTATAATGCTCAGCGTCAAGCAGAGAAGCTGTGAATACCAATTTTAAAGTCATTGATTTGACCCGACTCGAAAGCAAACCTAATTCTGTAGCTCCAGAGGTGGACGCTCTTGCCTCGTGGCCGTCTGAGCTGCAAAGTTTTCAATATTTTAATGCAAAATTAGTTTTATAGTCTACTCTGGAAACTCAACTTTGAAGTAAAAATTGAGTCAAACTTTCTTTTTCGGCTGTAAATCTTTGGCGAAATTTTTTTGCTAAAACTTCTATTTAGGCAAATTCGCCCTTGCTAAAAACTTTGCAAGTGGGAACAGTGGTGGATGGTTTACTTTTAAGATGCAACTTAAAATTCCTGACTTGATGATGCAATCCAGCACAATGTGTGTCTGGCTTGTGTGATGACGTACCTGTCCCCGTGGCTATGTAATTGTAATCAGGTGTAGATTAAAAATGAATAGTCCCTGTATTGTGGGGTAAGTTTAATTATTATTTGTTTTTTAGAGAAACGTTGATAGTTAAGATTCTTACACAGTCTTATAGGTTTATGCTATTGCTATCATTCTAGGCATGTCAGAGTCTCGCTTGCATGTATCTGTTGTGGTATTCATGTCAAAATGCTGTCAAAAGTTGGAGCTTAACGATACAACACTTGCAACAGCTTGTGTGTTATATCACAAGTTTTTTCAAAGTTGCAATGTTGAAGAGTATGATTTGTACACAGTTGCTGCTACTGCTATATACTTGGCCACCAAAGTAGAAGAGCAGCATACGAGATTAAGAGATATAGTGAATGTATGCCATCGAACTAGACATCCTGATAAAGCTCATCTTGAGCTAGATTCAGTATTTTGGAAGTTGAGAGATACAATATCTTCTTGCGAATTACTAATGATGCGAATGTTACAATTTCAAGTTACTTATGTTCATCCTCATAAATACATGCTTCATTATTTAATGTCAATATCACAATTGTTTCGAAAAAAAGAATGGACTCGCAGTTCTGTTGGTGATGCTGCTTGGTGTATATTAAAAGACAGTTATTTGGATTCCACATGTTTAAAATTTCCTCCTCAAGTTCATGCTATTGCAGCAATCGATCTGGCACTGCAATGCTGCAACGTTGAAATTCCTCTTGAAAGTAATAGTGATATTTCGTGGTGGAAAGTATTATATTCTGATTGCTCTTACGATGACATTCTCAATGCTCAAACTAGCATAGTGAATAATTATAATCTTAATACTACATGACATGATGTCTATTTGTTTTAATGTCAAAAGAAAAAAGGCTAAATTGCAATGATAAAACTGTTGGGTTAAAACTAAAATAGTTAATGATGCTTTCAAATGCCAATACTATGCTGTGGCATGTCTGATTTGTTTGCAGTTGTTTTGTTTAATGCTGTATTATCTTTTAAGCTCAAATTATGTGTATTGCGTTTGTGTGGTCGTATTATCAAAATGACATACTTTTGAAGGGCTCTGATCAGACAGACTGTGAATATCTACAAATAATAATTATTAAGGCAATACGGTTTATTGAATATTAGGATTTAATGAGAAAACTGCAAAGTGAGCTTGCATTCTTCCAGTAACCGAGGCACCTCTTAAATCATTACCGTGGTGTACATAGTATGAATTGTGATGTGAAAGAACTTGTTTGAACTTGCTGTTTCTTTGATTTCCAGTCATTACCAAAAGTTTAGAGCCACTTAAGCAAAAAACACATTTTTGCTTGTTTTTTTCAAATGCGTTCTTAATTCACTTTTTGCGTTTGTTAGCTTTTTTTCGTTTTTGCTTAATGTCTCATGAGTCATGACTCTTACTTTGGCCCCCAAAAGGGGGCTAACTAACCTAGCTCTTGTTTTAGGGTGATTTAAAGAAGAGGTTAGAGGGAATTATGGCTATCATTCAGAGTGTTATTATGGGTAAAAAAACATCCTTGAGGATTGCTCAGCTGTCAAAAATTGTTATACCTCATTCTCACTTGATGCCGTAACGAATAATCAGTTGTGGAAACCGGAAGCGGAACGGCTGATAACAACTTTTGATTGTTGAGCCAAGCTCAAGGTCGCTTTAATACCTCTCTGAATGATAGCTATAATTCCCTCTAACCTCTTCTTTAAATCACCCTAAAACAAGAACTAGGTCAGTTAGCCCTCTTTCGGGAGCCAAAATAAGAGTCATGCAACATTGATCAAAAACGAAAAAAGCTAACGAAAGCAAAAAGTGAATTAAGAACGCATTTGAGAAAAACAAGCAAATATGTGTTTTTTGCCTGAGTGGCTCTAAACTTTCGGTAATGACTGTCCAAGCCGAGCATAAGAGAAGGTGTTTTTTATTTGAATGTTTGTCTAGCTTCACGCTAAATTAAATCATTGAATAAACCGGTAGTATTCTGTATTAGTTATGTGTCTTAGTCAAGTAATACCGGTACCGGTACTGGCCAAAATAAATATCACTGCATGCATTTTGAGAAAAATAGTATGCTTCGTCATTGCTTGCATGTTATGTCCTGATGTTGGGGTTCATCTACCAGTTTCATCATACTAGAATACCTATAAATTTTTATGTGCAGTTATTCTGCCTAGCATGCAGCATTTAAGAATGAGCAAATAAATAACCATTTGTGCTTACCGTATTTATTCGAGTATAACGCGCAAAATTTTGTACTAACCTTTAATCAAAAATTTAGGGTGCGCGTTATACACGCGAATTTGTTGAAATTGTTTTGGATTATCGTAGAATAGTACTATTGCGTGACTATTGCTTATATGGTTTTAGCGAATACGGATGCGTGCGCTCGTGCATGCACACACTAATGCGAGACAATTTCGTGCGCGCACACGCCCATGCGACAGCTGAGCGTGCGTTGGACATTCCCGCTGCGCAGAGAAAAATAACTACGCGTATCGTTCTAGCGTACTCGACAAAACCATTGTTTCTTTATTGCGTTTGTGGAGTACGCGCTCATTGTTGCATACGACGCAAACAGCAGTTGTTACAATTATCCTTGGTCTGAGCTGAGAAATTGTGAAAAAAAATTTTATACCAATTTTAACTCAAAAAATAAGGGTGCGCGTTATACATGAGTGCGCGTTATACTTGAATAAATACGGTAAGTGCATTAATTCTCTGTGAAGAGCATAATATGGCTAATGCAATGGGTGATTTGTAAACAAGTCTGACATCTGTAGGTTGTCTGACACTTCAGGCTACTAACTGTAATGAGGAAGCAACAGATACTGGTAGTTTTGAGACTTTGTTTCCTATTTGCAGCTTGATTAATTAGCGTGATGAAAATTACCATATCTAATTTGCATGATACATTGCGATCAAGCTATTAATTGTCATGAACTTGTCAAGTAAGTACTGCTTGCTCGGTAAGTGTGGTGAGAGGGAAAAATTTAGAGGCTCTAAATTGTTACATTAAACTAACACAACTCTCATTGTACGTGGTCCACACTCATCCTGCCTAGTTCAATGGTTTTTGCAGTTTGCTGAACTTTATTTCACGACTGTAACGAGCTTACTTAGTACTGTTCTTAGCAGCGTAATTAATGATTTGTGTGAGTACTGTCACTCTGTTTTGTTTTGTTTTGACTGCTTTAATACATCCAGGTTCAAATCGGCAGTCATCCATGCAAAGGTGTTTTTAATAATTAGTTGAATTATTAAAAACACCTTTGTATGGATGACTGCCGATTTGAACCTGGATTTGACGATTTACCATCATTAAGTTAATGCTAATCCTTAAGTAACAATGCATTGTGGATGACTTTTAGCTCTGAAAGTGTTTTTGTTAAGACTCATTCCGTTTTAGTTGATCCAAATCGTTTAACGTGCTTGCATGCTTGAAATGTGATCTAGTTTTATTTGATTCAAATCGTTTAACGTGTTTGCATGCTTGATATGTGATCTAGGTGTTGTGTTGATTTGCGTTCTTGTACGAAGGGTATGAGTTCCCATAAGAAGAGTAGAGTTCTCCAAGTAAAGCAATCTACTACTGACCATTTAAAAGGGTATTATATGGTTGTTTTTATTTATATCGAAATTAAACCGAAGATTAGGTATGTTACTAGCCGTGCTAGTACAGTAGTGGAATTGCAGTTGTCATTTCAACAAGCTCACATTAAAATACCGGTACTGGGTACCCTATATCCTCTTTTACCCCAAATAATAATATGTTACTTAATGTCCTTCAAAATAGTTGTGAATATAATTAGTGTATTTTAAATTGTCTGATGGATTTTTAGAAAGTATTGGGCCATGCCTAGTGTTAATGAATTTCAAGTTCGAAAGCTTGTTTTTGAAGTTGCGTGAATTAGAAGTCAACCTGTGACGATTTATAATGCACTTTTTTAAAATGGTTGTTGTGTTTCGTATAACTTTTTAGTTTGCTATCGATAAAATTTTTTTCTTTATTCTTGGTTTGTAAGACTAATATTCAGATGAGTTAGTAAATTTATCTCTAATCCTCGTATTTATTGGTTGGCTAATTTCTACTAAACCTAGCGTTTGTTTTGCTTTTGAATGTGGTGTGTTTTATCGTTGTATGTCTAAATGCTTTGTGTTTTTTATAGAAATCACATCATTACGAAATACTTTTCACCTGTAATCAAATCTGAGCCTTCTTGCACAAAGGTATATGTAAAATATATTACTATTCCTTCATAAAATCATCATGGGTGATTTTTTTGACTGGCAGGAAAAAAAAGTTCATAAACCTATGCTGAAGATGGTGGATATTTAATTACCATGTCCAACTAACTAAATTGAATTAATCGTACTAACTGCATTTGTCTGTGTTTTACTTTTTGTCTTCTGCAACTGCTATCCTCTTCACTTACGCCAGATTGAGTAATCTTGTTGTGTGATTTTCGATGTGGTCTGCCTGATTGCAATCACAGATGTGGGACGTCATGCCGAGACAGGATGGCTCGGGTCTTGTCTTGTGTAATTCCCATGTTAATACTCCTATTGGAATGACCTCCTTACCATTGTTATTTAATTATAATTGCAAACACGGTCTCAAAAATGCATCCCTACAAGCCATTCTCGTAAAAGTTAGAAGTGTTTTAAAGTGCTAAATATGTGTTTATTTACAATATTCTCTTAAGTTTTAGTGTTTTGTTCATCCGTATGACTTAAGATCTATAAAAATGCTTTCTAAGAGACATCCAAACATTTTCTTAAACAGTCAGGTCATAAATAAAATGTCCCCATAAACACCTTGAGCTGTTTATGGGGCGAAACCCGACATTTGGGCGCAGTGACATATGGGCGCGAGGACATTTGGGCGCAAGGACAAGATTTAAAAGTTAGAACATTTTTGTTGCAATGTTCTCAAACGACGGAAACGCGTGAGAATAAGACAATTGCAGCGACACGGTAATGCGTGATTAATACGTAGCAAACTTTTAATGAAAACGAAAGAAAAGTAAGTTATCGTTTAAAAAAATATGATAACATGATTTTGAAAAGGTACTTGATCAACCTAATATACGAATGAAATGGATCATAATTTTCGTGTGTAAATAACAGCTGACTCATAATTTATTTATCAAACATGATTCCATTTCAAAGTATTTACAAATCACAACTGCGTTAAGCATCTTATTAATTTTTTTATATTTCGCTGTCCTATATTGCGTGGACATTTTCCTTGATCTAAAACTTTTAATCACTCTCTTAGGTTGCTGGACAATTGATCGCAAAAATGAGTCTTTACTATCGCTAGCTTGACCTTTACTTTGCTCCATCTTTTTTGATATACGTTACCGTTAATTAACACTTTTTAATTTCTTCCGTGAGATCGTTGCAAAAAGAAAATTAAGTATTGGATAAGATCGTTGCAGACACAAAATAGTTTTTATTAATTAAAAACAAACTAACGAAAAGTTTATTAAAAATGCGTTTGCACGTATTTCGCGCCCACATGTCTCGCGCCCGAATGTCGTGTACCGATGTGGGTTGTGGTACATGGACACGATGTCAGGAGTTTACGTCTTTGCACTTCTCAAATCTTGATTACCTAAACATAACGTGCACCAGTAAAATTTAATGTAAAAAACGAACAATCTAATCTCGACTTGGGTCTAGCAGTGTAGAAGAGATTGTGCAGTTTCATGAAACGATGAGTTTTACAAGCAAAATCTGCATGTTCTAGGGTAATACTGAAAATAACCTTCCTTCTTGTCGTTACCACGAAGAAAAAAATGGAGTTCTTGTTATAGATAGCAGTGATGATGAAGACGTAAAGGTAATATTACCCAAGAAATAGGACGCAAAAGCTCGACTTGGTTGACAATTTTTTTCTGGGATTTGCTGCGTGCTTGAAGTTTACATACTGGTTAATGATTCTTGCAAATGTTCGATCAAGAAATTTAGTTAGGACTCTACTGCAGTTATTGTATTTTTGTGATTATGTGATGCCAAAAACCAGTATAAAAGTTGAGTTTTGATTTGTATGATTTTCTTTTTCCAGTAACTGATGCTACTTCCTTGTAATATATACGCTGGCGCTACCAGCAATAAATAGGCCTACTGCTGTATTTCAAATTGTCGTTATTATAGTATACGTATGTAGCTGGCTAGCTGCCTGAGCCTTATGTCTTCAGTATGCAAAAAGCTGAAAAGAGTGTGGAGCGGGTAGTAGTGGCTTAGCAGCGATAAGCTGTTTTGTTTCAGCACTGTTAAGCAATTTTTTAGAAAACTCTTACGGTACTCTAAGTAGTTGACTATCAAAAGTGTTTTTATTTCCTAAATATCATTAGTGCAGCTGATGTGATCCACAGACTTTAAACTTCACGTCACGCACCGCTGTAATTTTTTGTAATTATCAGCATGCTTGCAAGTCTGATGAAGAAAATGTAAAGACACGACATCTGGATTCTGACGATATTTCGGAAAGTTGCAAGTCATCGAGTTCCGATATGCGATATCAACCGACTATACTGGCTAATGAGTGCAAATTGACACCAAAGGTCATGAATGGATTTTCGAATGCGACCAAAATGAAACCTTCTGGTAAGTGACATAATTTAGGATATCGATTCATCCGTGACATTGCCTAAAACTTGTGGTTCTAAAACTTTTTGAAAAATTGCTTTGCGTGAGGTCCCTTTGCAAATTTTTCGATCGCTCACAGTCCCCTGCAAATTTCATCATTGGTTAACATAAAATGTGTGTTAGAGCAGCAGCTGCATCCACAAAGAAGAAGCAAAATTCATGTCTAAAATTTAGTTCAAAGGGGCCACGGCTTGTTAGTTTAAGAGGCACTGGCCTAGCCTTACAACGCGAGGTTGCGGACCCTTCGCGGATAGTTCAATCAAATAACTTCGCAGTCTCAGCTTTTATTTCAGTTTTGAATTTTGTGTTTAATGAATTGAAGTCAGTGACATGGCCTAGCGGTACCGCACGCAGGTGATAGATCCTACGTGACGGGTTCGATTCGCGGCAAGTGCCTGTCGCATTTGACATATGTATACACCGGGTGGTCGCTGACTCGAAGAGCGCAAGCTCACATCGCAGTCTCCTTCAATTATTGTTGAATTCTCAGTTCAATATAATTTGAAAAAAAGAAAAAAAATGATTTCAGTTATTTTTATTTTGCTACCACGATAAACTTACTGGAAGTGGAAGTAGTACGTTCTCTTGAAATCGCAACGGGAAATAATTGATTAGCTTCTTTCGACATCGGACGTGTGTTCACAACATAGACAAGCAGTGTAAGGTTTGAAAGATTGCTAGATTTGAAACTTTAATCGTGACTGTACCAATGTCAGAATAACCTAAATTAAGTTTTATTGTAATAGCAGTTGAGAAGCTGGAGAAAAGAAAAGGCCGTTATTCCAACAAACTTTGGGAACATAGTACGCCAAATATTGCATTGAGACTGCATTAAGTAAAAAGACTAATGCAATTGACCTTGCTTAAATTTTGATCATAATAAGAGCCAATAGAAGCTCAACACCGGCAAGCTCTGTGAAGTGCTGAGGGAAGCGTATGAATGCACTGGTACTTAATACGTTTTGGAGTTAGACGAAGGCTTTCATGATCATCAACATTTATTGGCGGTAAAGTGGCGTAAAAATAAACTTAGTTACAGTTTTTCCCCTTTTTCCCAATTGGGTAGTCTTCCTTTATGCCGTGCACATAGATATCCAAGCGCTTGACATAAGACTCCTGCATAACTGTCGTTTTTTCGTAAGCCAACTTAAATTTTTCAAGAGTCAAAATATTTTCATTCAATTATTGAATATCCAGATGGTAGCAACAGCTAATAAATATAATCGAAGAACATTTAACATTATTTATTCACATTATTTACAAAATAACATACACAAAATAAGCTGAACGTTTTCCGACAAATCGACTGTCCTTCATCAGTACATGATTAGTAATGGAAAAGTGAAAACAAGGCGAACTAATATCAGCGGAAAGCAAAAACAGCGGGCGTTATGACATAATCTGACGTTTCACAAAAGTAATGAAGTATGAACGGTCAAATTGCGAGGGCCGACAAAGTTTATTAACACGTGATTTAAGTCGGAGTGTATAGTGACTATTTTACGAAAACACAACACAATTCAAAACCAATGTGCAATAAATTTTTAATCAAACTAAATGATCAAAAGAGTTAAAATACTTTTAATAGAAACTGTCACAAACGTTGTTTTGTTTTAATAATAGGACTGAATTTAAATCCTGAGATTGCATCTTTAAAGTGGAGTATTTGCGGTTTGTATTCAATGCCGTGCGCTTTCTACATGAAGAAAAGTTGACTATTTTGTGAAAGCCAGTTTTACTATCATTTCTGCTAGGATAGAGATCAACAACCGTAGATTTTGCTCTATGTTCTGAATTAAGTGCTTTTGCGGTTTTGTTTTACTGCTTTGCTAATGATGCCTTTCAATCGTCGAACCTTTTGCGGGTTTCGCCTTGTGAATATTTTCTTACTGTATGTATAACGAGCTATAACGATTCAAAACTTCGGATAAGAGTGAGCTTGGTATAGTAGCGTTTGTATTGTATTATTCTGGCTGAAGTCGTAGTAGTTGTTGTTTTGAGGCAAGGCTTCGTTTTGTTCACTACTGTAGCTAATTATTTCGTTTATTCGATTTTATTAATTTTGCTAGTTTTCTGCTTGTATGATTCTATTTGAATAAGCTACTCTATGTAAACTTGTTAAAGTATTGTGGTGCTGTAAAGAAAGCTGCGAGAAGAATTCATTTAGAATCCAACAGAAACGAACAACTATTAGCATAGAGCTGGCGCTTTAATTTCGGTTTGAATTTCTTGATAAGGAGTGCTTCATGATCTTCCGTGTCATACTCATTTTTATTACAGTTACGAAAAATTTTGTACGAAGCCAAACTGTCCGATGAATTGAAACATTCACCGCAGTCCAAAATGTGGTCTTCAATTGTACTTTTTCGAGATTGATTTAGGTCCAAATGTTCCTTGGCTCTGGTGACCAGATGTCTGGAAGACATACCCAAGTAAGTCAAACCCGTATCACACGGGCATGTATAACTATAAACGACATTGGAGCACAAACCCAAGGGAGTCATTGACTTTAAATTAAAATAATTAGCAACTTTCATTGTTTTGTATAAAGGCACCAGTTTTAAGCCTGCTACCTTTAAACACAAATCTGACATATTTCGAAAGAATTTTCGTGAGCATTTTCCTACTTACGGTATTTCCAAATACAATTTTTGGTTGTCATTTTCACTGATTTGATCATTTTCATGCTGACGGGAGTTATGAAGCTATTGAGAATTTTGTTGAAGAACCAAGTAGGATAACCATTTTAAAATAACATTTCTGTTAGCTTTCTAACTTCGGAACGTAAGAGTGATTCAGTAGAGCATATCGTTTTGGCGCGATCCAGGAGGCAGGTAATTAATCCGGATTTCCATTTTATAGGACAAATTGCATGATAAATTGATAATTTAAAAGAACTCCAGTGTGCGTAGGTTTTTTCCAAACCGGCGATTCTAAACTGCCTTTTCTCATTGTAATTTCTGTGTCCAAGAATGGAAGCGAATTAGTGGATTTTTCAACAGTAGAAGTAATATTGGAATGCTGTTCGTTCAAAAATTTAAAAATTCGGAAGAATCTTGTTCATCTTCAAAAAATGCAAAACTATCATCTGCGTATCTCAAATACAAGGCAGCAGAATATTTCGGTTTAATCTTGAAGATGGCTGTTTCTAAGTGTGCGAGGAAAAAAATAGCAATTGTAGGACGTAAAGGTGATCCCATTGCTACTCTCGTCTACTTGTTTATACAATTTATCCTTGCACATGAATATTCTTTGAGTAGCCATAATCATCAACTTCTTGAAAATTTCCTTGCTAATCGGTATTGGCAATATGTTGGAATCATCTGCATAAATTGTATTGGCAATAATATCGATTGTTTCTTCCAGCGGTACGTTGGTGAATAAAGTTTATTAATACGTAATATAAGTCCTACGATTGCTAATTTTTTCCTCGCACACTTAGAAACAGCCATCTTCAAGATTAAACCGAAATATTCTCCTGCCTTGTATTTGAGATACGCAGATGATAGTTTTGCATTTTTTGAAGATGAACAAGATTCTTCCGAATTTTTAAATTTTTGAACGAACAGCATTCCAATATTACTTCTACTGTTGAAAAATCCACTAATTCGCTTCCATTCTTGGACACAGAAATTACAATGAGAAAAGGCAGTTTAGAATCGCCGGTTTGGAAAAAACCTACGCACACTGGAGTTCTTTTAAATTATCAATTTATCATGCAATTTGTCCTATAAAATGGAAATCCGGATTAATTACCTGCCTCCTGGATCGCGCCAAAACGATATGCTCTACTGAATCACTCTTACGTTCCGAAGTTAGAAAGCTAACAGAAATGTTATTTTAAAATGGTTATCCTACTTGGTTCTTCAACAAAATTCTCAATAGCTTCATAACTCCCGTCAGCATGAAAATGATCAAATCAGTGCAAATGACAACCAAAAATTGTATTTGGAAATACCGTAAGTAGGAAAATGCTCACGAAAATTCTTTCGAAATATGTCAGATTTGTGTTTAAAGGTAGCAGGCTTAAAACTGGTGCCTTTATACAAAACAATGAAAGTTGCTAATTATTTTAATTTAAAGTCAATGACTCCCTTGGGTTTGTGCTCCAATGTCGTTTATAGTTATACATGCCCGTGTGATACGGGTTTGACTTACTTGGGTATGTCTTCCAGACATCTGGTCACCAGAGCCAAGGAACATTTGGACCTAAATCAATCTCGAAAAAGTACAATTAAAGACCACATTTTGGACTGCGGTGAATGTTTCAATTCATCGGACAGTTTGGCTTCGTATAAAATTTTTCGTAACTGTAATAAAAATGAGTATGACACGGAAGACCATGAAGCACTCCTTATCAAGAAATTCAAACCGAAATTAAAGCGCCAGCTCTATGCTAATAGTTGTTAGTTTCTATTAAAAGTATTTTAACTCTTTTGATAATTTAGTTTGATTAAAAATTTATTGCACATTGGTTTTGAATTATGTTGTGTTTTCGTAAAATAGTCACTATACACTCCGACTTAAATCACGTGTTAATAAACTTTGTCGGCCCTCGCAATTTGATCGTTCATACTTCATTACTATTGTGAAACGTCAGATCATGTCATAACGCCCGCTGTTTTTGCTTTCCGCTGATATTAGTTTGCCTTGTTTTCACTTTTCCATTACTAATCATGTACTGATGAAGGACAGTCGATTTGTCGGAAAACGTTCAGTTTATTTTGTGTATGTTATTTTGTAAATAATGCAAATAAATAATGTTAAATGTTCTCCATTAATTATTAGCTGTTGCTACCATTTGTATATTGAAGATCTCCTCTCTACCAAAGTTATATCAAAAATTGTTGAATAGCTTCATTGTCAACTTGTAAGTTCTTGCTTTTAACCTTTAGTTCTAAGTCAGGGCTGGGCAAACTGCGGGCCGCATGCGGCACGCGATACCATTTTATGCGGCCCGCGGGCACTTATACAGAAATATAAACTCTTGCTGTGAATCAAGACCTTTTATTTGCTCTTGACTAATTTTCAGTAGAAAACAGGACATCTGAGGGCGTGCAGACCTATTTTTTGCTCTTCCAATCAGTGCGCCCCTCGGCTTCAAATTTTTTTCAAATGTGGCCCTTCGTGTGAAAAGTTTGCCCATCCCTGTTCCAAATTATCGATTCTTGAACTGAGATAGTCATATCTTGAGTCTATTTTATCACGTCTTTTTTCAATAAAATCTAATTTTTTGTAAACTAAATCAATTTTTTTCTAATTTCATCTTCTTTTGTAGCGAGTTAGAAACCAATTGGCTAGTTAAGTACTGTAGCTGAACTGCATCTTTTTTAAAAACTGTTTTGACCAGTAACTGAATCTGCTGCGATCGGTTAGCTGTTACTCTCAGCATTGCGAGCGCTTTACTTCAGCATGGGAGGCCCATGCTGATATTGAAACAATTATATGCAGTTATGTGTCAGCATTTTCGTCTTTTTCCGGAGTTATTAACATAGTTAGTGTGTGTCTATTGTCTTTGTTGCAATTATGAACTCGCCAATGTTAATGTCAACAGTCGAGTACAGATTGCGTGTGTCATGGATGCTAACTAAATTTTGGTCCTAGCACAAACCTTGCTCTAATTTTGCGTGAAACATAGATTGAAATTTCAGCTCTAATTTTGCGATTGTATTATGAATACTGAAGTAATGTGAAAAGTATATGTCTAATGTCATGTAGGTGTGTCAGATGCCAAATGTGTCAAAGCATACCCGCGGGGATTTTTTAGATAGTAAACAAGGGGATTTTTAGCAGGTAGAGTTTCCGCTGTTTGATCGTCGTTGGTATCAACGCTTTGGAAAGTTGAATAATTGTTCCGTCACCTTGAAGCTATATATAACCACCACGTCTCATGACTCTTGGTTTCGTTATTCACCCGCATGGCAAAACATGGTGTTTGCAATAGGACGGATGTTACTTTTTTTTTACACCGATTTTTTGCACCTTCATGCCCACAGTTTTTTTTTTTCTTGCGTCAGTTATTGATAGCGTAGGTAGAACGGTTTGAGCGCTGTCTTTTAGAACGTTGCTGCTTTCAACAGGATTTCAAATTTTAAGGAGTCTCTAAGGGTAAAACTTGAAACAAGTGCGTCGTAAAAAGTTTGTGCAAAGTCAGTGCATTTGACAGTAGACCTACCAGTAGCAGAGCACCTGCAAGGATAGTTATGCTTGTGAATTCACTAGGTAGAGCTAAGCAAAACAAATTGTGTCATGAATTGATTCACAACATTGTCAAAGCGAGGCCGTGGAAAGTAAACTATGTTTTTTGAACGTAATAAAACTTTGGATAGATTTTTTGCGTAACAATTTTGAATAGATTTTACTTAGGACTGAATCCTGTAACTGCCAATTGTCTAACTAAAAGAAAAGTAATATGAAACGAAGCAGCAGGAGAAAGACTAGAAGCTATTTTTTTCAAGTTTCTTTAAGTTCTTGCGATAGAATCTGGTATTCTTCCTGTTTTTTGTTTTATCTTCCTTAAATTTTTAATTCGTGTCAGCAAAAATAGTGTAATAGTAGCGAGAGCTAGTTGTTGCGTTGATTGAAGTTAAAATTGTCGTTCTAGTAATTTTATCAGTTGTACTTCAGTACGGTAATAGTTATTGTCACGTTTTAACATGTTGAAAAACACTTCAGATTGTCAGTGTTGTTGATTATTTTGTTGCTTGTGAAGTAATTATAGTCAATCGTGTCTACTCAACGCATTGCTGCAGCGCTGGAAAATTAGAGTTTTGGGGGAAAGTCTGTTTACTTATTCGTGGGTCTTCATTTTTCTTGAGCCCCACTGACTAGTTTTTTATTATCTATGAACTTTTATTTCAATGATAACATTGATAAACTGCTGTGGCAAAAAAGGCTCACAGGCTTTCTGTTCATAAAAAGAGTTTGGACTCTGGTTTTCTGTCGTTTTTTTTCTGCATTGTTTGTACCATTGTACATTAATTGGTCATGATGGGTATTTTTGATCCATTTGCGTCGCCTGCCCTGTGCAGTGCTGCGTTGCTGAGTACTACAACAGGATATGACGTAATGTGAATAATCCTATCTTACCTTGCGCCTGGTATGGAATGCATTTTTTCTGGATCATTGCGTGACGAATTTTTTTGTTCTTTTGACTGCTTTATTGCTTGCTAGCGTTATGTCAAGCTGTATAGATACTTACTACACTTAAACAGTTGATATTTCGATCCAAAATGTGAGGGAAGCATTGCTTTCGTGAAACCACCTCTTTGGTTATGAAAACCAAACGTAGTATTTTTGTTTATGGTCGAATCGCGAATGTAAGCAATGGAGCCAAAATAAAAATATGCTGCATCAATTGCAAGTAACATTGTCGAAAATTGACTGATCTTGAGAGTCAAACGTAGGTTTTGCTACTAAATACTTCATTGACATTCTAAGCCTCTTTTAAGAGATGGCTTTATTTTGTATGTTAACGCTTCATTTTTTGAACGTTTTCAGTTTTTGTTTGCCAATCTTTTGTTGCTCTGCTTTCAATTCACACCAACTGTGTTTTATGCACATTTCTTTTTATTTTTTTGCATTTTTACAGGTTCGCGAAATATATTTTCATCCATTAACATGTATTTAACGGATGAACTTCATGATTTAAGCCCGAATCCTCCTTGTAAGTCATCTCCAATCGTTAACCATCAACGTAATTCCATATCAAGCAAACCGGCCGGTTTAACTGGAGTGAAGATGGTTAAAAAGCACCTAAGCTCTCCTGCCCGTCTTACGTGTGCGAGAAACAATTCAGATATGAAGCGAAGACAACGAACTTTAGATCATTTCATTTCACCCAAGAAATTCAAGTTAGAGTCGTCTTCAAATAGTCCCGAAAAATCTCTCAAAATCACATCGGTTCGTTCTTTGAACCCTGCCTCGTCTTCGCCTAGTAGCAGCTCTTCTGTCGTTGATCTTACGCAATCCGATTCAGACAAAGCTAGCCCAAGTGACAAACTATCAAATGGTGGCTCTGGAGATTCATTTGTTCATTGTTTACTGACCAGTACGAATTCCTCTTCCAAACCTAATTCGTCTCAAAGTGGAACAACATCGAGTGGGAAATCGTCAAACAAATTAAAGAAAAGGAAATCCGCAACGAAGTTGACTTTTGATGATGACCAACCAGCTGTTGACCTTCAAGATATGTACAATTTATTTAAGATTGACGATGGTGGCTCTGGTCCATCCCGCACGTCACCAAATGTCTTCTCAGTTTCAAACGACGATTCAGATTTACCAACGTTCACAACTGGTGTTTTATCAAATGATGCTCATGCCTCTCACTCTAGTGGCTCAGAATCCAACGTTTTGGAAACTGTGTTAATGAGCAGTGAAAAAACTTTGACTTCCTCGCATCCATCGTCCGTGGCACATTGTAACCGATTTTCTCGCATGGACTCTACTGAAGATGGAAGCCTTAAAAATAATGATTCAAAAACCGTAAGTTACTAGCATTTTCAAACATTGTTAAGCAATGGCACTACACTGAGTAGCTTAATGTGAAGCCGTGGTGTTATTAGTGGAAAGGTTTTATGGTTTCTAATACGGTTTTCTAGCTTGGCGTTACATTTTTCGTTGTACGTTTCCAACCTAGGTCTAAAATATACTTGCACTTTTTCTTGTGGTAAAGCTTATTTTGACTAAAGTAGGACATTAAACTTATGATCTTATGTAAAATTTAGTTTTGTTCCACATTGTTTTTGTTGCTTTACTTTTTCAACCTCACCTAGGATGAAGCTGTGAGTGTGCATGCAACATCTTGCACCTCTTCCGACGATCCGGTTTCTGACGAGAATAGCGACGAAGAAATATTTTGCACGCCCAAAGAAATAAGTTTGCACCACACTTCAAAGGTAGGCAGTAGTTGGCTTTGTGCGAGGCTAGTAAATTTTTGAAAATTTTCTGTGTAGATGCTCAATAAATTACTACATGAGCCTCAGCCAATAACTCCGAGAAAAGGCAAGAGAGAAAACAGTTACCCAACAATAGATATAAGCTCGGACGATGAGAAAAAAGAGGTATCTTGATTTGTTTAAGCCAATTTTTTGAGCTTGGGTTCTTGCAGCAAAAAGTGGAAGCTTTTCGTGTTGAAAAAAAAAACAAGCTGTACTGTACTTCTACATGTGAAATAGTTGGAGTAGCTTGAAAAACGTTAAGCATGGATCCTGCTTGTGGGGAGTTGGCGAATGATAGCTAATCTTCATTTGCTAATTGAACAGTACTGCTAGGGAGGCTGTCAAGTAAGCATGCGCTCTTCGAGTCTGCAACCATGCAGAATAATGTGCTGTTGAACATAGTATTTTATTACAAACAATACAACCAAGATACCGCTAAAAATGCTTGGGCGTACAATTCGGCTCACATCTGGTGCCATTGGCAACGCTAAAAGCTTACGTTATACTGGGTCGTGAGCCATGATGCAAAAAAAGGCTTTTTTAGCTGTATCTTGGCTCTATTATTTGTAGTAAAATATAGTATTGTCTTACCAAAAAGTTGAACGTTTGGGCGACTTCTCCTCATGACTGACTGGGCGTTGAAACACCTCACCCCACTACTGACCTCTTTTTTTTTTTATCCAAACCTGAACCCTAGCTCATACTCTACAACGCCGAGTACGTCATGCCGAAAATTCCTGTCTTGATTTAAGATTGCTAACCCTGTCATTGACTATAGCACGTGCGTCGCTATTGCTATTTCAAACTTTTGTTAATACAATTTTTTATCCAACTAGTATATGCATGTTGTTTTATTTTTTCAGAAAATCCCCAAGTTAAAACCTCACAAAATTACCTACACTCTGAACAAAATTCTTAAGGAAAAAAAGAACAAGTAAGAAGCTCTTTTAAAACATCTTGAGAAATTATTAATATATTCATAATTTCTTCAGTGAAGAACTGAAGAACATTGAGATGAGATTGTTAGAAGATCTTAAAAATGGTGGATTCGCAAGAATATTGAGAAATGATAGTTTTGAAGAGGAAGTACCGGATTCTATAGGCCAGGATGATCCGGAATTTGACAAGTAAAATTGTTATGTTGTTTCAATCACAGAAGTGTTTTTACGTGAATTGAAGTCGTTTCTATCAGTGTGTAAATAAATAAAACACGAGCACCATAATGTTAGTAGCTGACAAAATACAATAGAATCTAGATTTGCTTAAGGTTTGCTACTGTTTGAAGTTTTTTTGGTCCAGTTTATCATTGTCCATCCTTCTGCATCTGTAAAATCAAAAAATCCTTAAGAAAACACCGTGAAACTTATCAAAAGTGATTTGAGCTGGAATTAAACTTATCAAAAGTGATTGGAGCTGGAATTAAACCATAACCAAACTATTTCTCTGTTTCAAAGGGGAACGCTACGACCGAGCCCCTCACCCTGAAAAGTAAGCGATAAATCAAGGTTTCTACTAAGCTTTTTTTTGTACAAAAAAATTGTGTAAAGCTGAAAACTAATATGTAATATTTTTTGTCGATTTTTGACAACTATAGAGCCTTCAGAATCATAAACACTGCTGAAGATTGCTCGGGGATTGAAGAATCACACCGGAAATATAAAGTGTTTTCTAAGAAAAGGCTTTTCCGGTGTTATTGCAGTCACCAAGTTGTTTTGGATGAAGCAGTAGCTCTTATGTTTTGCCAAGAGTAAGTTGTTGTGTGTGATTGTTTTTTTTTTTTTTTTTTTTTCGATTATAGTGGGTTTTTTATGTACAGCGAACTGGCTGCAAGCTTTGAATGAGTTCGGGCTATAAGGTAGTTAAAACTCAGCAAAACTTCGCTCTCTTCAGGCAAAAATATCAAAAAATGTTTAATGGTATAGCTTATTAGCTTATGCATATTTCTCTTCACTGCTTTTCGAATATGAAATTTATAATAAAGTTTAGAACTTCTGGCGATCTTTGTTGCTGTTTATGCTGATTGAACAAATGGACATGAGTAATCCTTTTAGACGATATTTTCGATGATTTTTTGAAGTAAAGTTTGAAAACCCTGGTGTGGGTACAGTGTTTGGCCAAGAACGTTTAATTATCTTATCACCATTACGCCAAGTTGGGTCTTGAGTGCCTACTTAGCGATTTAGCTTCGGGTAGCTATCTGATCTTAAGCTGGTGCTTCAACGATGATAAGTCATCCACAGTCTTGCATTAATGTGATTACCCCTTTTTCGGTCAGTCTTTGCATGACCCACTTAGTATTGAGTTTCGTCTTTTAATCAGAATGTGTGTGCTCTTAACCACTTGTCCGTCAGTAGACATTTTTAAAGTGTTAATTTTTTAGCTTGAATGTCACTTCACGATTGGAGTTTTTGGCAAATGATTCTCGATTGATACTGGATTATTTGGCCAATATCCAGGACAGCTTTTCCTCGGGAAGGAGCGAACAGACGTCAACGCAAGCAATAATA
This sequence comes from Trididemnum miniatum, assembly GCA_964006365.1. Taxonomy (NCBI): domain Eukaryota; kingdom Metazoa; phylum Chordata; class Ascidiacea; order Aplousobranchia; family Didemnidae; genus Trididemnum; species Trididemnum miniatum. The sequence continues at coordinate 21,796,531 of OZ023237.1, read as the reverse complement.
ATTTGGTTAATACAAGTAAGTATGTGGCTTTACCGGAGTTGATGTTTTGAATTTTTTATCCCTAGGCTGTAAGAGAGGATTGGGCTTTATAGCTGCGCTATTATTTGTAATTTTGCTTTGAGTTTAGGCAGTATCAGTTACTTCAACTAAAAACTGCGTTGTTTTGTGCTTAAAAATGTTGCTTGTCAGTTTCTGTATGAGACAACGCCAAATATCAGTTGTAGTGGCTCTCTGTGATGAGTGACTTGCAAATTATTTTCTCTTTTTTGGGTTGAATGTACCGGAGATCGTTGGTGTGTAGTTTTCATTGACAAAACACGTTTTACTCGAAAAGTTTATTAGCTTATTTTTATGTTTTTGTTTTTTCGTTGGTTGCATTTCAAGTTTTGTGAATTTTCAGATCCTTTCTTCCCACGACGACCTTTCCATTTTGACCTTAGCGCAGAAAGCTTTTTCATCCTTGATTGACTGTCAGCGTTTACAAATGCTCTCTGCAAATTGTTTTTATAAAGCACTGTGTAATTTGGGAATCAAAACAAAGTTTTTGCACGAACAAGAGTAAGTTTTAAAAAATTACGAAAACTATAATGTTGTGCAAGCGAAAAATACGCATTTTAAAGTCGTTCAGGCAAGTCTCAGCTAATTAACCATCGTTACGAACAGTTATGGGCAGCATTTTCAAGATTGGCACTGTATCATCTGTCGCTAGTTAGCCTTCCGAAAACAAATGGTTCTTTTTGTCTGCAAGATGAGAGTGCTTTTCCTTCTTGAATACGTTGTGTAGTTTGGATCCCTATAATAAAAATGAGAGAAAATGGTATTTCAAAATTTTGGGTCCCCAGTACAAGTCTGTTTAGACTCCTACAGGCTTATTCTGGGTATTTGGCATTTTTCTTCTTAAAAACTGAATAAACTAAAAAGTGAATTGTTTTTGGTTTTCAGAAATTTTGAGAACAAACCATGCCAGAAATGTAAGAATATAAAGCATCCCTGCTTGCCATCTAGGAAACTTATTCATATTTTAAAAGTGAGTCATGTAATTTGAATTTCTTTCCAAAAACTAATTCCATTCGTTTTCTAGGTGTTTCAAATGTGTGTTTCAAAGCACCCTGAAGTTTTCGACCAGCAGGAGTTATTTAAACTTTTAACGAGTTTTCTTTTTCTATCGGCGTCAGAAGATGTTAAGCCTGGGATAACACGTTACCATCTTCATGGTTGTATTGAAGCAGCAACTAATGCTATGCAGTGTTGGGCGGAAAAAGTAAGAATTCGTATGTAATTGGCGAACTTTAATGCCTGAGGTTTTTTTTTTTTTCAAGCTGTAATAATGCCTGTTAAAGAAGTAGGGCTGGCTATTTTTCATTTCATTACCTGTAGTGATTTTTCAAAAAAAAAGGTCAACATTAACGGTAGGCACTAGAATAGACGAGGTTTTCTGGTTTGTAGAATAAAATTTGAAAACAAGTGACCAAAATCACGCTTGATTGACAGGGGTGCAAATCTATGTTAAGCATTGGGGGGTGATTTTGCAAAATTGACCATTTTTGGAGATTGGGGGGATAATTTAGCAAAATTGATCATTTTTCGATATTGGAGGGATGAAATTGGCTCGTATGGAAAATTTTCCACTTCCATGAGATATATTGGGGGGGGGATGCAGCTAGATTATTGGGGAGGATACATTCCCCCTAGATTTGCACTCATGTTGATTGAATTTCCGAAAAACATTGGCAAGTCAAGTGACTCATCTTATCCTAGAGACCAGAAAACTTCGTCTATTCTAGTGCCTACCAATATTAACCGTCTCTACTATAGTTTGAACTTTTAGCGTAGCTGCGTTTGTTGAATTCTTGTAGAAATTTAATATGCTTGCTATTAAACGTAGTACATATTGTGTTCTGTTGATACAATTACCACTGTTTTAACAATTCTATTGTTAAAGTCTAGATATTAGCGCAAAAAGGACAATACAGACGTTAGTGGACATTGTTGTTGGTAGTTTGTGACTTTTTGTCATTATCAAACAATATGAGATTAATTTGTTTCCGTTTTGAAACTGTAAGCCTAGTACATGTGCTTGTACACAACTAATACCCAAAATCTTTTTTTAACGTCGTTACTATTAGCTCAGACTGAATGCTGGGTCCTCGCAAAGTCGAAAGTTTTGAGCGGTGTAACTGTTGTATGAGAAGGTAAAACGGAAAATAATAAAAAAGCTGTTTTTCTTAGCGTGTTTGCTGCTTAAATAGGTGGTATGCGGGAAGCAATTCAAGTTTGAATTTTTCTTGTATTTCGGTAGTATGTGTTAAGTGGTAGCCAATTAGCGAAATTTTAAAGGGAAACCAACCAAAGGCATCGGTTATGTCTCTTCTCTTCGACCATTGATTAAACGTTCAGCAAAAGAATTATTTGTCACTTCTTTTCTGCTACATTCGTGTTTACACATTTAGGTCTGCCCTGTTGTGATCTTTGCAGTTGACTTAACTTGACTTAAAGCTGTTGTGATGCTATGTTTAAAGATTCACGAATATGTATTTGTACTTTTGAGTTTATCTGTCAAGCCTGTTCACAACTATGGTATGCGAGCTTAAACTTTTGCATGACAGCTGTGGTTTATTGTGAGACTGGTAAACTGTTTTGTCCACTAACATTTGGCTCACAGCATGTGGTTTCTCGGCTACCATGATTTCGACGTAAAACTACAAGCATACTGACAACCAGCTGAGCTTTGAAATACGGTAGTTTGAAAAATACGTTGCCGATGTTATAAAAAAACATTTTTGTTTCCTTACCGGTAGAAAGAAATAATTTTTAAAAAGTTTGTTATTTTGTCTGGCAGTTTTCATTAGTGAATTAGTGAATGAGGTCATTTCATAAGTGAATAATTCAGGAATGCTTGCCTCTTAAAATGCGCTGGTAACATGTTGCAGTTATTACCAAGGGTTAATCATTAAATGAAGCTAGCTCATGCCGTAAACGTGAGTGATGTAGGAAAATTTTGAAGTTCTTTTACTGTTATCACATTAGATTTGCCGTTTATTTTTTATTTTTTGATGGGGTGACAATCATACCTGTGCTTTTACAGGTACTGCAAGTGGTCCGCTATATAATGCAACAAATTGATGATATTCATACCTTACATTATCTGGTTACAACCCTTCCTTCTAACACTGAGAGAACAGCTTGGCTTCGCAATGTATTGGCGTATATGGCGCTAATGACTCGTCTCGATAAGACTTTAACGATTGCAGAACATGAGCAGGAAATAAAATCCAATGGCGTTCAAGTAAGTTGGTCGTTTATTTGCATTTAGTTGGGATAAACATTTAATTTTGATGCAAAAATTTAAATATGACATATTTGTTTGTAGATGTTTTTTGCTTGCGTAATGATGTGATGGCAGTTCGAGCACGTACTGTTCGCATTAACTAAGTCGTTAAACGGTAAAATCAACGTAATAAATAGCTGAGATTACTTGCAAACATTGAATGCTAAAATGAACAATGCGTTGACGGAAAGTGCAAAATGAGCTTGCGCTGTTCGATGCAGCTGCTGCCCCAATACTGTGTCATTTGCAATCGGTTTCTACCGTGAATCGAACCCGTCTCGCAGCGCCTCGAACCACGCGCCGACTGGCATTACTGCAATCGCATCTGAGACGGAACTTTCCCTGTGACTTATTTGGTGTTGGGCTTATTTATCATGTGTTAAGACTGGGTTTTAGGTTTAAATTTTGGGCTGTTGTACAGGTTTGGGCCAGCGATAGGTGCCTCAACGCTTAGCCGTCCTAGCCGAATGGTCGCGCTCTCAAAAATAAATGCTTTGTTTTACTAAGTTGCTTACGTCATACTGCATTGGGAATTTTTTGTACCACGTCTTCTCATGACCCCGCATCCACTCTTTGTATCGTGTTAACAACTTTCGTTTTTGCCGTGCATTGGTGTTGGTGTTTTGAGATGCGTATAATATGCGTAAAGCGCTTTGTCGGTGTTGACTCAGGAATTGAATGTAATTACTATTTTTGGTTTATCGAACAAAGTTTACCTTTTGAAAATACAGCATTAATTTTTATTAATTAAAAATACGTGTTTCTGAATACACTACTTTGATATCTAAGTTGATTGTTGATAGTGTTTTAATAGACAACTTGTTATAAAAAATCTTGCAGTGGCCGAAGCGTGTAACGAGTGGCGGAGCTTATCTTCACAGCTCAGTGTCTGGGCAACACAGCTCCGCAGAAACGTCGCAGTTGTGTCGAACCGTTGGCGACTCTGTGCCGATTTGACCGACCCGGTAATCGAACCCCTGGCCCACCGTGCCAATAACGATGTCTTTGATCACTACGCCAGTTGGTAGGTTGCAACTGTTGAATGCCAAATCGAATTAGTCGTTTCGAGGCCACGTGTTACAATGGCATCGGAGAGATATCTAGGCGTGATTTATGACTGCCGTTTTCGCGTCGCTTCAATGAACATTTCCAATGTTTTTGGACACGTGTATTTGTTGTGTATCTCTGTAAGGCCGCATGACGTATTGCGTGGAGCGGAAGTCGTATGATGAGTTATGTTGATGCGCACGTAATTTTTGCTACATTGCCACCTACGCACAATTCAAGTGACAATCTCTTCTATTAACGAGAATATCAGATAAAATTATAAAAATTACAATGTTACGTTAATTAATACATACTTATAGCCAGCATAAACGGTAAGATTTGTATCGTAGGGTTTTGATGTAGAGGATTTGGCTAAGTGATTCATTATTTTTTATCATGTTGAAATAAAACATTTTTTGATGGCAGATTTTATACCTTTGAACTACCGTATTTCATACAATGGTTTTAAAGTATTTGCTTTTGTGCTTTTCCAGCTTTAAGATTTGCTTCATGTTTTTCAGATAGCTCATCTTTCAAAACTGGCCTCTAAGTTGTCGCTCTGCAACATTCAATCCATGTGTAATGACATGAAAGCTAACTTATCAAACCATCAAATATACAATATTCTGTGGGTTTGCATGTCACTGCTTCAAGTTTGCATTGGAACGGAGAGAGTCCAGTACTCTCAAAGGGTGAGTCAAATTAGATTCAATGTTGAAAATTTTGTTTAGAACGATTTTACTATTTATTTCACTTTTTCTATGCCTCAAATCACAAGCTTTGGTTCCACTTTCCGTCATTTATATATGAAACCGAAGATTTACTGTAGCAAGGTAGCCTATGTGAAAGTCTCACTGCTATTTTTTTGAGTTTGTAAAGAGATTTCAGCACGAAAGCTTTGATATAGTGCAAGGATGACGAACCTTTTTAAGTGAATGGGGGGTAATAGATGAAATCTTAATCTGAAAAAATACAATGTGGGTCACAGATTTCATGATATTAATGACAAACTTGTTGCTGCATCAAGGTTTGTGATCTCAGACTGATAACGAGTAGTTTTCAGCTTAACACCTGCAGGATTGAACCGAGACAACTTTATTACTGCACAAATGCAGAACTTTCGTCACTTAAATATTCGTCAATGTTTTCTTGCCACTGTTGCAACTGCAAGCGAGATGCTGAAATGTGAAATGGGTCGCTGATATAGTGTTTCGTTTGTTTCAGTCTCACTTGGAATCTGTGTCGGAGTCTTTCCGAACATTAAGCATGTCAATTCGCGATGTCGGCAGTTTGTACCGATCCGAAGCTAAGTACTACATCGGGTTGGCAATAGCATTTTTAGAATTTCGACTTCAAGCAATGCCCAAGACTCAATTGGTTTGTGTATTTACGTAGTCTATCATTACTATTAATGGAAAAATAACCGAGTCCTTCAAGAAAAAAATTGTAGTAAACTATGTATGAATGTGAAACAAAGATTTTCCTGCGAAAATTGAGTGGTTATGCATGGTTTACACCAGGGTCACGATTACCACGTTTTTACGAATTTTGGTCGAAACTTGGCGATCTTAATAAATCGTATTCTCCAATCTTGGTGAACTTGTTGATAGTGACAAACGTGGACAAATTTTTAACCGTTTAAAATTTGTTCACGTTCATCACATTTGAAAAACTCAACGTGGTGATCGCAGTTCGTCGTAATAAAAGTTACCGGAGCTTATTGGTACTTACCGCTTGCTCTTTTTAGTATCTTTTATTGTTGATGCTCTAAATTGCGAGATCTGGCACGAACTATAAACTATTACGATAGTACATGAAATAAAAACGTATGTGTCACGCCTGGTTGATGATCAAAGTAAATTTTACGGTTCGTTACCGTGAAAAGTGAAAACGTTGGGGGCACGGCCCTTACGTTCGGACGTAATTTGTCAACAGTAAACACACAGTAAAGAAAAGCTATGGTTTTATATCTATCCTCTTGTAATTTTTTGCATACTTCGCTTAAAAAACTTACGCATCTTTTAAAGGGAAAAATTGAATGGTTTTTATGCTTTTTGTTTTCTTAAAACTGATTAAAAACGGCGTTTGTTATTGTTAAAATTATAGTATCAAGATCATCGCCATATCATCATCTCCATTAAATACTGATATGTCTTGATTTAGCTGTTAAGCTATATTTCACTGTAGACAGAAGAAATTCTTCCATTAAAAACTTTTTTGCCAAATTTTTAATTTTTGAAGAAAAGTAGGCCTATTATGATGATGAAACGCATAAAGAAAACAATTTTTGAGATTGATCTGAGCAGAATCTCTATAGAAGACCTAACATCGGTCATCCAGACCCTAAATCTAATTTCAGCAGTCATAAAAATATCTCCAGAATAGCAAAAATTATGGATTTTTTTGAAAGAACGAAATGAGTGATGTTAGTGGCCGATTTTTCAATGCAGGTACTGCTTTGTTTTGGTAATTTTTCAACTTCAAAATTTCATGTAAATATAAAAATAATGTAGGAGTTTATGAGGGACCTATGAGCCAGAGTATCATTTATAATCATTATTTTGTTGCCTGAGGGTAAGAATCAGTTTTAGAACAAAGATAAAAGTGCCAACGTTAGGGCCGTGCCCTCAAATCAAGAATCGTGCCGAAAATACTTGGAACGTAGAAATAACATGTCGATTGTCAAACCAGCAGATCAAGACTTTACGCTCGCAATAGATCCTAACAGGACTTGATAGATCCCAAGAGCGGATCGTGTTAATCGTGAGAATTCTTCTACCAACGTTTTTTAGTCTTGAAAAATCTTCGACGAAATTGGGCAATTCTTGTTCCGAATCGGTACAAATTGTAGCATAACGCGTGAAAGCGTGAAAACTCGCACAAAAACTTAAACAAAGTCAAGAAGCAAGTATAAAATCGTATTGTGTCGCAAAATTTTTGAATCGTGACGATCGTTATTGATCGTGTTCTAGTGTAAACCATGCATTATTGGTTGTTAGTTAGGTTTGTGTTTTACTAGAAATAATTTAAAAGCATCTTTCTGTAATTCGACTTTGGTCAATCATGTGTGTGCTGTGGATAGCCTACTGTTTGAAAGTCTCAAGGTTTATTGCATTGCGAGTCTAGAGGGAAGTTGAACCTAAAATTTTTGTTATATCTATTAATAGACTGACACTTCGATACTTTCAAGGGCACAAAAGTACAAGAAAAGCATTTTTTCGGTTTTCAGCCTCCCTGAAAACTTCTGCGTGTCTGTTTTTTTTTTGTGCTGTAAGTGCCGTTTAAAACCTTGTCATTCGAACGACTGTCAGTTCTGCTTTGTCATAGCTAGTTATTTGGCAAGATTACAGGTTAAAATCAGTGATTTATCGAATATGAGTTATGCATTGATTAATTGCGTTTTTCATTTCTGTCACGAAAACTTGTCTGTGCGATAGTAAGAGCGTGCGTCTTTAACCTCCCACACTTTAGGTTCGTTCTACTTATATAACAATGGTGCTTCGGTTATTCACCCAATTTAAATAAATTTATGTTGTTAAAGAAATGCTTGTTTTCTAGAGTGATTTATTAATTTTTTTTTTAATACTAGGTTGATTATTTATATATAGCTTGTACAGGTAATGAAAAGTTTTTTCACTAACGGAGAACGGTGACCGCGATTTTATAAAGTTTCAAAAACCATTTCCAACAGAGCAAACACAACTCTCTTACTAATCGAAAAACTGTAGGCTTTCTTTGGGTCGAAAACTTGAGAGCTTCCGGCTCGGCACTCCTGAGAAAACCTTCTGATGCGTTGGAACTCAAGAGAACATCAAAATTGATAAGGAGTCCGTTTTGTGATCTCCAAGGCGTGTTGCCTTGGAGATCACAAAACGGAATCCTTATCAATTTTGATGATCGTGAGGCATTTTAAAGAAGATGTTATTTTTCAAAAATGGTTTATTCGTAATGGCAGTCGTATAACATTGCTAAGTGTGTAACAAAATTTAATAAAGGTTTTTGTTGGCTATTTTTTCGAAAAAAGAAATGCGGGAAGTTTTTTACCCCACTCTATATTTGCTTGTGCCTTTTGCTAAGCATTTTTCTCAGCATAGGTATGATCGTGAGGCATTTTAAACTGAGCAAACACGAGGCTTTGGCTAGATTTGTCCCTTACAGCTCCGACGAACGATCTCATGTAACACTTCTGTTTCAGTACCAACAAAACATCTTCAAATACTTGAACGCAAATAGTGTCAATGAAGAAATTGTTGATGTCGACGATGCCGATGAATCTCCGAGCGATGATTCCGATCATGTTCCGAATTCTCCCGATCATTGTCCGAATCCCTCCGAAGATAGTGCAGTGCTACACGATAGCTCTTCCGCTCAAGAAAACAACTCATCGATGCTCACGAAAGTTACCGGAGCGATAAATGCCACTTCGAACGCATTTAACGTCGCTTTAGTAGTTACTGAAACTTCAGAAAAAGAACCTAATGTTGCGCCGCAACCTTTAAGCAGTAGCTTAATTTCTTGCGCGTCAGATATGGAATTATCTGAAGAGCACACCTCTGTTAACCATAGACTTGAAAATGCTAAAATAGCTCCGGAAATTGCTCTTGAAACAAATATGGAAACTGGTTGCGTGGAGCAGCAGGCGGTTCTTAGCACTCATTAAGAGAACAAGCATGGCACGTTAACAAATTTAATATTTTTTTCACATTTGATGTTCTTCATGCTACTGTTAGAAGGTAACAACTTTTTTAATCCTGCAAGCGTTCTGTTAAACAATAGGCATGCATTTAATACAAGCCTGCCGTCGTATACTGTTTGAAAAATATTAATGATCACGAGACAAGATTTCTAATGTTGACCGAGCAATGCTCCAAGATTTAGGCTGTGTGTTGTTTATTATTTGTAGATATGAAAGTTTGTGCAAGTAAGTAATTTTTTACATTAAAGTGCTTTTTTCGCCCTCTTAATCCAAACTTAATTTGCGACTACCTTCAGCCACGTTGAAACAATCTTTCTATTTTACTTTGTCAATGCAAACTTTGCGTTTTTTTTTTTTTTTTGCTAATTTCGGGACCAACTGTTTTTGTAGCTTTTTTGTAAAGACTAGATTTTTTTAGTTTTTGCAGCGTAAGCATTATGCACAAAGTATTTAGTGCAGCTATTGGATTGCAAATTTCTTCTGAAAGTAAAATATGATTTTTAATTTCGGAATTCCTTATGAGTCAATTTAAGAAAAGCATTCCCATCCTAGAAAGCTATTCCCATCCTAGAAAGCTATTCCCATCCATGAAAGATATTCCCATCAATTTAAGAAAAGCATTCCCATCCTAGAAAGCTGAAGAAATTTACTTAAAAAAATGTTTAAAACTATTTGATTTTCCTAGCCTTCAAGAACTTTTGTCATAGTCCTTTTTTCAATATTCACGAGTTCAAGGTAGATTGCTGTTGACGCCGTAGTTTTCTATCAAAGGTTAAGATAATCCCAGTTAATTTTGCAGTCCCAAACTTTAGAAATTTTGTTTTTCGGTATAGAATGTTTGATTTTCTAGTTTTGTGATGCTTTTTGTTAAAGATGATTTTTTAATGAGTTCTATTTTTTTACTTTTTCTGATTTTTTTTGTGACTAGTATGTGTTATTTATTTTTATGAATGATACAGCCTTAGATTTTATTGGCGATTTTGTTTGAAGAATGTTCATTTGTAATAAGTGACTTAAAAAACCGGTTTAAGTTCATGATTTGACTTTTTATTGGGTAGTGGTTATGCTAAGTTAAAATGTGTTGACCGATACGCAACAAGCGTTGTTTGGCTATCACGTGAAAACTTTCTTCATTCACTTCCACCATAATTTTTTGTCGCATACTTGTAAACCCACCTTTAAATGGGAAAAACTTCTACTTAGGTTGAAAAAGCTGCTATCATCAACAGCATAAAATCATCAGTTTTTATGCGATAGATGATAGCCTATGATTATTTGTTTTAACTACTCTCCTGCCTTCGCCGCTTAGCAGTGTTAAATAATTGACAAAACGTGCCTTGTTACCCTTGTTATATTAAAGTGTGTTACTGTAACAGATTGTCAAATAGACATTACCCCCAGTTGTACATTTTATTATTCAGACAAACTCGGTGATGTTTCATTTTAATTAAGAAAGAACTTTATTTTTCGTACGTGTTCTTTTTAACAAGCTTAATCTGTCACACGGTGAAATGAAATCCCAAGTGAAGAGCTTTTCGAACAACGCCATAGAATTTTGCTAAATTAATATCCTTATTTTCGCTTTTCTTAATTTTCTGTGGTACGAAATGAGCTTCACCTTTTGTGACGTATGCTAGCACCACAAATTTTTTTCGATAATTTTTTGTAGATAAGCTTACATGAATATAATCACATAACCTTTGCATCCTGTTTGGCGTTGCCAGCTCTTCGGGTGGTGTTAAAATTTTGAATAAGATATTCTAAATATCAGCTATAGAGCCGGTAACGGCGAAATAGGCATAGTGCTTTTTATGGTGTGTTGATTTGATTCATAAGAATGTGAGCTCTGGATTAGGTTTTAAGCTCTTTGTCCTAGGAGTTCAAGATTTATTTTGATTAGTAGGTTTATGATGTTGGTGAATGCATAAAAGTTACTGAGGTGGTAAAACTTATTTTTGGCTTCTGCCGTCATTTAATAATTAACTACAAATTTTATTTAGGATGGTTTCATGCAGCTAACCCGCCGTGATAGCTCAGTCCTAACAAAAGACTCTTAAATAGAACGTGTAGCTGTAGCTCATGCAAAAGACAAACTGAGTTACCACAGCCGGTTTGTTAGTTGCTACAGACTACTAGTTAATGTCGTATTATCCTAAATTTTTTTGTTTTACAGCAGCAAAATAGAAAGATAACATTTCGCATTTTGCTTTTCTATTTTCTCTTCGTTTAAGAATTACTGTATATCTTGGCTCAAATTTTTTGAGCTTATGTAAGTCCTTTGTTTTTTTTTTAACTGTTTGAATTTGGAACACTTTGTGGCTTGACTTTTTAATGTGTGTTTGAAAATGCCCCAGTTTTTGCAAACTATATCGTTCTGTGAAAAAATAGGCGTACTAAAACTTTGGTAAAGACGCTCACGCGGCTTGGTTTGTTGTGAGGTGACCGGGTAATCCGCATGTTCATCAATGTTTGGGGAAACATGACTCTAATTATTGGTAATCTTTGGCGATGAAACAGCTGTTTTCCTTTGCACTTTAGCTTATGATATTATTAGCTTTGGCCATAATTTATAGTGTTATTTAATTTCGTTATTACAATTTGTGATGTTCGTCATTCACATTACGAGATTTTCTCTCGATAAAATATGAGCCAAAATTTATGTTAGTGCTTTGTGGGCACTGGTCGTACTTTTGTGCTTTTTCTTTTTTTATTCAGCGTTTTTTACTAATTTTTTAATGAATTAAATGTTATTTTGAAGAACAAATGCGTTATGGCTTACATTCCGTAATTAGGTTGTAGTGTCGCTAGGATCGCTGGCACTTGCGACAAATGTGTAATCCATTGGTTCTTCCAGAGTGAAAGTCAGTGGATCATCACAATCTTGTTTGTTTTTTGAATATACGCCTTTGCATGTTATGCACACCGTCACACGAGAGGTGGGCCAGCCAATGTTTTCAAGAAGGAGGCTGATAGGGTTTGGAAAGGTTATGAATCTAGATGGTTTCATTCGTTGGAGCTTCAGCTCAAAGTTCGTTAGACCTTGTGAACACCGTCAACGTCAACATCGTGAAGTGAATCTAGTGATTAGTGCAATGTTTCTCAACCTTTCATGGTTCACGACCCCTTTTTAGAAATTCATACAGCCAGCGACTCCCCTTTCTACTTTGCTTTTTGAACGATTAATATTGCGGTACCGCAAAAAACACTTCAAAGATATATAATTTTGAACCACTGCTCAATTTTACATCTGTTAGTGCGACGGCTGACTTTGCAACCGCACAGCCGATTTAGAGATTTGTGGTTTACTGTTCGATAAAGCCAATCTTATATCATCATAAACTTTCCTTCGATTTCGTGCTTTGGTTTTGATAGAGCTGAAAAACCGCTTTCGCCGAGGTATGTTGTGGCAAACGGAAGTAATATTCGAAAAGTCAGTTCGGATATTTGTTGGTAGGATTTGTGCATAGCACACCAAAACTGAGAGATTGCTATTTCCTGTAAAGCATCAAACGGATCATTTTGAAGATTACAAAATTGTTCTTGCAATTCTTCGTGAGAACGGATTTCGTACGAATCCAGCTTCTTGTTCTTTAGGCTCAGGAAAATAACGTTTGAACTCAGCTTCAAAAGATTGAAGGTGCTCTGTAATCGATGTCTTCAAACGTTCATCGAGTTTTTCATTTTTAATAGCACTGGACAAATTTTCAAACATGGCGATATTTCCATGTAAGCCTATCACATTTCAATGCCAGTTTTGCAATTTCGAGCAAAAAACATTCAGACTGTCGCGGTCATTTTGAAAATTTCAGAAATCTTTGCGATTAAGAAAATATTTTATAAATAAATTTACGACCCCCCTGGAAAGACCTTTGCGACCCCCAGGTTGAGAAACCCTGGAATAGTGCGATCACGTAGAAAAATTTAAACAACACCTGTTTTCAGTTTGGCCCTTGCATGCTAGTTAGAGCCATCGTTCAGCACTATAGTAGCTATTGGCTGCTTGACGTATTAACTTCAGCAACGGTGAATAACAGAAACTTACAAAATATTTTTCTAATTTGCTACTTAGCACTTGTCATCTGCATCAAGCTTCATCAGGTTGAAGTTGAAGCTCATCAAAACTGGATTAAAGGAGGGGCGCGAAAAGGACCCTGTCGACGTAGCAATACATTTAAAACTAGGTTTTGACTTGTTTAGACTTTTTTCTAAACAATCGTTGAGGATTTACTTGGGTGAATAATTTACATTGTGATTGTGAATTTACAATCGTACTTAGTATGTTATTTCTAATCATAGGCTATATACAGGCTTCGTTAACTTTCTACGACAGCTGACCAGGACAGCCTGCATCTTTCGACCGCCCATGCAGGAGGTATGATGAATCGGATGAATGTTGTCGTACTACAAGCGGTTTCGCATCTCTAGATGACTAGAATCTATCGTTTGAATTGTTGAGATTTTGTGAGTTGGTTTCATGGTAATCTGCCCCTATGCATTTATCTATTCGTTTATCAAAAGGATTACTGAAAATCAAATAAAAAACAGAAAAGTTTTTCGCAACCCCGACTCCTGAAATGCCGAATCACACTAACTCCCCCAGAAACAGCGATTGCGGAAGCATTTCTAAAGTGTGGGGGGGAGGCGAAAACCAATGACCAGATTTTTTCACCTACAACCAGGGCGGGCAGTGGCGTAGCGAGAAATCTTAAATGGCGGGGGGCCATAATTTCCACATTCTTTTTCAGCGTCTTTTTTTCGCCAGAACTAATTTCAAGCTGCTTAAGAAACAAGAAAAACTGTAGGGGGGTTCAGGGGCATGTACCCCCGGGAAATTTTTGAAAATTTACATGCTGTAATGGTTATTTCAGTGTTTTTTGAATAATTTTCAGGCAAATTGTGTTTCAATTTTTTGACCCTAATTGTGAGTGCTTCGTCAAATATGATACATTTTGTTCGCACAATTTTCATTATGCGTGCTTAAGGCTTATAGCTAGGCTTATATCGAAGAGGTTCAAAATTCTAGAAAAATTGTATGCATCAAAAACATTTTTGAAAATGGCTGGTGGGAGGATGCATATCCCTCATCCTACCCCTTTGGATTCACCCCTGGCCATAAGCTACAAGAAACCATCAAAAGCATCTGGCATATTATAGTCACTTAATTAGCACCATTAGTAGGCTATTGTTCTTGTTTATTAAAAGGCAGAGTAAAAAGAGGAGGGGGGATATGGTACAATAGTCCTGCCCCTGAATACGCTCCTGAGGGCCGGATTTAGACAATGAGAGACCCTAATTATTTCTGAAGAAGTCTTCCGAATGGAAGGCGAAACGTCAAAAATGAAGTAACTTGCATCGGTAGAACGTTTGAATCTGAATATGTCAGACCCGATAAACGCAAACTTGTCTTCTATTTTCATAGCCCTCATTAGTCGCACTCAGAAAAAGGTACACTCCTCCTTCAGGAAATATGCTACTGTTACCTTGAAACATTGTTTTTTGAACGCAGAAAACAAATTATCTCTACAAATTCTCTCCCCCTGCTATTTGCCGTTGAGAAAAAAATGGCACTTACGTAGGCCGCTCATTGCATTTTTTGTTTCATTTTGAACAAAAGATGAACATGTCTATTATAGGACAGAAGACGAATTGTCAAACGTAAATTATTTGCATGGTTATTTCGAATGAAACAACGGTGGTGGTCAGGGGCGCCGAGAGAAATTTTTGGCCCCGGGGCAAAAATTTCCTTACCTTAGTTTTACTGCTACATGCTACATGTGGCTTTGTTTTACTGCTACATGCTACATGAGCCTTACTGCTACATGTGGCTTTTCAGATGACAAAATTCGCAGCGCCAAACGAAAAAAATCTTGTAAACTAAATTTCAATCCTCTTGATAAAAACTCACCCACGTAGTTTAAGGCTTGGATTCGGTTCTAATTTTTGTAGAGAGTCTTAAGCACAACTAAAGTATTCAAACTTGCACCAAATTTTTTCACATAGATCGTAAAGGTAAACTTTATTTTTACCGATTCTACTCCATTAAAAATATCCCTTATCCGGCCAGATAGAGAAACACTATCCGGCCGGATACCGGATATTAGAGATGGCACGGGCCGCTAAGAGACCCACCAACGAGCCGTTAACCGGTCTTTTTACTGGTCCTTTTTGACGGCCCGGTTCTATCTTTGTGTATTATTGGGCCGTTAACGAGCCGCTAACACTTCTTGAAATCCCTTTAAGTTTGATTAATGTGATTAAAGGTTCGTAAAAAGAATGGGCTTGGGGCGGGCTGGGCTTTATTTTTAGTATGAGTTGCCGGACCGGTTACGGTTACTAGGCTAGAGGTTCCGGGCCGTGGGCGGTCTGGGCCTCAAAAAAGTCAGCTCAAGGTCAGCCCGAGCCATCTCTACCGGATATCTCAAAAAGCGCCGGATATCAGATATATAACCGGATCCGGCACATCCCTATTGTGAAGTGATCAACTTTCCAGAAGTGGGAAAAATAATGCTTTGGAAAAGGTTCCAAATAACATCCACAGCAGGTGCAACATCGTCATAGCAAACCACAGGAACTGATTTTACTTCTGACTGAAGATTATAGGACCGTACATTATTGGATTCGTCAAACCCGTACATCATAACACTGACTTTATAGTTAAAGCAAGACAATTTAGTACAGCATTTTGAATGGCCTTTCCATCCATCCAAGAAGCAGTAAAGCCGCTAGTTAAAAACCAAAAAAATCTCGAAATTGGCACTAAAAACAAAATCAGCATCGTAAAGCCTTTTATTTGATATACCGCAACTCATTTAAGCAAGACTTGCGTTAGTGTTGTCTGTCCAATTCCTGCTTGGCCAACAACACCAACAATATTTCCATTTGCATTAGCTTTGCCTGCTTCTGCAAGTACGGGTAATTCATTGGAAGAAACAGACTGCTTGGCATGCTTCTTGGTTTTTGCAAACAGTTTTTAAACAAATATATCTGATACAGGTACCGGTACCTATGTGATAAAGCATTTTCACAATTTCTCTCTGAAGATAAATGCTTAGAGCATCAGATAAAGTTTGACAATTTTTATGCAATATTTGCTAAGGAGTTATTCTAACAGGTCAACACAGAAGACCTGATCAGTTGATCAATGTTACAACAGATTTTTGCTTATTTGATCAGAAATTCTTTCAGTTCTGCACAGTACCGTATGCATTCACATTTTGCAAAATATCTTCTTCATCTGTCAGTGGTGGTGGAGGATTTTCAAAATATTTTTTGCAGGATATAGACTCTTTGTGTATCGGCAGTATTCTGCACATTTGACTTGTCAGCTTCTGTGTCTTGAGTGCCGCAATGGTCAAGGGTGGGTTTAATCTCTGGGTGACCTTTTCTCCAATGGGTAATCAGTCTTCTAGCGTCGATGATGGGTAGGCCTAATGCTGAATGGAGGCGATATATCTTCAACTGTTACTTCAGGCAAATCTTCATATTCATCTACTCCCAAGTGTTTAAGCTTTTCAATAAGCAATTTGCTTATCTCTTGCTGATCTTTAACAGTTTAAGGTGCGGCAAAATTTTTACGATGTGAAATTTCTCCAAGATTGCAAGTTGACTCTCGTCATTTTCAATCCTTTTTTTAATGTTTCGGTTTAACAGGGTAGGCCTATGCCTAAAGCTTATTCAAATAAAATTTCTGTTATTTAGCACAGGCATATCATTGCATTCAGAAGTGGTAGGCTGTAGACTAGACTATACCGTACCAGCAGTCCAGATATGACATTAAAAGTTGCTGTATATGGTGGAAGTGGAGCTTTAGGAAGATGTATTGTCAACTTTTTCAAAAGCAAAAACTGTGTAAGTAGACTATGTACCAGTAACTAGCTTGCTAGACTGCGCTACTTACAATCGAATTTTGCAGTGGGCTTAGCTGCTTAGCCTAGACTTGTAATAGTTTAGGATGGACTGATCTGCTAGACTGAGTCACTGAACTGGTGTACTTGTGTTTTTCATATCCATACCGGTACATCATTCTGCTAGAATGTGCATAGACTATGCTGTATGTATAATCCATCCAAACAATAAATCAATGCATTGGTGCAGATGTGTGTAGTTTAGAGATAAGCAGCCTCTTATAGAACGTCCACTTTAAAGTGGAAGTTTCTCGCTGATGTCGCCGCTGTAAATGTATATAATCAATGTGAGCGTATACACACTGTACAGTGAGTATGGCATAATAAACATTAGATTTGATATTTAGCATTGCTGGTTGCGGCTAATAATTTTTTTGCATGTTGCTGTTTGAAGTTTAAAATCTTAATATTTGAGTACAAAAATGTTTCAGCCTGTGTAATGTATGCTAATTTTTTTGTGCAGGCTGTCACTTCTATTGACTTGGTCAGAAATGATGCTGCTGATGAAAATGTGGTTATCCAAAACCTTAACTCCTGGACAGACCAACATCAAGAAGTTGCTGATGGCCTTAAATCGGTTTTGAAGGATGAGAAGATTGATGCTCTATTCTGTGTAGCTGGTGGTTGGGCTGGTGGAAATGCAGCTAGTAAAAGTAATGTTGCATTATCTTTATTCAAGATGGTGTATCGTTATGAAGATTGCTTAATGTTACGCTATTTTTGGTCTGAAAGTGATTTATTTATCCTTGTTTCAATTTCAATATTTTTGAGTGACTATTTTACTAGCAATAACATTGTTTATTGTTTCAAGAAACGCTGTTTGAACTATTATTGCAGACTACATCAAAAATTGTGACTTGATGTGGAAGCAAAGCGTTTGGAGTTCAACCATTGCTGGTAGTTTAGCTGCAAGATTTTTGAAATCAGATGGTTTATTAACTCTAACTGGTGCATCTCCTGCTACTGATGGAACGCCAGGTACAAAGCTGTTTGTTGTCAATGTGTTGTTTTGTGGATTTTAAAATATTATGTTATTTGTGTCAACCAGGTACTTACTTTATGTACCTGGTAATTTTTTAGAACTAAAGGCCCAATCTCACCATAAGCCTACTATTGGTCATGCCAACTATCCGCTATGATAATTTGTTTTAAAAATATGGTCAGAATTATGTAATGATGGTAGCAAGTTGTAAACTTTGCCGTTTTGTTATGCCGATAACTTAATATTACTTTTATGAGGTTTTTGAAAAATGGTTGATGTTTTGCATATAAGGAGGTAGTTTTTCGTAAGCAGGGATTTTGTAAGATTATTTGAGTTCTTTGTCTATCAGCTTTATTGCTACCGCATTTTACGGGCCATAAGGCGCTCCAGATTATAAGGCGCACTGTCAATAAACTGGTTAAATTCTTTTTTTTTTTCATACATAAGGCGCACCGGGCTATAAGACGCACAGGTTTTCAAGAAGTAAGACAGCGTTTTGTTTTTATAACAATAGTACCGATACTAGTTTTGAGTGTAGGCAATAAAGCATAAAGCACTACCTGGTTCATATATTAGGCGCACGATCAATTATCGCGAAAAAAAAAAGATTTTAAGTGCGCCTTATGGTCCGTAAATACGGTAATCATTGCTTTTGGATGCAGGTATGATTGGGTATGGTCTCGCAAAAGCTGGAGTCTTACAACTGTGCAAAAGTTTAGCTGCACCTTCAAGTGGATTGCCAGAAAATTCTTGCACTGTTTGCATATTGCCGTAAGTAGTGGATGAAGTTGATTTGAACATGATTTTCATTTGCTATAGTATAGTGCTATCTGTTGGGTTTTCACCACGTTTTACAACCTCACGATTTATTTCATGTGGGCTAGTTAGTGGTTAGAGTTTTACAAAATTTTGTTAGAACATTGATTGTTAAAAAAAACTTTCAGTATGCACATTGCTCAGCTTATTTTTTAATTTTAGTGCTAAGCCATTATGGGTAATTTTTGTTTGTATATTAGTGGCTTTAGTGGCGCACCCAGGGGACCCCACCCCCCTTTTTGAAACCGAACTCTTGTTTTTAAAGTGAAGTGTTCAAACTATGCAAGTGCAATACGTGCTGTTATTTCAAAACAGCTTTGACAGAATTTGTTTCGCATCATACTGAAGCTAAATCGGCTGGTTGGGTGTAGTGGTAAGAGACTTTGTTATCAGTGCGGGCATGGGCTGATCCAGAGGGTATGCACCCCCCACCAGCCATTTTCAAACACATTTTTCGTTGAATGCAGTTTTTCCATAATTTCGAATCTTTTTGACAAGCCTTACGCCCTGAGCACGCATAATCGAAAATGTATGAACAAAATGTATCATATTTGGTGAAACACTCAGATTTAGGGGTAAAAAAATAAACAAAATTTGACAAAAAATTGTACAAGTGACGGCAGACAAAATAGCAAATTGGACATTCGCATCGGAAAAGCAAGTGCAGTAATGCCCGAGCTCCACCGATCTGTGGTACTGAAACGGTAGCTTTGCACCAAAGCAAAGCTCTCCATCTTCAGATCGGTCTATGTTCCTATTCTGACTTATGGCCATGAGTGTTGGATCATGAATGAGAAAGTGAGGTCTCGAGTTCAAGCAGCCGAAATGGGATTCTTGCGAAGAATTAGCGGTTTGACCTTGTTGGACAAGGTTAAAAGTGCAGATATTCGTGAATCTCTAAACATCGAAGCGCTGCTTTTCCGACTAGAAAGAACGCAATTGCGTTGGTATGGACGTGTGACACGAATGTCCCAGGAAAGAACAGCTAAAAAACTGCTCTGTTCAACACCGATTGGTCGAAGGCCTAGAGGCCGTCCCAGAACTCGATGGCGAGATTTCGTAGAAGATCTTAGTTGGTCTTGCTTTGGCATCCCAGCAGAGCATCTGTCCTTTGTTACAGAGGATCGAAATGCTTGGAGGATCCAACTCGAGTTGCTACCAACGCGACCCCCCAAGGATAAGCGGGTCCAGAAAATTGATTGATTGTTCAAACAGTGCTAAAATGGTCACTGCAATATGTAAATTTTCAAAAATTTTTCGGGGAGCATGCTCGGACCCCCCTAGAGCCTTTTTCATTCTCAATATACTTTAAAATGATTCTGCCCTACACGCTCGAAACTATGGCAAATTTGGGTGCCCCCTCCTTGAAAAAATTTCTTGAATACGTTGCAAGCATAAAAACATTTTCAATGGGCTTTTTGCGCCTTTTTTGGGTCTAACGTCTTTGTATTATGTTAACACTCAATCTAATTCAAAATTTCATACCCTCCCCACCAAAATTTTCTGGATCCGCTCCTGAGTGCAGGATCGAGTTTTTTTTAGAACCCCCCCTCCTTTGAAATTTTCTAGGTGCGCCCCTGAGTGGCTTATCTCATGAAAGGTTGCATTGTTGCTAAATGCTAATTAAATATGCTACATCGTAGAATAACCCTTGATACGCCAATGAATCGCAAGAACATGCCCAATGCTGATTTCAGCACATGGACACCTCTGGAATTCATTGCGGAGTGAGTTGCTTTATTGTTCATATACACTGGATGAGTGGATGTGGTGTTCTTTGATGGATATGCATTTATGGGTGGTATAAATCAATCGCATTTGAAATCAAAATTTTGCGATTATAAGAAACTTAATTTCAATTTCTATGCGTTTTGTCTGTTGCCGACCATTCAGTGAAGCTTGGCAGAAAACTTGGTTGCAAGATTTGGGCTTGAGCAGTTAATGTTTAGCAGTAATGTTTTTATTGTACTCACGCTTGCGAAGTTGCAGTAACGTGTGCTCGTAAGCATTAAGGAAGATTTTCTGGTATGTTTTTGTGATTTCAGAACATTTTTTGATTGGGCCCAAGGTGAAAAACGCCCAAAAAGTGGAAGTCTGCTGAGAATCAAGACCGAAGGTGGTCAGACCATCATCGATCTGGTGTAATGGAATCGTGTTAGTTTGGTGGTATTGTGATATGTTTATATGCAAAATGTTGTGTTACACTGGGTGCGTTGATATGTTGTAGATGGTGTTGGAAAAGTTTGCTAAATCTTACATTTTGTTGTGATTACATTTTGTGAAACTGCCTTTACCTAGAGCTGCCTTTTTTGCAATTATTGAGTTGCCAAGTTTAAAGATTAGGTGGGCTGTATTTTTTAAAGTGATCCGTCCTCGAAAATTTGCAATATACTTGTTAGATGCGTAGATTTTCGTTTATGTTGTACGTACTAATGTGTAATTAAACAATTTGATGTGTAATCAAGTTTCGATTCCTTGTGAAAATTTTCGTGGTAATCGGTTGAAATAAAAAGGAATTCCAAGTTACCATATTCATTACCAATCAAATTTGGTGATTGATCGATTTTTGATTTACCGTGGTATTGATTCATTTGATTGTAGTTTGCACTCTATTTAGAACATATCTTAATTGCAGAGATGAGTTTGAAATACTTCCGATAATTTGTATTTCAAATAAAATGTGGGAAGATATTTTTGTCAAATGCTTATGTCAAAAAATTGTTACAACTGAACGGCACAAAGTCAAAATTGTTAAAGATGATTTTTACCATAATAGTGTCCATCCTTTCGCCAGCCAAGTCAGCAAAAATGCTCTACTAGTAGGCTGTTATCGTGAACCAGCACAAAGTTTTGGTTGTTGTAAAAACGTCTTTTACTAAGTTAAATCACAGGTTGGCTGCCTGGCTATTCAAAATTACCATGAATTCAATCGGAAGGTAGCTTGCCTACCGGTACGGTACTACCTGCGTTCTTGGCCGCAGACTAAGTAGCCTACTGATTCACTTTGATATGTTTTTGTTGCTGGATTGCATTATACGTGCTTGTGTTTGATACGAATTTCACTGGGCAGAAACGGAGATAGAGAAAACATTTTTTCTGCATTCAAGCAGGCTTGCAGAAAAAAAAACATTCGAAAATCATTGCCCATTGGATGTCCTTCAACCTTTTCTTGAAGTGATTAGTTAATCTTGAAAACGAAAATAGGCCTGTATTTACATACCGAACCCCTAATTAAGCTGTTTGCAAAAACTCATTTATGGAAATAAAACTGAAATGTTAACAGGTGGGTTAAGTCTGTGGCCAGTGGCGTAGCGAGAAATTTTAGAAAGGGGGGGGGGGGGGTGAGGAGCGAAGTATTGTATCAGTAGAATATTTTCCAATCACGAAAAGGTGATCAAAGCATAGGTGGCGGAACCGGGGGGCACTGGCCCCCCACTAGTAGGGGGGGTCTAATTTACGCGTTTATTTTTATAATATTGCCTCTGCATGAATGTATTTGAAACTTAATAGGCCTACCATCGTAATTGAAACCCAGGAAAGAGCGTATATCCAGAGATGTCTTTAAAATTTTTTATGAACAGAAACTAGAAGCAAGAACTGAGGGTCTGAAGCCCACATAAATCGGACATGTCACATGTGGACAGGCTAAACATGGATTGTAGGCATGGGGCCGGATTTACGTATAAGTAGGGTTACCATTTTGTGCATATTTCTAAGATTTGTGCCTATTTTCAAGGGCAATGTCTTCCAAAACGTAAATGTGCGTATTTCTAAGCAGGGCATGTAATGGAATGGAATGGAAGAGGAATTTTGGTATGGAATATGGAAGACTTCAGGTATGGAAAGGAATGGAAGATTTTAAGAATGGAATGGAATGCCATCTTCCATACTTTCCATACCTGGATTAGTTTAACAGAATAATAAATTTTGATCTATAAGTAAAAAAAGGAAAAAAAAACAATTAAGCAACAACAATAGCGTTACTTGCAGAGTTGCAGTGGCACTGCGTCACAGTATTGCTAAATGGTGGAAGGTGACGCAGCCTGGAAACTACGCGGTAAGCCGGTAAGTGCCGTGTGCACAAACGGTGACAGAGTTCGCACTACATTCTATTGCTTCGCGGAAAACTTCAAAGTGTTCACAATCACAACTTCAAATTTATTCAAAATTATTAAAAACAAGATGTCACTCAATTGGACGAATGCTTTCACCTGGCGTTGTGCTGGCGCAAGTCTGCGACTTTTACCAAAAAAGCTTTTCTCTTTTGATGTTATTAGTGTTACAGACTGAAGCTCGCCTGTGACTATAGCTAGTTAATATTTAGCCCAAGAGGAGCGCCTGGGCTTTCACCACTTCGTAACTGTGTATCCAACTGTCTTCCAATACCAAACAATTTTCGAATTCTCTTTCTTCTATATTGATTAGTTGTAAAACAGTTTGTAGATATTCTTGAATCAGCACAAAGCGGCAAAAATTAACTTTGCTTTACCGGGTTAAAACTTCAATAAAATCTTTCAGTTAAAAGCACGTCCTTCCACCATAAAACCAAACGTAAAACTGATTTTGAAATTCGCAAAATAGATGTGGCAAACAAACAACAATCACGTGAACAATGACGTAATATGGAGTAAACCAATTGCAATAAAGTTTGAGAGAGGCGTGAAATTGTGTAGAATCAATCAAGTGTGACGGGCAATCGTTGAAGGGTGAATAAACGTTGAGAGCAAGAAAAAAAATTTACAGTGAGCAGCAAATATTAAACACCGGGTTTGAAACCTTAAGTCGGAAATAAAAAAAAAGGTTCGGTGCTGAACATACGGCCCCGTGAAACTAAGTCCAGAGGTGAAGTTTCAATATAAGAAAAATATATGAAGCACCGAAAGCACACTAAATCATAATGAGTAATATTTGAGCAAGTGCATTAAGTGATTATGAATAAAATAGCATAAGGTGAGAAAGACGGTAGGTAAGCTTTATATTAGAACATCGGTAAAATTTGAATTATGGGCATAAATTATGAATTTCGATAAACGACGCAAAGGAAAGGTAAAAATTCAATAAACATGTCAACAGCGAAACAATTTTCATCAAAAATAGCACAGACGTCTAGGCCTACGTCAAAACAAAGAACGCCAATTAACATAGCACAAAGGTCTAAGCCTACAGCATAACAAAAAACGCAAGATTGATCAAGCAACAGGGTCAGGTCATACCGGAGCGATCTTAGAAAGATCCCGGAGTACATACTCTAATTCGGCAGAGCCACCAGGGGTTTTCTTAGACAAAACTGCCACCGTAGCGCGGCGCACTATCTCTCTACCCTTGCGGAGCTGAGGGTGCAAACGATGAATGCGACCCAGGCGGTAAGCTCCTTTATGAAAAACATCTTCACTATCCCCTAAAAGGACAAGCTGACCCGGGGTAAGGTTTTTCTGTATAGTCCTCCACTTATTGCGACCCTGAAGAGTAGGGAGATATCCCGTCATCCAGGTGAGCCAGAACCGATGTCCCAGGTTAGCATTATACAAAAAGTCCCTGCGGAGATCACCCTTATCATGGTAAGTTCCCACCGGGGTATTGGGTGCCAACTGCTGCCCCAGAAACGACGACGGTGTCAGGGGTAAAAGATCATTCGGATGATCACTAAGAGCAGTCAAAGGCCGGTCATTAACGATACGCACCGCATCCGAAGTGAAGGTCTGGAGTTCAATTAACGTTGGCATACGCCGTGTATCTGAGAGAACCTTATTTAAAGCGGTCTTAAACAACTTTACCATCGATTCCCATGAGCCACCCTGCGAAGCCGCGTAGGGCGGGATTCGAACCCAGTTAATATCTGATTTACGTAATGCGTTCACAAATTCTGTCGAGCCAAGCAAATCCGGTAATTTTACAGAAGCAGCGCAAAAAGTAGAACCATTATCGGAATAAAACGTGTCTACTGCCCCACGCAGATTAGTAAACCGAGAAAATGCAAGTAAAAAACTATTAAGATCTAAACTAGTCACAACCTCAACATGAATACATCTTGTGCACAAGCAGGTAAACAGAAGACCCCATGCCTTGCAAACGCTCCGACCTTGTTTAAAGGAGTAAGGTCCAAGATAGTCAACACCACAAAATTTAAATGGCTTGTTGCACAGAGTGAGTCGGCACTCCGGGAGATCTGCCATGAGCTGCCTAATAGGTTTAGCTTTGCGCAAAGCACACTTGCTACAATCTGCAATAAAATGCTTCACGCTGGAAATGCCATGTATAATCCAGTAGCGTTGACGAGCTTTCATGAGCGTGTATGAAGGGCCAGCGTGGCCGGCGGAGCAATGTTCAAAAAGCACAATAAGCCGTGTCAACGGGTGTCTTGCAGGTAAAATTATAGGATGTTTGGTGTCGATTGGTAGCTCGGCATTTTCCAGTCTGCCATCAACGCGCAACAACGAGTCTGGTCCCACGCAAGGCCTTAAATTCCGCAGAGTTTTTAATTCGTTTACACGGCGGGTGTTGTCTGGTGTAGCAACCCCTTGACTCAAACGCTTCAGCACAGCTTCGAAATCATCGGGTGAACCCTGACTGAGGGGTCGTATAACATCCCCAAAACGCCGTGCTTGAACATATTTGACTACTTTCATCAGCGCATGATCCAAAAAGGCAGCATTAAGTTCAGGTTTGTTAAAGGAAACTTTCCTAGACCGAGCAACCAAAAACTCCACAAAAACAATAAGGTAACTAAAACGCTTCTTCAAGGTATAGAGATCTGGCGAGGTTTCAATAAGCCTGTCCAGGGTATCGATATCATTACCATCAGAAACATTCACATGACTAACCGCAACGGCTTTAACAACAGGAGCCAACTCCGAAGGTTGAACAGCAACCTTTATGTTGGGTTCAACAAGCTCTTTGGCCATCTCGTCACTCACGGAAGGCATGACAACTTCATTATCGAGTTCGTACTGTCGCACAGTTTCTTTGAGAGCAACAATTTCTTTTTTTTAGCTCGCTGCATTCACAAACCGAGTTCCCCGGATTCGTAGTTTGAACTCTCAACGAGGACAGTGAATTCTGGTGAGCGGTAGCCAAAATGCGTCCCCCACTGGCAACGGGTCCAAGTCGTGTCAGGATATAGTTTGGTTCCTCAGGGTCAGTGCCTTCACACTCGTCTAAAACGGTGAGCAAGGTTTTATCCGACTGACCAATTAAGATATCTATTCGTCTGCGCCCGGGTACCACATGGAATTCTACACCACTAAAGTGTTCGAGTGCAGCGGTGTCCACAGCATGAGGCAAGGTATGGTCATCGTTGGGAAACTCAGGTACCACCAAAGCATCCTTGATGGTGAATTCTTCCCCGGAGTATAAAGATTCAAGGACGAAATTAGTGCGCCCACCACTGCCAACAGTACAATCTGCTAAGGTTCGAATCTTGACAGTCGAGTCAGGTACTGCCTTCAACCCAAGCTCATCTTTCAAGTTCTCTGAAATTAAAGTAGCTTGGCTGCCAGTATCGTGTTGAGCATAAGCCAACGCTAACTTGCCGGTTTTAGGGTTAACCACTTTAACTGCGCTTGTGCGAAGCAAAACCACACGGTTATTTTCGTGTCTAATTTTGCGCACAGTCACGTCTTTTCGGTCATTACCATTGGATTTTACCCTATTTCGGGGAGCTGGAGTGGGTGCTACAGGTTCATTCCCCGCAGCGGCCCCGGAGCTTCCACCGAACGTGTAGTATTCATGCAGCGCAGCAGCATGTTTATTGCGACATTGCGGGCCACACAATCGACACTTAGATGGAAAAGAACACTGGCGAACGAAGTGGTCAAGAGAAAGGCAGTTTAAGCATCTCTTAGCTTCAACCACGGTCTTACGTTTCATTTCAGGTGCAAGACCTTTAAACTTCTCGCAATCCGCCAGATAGTGTTTACACGTAGACCGAGAACAAACGAAGCACACAGGAGGCGACTTATTGTTGACACGCCTAGCTTCTCGTGGCTGACCTGTAGCAAAACGCAATTCTTGATTTTGTTCATCGGTAGCTGAAGTATGCTCTACTTCCACTGGCCGAGAATCGAACCCATTATCGACAGCAACCTGACGAACACGAAAGGTTTTGGCACCAGACGGTTCACGAGCCACTTCCCGCTCGTCAGATTTAAAAAACGCTTGTGCGTAGTCTGACGTCATGACACCAATTTCGTGCACAACAAAATTGCGAAGCGAATCAAAACTAGGTTGATTCAGGTCAATGCTCATTTTATCAAGGTAGTCGAGATAGCGTCTTTTCAACGCATTAGGCAATCTATTGGCAGTGTCTAGCATAAGTTGCCCTGAAAGTTTCTCGACTTGATTGTGCGCATGCGCAAAAACTTCCAAAGTGTTTAAGTCCTCATTGAAAAGCTTAAGCGATGCAGAATTAAACAAGACTTTAGGGCCCTTACGAACGGCAACCACTTGAGGTTCAGATGTCACGCCACCAGAGACGCCATAACGTTGACGCAAGCGATCGATGGCCTTCTCGATGCGCTGCATTGTTGTCATACTCCTCAATGGGGCGCAAAACAAGTTGACCATTTCACGCGGTTGCCCAACACATGACGCTCTTAGCACTTCGAGCTTACGTTCATCATATGGACTTTCGTCCATAAGACGACGAATTTGGTTTTCGTAAAACACAAAAGCCATATTGCTGCCGTCGTAGCGAATTTGAGAAGCAAGGTTTATATACTCGTTTCTGCCTTGCCTGTCTAAGTAAGATCGCAATATAAGGTCATTGTTACCCACTGTAGGAACAGTAACCTGACGAAGAGGCAAATGCGTTTTAACCTCATCTTTGACAGGCTGAAAACAACCTGTAGGAAGCCCCACTTCCGGAACGCCACCAAAACCTCGAGAAGCATAAGCATGAGGTTCGAGTCCAGGTTTTAGATTCCTTTTAGGTAGGGGTTCAGTTAAGGTACCGGTATAATAATTGGTAGTAGCAGGTTTACTAATTTGATCAGAAGCAACAAATGGCTTCATATCAGCCGTGCTCTCTTCACGTTGCAAACCAAAACCAGGTGGAACAGTGGGGACAGCCTTCAAAGCGCAAGAAGGATCCACTTTCTCAGCGCGAGTCGTATCTGGTGTTTCATACTCTGCTGAGCGGTTCGATCTCGCCTCTCTGGCTCGATTGCTTGAGGCTTCGAAGCCCGAACGAACACGAGAGCGTAGTCCTGAGAGCCCAGAGACTGACAAGCCCTCCCCCGAACAAGCAAGTAGCCGCTCTTCGGCATCAAGTTTTATTGCCTCCATACGCAGTTTAGCTAAAGCTTCTACTTCTTGTGCCTCGGCTTCAGCAGCAGAAGCCGCAGCTGCTGCGGCTTGCAAAGCCTTACCTCGAGCACGAGCACGAGCTCTAGTCAATTCCTCCATATTCTTAAGCTCAGCCTTTTTTTGATCAAGTTCAATACGTCGCAACAAAGAGGATTTATTCGAACTAATACTTGTTCCTTTCGTAACTTTACTCTCGCGGGCTGATACTTGAGACACGCTGTCGGAGGGTTTAACATCATTATCGGTGTCAAAGTCAATTTCAGTAGTACCGGTAAGTCCACTATCGTGAGGTTTATAAAGACGCGACCTGCAAGCTTCGTAAGACCTCAAACATTGCTGAAACTGCTCAGCCATATTTTCAGAAAGCCGCCCTAAAGTCTCGCTATCTTTGACGTTATTCAAACCCTCGACAAACTTATCATACGCACAACGAGTTACCTCCAAAAAAAGCGAAGCGCGATCAAATTCGTCTACCAATTTACACGAAGCCAACTCGTGTCGCAATCGTTTCATATCTAAAAGTAATTTCCGGCGAGAAGTAAGCAATTTGCGCTCAAGATTGCCTAACGTCGAGGGAGCAACACAAGTCGGCACCCTCCCGGGGGAAACAAAACCAGGACCATCCCAGGATGACTTACTAACGCCCTCCTGCCCTACGCGCTCAATGCCAGGGCTCCGATTAAATTGATTCCCAGAAAAATGAGGTGCATTCTCATCAGTAACAATTACAATATTACCCTGACCATCAATTCGGTCGATTTCCGACACAGTATCTCCGGTAACCCGGTCGAGAGGGTGAGGAGTATCAGTAAATTTACAATTTTCAGCCATATAAACGGTAGAAACGGGATAAAAAATTAAGTAGCATAAACGATAAAAAATGAAGTAGTACAAAGTTAGTAAACACGTCCGTGCATAAATAAAACGTTGCTGCTCAAGGTTCGTTACACACAAAAAATAGTAAAGTAATGACGGTACCTTCACCGTAGATAGCAGTCGCAGTAAAGTCCAAAGTATCAAGTTCTCAGCACTGGTTCGAGTTGAGGGACAGGAGCCTAAGGTTGACGAACCACGAGACGGAGAGCCGGAGAAGCGGACCCGCAAGTTGCAAAACGTTGTCGAATGGAGACTCCGAGAAACGACGTCAGTTGACGGAAGTTAGTAGCAGTAGATGAAGCGTCCAAACAAAACGTTGCCAAAGGGATGAAGTTCCAGGTAACGGATAACTTCGAGAGTGTCAACCAAGACTAATGTCGAACAATGACGAGGAACCAGTTGAGAAACCACGGCAGGACAAAACGAAACCAAAACGGGAATGGTGTAGCTTTCCAAGAGCAGTAGAAGACAGTATTTCTGCAGGTTTGAGAAACTCTGCACGTCGTATAGATGTAAAAATGAAAGGACGGATTTTTCCTCAGCAGGTAAAAAGTTAATTTTCTTTATGTTACAGACTGAAGCTCGCCTGTGACTATAGCTAGTTAATATTTAGCCCAAGAGGAGCGCCTGGGCTTTCACCACTTCGTAACTGTGTATCCAACTGTCTTCCAATACCAAACAATTTTCGAATTCTCTTTCTTCTATATTGATTAGTTGTAAAACAGTTTGTAGATATTCTTGAATCAGCACAAAGCGGCAAAAATTAACTTTGCTTTACCGGGTTAAAACTTCAATAAAATCTTTCAGTTAAAAGCACGTCCTTCCACCATAAAACCAAACGTAAAACTGATTTTGAAATTCGCAAAATAGATGTGGCAAACAAACAACAATCACGTGAACAATGACGTAATATGGAGTAAACCAATTGCAATAAAGTTTGAGAGAGGCGTGAAATTGTGTAGAATCAATCAAGTGTGACGGGCAATCGTTGAAGGGTGAATAAACGTTGAGAGCAAGAAAAAAAATTTACAGTGAGCAGCAAATATTAAACACCGGGTTTGAAACCTTAAGTCGGAAATAAAAAAAAAGGTTCGGTGCTGAACAATTAGAGCAACGCAAGTACAAAAACAAGCTGTCAATCAAACAACTTGTAAAATCTGGCGGGGTCCTGCAGCGGCTGCAGCTGCAGCTTCTCGCAAAACAATTTTCGCAAAAGCAAACTTTGTTTCATTTCGACGCAGTGGCGCGGGAACGTTTTTTGGACAGGGGGGGCTCAAAATAGTAAGATCGTGTCAACGTCTGGGGGGCGAAGCCCCCCAGACCCCCCTTTTTTCGAACGCACGTTTTTATGAGCAGGACACTCAGCAGACCTATTTTGATAGACATCAATTGCATGCCCGCTCAAGTGACCGGAACTTTTTCAGGATAATTTTTTATCGTGGAAAACAAGATTGCTTACTACCATTAGGCTTTTCTAACCATGCTCGAATCACTACTCATGTATTTGTAAAATGCAAATACCTCAATGACAAAACCAAAAAGTAGGCAAACAAAATTTGTCCGATCTAACTTTTGCTTTGCTGATCAGAGTTACATGCAACAAACAATGCCCCATTGAGGTTTAAAAATAACAAAAAACACACAATCAAAATAAAGCACTGAACCATTTTTTAACATAATGAGATGTGTAGATATAGGTATTTAGGTAGGCGTACTAGCTCAATTTTAGTAACAATCATCGGCAGTGCTCGAGTTGTGAAAACACTTATGGGGGGTGGTAGGCTACAACTTTTCACGCAGACCTAAAAAGAAATGGTCATTATAGTTGTAAGAATTGGTTTACGCTAAAATGTTTTATGGGGGGATGGTGTTGTTTTCAGGGGGGATGGCGTCCCCCTCAAATCGAGTAGCCTACTGATCATCGGTGCCAGTTTAATAGTGATTTAGCCGCTTCATTGGGTTGGTAGAAAAAATTCAAAACCATTAAAAAACTCAACCAGAAGAGAACTTGCACCAGCTCATATAAGCTTGATTAGGGGTGCCCAACCAGTCGATCGCGATGTACCGGTCGATCTTTGGATGCTTGGCTGTCGATCCCGGGTTAATTTGGCATGTGCACAAATCAGGTTGGCCACCAACATTTCCAGTTCATGTAACGCGTCCGGGCCATGAAGACCTTTTTTTTAGCTCTTCACAAAAATTTTGGTGGAATTCGGAACATCTGAAGGATTGAGAACCGTTTTTTTGCACTTCACCGTATTTTCGTTTACGATTTACGTAATTCCCATGATCAGTAGCGACTTTCATTCGAGCATTCAGAGTAGTTTGGCGTAAAGTGTTTGGCAGCTACAAGAATTGGCAGCCATTATACTTTTACTGGTCCATCGTCCATGACTGCTGCAAAGGTTTGCAAACGCTGATATAAAACACGGTTAAAAATAAAATTCAAAAATTGAAAATTTTACCAAATTTTACGTTGACCTAGTGAATAATAACTAACTGATTTTTAAAAGAATAGTGATTCTTCGTTGGTTAAAAGCACTTTAAAAAATATTTGCTTCATTACGTATGTACGTTGCGAGCATTAATACCGTCGCACTCAGTGCATAATTTTTTCAATTGTCAGGGGGGGCTCAAATGGTTCAGGGGGGGCTAAAAAAAGTTCAGGGGGGGCTTGAGCCCCCCCTGGCACCCTACTTCCCGCGCCTATGTTTCGACGATAATTTTCAGTTTACACCTTAGATATTGCATTGATTTTAATTGTTTATTTTGAAGTTTGAGATGCAATATGCGAACTCACCCAGCGCGAAGCGAACAGGTAGTGGTAAACAAAATGTCGGCAGAGATAATAATCACAGTTTTTTGATTTTTTCAATGATACAGATTTTCAGTACTTGGGTCTTACTAAAAGCAAAATTAATTAAATCCAATTCAAATTAATTAAATTAAATTAATTAAATAAATAAATTCACTTGCATGTGGACTGAGCTTGAGGTACAGCATGGCAGTACGAAGTTTTTTATCATGAGAACATTGAGAAGTTATTCTGGCCAGGCTCAGGGTGATTGTTTCAAGTACCAGTAAAGACTGTAGATTCAGAATGATAAACTTCAACATATGCTTTCCTTGAAAATCATAACTTTCTTATAAAACGTTTAAGAGTAATAATTATAGGGCCAGTGAAGATTGGAATAGCTTAAAGTACGACCAGTGTAGCAAATAATTGTGGCCTAATCTCGATTTTTAGTAAACATTCTATTGCAGTTGCAAGTTTGCTTCAGTTTTAAAATGTGGAAGTCATCATTAGTTTAAAATGTGGAAGTCGAAATGAGTGCATGAACGAATGCCCCCTGAATACGCAATTCTGACTATAAAACCTTCTCATACCGCAATAGGCTAATTGCTTTTGCGCCGCAACCAAGCAATGATTCATTACCAAACAGGCAATCTGTAATTAAATATCATAAATTATGATCAGAAAAACTACATCGCAAGCAAAGTCAGCCCATATAAGCCTACTTCCGAAACTCTAAGAATAGCATTAATGTTTTGTTTGTATGGAATGGAATATGGAAGAAATTTTTTGTATGGAATGGAATATGGAAGAAATATTTAGGTATGGAATGGAAGATGGAATGGAAAAAAATTGTCGGTATGGAATATGGAAAAATCGTCTTCCATTCCATTACATGCCCTGTTTCTAAGAAACGTGCTTATTTTTGAATCTCGTGCTTAATATGTCTAAGTTCAAATGCTTTTTTCTTTAATCGAACTTGAAATGAAAGGAAAATATGTTTATTTTTCGTTTATTAGTTAATTTTAGCATTTTGAAATTTGTTTTAATTTAGTTATCCAGTGGTTCCCAACTTGTGGGCCATGGGCCAAAAAGGGACTGTTTTCAGAGGGCTACAGAACTAGACTAGAAAACAACAAAGCAATTCTTATTCGTGTCATGATGTTCATTCACTATAAAAGTTGTTGAACCACCGGAAAAATAGGAATCTGCGGACGTGAAGATCTTCTTTGTTTTTGGTCTTCACCGATTTCTAGCGAAAAAAATAGGAATCTACGGACGTTTGGTAACCTGCTAGTTACTACTTCGTCCTCGCAACAGCAGCGTGCTTATTTTTTCGTGTGGACCGGTGGTAACCCTGCATATAGGCTAAGAGCAGGCTGAAACCTATGGCCTTGGAGAAAATGGGGGGCCTCATCACAAACAATGAAAAACTTGTTTTTCTCTTCACCGATACTTTCAGTGGAAAACAAAACAGCTGAGGACGTGTATATCTTTTATTTTTCATTACACCGATATTTTCTGTGTGAAAACAGAACATCTGAGGACGTGAAAACCGTTTTTTGCTCTTCCAATCAGTGTGGTCAAGTAGCCTAGGGTCTCTCATTGTCTAAATCCGGCCCTCAAGAGCGTAATTAGGGGTGGGACTATTGTGCCATGCCCCCATCCTTTTTTTACTCTGCCTTTTAGTAACTAGAACAATAGGCCTACTATTACTAATGGTGCCAAGTGACTGAAATATGCCAGATTCTTTTGATGGTTTCTAGTAGCTTATGGTCAGGGGGATAGGATGAGTGATATGCATCCTCCCACCAGCCATTTTCGAAAATGTTTTTGATACTACTTTTCTATCATTTTGATGTTTTTGATCATACAATTTTTCTAACAGCTCAGATGGCTGAGTGGTAAGAGCATCCGCCTAGGGAGCTGTAGACTTGGGCTTGATTCGGAGTCGGTTCAAACCAATGACTTTAAACTTGGTAATCACAGCTTCCCTGTTTGATGCTCAGCATTAAAGGGACGGTGTGGAGAACAAGCCGGCTAGTTGACTTGTTGCGCCGTTGGGAAAAGTACTTAGCGGGATTCCCCCATCTTGGTGTGGTAGACAGATGGCTGGCAACTCTTAAGCGAGCTCGTTATAGCGCATTGATCGCTTTCTCGTGATAGGAGAATAAATAAAAAATGATTCGAACCTCTTCGACCCTAGAAGCCTTACGCCTTAAAGCGCACAATTAAAAATGTATCATATTTGGCGAAGCACTCAGAATTGGGGTAAAAAAAATTTAAACACAATATTTGCCCGAAAATTATGTAAAAAGCACTACAATAGCCATTTCAGCATGTAAATTTTGAAAAATTTTTCGGCGAAGCATGCCCCCGGACCAGTGCCAAAACTAGCGCCCCCGAACCCCCACACCGGGTGGGGGGGCGCACAAAAAGGAGCTCCGTAAATAGTCAGTACGTAGTACTATTTACTCAACGTATGATAAGGTGCCTTAAATAGGTCTATTTCAAGATTCAATATATTTTTTTTCTTAAATCGCGCGATGTGGTGCCCCCATAGGCCTACCATATTTATGCTTTTGGCCGTGGGGGGTCCTGCAAATTTTTCGAAAAATAGCAATCGCAAAACTAGCAAACAAACGTTTAGTAGCATACCAAGGGTCCCTCTTCCTCAAGTGAAAGGTGCAAAAATAAGCCTTAAAAACGTTTTTTCTTCGCATAGGTAGCGAAATGTTAGAGTAGGGTTTTCTTGCAGCATTATTTTAGTGGGTTTAAATGGGACCTAATAAAACAAACGATTACACTTTTTTAAAACTGAGGAATTTTAAAGGCTCAAAACGCCACCTCCAAAGTTCAAATCCTTGAATTTATTAAAAATAGATGACATCCATAAACTCGAAGTTTGCAAACATATGTATCAAGTAAATTCAAAACAATATGCAGGGGTAAATCCATCTGCATACATTCCATTAAAATCAATGCATTCCTACAACACAAGAAAACGAGTAAATGAAAATTACTTTTCAAAGAGAACTAAATCTAAATTTGGCAGAACAAATATTGAAATACTGGACAAGTGTCCCAAGTAATCTGAAAAATTACTCCTTACGAACATTTGCAAAACTTTACAAAGAACACATAATCACGCAGTACTAAATTCAAATTCCTGTTCTGCGAAAGGCAAAAAATTTTAAATTTCCAATTTATTGCAGCTTCCTCAACAGGTGATTCCCATATATACTGAGTATGTGTGTTATTTATTTATTTATTTTAGTTTCTTTTGTGTGTATCTAGTCAAACAATTTGTTTTGAGTTAAACCAAATTTCAAAGATGTTGCGAAGGTGGTGGTTGACTTAGATGACCTTATGGTCTTTTCACTAACACCTTGTCAAGTCAATGACTTCAATAATTTGTTTATGCATAAAATGTGATGGTGCTTGACAAATAAACTTGTTGTTGTTGTTAAAGTAAGGTAAATTTTTGCAAAATTTTCTGGGGGGCATGCCCCCAGCAGACCCCCCTAGCTTGGCATTGCCCCTTCGGGACTTGCTCTTTTGTATCACCATCCAAGAGACATTTTTTAGGGGGCCCCGAAAGATAATTTCGGAGAGGGGCCCGCATTGCCTAGCTTTGGCCCTGCCCCGGACCCCCCTAGAACTTTTCTTGTTTCACAATGAGCTATGAGGTGCCGTTTGTAAAATACGTTTTGCATGCACTCTACGGACAATTTTACGCTTTTTCCATTATGAGCCAAAATGGTAACGACAGAAGTTGGACTGCATTCTGCGGACTGTAAAATAACATTGCAACAAGAAAGGATTTACTTGAACGCTTTTCAATGCAGTGCCATTAGTAAAATTAACATTACATACAGACTAAAGACAAATTAACACTTTTCTCTGTTTCAAGACAAAATGGCAACGCAAAAAGTTGCACATTTTGCAGACTGTAAACTAAATACGCTTTCATCCAGTCTAAGACAAAACCCGTTTCGGCGGTCTGTAAAATAGTGCCGATCGCAAAATCCATTCGGAAGCGATCGGAAAACTTACGTCATTCACTGAACGTCGTATCTAGGTGGCCTTGACGTCATTTACTGAATGACGTAAGTTTTCCGATCGCTTCCGAATAGATTTTGCGATCGGCACTATTTTACAGATGGCGCTATTTTACAGACCGCCGAAACGGGTTTTGTCTTAGACTGGATGAAAGCGTATTTAGTTCACAGTCCGCAAAATGTGCAACTTTTTACGTTGCCATTTTGTCTTGAAACAGAGAAAAGTGTTAATTTGTCTTTAGTCTGTATGTAATGTTAATTTTACAAATGGCACTGCATTGAAAAGCGTTCAAGTAAATCCTTTCTTGTAGCAATGTTATTTTACAGTCCGCAGAATGCAGTCCAACTTTTATCATTACCATTTTGGCTCATAATGGGAAAAGCGTTAAATTGTCCGTAGAGTGCATGCAAAACGTATTTTACAAACGGCAGCTCATAATCAGCTTCAAATTAGTTCTGCCGAAAAAAATACGCTGGAAAAAATGTGGAAATTATGGTGTAGCGGTCCAGGTGGGTTTTGTAGGCTACACATGTAAAGCAAGGCTAACTCACCAGTTTCCGCGGTCTTCAAAGTAATTTTCGCCGATTGATTAAGTATTCTTCTGTGGCACTGTTTCCCAATCTTTTCAACCAGTCAATTATCCAAATTGTAAATCAATATCTTAAATCAGCAACACTTGTTCTTTTTTTTTACTGCAATGCAAAGTCAAAGAGGGGGGGTTTGCGCAATGTCCCCCCCCCGTAAATACGCCCTGTCTGTGGAAAATTGCCCAAAGTTTACATGTGGTCATCGGTCACAGATTATTGTTTACATTTTTTCGAAACACATCCTCAGTCAGGATATGTTTATTATCCACCGTATCTATCAAAATGGCACAATTGGAATTAGACACACTATTCTTGTTGGTCCTAGAAAGCTCTACAGAAGTGCCAAAGAATACACATCAAAGAAAATAGTCACATCTGTTTTCATCATAGTCGGGTTTTCATCCCCAACATTACAGGTTATTGTGTGATAATTTCAAGAAAATCTTGGCAACACCAAAATCGAAATCGCCATAACGACGCACGCGTAAGCAGCTCGAACATAAGAATAACCAAAGCAATCAGACTTGACTAGTCTAGCCTAATAGGGTCATAACAATGCCTAACTTTGAAGGTAATGCTACGGAAACATATTGTTTGTAATATCAGAAAATAACTAAACCTCTTCAGGTTCTATCCATCAATCAGGTTCAATTATTGTAGAACACCTAGGCTGTTATGAATCTAGACTAGTGAAAGTATTTTCAATTTTGGGTTCTGCTCTTGCAGTTTAGTCTTAGACTACCAGTATTAGTTAGTCGATGTTTTAGCAAGTATACTTTTGACCTGGTACAATGACAATACCAGGGTGTGAATTATCACACAGGCTTTGAGGAAAATTTTCGAAAACCTTTGATGAGAAAAGGGGATGCTTCTCTCTCTCTGTCTTCTGAGATCAATCCAGCAGATTTTGGCAGGTTGACTAATGCAAGGTGAAATACTGTTCATCAGCTTACCTTAGACCAGGGGTTCTTCGCCGAGGGTAAATTTACCCCCTGAGAATAAATTTTACCCACTGGGGGGTAAATTTTCTGAATTGAAGACTAAAGAAAACTTAGTTTTCAGATTTGAGAAAGCAGTGGTGGTGCATTGCGGGTGAATCATACTATTTTCTTTTGGCAAGGGGTAAACAAGACAAAAAAGGTTAAGAACCCTTGCCTTAGGCCTTGCCTGGTTGTTTTATTTATTTATTTCGCATATTTGTCCTCCTATCACAAGAAAGTGATCTAAGCGCTATAACGAGCTCGCTTAGGAGTTGCTGACCTTCTGTCTACCACATCAAGATGGGGGAATCCCGCCAAGTGCCATTCCCAACGGCACAAGTAAACTTGCCGGCTTGCTCTCCACACTGTCCCTTTAAAACTGAGCATCAAGCAGAGAAGCTGTGAATACCAGTTTTAAAGTCATTGGTTTGAACCGACTCCGAATCAAGCCCAAGTCTACAGCTCCCGAGGCGGACATTCTTACCACGCGGCCATCTGAGTTGTTGGTTATGGAATTTTTTTCTACCAACCAATTCATGCTGTTTAAGTTGGGTGTTAGTCTAGCACCAAATTTACCCAAAAAACATAGACACGTGTTTACGTGAATTGGGGTAAATTTGATTTTCGACTGTGATGGGTAATTTTTATGCTCAACTATGATGTCACAATTGTATTTATCCTATCATGAAATATTGATCAAGATATAGAAAGAGATCAGATGGGCAGTGGCGTAGCCACGGGAGGGGAGGTTGGGTGGTTACAACCCTCCATTGAGCCTCAAGTGATGTCATACTTACGTCTCTTTCTGAAGCCTTAGATCAGGGCTGTCCAACACATGGCACGCCTGCCAAATGTGGCATGTGACAACATTGAAAGTGGCATGCAAGCTCTTGCCACATTTCATAAACATGTTACAATGCAATTTTAAGTATCGTTATGTAGTTTTTTGTTGCTGCAGTATCGTTCTAATAAAATTGGTCTTCAATTTTCACAGTTTTTGCTGGTCTATCCTGATTCCAGACGTATGAGGTTAAAACTGAGATATCCGCCGGTCCATATCAACTTTTCTGCCGGTCTGCCAAAGTAAATTCCAGTATTACACCTTAATCCGAAAATGGGCATTTTTATTACCAGTATAACTTTATGTGGCCCCCCGGCTCTTACCAAAATATAAACACGAGGACTTTCTTTGCTCTTCACTGATATTTTCAGTGGAAAATATGACATCTAAAGATGTGTAGACCCTTTTTTTGGCGTTTTGGTTAATGCGGCTCTAATATTGGCAGTTGCTTAAAATATGGAATACGATTCATCTAATAGTCCAGCCTGCCAAGGACTTTATTTTCTCACGTATGGCTGGCCGATTAGAAAAGTTGCCCACCCCTGTTTTAGCACTTTGTTTCAACATGACGTTTTTGGTTGGTCTTTAAGGTCCACCAGTCCACAAAATTTATTTAGAAGTTTTGCTGGTCCGCAACCTAAAAAGGTTGAGAACCACTGTGCTAGATCACAGATTGGTTTTGTGTCAGCTGCAAAATATGATCTACTGTAAAACAATTCTTAACTGATGGGTCACGAATACTCTGTCATAAATGAAATATTTTTGCGCGAAAAAATTTAAATTATAAGCTTAAAATGTATGATGAAGGTTAACTTGCTCGAAAGCTTCCACGCACTTTCTACATTGATTCTGCATTATCTTTAGTTATATTTTTAATTGCAAGAAGAAACATATCCAGTTCTTTTGAAAAATGCTTGTATCCAATCAGCTTAATTTGGAAGCACAAACCTGTGTGAACAGGGATTTTCTGTCATGAAACTTTATAAATCTAAATTATGAAGTCAGCTAACAGGCTGACACTTATTAGATGCAATAATGCGTATTTTTTGCGTATTGCCACTGCGTCATTGAAGCTCAATTTTGCTCGAAGGCTCAGAACAAATGCTTGCAAAAAAGGGCTTTCATTGATCGTGTTGATAAAATCTAAAATACCAGTTCTGTAACTGTTTTTTCGTATTTTTGTGAATGTTTAGTTCTTTGTCAGCAACATGGTTTTAAAAATAGAAAAAAATATTAAATTAATGATAATTTACCAAACGTTGGCGTGCGAGGAAATTATACAACAAAAATTGGCACGTTAGCAAGTTTGAGTTGGACACTCCTGCGTTAGATAATTTTACTACTCTTGTCTCTTTCTTAAGCAAGTACCCGTAACTGCAGGCCTGAGTTCGCTTAGCTATTTCAAAGCAAATACCGGTATATATCAGGAGGTACCGTTACGTAGATTAGGTACTGGGTAGAGACGCAGTGTGTTCCTCTAGGATTTTGACTGGGGCGAATTTTCCCAAATGGTAATGTTAATTGGACGTGTAGCCAGAGGCGGATCCTAAGAACTTGATTTAGGGGGTAATAAGCTGCGCAAAAAACAGGTACTAAATTTACCAAGAATATGAGCAAAAAACTGATTGGGCGGAACATTCATGGAGCTCCGAGTGGAACAATTGCAACACCCGACTTCACCACTTCATTTGCAACATCGACACCCCTCCTCCAGGTGTGCATCTTCTGAGACGTTCCTGGGTGCGGCTAATAGGGATGTGCCGGATAGCAAACTTGCCGGATACCGGATATCCGGCAGATCTAACTTACCGGATATCCGGTATCCGGCCGGATAGCCGGTGCGTCACTATCCGGCCGGATACCGGATAGTAGCACTAAGCCAAAATTAATATTTTGATTTTCTATCCACGGCTCCACGCTATCGTTTTGCTCGACTAGCGAGCCATGAAACTATTGCATGAGGTCATGTGACACACAG
Source organism: Trididemnum miniatum (assembly GCA_964006365.1). Classification (NCBI taxonomy): domain Eukaryota; kingdom Metazoa; phylum Chordata; class Ascidiacea; order Aplousobranchia; family Didemnidae; genus Trididemnum; species Trididemnum miniatum. The sequence continues at coordinate 21,756,337 of OZ023237.1, read as the reverse complement.
GAAACTTTCAAAAGCGTTGGGTGATTAAGAATGGACTTCATTACTCTAAGTTGGCCGAATCGGCAACGCGGTCGAGCGGCAGGAGCTCAGTTAGTATAATGACCATCTTACTGATCGCTTTTGATTCAACTACGATCCACGATACTACGTTTGTGTATCAACACGTTTTCAATGCTGGGCTTTATTTTCGAGTAAGAAGAATCATGTTAAAAAGAGTGGATTTCGTTGAAGAGTATGCCGAAAATCGGACGCCAAATCGGTCAGCCACCATAGGCGTCTAATCGGCGGGAGCAGAAACAGTGCTTCCTCAGGTGTAATACCGAAGGAGGCAACATATGTCCGGCCTCCGGGGTGTTTTCATTCTTACAGTAAAAGGTGACTGCATGCACATTGCAAGGTAGCTAAAACACTTCCAAAATGTAACAGTGCAAAATCTTAGCATCGTTTTCACGAAATTTTGCGCTCATGCTATATATCAGGGATGGCGAACCGATGACCCGCGGGTCACTAAGTGACCCACTTGCAGATTTCAGTGACCCACCCGTAGTTTCGAAAACTGCAGAAAAAGACGGTAACGAACATTTACGTAATGAAGAAAAGTTTATCTGCCTATGCTGTGGCATTGAAGACCTTTTATTTGCTGTTCACACCAAATAGCCTATTTGCGGAAAGCTGGGAATTTATGAGGTGAAGACCTTTTTTTGCTCTTCGCGTAGATTTCGGCGGCATTCGGAACATCGGAAGGCGCGAAGACCTTTTTTTATTTTATTTCTTGCTTTCCTAGTTCAAGCCCCTCATCAATATCATTACATCCGTGACCCACTTTTTTTCGGTCTATGACCTTATATTTGACCCACCACTTAAAAAGGTTCGCCATCCCTACTATATATAAAGCGAGAGGAAAACTATTTAGCGTGTGGCCTGCGTCAGCGGCGTGATTTTACGAGTAAAACAATCGAGTTGAGAATTACCACACATTGTGTTGATTTTTGCGATTTTGCGCTTGTGAGCAATTTGTGATACCCATCGAAAGCAATCTTCAAAAAAGTTCAAATCGTCATCATACTCGCGGTATTACGCCGAAGCATGTAACGAGTGGCGGAGCCCATCTCTGCGCCTATGCAACACAATTTCGAACTCCGAAAACAAAAAACAACGTCGCAACAGTGGCGAGCCTCCCATACCGATAGCGATGTTTTTGACTAATACGCTAAGCGGTCGGTAAAAGGCAAGTTTGAATTTGAATTTTCACTTGCTTTGAGCTATCATCAGAGCTACTAAAAAACGCAAGGTTTAGAGTATATAAATATCATAAAATTACTGCAAAAAATCGATCCTGCGGTAAATCTGCAATGATGGGTGAATTACGTCAAACTTTTAACACAAACAGTTAATTGATGAACTAAGGACGTTGAATTAAAGACTTCAACTTACTTAACGTTACAAAACCGCACAACACTTAAAAGCAGAAGCACATCCATTACAATGCTACTGGTACCTTGAAACGTCATTTTTTGAATGTAGAAAACAAAGTTTCTATAAAAATTCTCTCCCCCTGCCGTTTGCCTTCGAGAAAAAATTGGCACGTATGTCGGCTGCGCATTGCGTTTGCTTTTTTTTTTCATTACGAACAAAAAACGAACGTGCAAGTTATAGGACAGAAGACAGGCTTTTAAGTGTAAATTATTTGCATGGCTTTCACGGGAGACAACGATGGTGGTCATCGAAAGTATACCGTCTCGGTTTGAAGCCAATTGATTACTGCCTTACTGCTACACCAATGAAATGGCTTTCCTGATGACAAAACTCGCAGCGCCGAAAAAAAACTTGTAAACTAAATTTAAATCCACTGGATATAAAAAATTACCAACGCAGTCTTAGGTTTGGACTCGGTTCTACTTTTTGTAGAGAGTCCAAACAAAATCAAAGTTTTCAAACTTGCACCAAATTTTTTCACATAGATCGAAAAGGTAAATATTATTTTTACCGAGTCTACTCTACGCAATTTTTCTGAGCTTTGAAAATATCCGGTATCCGGCCGGATAGCGAAGTACTATCCGGCCGGATACCTCAAAAAGCGCCTGATACTGCCGGATATATATCCGGTATCCGGCACATCCCTAGCGGCTAAACCATCTTCGCACCGGTGTTGGACGATTCCACTTATCCCTGCACAACTGGGGAATGGTTCCATCTGCAGCATGCAACTGTGGCGCCGAGAATCAAACGCCAGAGCACATATTAGCTCACTGTCCCCTGTTTTTCCACCTCATGGGATAACTGGATTGGTCCGACTGGATGATGACTCAATTACCTGGCTGCATAAATCTTGCCCGGACGTCTAAACGTCTTTTTTTTTTTTTTTTTTTTTTTTTTTTTTTCTGTCGGTCTGTCGCTGAGGTTAGACGTGTTATTTTTGCTCTCAATTTAAACTGATTTAATTAGTTAAACAGTGGAAAAAAACGGCTAAATTATAGTCTAAAAAGATATTGAAAAGAAAATTCTTAAGCTAGTCTTGCGAAATCAGTAATTGGGTGGATCCAAGCCGATAAAAGTCAATTCTTTTTCAAATAATTTGTCAGTAGCCTGGAAGCAACCACGAGGTATTTTTAAAATTAGCCATTTTTACATTTATTTCGTCACAGAGCAATTCCAACAGTATGGCAAGAAAAGGGCAACCTAAAAATTTTGATGAACGAAAAGCAGACAAAAACCATGATTCTCGCCAGGAAGAATCGATATCGGTTAGCAGTTTAGTTGAAAAGGCAGTTCAACAATTAAAAAAAGATTTCGCTGATAAGCTTGACTCTCTGCAAGCTGAGCTGGTTGAAGTGAAAGAGAGTCAAATATTTTTATCTTCAAAATATGAGGAACTTAAACTGGACAATGACAAGCTAGCAGTAATCAACCGACAGCAGGAACAAGAAATCAGCAAGTTGAAAAAACAAATTGTCGAGTCCCAAATTCAAGGGGAAAGAGAGGCTGAAAAAATTGATAGCCTTGAACAGTATGGCAGACGCCAAAATTTGGAAATAACAGGAATCCCAGTAAAAAAAAACGAAAACACGAATAAAATTGTCATGGAAGTTGCTAAGCTTTTAAATGTGGAGATATCCCCTGAACAAATTTCAACGTCACATCGAATTGCCTCTCGGACCAACAAACACAAGGATAATGAATCGCAACCTCCACCTCCGATTATTGCCCGATTCGTCAATCGTGATGTTCGTAACGAACTTTATTACAATCGCAAGCTGGCTCACAATTTGGACCTCAAAGGATTTTCAGTGGAAGGAACGCATCGCATTTTCGTTAATGAAAATTTAACTCAAGCCCGAAAGAAGTTATTCTGGATGGTTAAGCAAAAAGCGAAGCTAGCGGATTATAAATATTTTTGGACGATGAATGGAAATATTTATACAAGAAAGCATAATGACTCCAACGCTCTTATAATAAAAGGAGAAAAAGACCTTGACTTAATCAAGTGATCTGACTTGTTCTGTTTTAGTTTTTTTTAGTCTGTTATTGTCAAATTGCCTTCAACACTGATGACGTAAACGATTGTTCGTTTAATAACTCTGATATTGTAACTGCAGCTGTTAATTCATTGACGAATAACTTTTATCCTTGTGCATATTATAACATTAACGATATTCCATTAAATAAGTCTAATTCAAAATCTTTAAATATTTTTCATTTTAACATCCGCTCACTTCCAAAAAATTATGATTTGCTTCATGAATTTTTATGTATACTTCCGATCTCCCCTGAAATAATTTGTTTATCTGAATCTCGAATCAATCACCAACCGCTCTCTAATCTCGACTTACCTGGTTATAAGCTTTTTCATAATGACTCTGCCACTAGAGCAGGTGGTGTAGCTATTTATGTGAATAACAACATTTGCGCTGAATTGATTCCGGAATTGTTTTTAGATATTGATGGATGTGAAAACCTTTGGTTAAAGCTTAATGATGCTGATGTAGTTATTAGTGCTATTTATCGACACCCAAAAAATAACTCCAAGCTCTTTCTAGATCATTTAAACAACAGTCTAGCCCATAGTATGCTTAAGAATACTAAGGTTTATCTAGTTGGTGATTTCAATATTGATATTGCATCTACGTCAAATGTACCTAACTTTGCTACTGATTATATTAATTTGTTGGCTAGTAATGGTTATTTCCCCTTGGTCAACCTTCCCACACGTGTTACTGAAACCTCCTCGACAGTCATTGACCACATAATCACTAACGATCACAAACATTCTATTATACCCGGAATAATCAAATCCGATTTAACTGATCACTACCCTATATTTTGCTCTATCAAATTGCGTTCCCTACCCAATAAAAAATCTGAACCGCCGATGTTTCAACGCGACTTACATAACTTTAACAAAAACGCTTACTGCGATGACCTACACAAATCTCTTTGTAACTTTTTTCTAATTAACAATAACTTTAATCACGATAACTTTAATCAATTATTTAGTGATTTTATTGAAATCATTAAAAGCGCAATTGATCATCATGCACCACTTAAAAAATTATCTAGAAGGCAGCGTAAACTAAAACAAAAACCATGGATCTCAAGTAGCTTGCTAAAGTCTATCAAAACTAAACAAAAACTATATATAACGCATTTTGTAAATGGTAGCCTGGATCAAAAATTTTACTACAAAAGTTACGCAAATAAGTTAAATAAAATCAAACTCGCTGCTAAAAAACGATATTACCTTGATGAACTCCAAAAGTATCGATATAATGCTTTTAAAACCTGGAATACTATTAAATCACTTCTTCCTTCTTCAAACAAAATTTCTTCAGTTCCAACAAAAATTAAAGTCGGTGATGATGTGTTGACCGATTCTTCAGCCATTACGGAGAAATTTTGCGATTATTTTTCCAAAATCGGTCAAAACCTTGCTTCCAAAATACCTGCGCATCATGATAATTCGTTCTCACAATACTTGACAAATAGTGTATCCTCATCATTGTTTTTTCAACCTACTTCACCTCCTGAAATCATGCGACTTATCCACTCTCTTAAAAACAATAAATCTTCTGGCCATGACAATATTTCGGCGTATTTTCTTATTGTAGCAGCAGAAGTTATTGCTATTCCTCTTACAACATTATTTAACTCCGCTTTCAAGCTTGGTATTTTTCCTTCTTGTTTAAAAATTGCTCGAGTTATTCCTGTATTTAAAAGTGGTGAAAAAACTGATCTTAACAATTATAGACCAATCTCCATCCTTTCTACTTTTTCAAAAATTCTGGAAAAACTGATTTGTGATAGAACGCAATTGTTTCTTGACAAACACTCCATATTACTATCTACTCAATATGGCTTTCGACCTTTCCACTCTACTTCACATGCTATGCTTGATCTTCTAACTTCCACTTATGATAACATCAATGATAATAAACACACTGCTTTCCTGTTATTAGATTTAAAAAAAGCGTTTGATACTGTTAATCATAGTATATTATTGCGTAAACTTCAACATTATGGTATAAGAGGTGCTGCCTATAATCTCTTTGCTTCTTTTTTAACTAACAGGTTTCAGTTTGTATCTATAAGTAATGTTAAATCCAATTTTATGCCCATTACTTGTGGAGTCCCACAAGGGTCTGTTCTTGGCCCTCTTCTTTTCACTTTATACATAAATGATATCTCTAATTGTACCACTTGTAAACCCAGGCTTTTTGCCGATGACACCTGCCTTATGCTGAATAATCGAAATTTGTCGCAATTAAATTCTAACATTGACGAAGAAATAACCACCGTTAATAATTGGATGATTGCAAATAAATTGACATTAAATATTGCTAAATCAAGCGTAATCTTAATAAATTCAAATAATAAAAATTACAATAATTCTAATGCGCAAGCCTACGATCTGTCTTCAAAATTAATGTCGGTCGAAGCTGCTAAATACTTAGGTATAACGTTTGACAACCGTCTCTCTTTTGAAAAACATATCAACAATTTAGTAAAAAAACTCTCTAAAGCAGTTGGAATATTATGTAAAGTTAAAAATTTCTTAAATTCGCAAGCACTTCTCCAGCTTTACTATGCTATCTTTCACTCGCATTTACAATATGGTCTTATTATATGGGGTTCCACTTTCAAAACCTATCTCAAAAAATTAACTACCCTACAAAACAAAGCAGTAAAAATTGTTGGTGGTGGTAAGTATTTTGATCATGCAACTCCATACTACTCTAAATTACGCATTTTAAAATTGGTTGACCTTTTGAAATTAGAAAAGGCATTATTTGTCTTCAAATACAGAAGCAAAGCTCTTCCCTCTGCATTTAAAAATTATTTTTCTGCTGTATACAATGACAGATCTACACGGTCGGTTATCCAAACTAATTATTTTATTCCCTTTACAAAATCTACTATGTTACAAAGATCTATTAAATATCAGGGTCCGATTGTTTGGAATTCTCTAGATTTAAACATTAAAAAGCAAAACTCCTTAAAATTGTTTAAATACCATCTAAAAAAGTCACTGTTGAGTAAATATTGTTCTCCATTGATTACAACCTAACCTCATGTTCTTCCTTACTCCATTTTTCCCTTTATATCTTGTGTAAGATGCTGTGTTTTTAGCCTTTTGTTTTTTGTTGTTGTTGTTTTTCTTTTTTTTTTGTTTCTCTTGTTAAGCCAAGTTATGATCCTCAGTCTTTATTTAATTCTTCAAGGTGGCTGCTGACTCGAAGACCACTAGACTGGTCGCTTCGCAGTCTCCTCCTCGCCTCAGTTGTATAGGTTACCAAATTTTACATCGTGTCATAATATTTAATTGGGCGTCAATAAACAAAGTTCAGTTCAAGTTCAGTTCTAAAATCATGCTCACACGAACGAACAAACGAAGCAAAAAAGCGATATATCGTTATGGATCAAGATTAACTCAATTTTTCAGGAAAATTAGAAAAATGCTGACCTCTTAAGGGGAGAGGTGATTGCCCTCACCTCCCAACCCTGGATCCGCCACTGCACGCAGCAGTGCCTGAGTAGCGCTGTTTTCTGAGTGATGTAATAGATCAATGGCGCTTTACGATACAATGACTGTTTTATTAGCATGGCAGTGCCGCTCCTGTACATGCAATTGCCCACGGCCCTTCAGACCTTCCGTAGAAAAAAGACTAAACGATTTCAAGCAAAAATGATTTACGTAGCTCAAAAAAGAACCAAATCGCTGACATTTCGATATCGTTGTGCCAGTTTCACCAGAAAGCATTCCTTTGACTTCCTTATACAAAAATTGTGCCCTGTGTAATTGCCTTCGGTGTTTTTAATCTAAAACATCTCTTTTAAATTTGAGGCCATCTTTTGTTATTATACAATGTCCGGTCAAATTTGACGTCGTTCTCGACCTCTACCATTGCAAAACCCTGGCTACGCTACTGGATATAGGAGAAAGCCATCAATCGCAGGAGTTTACTTGTGCCGAACTTGCCTTTCCCAACAGCACAACAAGTAAACTTACCAGCTGGTTCTTCGCATTGTCTCTTTTGTGCGGAGCGTCAAGCAGGAAAGGTGTGAATACCAATTTTAAAGTCATTGGTTTGACCGACTCAGAATCAAATCCGAGTCTGCAGCTCCAGAGGCAAACGCTCTTGCCTCTTGCCACTCGGTCATCTGAGCTGTATTATACCGGTAATTGAAAGCTTATGAAGCATACTGAAGACAAACCTTCGTTTACATTTTCCCCAAATTTTGTAGTGTCTTAAGTAGGCAGATATATCATAGCTGAGGTTCAGGATTTTTTTTTTTTGGAAAAATCAACGTATTTCAAAATTGGATTATATCCTATTTTTCATAATATCATTTTCAGTTTATGCTGGTATTGAATCCTTCAATATTTTAAAACGAATTAATTTATGTCCATTTGCTTATCAGAGCATAATTTGATCATCTCATGCTTAATCCGATTGTGAATGTTTGGTGGTAGGTTATATACTACATTTGATCACAATATTGTATTCCAATCTGTTGGGAGTTCACAGCTATTAAATTTTGATTTGTGTTGATGAAGGTAATCAAGTTGAAATACTTTTTTCTTCAATATTATTTCAGATTTTTTTTGTTTCGCAAAACAATTGTTGTTCAAAATTTCATAATGAGCATGACCACAGCTCTTCGTTTTGAACTTACCGGTCAGAATGAAAGTCTTATTAAATCAATGAATCGTGAAAAAGAAAGAATTCTCAAAGATGAATTGATGGCAGAAAGGGTCAAACAAGTTGAACACGAAGCTAATGTTAATCTGCGATCAGAATGGGCTGAAGGTTTGGAAGAATCAAGTTATCGCAAAAAAATCAAACAAGAAAAAAAGATTATCAAATCAGAACTTAAATTTGCTGGTAAATCCATTGTCGCTGTGAGAAGGGCTGCTTTGAGAAATTTATTAGAGCAGGAGCATGATATGTATGAAAAGGAATTGCATAGCAAAGGATATGCATTCTATGTAAAACGTGTATAATTTTATGTTTCCAAACATTTCCTCAAGTTTGCATTTTCTGGATGAACTCATCAACTTTCATTGTGCAACATTCAAAGGAAAGAATCTTGGGTGATTTATTTTTGCAAAACCGATACCGTATCCTTTTCCTCAGTTTGTTTTGATTTTTCTGGCAACATGACCCTGTACACAAACAGCCATTAACTTTGCTATTGATCATTAAATTGCTTTAAAGGTGGGGTTCGGTGCAAAACAATACGCTAGGATTAGTTTTGTTATGCCTTGAATTACTCAGTAGCTTTGGTCGGATGTTAAAATTCGATTTCGTTAAGAAGTTATTAGCAAAACAAAGTAAAAAAAATACTGGCTTCTGATTGGCCAGTTTCATTCGTGACGTCATTGGAGGGCAAGCAGATACAGTTTCTTCAATCAGCAGTCTAGGCTTTACCACTTGTTGATGATTGCATTGCCCTGGCTTAGTTTTAGAAAAATAAATGGTTGGTTTTTGCATGGGTTCTGGATGCAGCAACAGGGCTACAAAGAGTATAAGCTATATGGTATTTTAGGTAGGGAAAATGTGCAGTTGGCAGTTAGCATAGAATTGATGCTTGAAATCGTTATTTGTGATATCGGTAACAAACAACGTAAAGAGCTGAATTTTTGTGGTGTGGTAGAGATATGTTTTTAATGGGTAGATTGAAAGTAGGAGTAAGATCCTTTTTACTTCTGTTTGGAGACTTCAGTGAAATAGGCTACTTAACCAACTTTCGTATTAATCTGTTCAGTGATCTAATATATATCGGGTCATACCTTTGCTTATGTGTGTGTATTTATGTAGATTCACCAGTGGTGTAAAAAGTATTTTGAAATTGTGCTTAGGTAAAAGTATTGTTACTGACGGCAGGACTGGTGAGAGGCGGGGCAGGGAAGTACAAAGTACCCGGGGCCAGTCATGTTTGGAGGAATTCGTCACAGGTTTTGAGGGGCCCCGCTCATATAAAACTTTTTTCTTTAGAGCGAGACACACGCGAAGAAATGTTGGAGAAATTACGTCTTCTCTGTGAGACCTTTTTTTTGGAGACAAACGAAAAAATTTGAATTAAATTTTGGTACCGGGGGAAGAGATGGAAACCGGTTGGGTCGACCGGCACCGGTCGGGTCGAGATTCTTCGACTGGCCGGTCATCCCGGTCAAAAAACCGGTTAAATTCCTTTTTCTTGCAGCTAAAATACACCTAAACACTAAGCGAAATATACATACCGATATGTGTTTTTTATTGTGATAATACAGACAACTGCAGCCTCTGCAATTGCCAAGACAACAACTGTTTCAAAAAATTTCATCAGTGCAGCATGACAGGAATCAAAAAGAGGGACGACCGATTAAAACTGTCTACTTAATTCCACAAACTACGCTATGTTAACAAGGCAACATTGAAAACATGAAGTGGTTTACATCACCACGCAAGATGACATCGTGGTCACAATAAGATATCTTGAAGTTTTGAGAACCATAAAAACAACTTACTCTGGCTGATGTTGAAGATGTACGGTCATAAACTTCTAAAGTTCAGAAAATCAGCTTGATCTGATGGCCTATGGTCAAACTTAGAAAATGAAGTTACTCCGCAGGGAACTAGCAACTCCACGCCATGAAAACCCTTTTGACCCAACTTATAGCTAATCTCCCAACCAGTTTCTGTACTTTAACTAACCCGTTTTGCAGCTGCAGACGCGTTTCGACCTTATTAGGTCTCATCAGTGCAGCATAGCATCCCCCACCTCCTAAAAAAACTCAGAATAATCCCTAAATCTCCAGCTTTTCACCTCTATGGAATAATATATCTCAACGCTAACCTTCTCCTTGACATACTCAAGGCTTAAATGAAATTTTGAATTCGGGTAAAAAACAGACAGAATTGTTGTTTTTTAAATAGTTAGTAAAAAACATTTTTAAATAGTTAGTAAAAAAGATATGTGTTTTTTACATAGTTAGTAAAAAACATTTTCGCAGCAGGAGCGTTTACAAATCACACCTTCTGAAAACAAAAGTTTGTTCTCTCTTTAATTTATTAAAATACTCTTTTTTTTAGATGAAATTTGACGTGTTCAATACATCTATAGTGACAAAGTTAGCGCAAACTACAGTTTGTCATTAGGTTTATTGAAGACTGAACATAAACCTTCAGTAAAAAAAAACGGTCAAACGGGCCGGTCAGAGACCGGTCAACCGGCGTAGATTAGAAAATCGTGACCAGTTCCATCTCTGACCGGGGGGGGGGGGGGAGGGGGGGCGAATTGTATCTCTGCCCCGGGTCCCGTATTTTTTCTCAAAGGCCCCGACTGACGGCAAAATATTCGAAGTAGAAAGTATTGACTAAAAAAAGCACTCAAGTAATTAAAAAATTAAAAAAGTAGTCATTAAAGTGTCAGCTGCACACTTACCGATGATGACTTGCAGCTCTGAAGGTGCAAAATGGTAAACCAAAAGAAATTAATTACCGCTTAGAAGCCGAATCGATAGAACGTTTGCTTTTAGAACGGTAGATTCCGAGTTCGGTTCAGAGTAGGATTAAACTAATGACTTAAAAGTTGGTATTCATAGCTTTTCTGCATGACGCTTAGCATCAAAGGTGACAGAGTGAAAACCAAGCCAGCAAGTTCAATTGTTGTGCTATTCGGAACCACGCTCAGCGAGATTTCCTTATCTCGGAGTGGCAGACAAGTGACTCGAAACTCCTAACTGCCTAAGCGAGCTTGTTATAGCTCCTCTATCGTAAAGAAGGATAAACGTAGCCTATGAATAAATAAGCTTTAACTTAGAAGCGGAAACCTGCTTATTTCTGTTAACACTTCAATTTTAGCGTTGGAGTTTGCTTTTTTCCATAATTAATTAAGGTTGAAAGAGAAATACGATAGTTTCACTGCTGGGCCTTCATATTTATGTTATTGTAATTGTATTGTGAACCGAACCCGAGATTTGCTATTTATCAATTCAATTGATGATCGCGAGTGCAATTGCTGTACTTTTGGCGTCTGCGCGCGTGATTGCGAGATACTGCTTGGTTGCTTGTGAAGCGTGCTTTGTTGATTTGATTTTCAAGCATAGCTTGCTCGTTGTGTTAGTTAGGATTGCAGCTATGCAGGGCAGCTGTGATTTTGGACTGGGGTCGATAATTTGGTTCATAATGTAAGAAGTGCTGTGCTGTGTTTGCAGAGAAGACAAATAGACATTAGCAGAGAAATAACCATACAGTGTAAATTATAGTGTATTAGATTTTAGGTGCAACGAGGGATTTCAGGTAAGACTAGTAACTTAAGGTCTACTTTGTCTAAAATAAAAACTACCAAAGTAGTGCTACTTTCTACTAAAAGTACTTAAGTAAAAGAAAAAATAGCCAAAAAACTACTCAAAAAAGTACTCGTTACCGAAGAAAACTACTTAGGTACGGTAATCTATCTACTCAAGTAAAAGTATTTTGTTACTTTACACCAATGAGATGCACAAAGATATTGAGAAAGAAATTGCTGCTGAACATGTAATGGTTCAAACAAAATTCCTTCCCTTTGCTTACCTTCCATATGTACCCTAATGCGTTTGTTTCCTTTCACCAGAATACGCAGTTGAGACACGTTGTGCAACCAACCTATGCGTGCTGCAGCTATGGAAATACTCAGTACAATTCAGCTTGCCCTCCAATGACGTCATTTTTGTGTAGCGCCACCTATCGGTATATTGTAAATAGCCTAATAGGCTTTTAACAAAACCTTTTTCAGTTCGGCAATATTGACAAAAGAATTCAGTGTAAAAAATCCTTTCATATAAGTTTTTGTTTGTTGGCACCGAACTTCCCCTTTAAAGCTTTGATGAAGTTACTCATTTGATGCCAGGTTAAGATGTTCAATCGAATTGAGAACTTCATGTTCAATCGAATTGAGAACTTTTTTTGAAAAATATGTTTTTTCATATCAATTACATTGTTTTAATTTTCCTTTTTATGAATTTTTTCGCAAGCGTTTTGAGATTTACAAAATGTAGCATTTTTGTTGCATATAAGCAAAAAACTTTGCTTAGGTAAGTTTAACTGGTAAACCTTGGTACCTGTATTAGTTTTTAGTCAATTTTTATGGAGTAGGCCTTCTGCATTTGATCTGCATATTTTCGTTTGATCAGACCTTTTTGTTGTAATTGCTCTCTAAACATTTCTGATGTACCGGTATTCAGTAGTTTTGAGATACAACCTATACTATGCAGTACATCATTTTTTATCATGGCTATTAGTTCCAAAATACACTAGAGCACTGATGAATATTTATATTCCAATCAAAGGAAATATTTGTATGAATTATATGTACCGTATATGTTAAAAATAAAGCAATTGTGCCATGCATCAGTATCTTCTGCATTTGAATCAGTTACTATTTTAGTGAATGTTTTTACAGCATTTTGTTAAGTGCTATGATATTAATAAAAAGTTTTAAAAATTAATACGTATGGTTTTTGATAATCTACCATTTCAGTTTGTTGCCATAATAATTGTAGCATTCTTTCGCGCCCACACCACCGCACACATCCCTTTTCCCCACTACCACATAAAAATTTTATGTTGAGAATAGCTTTGAAAAAAGCTGTTTTCGCGTTAGGCTTCAAGAAACCCTCTGTCATAACTCTTTGATAGCTTTGAGAAAAGCTGTTGTCCCAGTAACTCTTTTTGAGTAGCTTTTTGAGTTTTTTTTAGTTATTTTGAGTAACCTTCAAAGCTACTCAAAAAGAGTTACTGGGACAACAGCTTTTCTCAAAGCTATCAAAGAGTTATGACAGAGGGTTTCTTGAAGCCTAACGCGAAAACAGCTTTTTTCAAAGCTATTCTCAAGTTCTGTACCGCCAACCAATTTTATGTTATTGGTTAAAATCAGTGATTCGCGAAAACTAAAATTTTGCCTTGGCAAACGTCGCATTTTATCACGAAATTGTAGCCTACTTTCGCGGTTAGGCTAAATACTTTCCTCGTGGTAAGATGCACGTGTGAATTTTTTTTACTGACTTTGATTTTCAAGTGAATTCTTTCGTTATTTTGAGTATGTTCGTCGTTCGTGTTCAAAATCGCTTATTATTACGCACTTCGTCGAAAACACAAGCTGATTGCCTAAGGCTACGTGGATCCAGCTAGACTTGGATACCGGTGCATCGGCTTTTTTTGCAAAAAAAAATCAAACATGATTTTCTAGTTTTATGCGGGGCCGTAGCCAGCCTTTACATTTGGGGGGGCTGAAAAATTAACCTAAATTTTTTCTGATTTTTTATTTTCATTGCTTCCCAAACCTTTTACGGGGATGTTACAGCACCAATCCAAGAAATGTCGTTATCCACTATTGGCATTTTTTACGTATATTTCTTATTATTATTTTCACGTTTCTGCATTTCCTTTTGCTTGAGATGCTAGTTGGTAAAACTAAAGTCAAAAAGTTTGAACTCATTCCCCTTTGGTTATGCTGCGAAGTGGACGTTCTATTTCAATTAAAATTGCACAGCATAGCCCTTTTTAGTTTATTTTGAGTAACCTTCAGTTATTTTTTACGGATGCCGTGCTCGGTTTTCAGTTTAAAATTAACGAAGAAACACAATATGCTCTATTTTATCAAGTTTTCTGCGTGAAAAAAGACAGCGTCGGAGCGGTGAAGGCCGGAGAGCTCCTCTCAGGGCAAGTTTAAGCTGAAAATCAGAAAAACGCAAGTGTTGCAGAGTGGATCTGTAACAGCGGAGTGATTTTCACTGACTAACTTATTTGTGGTTTGTGCTCTCAAAGTAAAACGCGGCGTAGTTTACCTATTTGTTCTAGCACACACTATCCAACAAATAATTTGAATCTTTCTTTTTTTTTGCTTTTCCAGTTTATCACTGAAAAAATCTGATAAGCTCGTTTATGTTCTAACTTGAACCCAACAGAGTAAATTAGCTTACTTGGTCTAATTAGCTTTTTCATGCCGCCGGAAGTTGGTTCAGTTACTAAGCGCACGCTCTAACGGTGCGATTACCGGCCCTCGCGAGCCAGTCAAATCGGCACAGTGGCTTGCCACCGCTGCGACGTTGCTTCGGAGCTGTGTAGCCCAGACGCTAAATCGCAGAGAGGGGCCCCGCCACTCGTCACAAGCTTCGGCAAAATCCCGCGAGTTCAATGAAAATTTGTTTTTGATGTTTTTTTATTTGGCTTTCACACCATGATATTTGAGCGATAAAGTTCAATCCATTGTCTCGCAATAGTCGCTGTGATTGCTTAATAACCAGCAGTTGTATTTTCATAATGCTAATCTTCATTATAGGCTACTCGCGATATTACGCCGAGGCGTGTAACGAGTGGCGGGGCCCATCTCCGCGAATTAGCGCCTGGGCTACACAGCTCCAAAAAAACGTCGCAACGCTGTCGACTCATTGGCGACACTGTGCCGATTTGACCGGCTCGGGAATCGAACCCCAGAATTCCCTAACCGATAGCGGGTGCGCTTAGCAACTGAGCTAATGGACAGTTTGTTAACTGCGTTTGCAGTATGTAGGCTACTTGTACAATTGCACGACACTCAGACATCAGTCTTTCTGACGGTAAAAATTGAAACCCCTTCTGCTTTTAGGATTAGGATGCGAATCAGAATTAAATTAGACTCGAGGTTTAAACCTACCATCGATTGAAGCAGCTACCTTGGAAAAACAATTATAAACCATTGGGTTTATATACCGCAATCATTTCGACACAAATGTTTTTGTGGGGCTAAAATAATATCTGGGGGGACTTAGCCCTCCCGTGGCTACGGCCCCTGTTTTATGTCAGCGTGCATTGGCTTTTCTATTTATGTACAGTACACGCAGAATATCAGCGTGCAGAGTATGTGAATGCAGTACGGTAGTACTATTGTAGTTATCTTTTATTGAATGCGAGGAAGCAACAAAACGAATAACGTTTTACAGTATCATGCGGGATGGAAGAAGATTGAATATGAATGATGAGAATAATGGACATGGTCACAACATCCGTTTAAACTGGAACAGTAGGGCAAAGAAGAAAAGAAAAAAATAAATAAACAAAAGCAAGCAAACCAAACTCGTGAGGGTGAGATAAAAAAGACAAGGAAGAGACCACAGCTCCGACACCAGTACACCACCATAATATAGTGCAATGGTAGGAACCATAACAGTGCTTGGCCTTTTGAGGTTGCTCAATGTCGTCACAGCTCAATGTCGTCACAGCTCAATGTCGTCACAGCACCACTAAGAGATGGGAGAGACCCAACCTATCACGGCAGAACAAGCGCCGGAAAGACCAAGAAGTATCCTCAAAAAGCCAGACAGGCAAAGAAACCTACCAAAGGAAATCCTGTCCGGTATGCGGTATGACCACAGATTTAAAACCATCATGATAATTTTTTTCCTTTCCCCTTTTTTTTGTTGTAGCTCTTAAATGAAATAGCTTATGCAAGTATTTTGAGAGCGCACTACGCAAGAGTAGGCCTACCGTACATAGATATTGAATAAGAGAATATTTAATTTTTGATTAGGTCAAGTTGTTTGCGAATCCGAGGGCAAAACCGTTTCAGGAGGCTAGTGGTCTCTTAAAATAGCAAGAGCTAAAAATAATGTGGGAAGAATACATTTGTGCTGAGCTAATTAAAACCTTAAAAAAAGTGGGAAGAATACAATACTATTATATATATATATATATATATATATATATACAGTAGGCTACATCCTCGATTATCCGGTCATGTTGGGCAACCTTTTTCCAAAATCTTGACCGGATAAGCATTTGGCTGAATAAGAAAAGACCTTAAGAAAAAAGAACAAAAAAACGAAGTTAGTATGAGAACAAGCTTAGCCACAAAACAATTTAAATGCTAAACGAAAGAGACATTTGGGTAAAGTTTAAAATCACATAGTTCAACAAAATAAGTTATTAAACAGTTTAACTTTCATCAGTACTATTGCTGAAAAACGAAAGGATGGAGGTTTGTTTGATAGTGCTTTCTCGCCTTTCAGCAGCAAACTCACACGACCGGTTAATCGAGGAGCCGGATAATCGAGGGCCGGATAAACGAGGATGTACTGTATATATATATTTACAGTACATATTATACTTCAACTAATGTAGACTTCGAAAGCCAAAAGTTGACCTATGCAGACTTCGAACAGAGAATGATGCTTATAGGACTCAGCTTTAGATCTGTTGACTGGCTTGTTTACTTGCGAATGAAGGGTGCCAACATTTCCAAGAGTTTCAGCAACTGTTGCTGGGAGTTTGAGAATCTATCAAATTTGCAATATTTTTGTGGCCAGTTAGCTTAGTTGTTGAGGCGTTGCTGTCGGTGCGAGAAGTCTTCAGTTCAATTCCCGGGCCGGTCGAATTGGACACAGCGTCGTCTACGGCTCGCCACCGCTGCGACGTTTTTTTGGAGTAGTGTCGCCCAAGCACTAAGCCTTTTGATAACATGTTTTACTTCAGAGGTCGTCACTGAGGACAGTGTTTTTTAAGGCGTTTTGAGGAACCGAAATGGTCTCTCAAAATTGTCCAGCGATCTCTCAAAATCTGCTTGCACAATAGAATAGAAAGCTGTGTTTCACGTTAGAAATTCAATTAGCAGTCTTTCAAAATTGCGGTCTCTCAAAATTGCTTATGGTTCCTCATTTCCCACCTTAAAAAACACTGACTGAGGATAGCCGATTTATAATTTCGTTTGATTTTATTTTTAGGGTTAGTACTTAGTAGTGTTAGATTCTCCCTAGTTTAGTTGAGGGTTTACTGTAGATCGCTATTTTTTTTGCTGGTTGCATTGTGGGGTATTTGAATGGGCAGTTTAGTTTCTACTCGTACAGTTAGTTTTTGGCTCCGTAGTTTTCCTCAGATAAATTTTAATTTTTTTTCCTCCAAAGGTAAGTCCTGAGATTAGTTTAGATTCGTTAGGTTTTGTAGACTTGGCTTGATAGAGTTAGTTGTCTTGAAGTTCCGGTCTTTTTAGAGCAGGTTTGGGGAACCGGCAAAGCACAACGGGCCACATTGAATGCATAATACTTTCAGCGGGCCACATTTACGATTAGTTTTTAAACTTCGCTGTAAAAATCCAAAGTATTAAGTCCCAAATTTATTAAACATTCATGGTGAGTTGCTTTTACCGTAAATCATAGACTTTGGCGCGGCTTTTATGTAACAAATATAGCATGTAGTTGAATGTGATGCAGTTTTTAATCAATGTTTTCTATGCTACCGGTGTGTCGTGCACTTAACAAAGTTGTGATCCGGGCCACATTCAAAGCTTAAACGGGCCGCAGGTTCCCCACCCCTGTTTAAGAGCTTTGGACAGTTTTTAATTTTTTTTAGAGCTCTTCAAGGCAAGTTTTTGAATTTTTCCGGATCTTTAGCATTTAGCTTTCGTTATTACCATTGCTAGCATATTACCTTCTTTTGTTTAAAGATATGTTATACCTTTTTTTTCTATTAAGTTTCTTAGCCTTTTTTTTTGGATTTTTAGTGGCGGCAGAATTTTTTAAATTTCACCCTACAGGTTTGTTCTACTGTTCCTTTAACCGTTCGCGTATAGGAGTACACTCGTATACCTATAGGCCTAACCTTTATGGCGTTATAATTGGTTTTAACTTTGTTAAACTTTACACGAACAACCTTGACACGAGGCAATCAACCCTCCAAGATCACTCCAGGGTTGCCATATTGGCTTTTTTAACGCGAAATTCCTCAAAATTGACTTTTTAAAGACTGTGTGGTTAGCAAAATTTTGTTTGGCGTTTTGGCGTTTTTTTGGCTTGTTTTTTTCATCTGCGGAAAACATCTCAAATCATGTTTACACGAAAAACTTTGGAAAGTTTTGGCTCAAGCTACGAGCCTGCGAACGTGATGACCTTTTTTTTTTTTTTATTTTTGCTCTTCCCTTGATTTTGGGCGGAAAATTTGGCATCTGAGGACGCGATGACCCTTTTTTTTTGCTTTTCACTTGATTTTGGGCGAAATATTTGGCATTCTGTGGACGTGATGAGTTGCAAAATTATTTGGCTCTTTTTGGCTTTTTATTTTTCTCGATCTGGCTTTATTTGATCACTGGTATCTAGCAGCCCCGGCATCACTCTCAAAGGAAATGTTTTAATGATTAGTTGATTACCTGTTTGCGCATGTTTTTCCACATTTTCCCACCAAATTCATAGTCTCGCTAGTCGCTGCTAAAGATAAATTTTATCACATGATTTTTTTCAATAGCTTGTTGCAGTAGCCTACATTTGAATAAAAAATTGCGCGATGTGGACGACCCGTTCCCAGGCAAAGAGTTTGTTGATAATGGTTACAATTGTGCTTGCAACTTGTAGCATAGGTATCTATTTTTGGGTTAACTGTTTGGACAATGAATGCGAAATTACAGGTAAGCTCAATTCAGGAAAAATAACTGTGACTACTATAGTAAAAATATGAACCGTGTTGAAAAAGATAGCTTATGTAAACAAGAACACTGGCAGCCTAACCTGCGCTGCTTATTACTGGCTCGAAATCACAACTTAGGTCTGATACAATACAGCCCAGTGGCGTAGCGAGAAATTTCAACCTGGGGACCATAATTTCCAGATATTTTTGAAGCGTATTTTTTTCGGCCGAACAAAGTTGAAGCTGATTGAAAAGCAAGAGAAGTTTTGGCGGGACAGGGCCGCAATCAGGGGGGTAGCGGAGCCCCCCTGAAAAAAATTTTGCCTCCCCCTACAAAAAATTGGTTACTATAATACATGATACCGGTATAAGTAATTTGGACCCCCTGAAATATTTTTCGCCCCCCTAAGCATTTGCTTCTAGTTGCGGGCCTGTGGCAGGGGGTCTGGGGGCATGCTCCCCCGGCATATTTTGAAAATTTACATGCTGTAATGGCTATTTTAGTGCTTTTTGAATATTTTTCAGACAAATTTTGTTTAAATTTTTTGACCCTATTTCTGAGTACTTCGCCAAATATGATGCATTTTGTTCGCACACTTTCGATTATGCGTGCTTAAGGCGTAAGGCTTATTGCAATCGAAGGGGTTCGAGATTATGGAAAATTTGTATGGTCTACATCAAAAACATTTCTGAAAATGGCTGGTGAGAGGATGCATACCTTTCATCCTACCCCCCTGGATCCGCCCCTGGCCATAAGCTACAGAAACCATCAAAAGAGTGTGGCGTATTTCAGTCACGTGGCACCATTAATTTTGTTTTTTTTTTATCGAAAGGCAGAGTCAAAAAGGGGAGGGGGGCATGACACAATGCCCTCCCCCCTAAATACGCTCCTGGGCGAAAAGTGATGTCTGTCGGGTCAGATTGGATGCGTTTGGCCGTAATGGGGGCTCAAAGAACCTAAAAAAAACCGCTAGCATACCTTTACTAGGTACCACATGAAACCTAGTAGAGATGAAACCTTACATCGACCAGATCACGAAATGGTGTGTGACAGAAATTTTTTCCGCTGCTTTACCCCCGGCAGAAGCCCCCAAAGTTTGAGTGATGACGTCACAAAGCTATGCTAGCGTACCTTTTCTACGTACCACATGAAACTTAGAGCAAACGAAAGCTTACATTGCACTGATTACGAAATGGTATGTGACAGAAATTTTTTCGGCTGCTTTCCCCCGACGGAAGCCCAAAGTTCGAGTTCTGACGTTACAGCGAAAATGACGTCATAATTCAAACTTTGGGGGCTTCTGCCGGAAGTAAAGCATCCGAAAAAATTTCTGTCACATACCATTTCGTAATCAGTGCAATGTAAGCTTTCGTTTGCTCTAAGTTTCATGTGGTACGTAGAAAAGGTACGCTAGCATAGCTTTGTGAAGTCAACACTCGAACTTCGGGGGCTTTTGTCGGGGGTAAAGCAGCGGAAAAAATTTCTGTCACACACTATTTCGTGATCTGGTCTATGTAAGCTTTCGTTTCCACTAGGTTTCATGTGGCTCCTAGAAAAGGTACGGTAGCGTTTTTTTTTAGGTTCTTTGGGCCCCCATTACGGCCAAACGCATCCAATCTGTCCCGGCAGAAATCACTTTTCGCCGATGGTTTTTGACGTAGTAGGTCGCAATATATTTATGGTCATTGGTACCTAGAAAAGGTATGCTAACCCGTCTCAACTGCCGGTCTATTAACCTTGCATTTCGCAAAGGCGCGATAGTCAGACATGGTCAGATTGACGCTTATTTTAGTAGGCCTACTGTGCTTATTTCCTTTCTCTACTTACTGTATTTTGGCAATGTGCTTATTTCAGTACTGTGCTAATTTCACTGCCGCGTTTATTTCAATGCTGTAAGTTCTTTTAGCGTGTACCCAAAACCTTGACAATATACCGTGCTATTAAATAAACTTTTGGAAATTGCGTTGATACGATATTGTTCAGATTTGGCCATTCAACTGAAAAACGCGATATTAAAATGATTGCTACAAGTTGATTTTTCGTTGTTTCTGTCTCAAATTGTAACCTAATGTTAGCGGACTAGCGTTAGTTTCCGCTGACGAAAAATTCGTGTTATTGGATTAGCGTTAGCGAAGCTAATCTTTTTGATTATAATATCGGACTAGCTGTTAGCGGAGTTAATTTTTGCGTTAGCTGTGCCCACGCATGCAAATAGGCTGTACTGTAGTAGAATGTAACATTTTCTCCCTCGAGCCATCGTTGCAATAGTGCATTTCTTCATAATAATGTTTAACGCTCCAGGCACAGGGTGCCGCAACATTTCGTACATTTGCCCTATTATTAATCCAGCTATAACCGTATTGGAGTATATAAGACACGAACCCATAAAAAAACTGAAATCTTTGTGTACTACGGTACTCATACAAATAAATTATAATGAATCATGGAGACTAATTTAAAGATGAACTGTTAATTGTTTGTTAAATTAATTGCTATTATTAGCGGTCGCCCGTCAGAGGCGTAAAAGGAGCAGGCTCCTGGCTTGCGCTAAAACTTTCGCCGTATTTGCACTACAGTTAACTCTCGATACAACGTACCTTTGTTATCGATAAAGAACTACCGGTACACGATATAACGAACCAATTCAGAAGTTTCAATTTTCTTAGCCATGGCTTTTGGCATACCTTCGATCAGTGGCGTAGCCACTGAACGGGGTTGACGATTTCAAGCAAAAATGACGTACGTAGAAAAGAACTAAATCGCTAACATAAAAATATCGTTGTACCAGTTTCACCAGAAAGCAAATCTTTGACTTTCTTACAACAATCGTGCCTTAACTGCCTTCGGTATTTCTGGTTTAAAACATCTCTTTTTAAATTTAAAGCCATCTTTTGTTATTATAAAATCAGGGGCGGATCCAGGGGGAGTGGCGTATGCATTCCCCACCAGCCATTTTCTACAATATTTTGGATGAATAAAATTTTTCCATAATTTCGAACGTCTTCACAACAATATGCCTTAGTCACCTTAAGCACGCATAATCGAAACTGTGCGAACAAAATGCATCATGTTTGGTGAAACACACTAAGTTAGGGGCCATGACTAGCTTTCCTTAAAAATTGTTCAAAAAACACTAAAATGGCCATTGCAGTATGCGAATTTTCAGAATATTTCATGGGGAGCATGCCCCCGGACCATCTAGAGTCGTTTTTGTTACTTAAGTTGCTTAAAATCAATAATGTCGAAAAAAACTACGCTTGAATAAGTGACGAAAATTGGTGCCCTCTCCCTGAAAAAAATTCTGAATACGCCCCTGACATCAAACATTTTCGAAAGACTTATTTACGTCCGATTCCGAGTCTAAACGTCTTTGCATTTAGTTAACATTCAAACTGATTCAAAATTACATATACCCCACCAAAACGTTCTGGATCCGCTCCTGTATACAATGTATGGTCAAAAGTGATGTCATTTTCAACCCCTCTCCCCCCCCCCCCCCCCAATTGCAAAATCCTGGTTACGCTAGTGCCTTCGATAATAACGAACTTTTTCTGCGGGCCCCTGAAGTTCGTTATACCGAGAGTTGACAGTACCAGTTTACTGCAAGTTTTACAATAACGTCATGTTTAACTAATAGATAGCTTTGATTATTTGTCCGGTGGTACTGCTTGCTTTAAAAAGAAGTCATATTCTGCATAATTATGCTGAACAAAGCTTGATATTTACAATTATTTTAGTGGGCTAGCGCAAATAAAAACGCATTAAAGGTGCAAACGTTACAAATAATTGGCTTTTCTATATTTTCTAAGGAAATTATCGTTGGCCTATTACATAAAACCAATGCTTGCTCACGGAACAGAATAGGCCTCTGAGTTTACATGAAAGCAAATAAGAAAGGGACATAATTCACCCCTTACTCTTTTTCGAAACTCGTTAATTTTTTCTCATTTTGAGCTCACAGCTGCAGCGAATTCTTCGCAGTGAGAATGAGGTTAGATAATACAATTAGGGTGATCTTCAACCAAGGGTTCCTGCCCTGCAGCCTGCATGAATGCAACAAGCTAAGGGTCCGTTCCAATTTGATTTTATTTTACCGGTAAACGAAAATTTAATCGTCAGCTTAGTAAATGTCTGCCACTTCCTGCCTAGTACCTATAATTATTATGATCTGTACAGAAGCTGTATATACGCTTTCTGTAAGCATCAAGCATATATGCATTTGCATTTTACTCGAGAAGTTTTGGTTGCAGGAAAATATTTTTACAAGAAATATACGTAATTTTGGCAAAATTTGCGCCTCAAGGTTCGGAAAATTGCAAAATTTTGGGCTCGAATCCGGGCTAACATTTTGCTTTAATTTGCAGCCCCAATGCAATAACAAGTAACAACCACGCACACAAATACAGCAGTGACTGTAGTGCATAGTGAATAAAGGTACCCTCACTGCAAACCAGATCTTTACTGTGAGCAACAAATAGCTCACGCATTTCTCATGCCTTTGATAAAAAATACCATGGGTGCTTTTAATTGTTTTTTATTTCGGGTCTGGCACACTGGACCACGTAAATTTAAGCCCAGCATCAGGACCAGCGGCATAATCGCATTCAGGGAGAGCCACGGTGCCATGCCCTCCGCTGGCCCTGTCGTTGTTGTAGATTAATTATAGAACACATTCACGCGTCATTCAGTCATATGTGCCAAAGCTAATAAAGTTGAATCCTCCTTTCATCTATTTTAGCCAAGCTTCTGCTTTTAGACATAGCAAGGCTTTTAGGTAAGCCCTCTTTGTACTGTCTGTTTGAGACCGCACCAACTCCAGGTACGGTACGTCCTTTTATGATAAAAAGTGTGCTTAAATGAGTGTTTTTAAGTAAAAACCGTAAAAATCTGTTGGTGGCTGGGGGCTCCGCCCCCACACCCCCGGTTTTGCGAAACTTTGTCAAATCCTTGGTGCGCCACCAAACAGCGGTAGCAATAGAAAAAACATTAAACAAGCATTGTAATGTTTATGCCCAAAAAAAGCGAATTTTGCTGTACCGGTAGTGAATATTCATATCACCGCCCCCGAAATATTTCTCTAGATATGGCCCTGATGCATATAACCGCCCAGCCATACAAACAAAAACAGCTTTATTGCGGAAGTAGAGCTTAATAATTTGGGCATTAAATTTGCTGTTTTGCTCATTGAACTGCTGAGAGACAGGGTTGGCCGACTAAATTTCATTGAAATACCATTAACCAGTACTCGAGTTGAAGGGAGATGTCATTCCCTCGAAAAACAACCCCATCTCCCATAAAACATATTTGCGTAAACCATTCCCCTGTAAATTAATGACCACCCCTCCTTTGCGTATGCGTGGAAAGCTTGCACCATTCCCCCATAAATGTTTTTACAACTCGAGCACTGCCCTTAACAACATTAGATTGTTTCAACTCATTTCCGTTAACAATTATAGTCCAACCATTCACATCAAGTTAAAGTAAATCAATATGAAAACCGAAAACCAGTAAAAAGAGTTGGTTGGCTCCAATCTTGTGATGAAGAAAACAAATTCTATCTATGTCAAAAATGCGAAATTTAAGTTTTAGAGAACGCAAGAAAAAATTTAACTCGAAATTGTTCTCGTTTATTAGAATGGATATGTTACGTTTTAGTTTCTTTTTTGCTAGTTGCAAAATTGTTGATAGCGCAGTAGTTCGTGTGATATTGGAAACATGAATTATTATTTCTCATAAAAGTTTTCCAAAATACTGTACCATGCAAAGTGACGTGGCCTTACGTCATAACTTTCAAATTTGTCGTATGGCCTACGTCGCCTTACGTACGAAAAATCGAATCGTGTTCTGTGAAAAGACACGTTTGCGCTACTTTGCTTAAATAGGCTTGATAAATTTTGAATATGTTTAATTTTAATGTCATGCTCACGTTGCAACGTATAGTAGTTGTTTTGTCGCTGTTTTCAAACTTTTAGCCCTGCTTCATTTTTTGTTTATGTGGATTATTTCGCTGATAGAAAATGTCGCTGCTATTACATTTAATATACATAGTTGTACATTTTTTAT
This sequence comes from Trididemnum miniatum, assembly GCA_964006365.1. NCBI lineage: Eukaryota > Metazoa > Chordata > Ascidiacea > Aplousobranchia > Didemnidae > Trididemnum > Trididemnum miniatum. The sequence continues at coordinate 21,731,386 of OZ023237.1, read as the reverse complement.
TTACTAAAGTACGGTTTGATGTGTATGTGTTTAGAGTTACCTCTATCGTTTCGCCAATTCGGTCAAAGAAGATTCCCAGAGGAAAGAAATGCTCCACCACTATTAGTTCGTAAGTTTTCTTTTTGTTCGTCATATTCAAAACGTTTCAAAATCACATAAATATTTTTATAGCTTTAGCAAGCAAGACTTTACCTGCGGCTGGAAAAGCAACTCCAGAAGAGGAATTGGAATGGATCTGGAATTATGTGTATGATCGACAGGTAGGAGAAATCAAGATCCAGAAAGTTTTTTAAGTAAGATATAAAAAAGTGCTTAAACATTTACTTGAGTGCCACCTCTGATAGAACGCCACTAATAGCGGATTCAGCGGAAGGTTGAAAAATAGACTGTACCACCTTTTACTTGAACACCGCCGGTAACAGAACGCTTTTGACATCCATTATGCTACTACTAACTAGTGAAGGTGTTGAAAACGACGAGAACGGCTACAAAAGCGACGTGTCACCTGATTTTCACCAATGAAGTTTTGATTACTAACCAGTAACTGTGTCAATACACTTAATTATAAAGGGATATTATGGCAAGCCAGAAGACTTACTAAATAAACGCTCTAGAAATAAATTCTACGACTGATTTCGCGGTGTGACCGCTCATCAGGTAGACTCACGTTTGAACCCAGGACCTCGTGATAGAGAGTTATCTCTCTAATCACTGGACCACCGGGCTTACAGCGTCTACAAGGCAATTTTAGCAGTATAACCCAAGCCCCTGCATCTGCAAGCTTTAGCATTGAGCAATTAGGCTGGTTGGCATATGTCGGCAATGGCAGGTCTAGTTTTACTTGTAATGAAATAAGTGGAGCCGAGGGTCCTACTAAACACCGCAAAGGACGACAAAGAATCTCAAATTGATGTACTAAACACCGCAAAGTACGACAAAGGACTTGATAACCCTACCTTAACCCTAATCTAACCCTAACTTAACCTTAACCCTAATTTAAAGTCCTTTGTCGTACTTTGCGGTGTTTAGTACGTCAGTTTTAGGTCCTTTGTCGTCCTTTGCAGTGTTTCAGTCCTTTGCGGTGTTTAGTAGGACCGTAGAGCCGATGTTCGTCTGTATTTGTGAATTGTAACAAGATATTATGGTCGGCCAGAAGACTTACCTTATTAAACGTTTTAAAAATACTTCAATACAATATTTCAAAAATTGTGTTATTTATTTATTTATTTATTTCTTCGTTAGATGTTAACTGTGAATACCTCAGTTTTAAAACATTATGATAAAAAATTGATTTTAGTATCACTGCACTGAGAGCGAATATTTGGGAGGATATAAAGTCAACGGAGACGGAGCTTATGACTTGTGTATTGAAGATCAATTCTGGCCTGTTCGCAAATCAAAAGATTATAAATGTCTGATGTATTCCTTCGGGGTCGGAGGAGATTTCTCTTTTGACGATGCTGTAGCTCAGAGAGGTTGTGAAGTCCATTCCTTTGATCCTTGTAAGTAAGGTTCATGATGAATGAACTAAGCTAGCAATTTTTATAGGCCCGCTTGCTTAACCGTGAGTGTCGCACTGTCGCAGCTTAGTTTGGGCTTCCTAGCATGCATCTTGACCGGTTACCCTTTTTCGTGCACTAAGCGTTAGTGTACACCCGGCCCATGTCGTACTTGCATTGCTCGGTGTCGCAAACAATCACTATCTTCTGCGATAAGATATAGATGTTTTGATGGAATTAAGCGAACTAATCAAGTTTTCAACGTAATCCTGCTAAGGGACTTTGAAATGGCCTTAGGGACCAGTGATGGGCACGACAAATCTTTCCGAACTAAGCCGATATCGGTAAATCGATAATTTCAAAAAGCCCTGGGCGATAAATCTTAATTTCTTAAAGTGATATCGGTAACTGATAAATTATCGCCAATAATTTTTTTCGATAAATGTTGCGGCAAATTTTCAATGTCTTTGACTTAAGTTTTTTTGCAAGCCAAATCGCAAAAATTTTTTTTCTGGACTTTTCAAAAGAGAGCAGTTCACGGACTTTGCGTAGGCATTAACAAAAGCAAAGAGAGATTTTTTTAAATTGCAGTAAGAGCTTATATAGACACTCTGTGTATTTTATCCATAGCGCCAACTCACTAACTCTGAACACTGTTTGAATATAAAGAATCGTGTATTGCGATAATTTATCGGCGATAACAAATACATTACAGAACCGGTATCAGTAATCGAAAAATCAAAACTATGTTTTGAGCAATAGCGATAATCAATGAAAAATTATCGCTGATAAATTATCTCGATAAATGCCCATCTCTGTTTGGGACTAAATGTAATTTCGACCAATGGGTGTTGAATACACCAGTTTTGGGCTGGTTCTTATTACGGGTCATAATTTGTCCTCCGAGCGTTGTTGCGATGTTTGTGGACGGAGAAGCAGCGATTTGATGGTTAGAGATTCATAAATATCTGCCCTTTTAACCTTAATATTTCCTGTGATCTTGAGTGAAAATTGTATATTAAAGCTGAAAATCGGCAAGACGGATGGGTTCGTAAATCAGGAGTGACTTTCCACAAAGTGGGAATTTCTAATGAAGACAATGATAACGGTTTTAACGGATGGAAAATGAAGACATTAAGTTAGTTTTGGTCAAAACTGAATGATAATTTCATCTTAAGAGTTTTCAACTGATTTAATTGAAAGCTTTTCTGCTGACTAACCTACAAACTAACTTTGCACTAACACATTTTTAGCTACAACTGACTAGCGATACAAGGTGTAGTAGCGTTTAATTAGTGCAAAGATAGCCATGCCCTTTTCAAATTTTAGTTGGATTTTCCTAGCCAGTCCACAACATAGTGCACTTTTAGTGGGCCTACGTTCGTTTGTGATAGCATTTCAAAAGTGTGTTGGCGCGCCTAGAAATTGATCTGTCAACTTCTTTCTAATTGACGTTTTTTAAAGTTGGCTGGTTATTCCACTTCTGACTAAATCTTAATTTGTTGCAGATTAGCTTAATTTGCTTTACACGCTGCAGATAAATTTTTTGATTTGCCCATAATATCGAAACCCAACGTAACAACTAGCAATAACACTTTTGCATTTTTAGAAACTCTGATGAAAGAACTTGGACATGCAGACAGATACTTGGACTATTTAAAAGTTGACACGGACAAACATGACGGAAGTGGATTTGAAGATGTTGTTAGTAACAACTTGGGAGTGTTAATACGTCATAAAAGATTTTTTAATGCTTAGGTCACCCCACTCCACTTGTACAGTAAGTAAAAGCAAAGGAGCCATACAGAATGATTTCCAGCCTTTCGTCAAAAAGCTTTTGATGACAAGTTGATGTAACGTTGGAAATACAAAAAATATGGGACGAAAATAGCTTATAAGGAGGAAGAAAATAAACGAGAATAGATTTAAGGAAGAAAAAATTGAGATATACTGTGGCTTTATTTTTTCTTGTGATATAACGCTATTTTAGTGAAAGCAGGGTTTAACCTATGCCATATTTTTCATCTTTTGTTAGGGCATGTTACTTTGGATCACCCTTCAACGTATTCAGAAATATGCTGTCAAGGCGTAATCAATGCTAAACTAAAGAACAAACTTCCTTTTCAAAAAAAACTGTTCTGTTAGGAACGGAATATTTAATAAGTCAACCATTTATCGTACCGTGACATAATGTTTGTAATTTTTTGCCGAAAACTTTACGATGGTGGTTGCCTTACCCATTCCTTACTCATCTTACCCATTCCTGCGGGTCTTTATCGATGGAAATCATTAACAAGGCCGAAACTAGGCAATGCAGCCCCCCCCGAAATCATCTTTTGGGCCCCCTAAAATTTTTTCTTAGGTGGTGATACAAAAAAGCGAGCCCCGAAGGGGCGATGCCAAGCTAGGGGGGTCTGGGGGCATGCCCCCAAAAAAAATTTTGCGGAATTTGACCTTATTTTGGAGACTTTTTGTGCGTTTTGAGCCATTAAAATTTCTCAGTTTTAGCAAGGTTTAATTGTCTGTTTTACTAGGTCCCTTCTAAATTCACTAAAATAATGCTGCAAAACCCTTCGCTACCTAAGAGAAGAAAAAATGTTTTTAAGGCTTATTTTTGCACCTTTCACTTGAGGATGAGAATTTTTTTGTAATTTTATTATTATATTTGGCATATTTATCCTCCTATCACGAGAAAGCGACGAAGCGCTGTACGAGCTCGCTTAGGAGTTTCCGACCATCTGTCTACCACACTAAGATGGGGAATTCCGTTACGTGCCTTTCCCAAAAGCACAACAAGTAAACTTGCCGGCTTTCTCCACACTGTTCCTTAAATGCTGAACGTCAAGCAGGGAAGCTGTGAATACTAATTTTGAAGTCATTGGTTTGACCCGACTGGGAATCGAATCCCAAGTCTACCGATCCAGCAACAGACGCTCTATACCACTCGGCCACCTGATCGGTTAAGCTCTATACCACTCCATTTTACCATGATAAATGTAGCCTACGTATTATACGGTCATACTCGTAATATGCTACGTTGATAAAGGTTTACATAAAACAAACCTGTTGCTAATAAAAGTTACCCCCTGTTGTGTGCCGGAATATGAAGTATGCTTAATCCAGCTCATGTCGTTTTTGTAGCTCTTACCGGTACTCAAACTTTATGATTAGAATATTAATAATTTTTAGTATTTTAATTTTTTGTTGTTACACCTTTATACTCCTATCACGAGAAAGCGATTAATGCGCTATACGAGCTCGCTTAAGAGTCGCCAGTCATCTGTCTACCACACCATAATGGGGAAATCCCGCGAAGTGTTTTTCCAAACGGCACAGCAAGTAAACTTGCCGGCTTGTTCTCCACACTCTCCCATTAATGCTGAGCGTCAATCAGGGAAGCTGTGAATACCAACATTAAATTCATTGGTTTGTACCGACTTAGAATCAAATCCAAGTCTACAGCTCCCGAGGCGGACGCTCTTACCACTCAGCCATCTGAGCTGCTGTAATTACAACCTCAATTACTTTTCAATTACAAATAACCTACTACGGCCTCAATTACTTTTCAGTTGATGCAAGAATTATTGGATACTGGTCTACACAAATGTGTGCGACAATATGCCATGGAAATACATATGCCTAGTCCAATAAATAATCTTCAATGGCTGTTGAGGACTCGACTTCTCTACCATCAAATGACTCAACTAAATAAATGGGGATGGAGATTATACAACACGACAGACAATGTACGCTTTTTACAAGCTACAATTGACAAAAATTATTCGCAAAGGTTAGAAAAAAGAAAAATGCTGGCTGGAAAAAGAGGAAAAATTTTGTGGGAAACGGCTTTCGTAAATTTTGGTGTACAAGGCGAGTGTGGAAAATATTTATAACCCAAGTAACTAGTAGGCTCAAACCAGGCCCGCCGAAGTGGTCACTGTCCGGGGGCCCAGGGACAGAGGGCGGCGCAGGGTTCAGAATTATCAGGTTAGAATGCAAAATTCATTTGCTCAAACTACGGCCTGCGGACGCGATGATGTTTTTTTGATTTCAGGCTGAAATTTGAACATCTGCGGATGCCATGACCTTATTTTGCTCATCACTAGATGTTGAGCCGAAATTTGAACATCTGCGGAGGCTATGATCCTTTTTTTGCTCATCACCAGGGCCGGATTTAGACCATGAGAGGCCCCAGACTATTTGATCAGCGAGGCCCCAGTGAGCAACTCATCTCTACGCAGTGGCGTAGCGAGAAATTTTGAAAGGGGGGGCCATAAATTTCACTTTTTTCAAGCGTATTTTTTTCGGTAGAACTAATTTGAAGCTGATTGAGACCCAGAAAAGGCTCTTAGGGGGTCCGGGGGCATGCTATCCCGGAAAATTTTTGAAAGTTTACATGCTTTAATGGTTATTTTAGTGCCTTTTGAATAATTTTCACGCAAGTTTTGTTTAAATTTTTTGACCCTAATTCTGAGTGCTTTGCCAAATATGATGCATTTTGTTCGCACAGTTTTCGATGTACGTGCTGACGGCGTAAAGCTTATTGCTATGGAAGAGGTTCGAAATTATGGAAAAATCAAAAACATAGTTGAAAATGGCTGGTTGGAGGATGCATACCCCTTATGCTACCTCCCTAGTCATAAGCTACAGAAACCAATAAATAAGTCTGGCATATTTTAGTCACTTAGCACCATTAATTTTGTTCTTTTTTAGTAAAAGGCAGAGTCAAAAGGGGGAAGTCATGTCACAATGCCCCTCTAAATACGCTCGATCTTGTCTCTATATAGGCCTACCTTTAGGCCTATAAAGGTCTTGATGGTCGATTTCCAAAAAAAAAGGTCTTGATAAAAAGAAGGTCTTCGTTGTTCGCGATGAGGCCCCTTATTTCTCCAAGGCCCTAGGCTTCAGCCTGCCTAGCCTATTGGTAAATCCGGCCCTGCTCATCACTAAGGCGATTCACGGTCAATGAAGTTAATTTTTTTTTTTTTGGAAGTAGAAAATAACTCTAACAATTTTGAAACAAAATTTCACGGTCGTAGGATCAGTATTGATGAAGTTATAAAGTCAATAAATGTCGATTTTTTGTTTTTTAGATCAATTTTTTTTTTTATTAGGTCAATTTTTGCTTTCTTGCTTTTTTTGCGCGATTCTACTTTATACTCAAAAAGAGATTACTCAGATAATTGAGAGATGGAAGTTCGTAACTGTTGGTGGTACCAGGGAGGTGTATGCTGTCGCCAGACTGTAATCGGTATTACAGTTTTACACATGCTTAATTTATTAATATAATGTTTGATGCAATTTCATTGATTCGATTGTGAAGATCCGTTCAGACAGCTTTGCAAGATTGCAATTTTAGCAAAATTCGTGTATGATAAAATAAGCTTTTCGTCGTGTTTTCATTTGTTGCACATTTTTGTCGCTACGTATCGGTAGTCAAAAACATTGGAATTGAAAAGACAATGCATTAGTTATTGGAACATAGCCTACTTTGATGTTACTGGGATTGCAATACAGCGAATAGCGAAACACTTGAATACGACTCTGGATTCTGCGCAATTACGCAGAGCAGTTAAACTTTCTGCCAGAAAACGTGCAACATTTATATGTGCGTACATTATAATCTAAGCACTAACTGAAGTGACTTTGGTGGTTTTTTTCTTATGGCCTGGTTCTTTCATTTCATTGTTTCGTTAGGTCAATAAAGTCAATTTTTTGATAAAATAAAGTCAATTTTTTGATAAAATAAAGTCAATTTTTTGAGATTTTTAGGTCAATAAAAAATCGCCCTACTCATCACGTAATTTAAGGGCACCACTAACCAAAGGGCCCAAACAAAATTTTTGCCCCGGGGACCGAAATTTCTCTGGGCGCCCCTGGCTTAAACATACCAGTTGATAAATTTGCGTCAGGAGACCATAAAATTAGTGATGCCTATCAAGAAAAATTCCTACAGAGATTATTTCCTCCAGAAGTAATGCCTTATGCTTTGTGGTAGTGCAGGGTAAATCTGTCGACTTAAACCAATTTAACAATTTTGCTCCAAGTTTTCTACAAGCAGGCTCGGAAGGCAGACCAGAAGCTCGCACAGGGTAAAAGCAATGACAAAAAATAGCCTAATAATATTATGAATTAGAACCAGAGATGTGAAAGCGGAAGCGGTGGAAGCGGTCATATTTCAGCGGAAGCGAGAAAAATTTTGTAAGTTATTTTGTCAGTGAACTTGAACTCGAGCTTGCAAATTGTCTCCTGAACTCGAACTTGAACTCGATTAAAAATTGATCGAGTTCGCAGCCCTGCTGTGTATCAACATTTTCCTGATGAAAAGAGTAAGTTTTGTAGCAAAGTTGCAGTAAAAGACTCCCAGGATTGTGACTCAATCATTCCTTTACACTTATGTTTGCTTTTGGCATAATATTATCTTAAAAAAAACGCTCGCTAAAGTTTGCCTAAGAGCTTTCAGTGCGTTGGAAAAAAACTACGGTTTACGTTATCGGCTACCAACGCACTGGTCGTATTTTACTAACAAAATTTTGGTGAATATTTTTGGAAGCGGAAGCTGTTTGCAAATATACCGCTTCTGCATCCCTGATCAGAACTATAGCCTATACTCATTCAAGACAAAACAAAACTGCATTTTTTACGCTGCCTCTCACACGCAGCTGATGATAACAGCTGGACAGGAGCACATTCTGTGGGGCCCCCTCCTTTTGACCATGCTTTTCGGCAATGGCAGGCCAGGTTTTATTTGTCATGTTGTTGCTAAGTTACTGAAATATGCCAAACTCTTCTGATGGCTTTTCTGGTTTTCATGCCGCCCTTTAAATTTTTTCGCTGCGCTATTGCTGCTGAATCTATGTTTTTGAAACGTTAGTAACGACATTCACTAAAAAAAGTTTTTCTGCTGAAAACAGATTATCTATTCTAGCCCACTACCATGCTTATTTTTCTTTTACAGTATATATACAGGTACTTTGAACTATGTCTTCAAGGTCAATGAATTTTATATTAACAAAAACGTAGTTGTGTAGAAATGAGTAACGTGTGTTGTATCGTTATGTTTTTATGATTGGGCATCGTGATAGCGAATCTGTATTATGTATGTAATGTTATTTTGTTACAGTATAGATACTACTTGTTCAGAGCTTTTTTGTGCAGTTTCAATTTGGATATTGGTTGGTTAAAGTTAGCTGTATAGCGCTGCTGATAGTTTGGCAATTTAACACCATAAGAAGTAACTAAATATTTATACCGCAAAAGTTATGTAAAAATTGAAAAATTCTTTTGTTATGCGATTCTTTAGGCTACTGTATAGTTGTTTCCAAAACAACATTAAACCACCCTTGCTTTCTGTAAAACAAAGATTGTCGAAAACTAACTTTTATACAAGAGTAAAATCATTTTTCTGCTGAGCGGAATGTACAGAAAGAAGATTGGCATAGAAAGAGACAGTTAATTATTGTTCTATAACTTTTTCTGCTGTTTCCATGAACTCTTGGCGGGTTTGTTTTTTCGTATTGAACAGGATAAACGGGCAGACAGATTCTTACTGTACTTCTAGTACCCTCTAACACAAGGCTTCTTCAACTTTTTGAACCGCGCCCCTCTAACATCAATCTCATTCATTTGCGCCCCTATCAATGTAAATCACATGAAACGAACCGTGTTATATTTCTTAGTAATTTTGTCAGTGAGTGGAGTGGGATTTAGCTGTTTTTTAAACTCTAAGAAATGCCTGGCTTTTTAGAAGACAGAGCTTGGCGCATGTGCCTTTGCAATCTAATTTGCTCCGACGTTTTGTTTTTGCATTGACCAGATTTTCAAAGATAACTTAGCAAAAACAGGAGTAGGATCCGTAGATTTGCGCAACCAACCTTTTACGTGCATGTATTTTGCCCAAAAAATCGTTAAGAAGAGCTTTGGCCGAGCGGCTACAAACTTGAAGACCTTTTTTGTTAGGGTGTTTGTAGGCACCAATTGTACAGATCAGTGGCGTACGCACGGAGGGGGTTCGGGGGTTTGCGTTGTATCTGTAGTTCAGGGGTTAGAACCCCCCGATTGAGGATTGTGAAAAATAACAACCTTTCATTTTGGAAGGATTCGCCTTTTTTCTTACAGAGATCGCTATCATTTTTTTCTCTGCTATCCAACTTGCTTATATAATCTCGAGAAACTTTCATTGTAATGCAATAAATGATACCGGTACTACGGTAGTCAAACTTTTCTGGTGCGTCAAACTGTCAAAGCTGGAGTCGTGTTGTGATATCATAAAGTGATTGTTTCCAACGGCTAAGCACAGAAGGCCCATTCTTGCAAGAGAATGGCAGCAACGCAGTCACATGTTCCGCTGACGACGTCGTAATTTTGGGTTAACCAAACCGGCCAGTTGGCGTAGTGGTTGAGTCATCGCTATCGGCGCAGGAGGTTTTGGATTGGATTTCTGTACCGGCCATTGGCTCAGTTGTTAAACGCACAAGCTAGCGGTGCGGAATGTTTGGGGTTTGATTACCGAACCGGTCATATCGGCACAGTGTAGCCAATGGTGCGCCAACGCTGCGAAGTTTCCAATTTTTCCTGGGGATAAGTCGCGGAGATGGTCCCCAGTGGGTTACACACGAGAGGCTTGGCAGACAACCCCCCTGCCTTTGACGATTGCAGAAAAAATCATCATGGTAGTACAACTTTCCTGATGTGTTTTGCATGAACTGCTATTTTGTCATTGGTTGTGTTGTGAAGCAGTTAATAAGTAGGAGTTTCCGTAAATGCGGTGTATCTGTAGTAGCCTAACTATGGCTGCGCACAAAAATATTCTTACAAAATTAAATCTTCATAATACTCATTTCATTACACTCGTTGTAGTACCGCAGCGTGGTAACGAGTGGCGGTGTCCGACCCCTCGGCTTAGCGCCAGAGCAACACACCTCCGAAGAAACTTCGCAGCGGTGGCGAACCGATGTCTACATGTGTCCGATTTGACCGGCCTGGGAATTGAACCCCAAACCTTTCGCATCGATAGCGACATCTCGAGCAAATGCGCTATAACCGCCCGGTTTAACCGAAGAATTATTAAAATATAAAAAACTAAGTAACCAATGCGCTAAGTGCTAAAAATGAAATAAAATACTGCCAAGGAAGACCAGACCTACATAAGATTTGAAGAGGCCCAGGGGCGGAACGGGTGGGGGAGGCAAAATTGTTTTCAGGTAGGCTACCGTAACTGTCTCAGCAGCTGGAGCGCTCCGTTTCCCAGATTATGTGTTTAAGAGTATCTGATGATATCGACGCTGTGATTTGGTGAAAAATACCTGGATAATATCGACGCTGTTTTTTACCTTAGTCGGATGATTTGGGATTCCTCTGGCCCGTAGTTTGTTCTATATTAAAAATGTCCCGGTAAGGAGGGTGTTTTTTCTCATGCTCCACTATCTTCACTTTTCAATTGACAGTTATGGGAGAAACTGCCCTCTTCATAATGAGTGCTTACGTTCGTATAAAGGTTTATATGCTTTGTTTATACCAATGTGGGTTCTTGAAAAAAGATTTTTCTGAAGGAAAGTAGGCCTAATGGCCTGTTTCACCCTCCTGGCTGCACCCTGTTTGTGACGTTGCTAAAGCTCACCTGTTTTAGTCAATTAACCTTCCTATGGCCCAAAAATGAGGTCAACTGAAAGTTTTTCACTAAATTTTTAACCACGACTTCACAGCTTGAGTTTCTGTGAAAACTTTTCTCTCTTTAAATGAAGCGCAAAGCATTAAGCAGGTTTCCTTAGTTATGGCAATATAATATAGCTTAATCCTGAGTAACTGCAATTGCGTAATAATTCAGACAAGAAGCATTACGATCCGATGCACTTTATTGCCTCTGAACTACTGTCATTGTAGAATCCTTACTGCAACACGATGTGACGTCCCTTAACCCCCCCTATTGAAAAATCCTGCGTACGCCACTAGAATAGATGGCCGCATTTGATGCTGATTAATGCTTAAAAAATTATTGCTCATTTAGAGGCGGCAATTTCTTGAACCGCCCCGGGCGGCAGAACTTCTAGCTACGCCACTGATTTCAAGCGAAAACTAGATAGTGTCTACTCTTAACATTATTTTGTCAAGCACAAAAACCCCAGCATTTTTTAAAAAAATATGCGTGTTTAAAAACGATTAACCAGCATTGGTCTCATGATTATGTCATTACTCAGCAAAAGTAAAATCCAAATCCCTGTAGATTGAATGAGCTGTAAGGTTTGGTACCGGTAGTATTGATACCCGTAGGGTTTCAATGAAAGAAGGTTCTGCTAAGCCTGAGCCTTGAACCTCAAGGACAAATCAATCCCTGTTTACTGTTACATCAGTACGGTCTCCTGATAGGCACTGATCTGTCAGAAGCCTTGCTCTGCAGCTCCATCTGTCTATAGTGTACTGGTCAATCCCAACTAAAACTCAGGCTATGGATCTGGTAACACATTTTATTTACAGCTTGGTTGTGTTTTCTGTTGCACTTGCAGGTTAATGCCTGATGGTACCCTTCTACTACCTGGTATTGTACAGTGTGCTAGCAGTAACTGCAGCAGTTATAAATGCTGGGCTAGGGTAGGCATGTTGAAGTTCAAAGGGTTCAGATCTAGTACATATAAGCCCCCAGGTTTGATTAGGGCTAGGTTTGAGTAGAATTGGGTTCGGTTAGAGATAAATTTAGTTACGGTTAGGTTCGATTTGGTTAGGGTCAGGTTAGGGCTAGATTTGGTTAGGGTCAGGTTATATATAGGTAAGGTTAAGGTCATTTGTTAGGTTAAGGTTGGCTGACAGAAAAAGCGTGGGAGCTTATTCTAGATGAGACCCATTCAGACTACCCAGGTAGACTACCAGTGTCTGAGTGTAGCAGTGTAGTCAGGTAGTTTGCTGTTCCCGTCTTATTATAATGTTCAGTGTACCAGTAAGCAGGTATCGGTAAGTGCTATGTCAGTGTCTCGATTAAAGAGATACTGACAGACTACTGGAGTAAATTCTAGTCACTTCGTTACCAGTACTTTGTGACAGTATATATATATCGATACTAATACTGGTACCGACACCATTAGGCTTGTGTCTGATCTAGACTGGTTGTCTGTGTACCACGCATTGTAGACCTAATCTGACATGAAATATATTGCTATACAGGATATTAAGTTGTGCCATAGTTATATTGGTGTTGATCTGTAGTAAAAAATGGCAGTTGACCTCATGCAAATGAATGATGGAATGGATAAAATTGCTGCATCTCGTGAACACGCACTTGCCATGACAAGAGATTATATTTCACAACCTCGTCTTAGTAAGTATGATACCAAGTACCATATCTTATATTGTTTACAAATAATTAATAGACCAATCAGACTGCACTGATAATTACTGGTATCAGTAATTAGCCTGTCTAGCGCTCATAAAATTATTAGTGCCACTTGGAACCAATGGTAGTTTGTAAGGTCAGCTGTGATTGCTTGTTTGTTGAATGGCACCAGTGCTCCCTCCAAGGTGAAAAATGAAAAATTTTGGGCAAAATGTTTCAATTTTTGCAAATTGCTAGGCCTACTCTATAATGATCTAAATGCAAATTAGAGTAGTTGAAAGTGCTCAAGTCTGTGTCAAATAAATATGTTTATCATAGAAACTCTCATTTTAGTCAAAAATTATTTCAGACCAGACGTTAAATTATATACACCCTTTAAATGTTTGGGCTAATTTTTAGTGACTTTGGTATTTGGGCAAATTTGCACTTATTGAAAATCTCAAAGGGAACAGTGAATGGCACCATTCACTGATAATGAGAAAAATTTACCTTAACTTCAAATGATTAAGTTGTTAGGTTTGCTTACCTTAATGAAGAGATATGATGTATATATGGTGTCAGTACTGTATTTTCATTGAATTAACACAAGTAGGCATATCTTGGCTGTTAATCCTGTTACACACTGTACAGTTTTCAAATACCAGTATGTGTAATTTCACTCAGACTTTATGCTAAGCTTTACCAGCAGTCCACAATAATTTTTTTTGCTCAATATTCCAACTTTCACTGAACATTTGTGTACTGTGTTTGAAAATCAATCTAAGAGTAGCAATAGCCAAAACTTTAAGGAAGTGTCTATTTCACCGAAAATTTCGGTTACCAAACTTTGAAATCATGGTTGCGTATGGTAGACCTAATCATTTTTTGGTTCTTGTGATGCGATTCTCACAGAAGGGGAACCGTAGGGGCAGTTAATGGTTAAGCAACCACAATTTTCAAAGTTTGGTAACTGGAAATTTCCGATAAAATAGAAAATTCCAAACCTTAAATTCTTTTATTTTTTAGCGCAAAGCACTTCTTTTCTCATTTTTAAATGCTATTTGTTAATGTTTTTTCAGCTTATCAAACTGTGTCTGGTGTAAATGGACCATTGGTTGTCCTTGAGAAAGTAAAGTTTGCCAAATACGCTGAAATTGTCACATTAAAGCTTGCAGATGGCACCCAACGCAGTGGTCAAGTTCTTGAAGTGAATGGTGACAAAGCCATTGTTCAGGTAGATAAGATAATGTATTCCATAAACATTAAACATACTATGTTGTAATTTGTTCCATTTGCGAATGTAATTGCATATGTGTCTAGTCTAAAATCTTATTATGGTGAAGATTTCTTTGTTACTCATTTGATATTTTAAGTAAGGAAAGTATGTTTGTTTAGCAAAAAGTAGGTTTCGGAAATACTTGATCCATTTTTATGAATGGGCTTGTCTCTCAGTGACATTACATTATTCCTTGAGTAGACCTGCATTTTGGTAAATAACTTAGCTACTAATGTTGAATGCAATAAATATGGAATGAAAATAGCGGGAAAAATAAAGCCATGCTAAATCTTAAAACTGGACGTTATAACAACAAAGCTTCAGAGCTGTGTAGTGTGTAAGCAAGGCTGCACAAAATTGAAATTTTCCGTGTAAAACTTCCGTTGTAATTTTAATACTGTCTTGCTTACACTGCTGATAATGACAGCTAAATCTATGTTGTTAAAACGTCCAGTATTAAGACTTACTGTGACTTTATTTTTCTTTTTGTTTTACCAGCAAAAAACTTTTTTATTTTATCAGCGAATTAGTAGACAAAGCATTTTTTCTATTTTGCCAACTGTACATAAATTAACCTTATGCTATGCAGTTTGCTCTGATTAAGTAGTGTGGGCTGTCCTTAAAAATATGTTTTACGGAGTTAGCTATACTTTATGTTCAATAAAGGTGTTCGAGGGAACATCTGGTATTGATGCGAAATATACAACTTGTGAATTTACTGGAGACATTCTCAGAATACCAACTTCAGAAGACATGTTGGGTGAGCAAAAGTTTTTTTTGCACCTCTTTGCTGCTAGTCAAATACTAGAAATATCACATCACTGGCACACTATTTCTACAACGCCAAAATTTTTTCTGCCCAGCTTCCTATTGCAAAAGTGTTTGAATGGCGCAATGCTTCTTTAAAAAAATCTGACAAGCTGTTCACATAATGCTTATAATAGATCATAAACTTTGCCCGACTATTTTGTTTTGGACTGCTACAGCCTTTATGTGAACTGTAAACGGATTACATAAGATTTCGCATAGCAAGCATTTGAATTGTATGATTTAGTGTTACAAAACAAATTTTAACAGGGAGAATTTTTAATGGATCTGGTAAACCCATCGATAAAGGACCTTCAGTGTTGCCTGAAGATTACTTAGATATCAATGGACAGCCCATCAATCCTAAATCTCGTATTTATCCTGAGGAGATGATCCAAACCGGAATTTCTGCTATTGATGTCATGAACAGGTAGCAAGCACAACTGTTTTTTTTAATTGTTTGTTTTCGTTATTAGTTTGTGAAGTTCACTCGGTAGTTTGTACACGATTTTGTAACTTTGATCTTTTTTTTTTGTGATACTGCGATTCTTCACCAGTACAAATCATAGTGATTTCCATTGCTTAAAAATGCAAAGCAAATGTTTTGAAGAGGTGAGTTTTTTTGGTAAGCTGTTTACTTGTATCATTTTCTTCGCAGTATTGCTCGAGGACAGAAGATTCCTATTTTTTCCGCAAACGGTCTTCCACACAACGAGATTGCTGCGCAGATTTGCAGACAAGGTGGTTTGGTCAAGATGCCTGACAAGAGTGTGTTGGATGGTCATGATGACAACTTCGCTATTGTTTTTGCCGCTATGGGTGTATGTATTATTAAACTAATTTGGGTCATAGTATTAACTACCGGTATTTTAATGGCGAAAGTTGTAACTTTTAAGAAGCGTGCACAAATCTAAAAGTCCCTTCTAATTTTTTTAAAATCGGTTTTGTAAATTTACAAGTATATATAATAAAACATGAAATATATAAAATATATTTATAAAATAAAATGTAAAATATAATTGTCGTATCGTATAGAAGAAAGTATAGATGTATCTAAGGCAACTAAAAGCTAGATTTTGATATTTTCTATAGGAAACTACGTTTCTTTAAGATGGTTGATAATCTAATTTAGCACAGGCCTGCGATTGTTTTACTTACTTTACGTTCACCATTGATTATCTTTGTAGGTAAACATGGAAGCCGCTCGTTTCTTCAAATCCGACTTCGAACAGCACGGATCTATGGATAACGTTTGTCTCTTCCTCAACCTGGCTAACGACCCAACGTAAGGACTCAAAATTTTTCTACTATTGAGCATCTTCTTTTTATCAGCAATTGAAACTTGTAAATTGCAGCTTGATTTGTTCAAAACGAAGATGACTTTGTCTTTCACTATTGCTAACAACAATAAGCAATAAAGCATGCGCCTAACTTTTTTAAGAATTGAGAGCAGATTTGTTAAATAATAATGTATCAAAGCACACAATTCTTCTTGCAGCATTGAACGTATTATTACTCCCCGCATTGCTCTGACAACGGCTGAGTTTTTGGCGTATCAATGTGAGAAGCACGTTTTAGTTATCTTGACTGACATGAGTTCATACGCAGAAGCTTTGCGTGAGGTAAGACAATACAGTCGTAGCTTTGCAGTAGTTACCACTTCTGTTATATTGTATCATATGTCTCTTTTGATTGCATTAAGTTGACAAATAACTCTCTTGCATTTATGCTTTTATGTCTACACGAATTCACACTAGTGTTAAAAACGTTTCTCTAACGTGTTAGTCCGTTAGTCTAAAAGTAACTCAACATACTACTCGAGTTGCTACCCTTAAACCAGCATTATTTTTTTAAACTTGATATGAATAATTACAGCACGCATCTTTCAGGTAGAAAATTACTTGATAGTGTTATGTCCTTAGGTATCTGCTGCTAGGGAGGAAGTGCCTGGCCGCCGTGGTTTTCCTGGTTACATGTACACTGATCTTGCTACTATTTATGAAAGAGCTGGAAGAGTAAACGGAAGAAGCGGGTCCATTACTCAAATTCCTATCTTAACTATGCCCAACGATGGTGGGTAGAACGCGTTCTAGAGAATTAAATTGGTTTAGTAGATCAGTTCCTTTTTTGTTTTCTACATATATCCGGGAAGCGTTTTTATGTAATATACCTAGCACCAGCAGAACCTTGCTTTTTTCTGACAAAGCGTGAGTTTATAAACGCTATTTTGTGCTAGATAGCAACGACTATTCTATGGCGCGGTGACTTGGCGCAGCGTGAAGGGTAGAAGCTTTTTGGGTTCTTTTTTCGTCGCGGCTTCGCTTGTGACATGTAGTTAACAATCGGGTTCGTCAAGAGAATAGAATAAGAATGTTAGTTCTGCTGGTGGTAGATACATGACATAAATATTATACATCCGGGAAGGATATATGCTTTGCGCTCTTCAGACTATTTTTTATCACCTTTTCCAAATAAATTTGATTAGCTTCAAAGAGTTGTACTTGCATTAGGTAATAGAGATTTTAGGCGCAGGCAGTTACCGACCCTATACGCATGAATATTGAATAGGGTTTCCAAATGTTATGGGCTTTAAAGTGTAATGTTACCTAGTCATTGTTGGATTTTATCTTTTGTAAAACGTATTTTACACAATTTGCAAAAGCAAACAGTCGTTTCAATTACTTAGCGATGAATTTAAAGTAAAAATGATGTCATTAACTTTTTATTTCTTCTGTTTTTTTGGGACTAACTATACGACCAACTGAAATTTCTTGGCTAGATAATTGTATACTGAATTTTTTACTGGTTTTAGATAAGTTTACACCTTTCTTTAGATATCACCCATCCCATTCCCGATTTAACTGGTTACATTACTGAGGGACAAATTTACATTGATCGTCAGTTGCACAACAAGCACGTTTATCCACCAATTAACGTGCTTCCCTCTCTATCTCGTCTCATGAAATCCGCCATTGGTGAAGGAATGACTCGAAAAGACCATTCTGATGTCTCCAATCAGTTGGTGGGTTTATTTTTGTGAAGTCGTCGACTCTTAACACGAAGAAAGAGCTGTTGTTTATGTCGCCGTACTTGTTGCGAGAGGCCCAAAAATGTGTGACTTTGATCATATGTTCCGCCTTCCACAAACTGCTTCATTTTACTTTTATAAAGTGTGAATCGGGAATTAATAGTAACGTTCATTACTTTAAGGTCATTCCTTGCGAGAAATTGATTGAGGGGTGTATGCGACCCCTCGTTAAAACAGCCCAACCTCGCGCAAAGATTTTAAATCTGTATGACAGGGAAACGCTTTTCAAGACGCTACAAACGAAAGTTTGAGAGTGTAACTTGGGACTAAATACTGAGAAATTGTTCTTGCTAAAAAGTGATTCTCCGTTCTCCTGTACGATTTTGCGTCGCTGCCGTCAAAACTCTACGTGCTTTATGTAATTGAGAAGCTTCACTTGGCAAAAACTTTACCCGAACTGTTTTCAACAGTACGCAAACTATGCCATTGGAAAGGACGTGCAGTCGATGAAGGCCGTTGTCGGTGAAGAAGCTCTCACACCGGACGATTTGCTTTATCTTGAGTTTTTGGGCAAATTTGAAAAGAACTTTATTAGCCAAGGTAAGTGATGAGTTGAGCAATAATAATAATAATAAGCATTTCTATACCGCTTGAGATGGCAAACTGAGTTAGCCACCTGACTAAGCGGTACATGGCAAAGAACAATTGAAATAAGCAGACAGCAAAAAATGACAAAAATATGAGAACAAAGCATATATACAACTACAAATCAGGCACGTGTTCAGAAGCACCACTAAAGTGAGGACACTTTAATTTACTTTTAAAAATAGTCAGTTTATCACACTCTCTAGCATATTTTGGCAAGGAATTCCAAGTTTTGACAGATGAAAAACGAAACATAGAAAAGAACATATCTCCAGTAGCATTTGTTGTTTTGATTTCGTTATTCAAAAAGTTCAAGCTATAGTGTTTTCTGAAATCATTCGCACGTTATTTGAATAAGTAAAAGTTTGAGATTTCTGTTTCAATCATACTGCCCCTGATATTCTCCCTCTTCTGATATCTTAGCTAAGCTGGCTGTTCAGCCAGAAGTTAAGTGTAAATCTTCCTTAGTTGTGACAATTTTCTTGTTTACAAGTAGACCTTATGAGAGCTCCAATACTAGGGTTACTGCGAAACAGTTGCAGTCAACGTTATTCAATGCTTGTTTTTGCAGGAGCTTATGAGAATCGCAGCGTATTCGATTCTCTTGATATTGGTTGGGAACTGCTTCGTATCTTCCCTAAAGAAATGTTGAAGAGGATACCTCGCAACGTCATCAACGAATACTATCCCAGGAAGAAGCCTGCGGCTGCGCAACAAGCCTCTTCAACCGCTTAATCAGTTTTGTTTTATTAGTACCAAATCAGAATTGCGAAAATGATTTTATTGCAAAAAATATCAGAGACAGTTAGTCGGTTTCATTTTCTCTATTCCTAGTTGTTAATTTATACTTTTGTTTTATTTCAATTCTACGAACCAATAGTCCTAATCGTTCATTGATATTTTGTGTCAAGTCTGTGCATCTATCGCAAATCGTGTCTGTTTCAAGGCCTGGAAGTTTGTCTGGTAACACCTAGGCCTGAACTTGTTTTGACGCGATTATATACTTGTTTATTGTGTTGTGTTGTGCAATAAATAAAAAAAATATCTGTTAACAGGTTGTGGTGATGGCAAATTGCAAGTTCAAACCTGAGACTACCTGGTGATCGTTTGAAACGCGAAAACCCGTGGAATTGGTTTTCACTTCGTTGGTTTAAGTCTTTAAAGCTCCCTGAGTTTAGCTAATACAGCCGGTAAAGCATTAAAAAATCGCGCGTGCACAACCGCCCAAAATCTGGTTTTCGATGATGCGATTACGCCCATTATTTTTTGCATGTGAGTTATGCAAACTTCAGTTCCTAAACGCATGCAACAAAGTTCAACGGATTGCTTTTTTCTGGCCGAATGCCGTGAGTAAGCGCTGTTGCCTACGGTCAACCTTGGACTGCTTTTAAATCCTTGACCCAACACGGGACGTCCTCTGACGACTTTAGTCTCAACTATTCCTTCTCCTTTTCCGGTTGAAACGCGTTTATTGCCTTTCGATTAACAAGACACTCCTTTGAACTTATAAGGTCTCAAGCCAAGCACGAAAGTCTTCTCGTTGTTTCGGTTTTATCTCATAAACGGTTTCTAAATACACAAACATTCAAATAAACAATTCCCGAAAACGCTAAATTCGCTCAAAAAGAAAAAACATTACCTTAACTGTTTTGAGTCAGGATTCATATGTGCGTCGCTGCGAATTTCCAATTTCAACGTTAAAATACACTGGTACGCTTAGCATCTATTAAAACACTTCAAATCGGAGGCTTCTTACACTTCAATTAAAATTTCTAAAAGCTAAAAGAAATAACATTTTAATCAAACTGTACCTATTCTCTGTAAATTCAACTTCATAAAAACACTGCATTACTGATAAGTAAAATATACATCCTCCTAAAACAGCTTCACTGCTAAAGTCGAGACGTAAACTCAAAAGTGGCACAGATTCGGTAAAACTTAGTGCAGTCAGACCGCATGTACAACAATTTGCAGTAATTGCCTAGTTGCAGTGCGTGATTACTCATACATTGCGGAAGAGAACAGGGTGTGAGCATTACGTGATTTAGTACTAAGAAAAAACAAATACTCGAGTTCAAAACTCGGGTGGAGAAAAGACGAACCTTTCAGCATTTATAGTGAGCAGTGTAGAACAACACAAGTGCAGGCAACGTACTTGAATATACAATAAGCGCTAAGCGGCGCTCGTAACTTGATCAGGGGCGGACAACCTTTTTAACAAAAAAGCCATTTCGAAAAATGCATTGGTTACTGGGGGCCGCATTGCAGACAAAGCTGGGTCTTCACGTCCACAGAGTCCTGTTTTTTTCACTAAAAGGGTCTTCACGTCCACAGAGTCCTGCTTTTTCTGCTAAAAGACGGTGAAGACCAAAAAAAAGATCTTTACGTCTACAAACTGCAGTGGCGCACTCTGGATTTATCAAAGGGGAAGTTACAATTGGGGGCCACGCGCTCAGCCGCCAACGAATTTTTGCGGTTTTCACCTAAAAACACTCATTTTGGCACACTTTTTTATCGAAAAAGGGCATGCAGTGAGTGCAGTCACTATAAAGTAGACAATGTAAAAATATTCTCGCGGCGTATGTCTAACTAAAAGCAGAAGCTTGGCTAAAACCTTATTGGTAATTAATGAAAAAATGCTGAAATTTCAAGTTGTTTTAGAGAAGTGAGGAGGACAGTAGACTTGTAGACCGTATGGTCGTATCACTGTGTCCTCGCTACAACTTCGCATGCGTAACTTTTGTGTATGGCAACTTTATGAAACTGGTAAAGGAGACTGCGTACTTATGTATTAATATAATATTCCTGTGTTTAACTTTTGCTGCGCATGTTAAGTTGTGATAAAACTATTAAACTATACTAAAATAAGTGAAAAGAGGCTGCAACCATTACTGGTTTGAGAAATTATAGACTGAAAGTTAGGTTTTAGCACCTTATTGCAGGGCCAAAGAGAGGGGGCCATGGCACCGTGCCCTCCCTCCCCTGCGTGCGCCTACGCCACAGAGTCCTGTTTTTTCTAAAAATAAGCAAATAAGTACATTCACGTTTTCTAAGACATTGCGCTTGAAAATAACTTGAATTTAAGTACAAAATCTTCTAACTGTTAAAAGAAAAGGAAGGGCCAAACAAAAAGTGGCAAAGGGCCGCATGCGGACCGCGGGCCGCACGTTGCCCGCCTCCAGGGTTGCCAGCTTGGCATTTTTTATGCCAAATTCCAAAAATTTGGCATTTTTTGAAGTGGTTTGGCACTGAAAACTTTTTTTGGCATATACGTCATAGTTTGGCATATTTTTGGCATTTTTTATGAATTTGGCACTTTTTTAAACAGTGCTTGGCATTTTTTTGTATTTGGCAACATGGTGACAATTTTGATTAGCTTTAGCTAGTGCTGGCACTGATTAATAATCAATCAATCAATTTTCTAGACCCGCTTATTCTTGGGGGGTCGCGGGGGCAGCAGCTCGAGTTGGAGCCTCCTAGCATCTCGATCCTCTCCAACAAAGGACAGATGCTCAGCTGGGATGCCAAGGCGAGACCAACTAAGATCTTCTACGTAATCTCGCCATCGAGTTCTGCGACGGCCTCTAGGCCTTCGACCAATCGGTGTTGAACAAAGCAGTTTTTTGGCTGTTCTTTCCTGGGACATTCGTGTCACATGTCCATACCAACGCAATTGCGATTTTTCTAGTCGGAGAAGCAGCGCTTCGATGTTTAGAGATTCACGAATATCTGCACTTTTAACCTTGTCCAACAAGGTCAAACCGCTAATTCTTCGCAAGAATCCCATTTCGGCTGCTTGAACTCGAGACCTCACTTTCTCATTCATGATCCAACACTCATGGCCATAAGTCAGAATAGGAACATAGACCGATCTGAAAATGGATAGCTTTGCCTTGGTGCAAAGCTCCCGTTTCAGTACCACAGATCGGTGGAGCTGGCGCATTACTGCACTTGCTTTTCCGATGCGGATATCCAATTGGCTATTTTGTCTGCCGTCACATGTGAATGAGACGCCGAGGTACTTGAATTTCTCTGACTGTTTTAGTGGTACTCCATCAATTTGAAGAGAGCACTGCTTTGGTTGTCAGGACAGGCACATGGTTTCTGTTTTTGTTGAACTGATTTTCATTCCGGCAACAGAGCATGCATCCGAAAACTTGTCAAGAGCTTGCTGGAGACCATTTTGGGTAGAGTCGAGTAGCACTAGATCATCTGCAAATAACAGACGTTGTACAGTGCATTCACCGATCTTTACTCCGCCACAAGACTCACTTTTCTTAACTATTCTATCCATATAAATGAGAAACAGAATAGGTGAAAGAGAGCAGCCTTGCCGTAGTCCCACACTTACTCTGAAAGGTTTCGTCGTTGCGCTGTTAACACGACCACAGACCTCGGAATGCATGTGCAGCAACTTAATGGCATTTAGTAACTATAGCCATCAATGTTATCCTGCAACAGCACCGCCCAAAGCACTGGTTAATAATACAGCGTGGATAAGTCAATCGTTCGGATTGCCTTATCCTCATCGTATTAGTGGCAACACTCGCTTTGAGTAGAAGATTTATGGGATGTTTTTGATGTAGAGCAGGGGTGGGCAAACTTTTTACACGAAGGACCACATTTGAAAAAATTTTGAAGCCGAGGGCTGTAGCCTACTGATTGGAAGGGCAAAAAAGGTTTACACGTCCTCAGACGCCCTATACTTTCCACTGAAAATCAGTGAAGAGCAAAAAGATAATAAAAAAGGTTGTGATTCACGCTTGATTCACGGCAGGAGTTTATATTTGCCAGAAGCAGAGGTTTCTTTCATATGAAACCTCTGCTTTTGGCATTCTTCAAGTTTTGTATTACCAACCAACAAGTTTATATTTCTGTAAATGTCCGCGGGCCGCATGAAATATAACCGCTGTGGGGCGCCGTTTTTAAACACTGATTTGTGCGACGATTTTTTGTTTATTTAAATAAATAATCACTTTAAACAAATGATCAAAGATAAATAAACAAAAATAAATATACAAAAATAAATAATCAAACTTTTTTGTTTATGTATTAAATAGTCTCTTTATAATAAATAGTCAAAAAGTTTGTCTATTTATTTTTGACTGTTTATATTTGTCTTTTTATTTTTGTGCAATCATTTTCTATCTATGTTATAAATTTTCAAAAATAAACAGTCAAAAAAAATTACGCACAAAACAGTCAAAAATAAATAAACAACAAATGTTGACTATTTATTTCACGTCCATAAAATGAAGCATGGTGGATGCTGATTGGATAAAAAATTGTTTAGTCATTTTCTTTGCCCGGGAATGCTGGTAGTGTGGAATGGAGTCTGTATTTGGTAAAAAGGTAGGCAAGCCGGGCTGTTCTTCAGCTGTTAGTGGGTTTAGTTGCGCGTCTCATCATTAGCAATAGGAAATAGGGGAGTCAGTATCGTCATTGACAATTGTAAGACAGTTCAAGAAAGAAAGAGGAGCAACCGAGGCAAAAAC